>CAWUFW010006468.1:0-600000 GCA_963921515.1 Calotriton arnoldi
CTGCGTTGTGCGCATGTGTGGCGGCGTCATCGGCGCTTGTGGCCCTGACGGGGTGGTTGGTTCCTAGTCCCAGGTGGTGTGTACACATGTGTTCCGCGATGTTAGGATTTGGCCTGTGTGTCATATGTGGATGCAATGGTGGATGTGTAGTGTACACGCGGGGTGGGGGTTGTCCGCTTTTTCCGCCCTTGCACTGTGTGCGCTGTTTGCGTGCACTTGTTGTGTGTGTGCCTACCTGCGTCTCCGCGGCACGTTGCGCCCTTGGTGGTGCATCAGCAGAAGCATGGGAAGGGCCTGCAGTGCTGGATTCATGCCCGGGTGCCGCTTCTTCGTTGTCCGTGCTCTGCGTCCGTGTTACCGCCTCTCTTTCACGTGCGGTGTCTCTTAGCCGTGGGAGCCGTTTGTTTGCGGCATCGTAATTTATGCGCTCGGGCGGGACGTGTTTCGTCGGACGGTGTGTGTCAGCTAGCTGCGCCGCTACGTGTACGGGCGCACTTTGATGGCGGACGGTGTTGCTGGCTTGCCGGCGGTGTTTGGCCTACTTTTCGCATCGTAATTGTGCGGGCGTGTGGACTGCTGCGTGCCGGCGGTAACTGGTGGTTTTTGCATCCGCAAGCACGGCGGTTGTGCTTCCGCCCGCCATCGTAATGAGCCCCTTAGAGCCCACTGATATCAATTCTGATTATAAACAATTAAATGATGGAACTTTCATTTTTTCAAATATACTTGATCTAATTAGGTGAGTGGTTAAATTAAGACATGATACACTGCGTTTAAAAGCGGAGCAAAAATCAGCTAGTAAAGTTAAAACTGCACAAACAGTTCAGACCCCAGTGCAAAAAGAAGAAGTTTTGGGGATAGACAATGACCCTAGTGATACTGTGGTTACTGTAAAACCAATGCGTGAAGCTGCGCTTTGTATGTTCCCTCCGAAGGGTGCGGGAACAAATGACGATAAAACTTCAGATGATGCAAAGGGATATTTTATTTATAATTGGGTCTATACTCCTTGGAGTAGAGCAGATGTTATGGCTCTTAAGGCTGCTTTGCCCGATCCGCGAAAAATCCTGCCGCTTTTTATGAAGAAGTAGAAGGAGCTATTAGCTCCTGCACTATGACCTTGCCAGATATTGATATGTTTTTTGGACTTATTTTGCCCCTTGATATGTGGAGAACAATTCGGAAAATAGATGATAATGTAGCATATGGTGATACTTGGGTGCATTTAGAAGAAATAGATGTGGCTAGAGAGCCTGCGCAGAAACCGCAACAGGTGATATTAGATCTTCCTAAAGCTATTGTGACTAAGTTGAAAACTCTCATACCCCCTAAGAAAATAGATTGGACTACATTAGCGTCTTGTAAACAGAAAGCGGATGAGTCAGTTTCCGATTTCTTTACACGATTGGAAGAGACATTCCATGATTTTAGTGGGCAGTCCTTGACAGATGACACAGGTAAGCATCTGTTCGTCGACAAATTTGTCATTAACATGTTGCCAGAAATAGCTAGTCACCTCAAGGCCATCAAGAGATCGTGGACTACGTCTTCCCCAGTCTCCCTTTTGACTATGGCCCAGTATTAGGAGCGTCAGGAATTGGAAGCAAAAGGCAAGGAGGATAAGAAGGTTAAGGATTTAAAGACGAAAGTTATGTTGGCTCAAGTATATGGTCCACCATTCAGAGGTGGTGGAAGAGGCGGGCGTGCAGTATATACACCTGGTCTACCCCCTTTCCACCGAGCAACTTTGTCCTCTGATCAGTGTGCTTATTGTAAAGAGATTGAACATTGGCGTTCTGAGTGCCCCCTTTTGCGAGGTCAGCAGTACCAACGAGGTAGAGGAAATATGAGAGGGCGCCCAGGGAATTCAGGAAACAGGGGAGGCATGGGCAATCGTCCCAGATTTGAGGCAGTTGAACACGGACCAAATTATTCTAATACCTTTGATAGACGAAATCAATATCAAATGTCAGATTATTCGGCTGATGGTCTTGGGGATTCTGATTACGCATAGGAATGCCTAGGATGGGGTAAGGAACCGGTTGAGGTCCCAGTAGATCAGAAAGGTCCTTATGTTGATGCAAATGTCTTGGGTTCTACTGATAGGTTTCTGGTTGATACAGGAGCTACTCGTAGTGCTCTGTCTAAAAAATTGGTTCCTAGGGCTCCCCTGTCTGGCGCAATGATAACATCAATAGGATTCGATGGGACACCTACACCTAACCCACTGTCACAACTGCGTGCATTTAGTCTTGATAAATTCACTGCAGTATGTCCTTTTCTGCTTTCCCCTAACACGCCGGATAACATTGTGGGTATCAATATGCTTAAATATTTTCGTGCTATAATATGTTGTTCCCCAGAAAGTGTGCGTGTTATCTTAAATGATAATTATCCAATGGTTGAGAGGTCTTGTCTCATTAAAGAGGATATCACTCTGGCATCTTTACCTAGTACTTTGTGGGCTAAATCAGATACCGATGTGGGTCAAATGGTTATTCCACCAGTGCATATTCAAGTGAAGGAAGGTGCTTCATTGCCTCGATTGCCCCAGTATAAAATATCTCGGGAAGGCGAAGAAGCATTGACGCACATTGTTCAGGATTTGATCAAGGTGGGGGTTGTGGAAGAAGTACCTTATAATACCTGTAATAGTCCTATCCTTCCTATTTTGAAAAAAGACACTGATACTAAAATTTACAGATTCATTATTGATTTACGAGAGCTTAACAAAATCCTGGTGCCCCAATATCCGGTAGTCTCTGACATTACGACACTTCTTACTATGGTTCCTCCTACTGCCACTACATTTAGTGTAATAGATTTGAAGAATGCATTCTTTTCGATACCTATTCACCCTGACAGCCGTTATTTGTTTGGCTTCACTTTGAATAATAGATCATTCAGATTCTGTAGAGCTCCGCAAGGGTATACAGAGAGTCCTAGCATTTATAGTCAGGCATTGAAAAGGCAGCTTGATTCTTTTCCTGTAACAAAAGGGGTGGCTCTTATTCAATATGTCGATGACATCTTGTTGGCTGCCGATACCCCTGAACAGTGTGAAGAAGGAACACTGTCATTATTATCATTTCTTGCCTCTCATCATCACAAAGTCTCTCGGAAGAAATTGCAATTTTGTAGACAGCAGGTTACCTATTTAGGTCACCTCCTGTCTAAGGAGGGACGTGCACTCACATCAGATCGCATTCAAACTATTTTAGACACTCCTGTGCCTTATACTCAGAAGGATGTCCATGCACTGATTGGCCTTACTTCTTTTTGTAGGCAGTGGATCCCTAGCTTTTCACACATTATTAAACCCTTGTTGGCCCTTTTGACTAAAGACACTCCGATGCCTCTCCCATGGACTACTGAATGCCAGAATGCCTTCCAACAGTTACGTCAAGCTCTTTGTTCTGCACCTGTATTAGGAACTCCAGACTACACTAAGACTTTCACACTCTATGTACACGAGAGGGAAGGTTGTGCCCTCTCAGTTTTAACACAGACACACAGTGATAAACGACGTCCTTGTGCATATTTTTCGGCTGTCCTTGATCCAGTTGCCCGCGCGCTGCCTGGTTGTTTTCGAGCGGTGGCGGCAACGGCTGTGTCTATACGTCAGAGTGAGGGAATAGTCTTGTCACATAGATTGCTTGTGTTAGTACCCCATTCAGTTGATGCCTTGCTCAATCAAACAAAAACACAGCATTTGACTAGTGCCCGCTTGACAGGATATGAATTGACACTTTTGGCCCCTCATATTACGTTGAAAAGATGTTTGACTCTGAATCCTGCTACATTATTGCCATTTCCAGCTACTCAGTCTCAGTCACAAGAGTTACATGACTGTATATCCCTTACTGAAGAACAAAAAAAGGGTTGTGTTGACCTACAAGATACACCCCTTTCTGGTGTTGATGGGGAATTGTGGGTTGATGGGTCCTGCCTGAAGTTACCTGATGGCACTACATCTGCCGCCTATGCAATTACAACACTTCAAACAGTAGTTGAGACAGCTTGCATCCCACAGAAGTCAGCTCAAGCAGCCGAGTTGATAGCACTGACAAGAGCATGTGAGCTTAGTACAGATTTGCTTGTTAACATTTACACTGATAGCCAATATGCCTTTGGTGTGGCTCATAGTTTCGGGCTGTTATGGAAAGAAAGAGGCTTTCTTACTTCACATGGGACACAAATAGTGCATGGGGAATTAGTACATAATCTCCTTACTGCTTTGACCTATCCTAAGAAAGTGGCAATTGTTAAATGTAGTGCACACAAGAAAGTGACTGATAAAATAGGAGCAGGCAATGCCTTTGCGGATTACACAGCACGCGAGACTGCAATGCAGCGAAGTACCACATCTATGTATGTAGTTAAGTCACAGGCTGAGCATTGGCATGATGCCAGGCACGAGGTGCTGGACATGCAACAATCTGCTTCTGTTGACGAATTAGACCAATGGTCCAAGGAGGGAGCATTGGATGATGAGGGCTGTTGGAGGAATAGAGAAATGACAAAATGGAAGTTACCCACAGCCTATTTACACCCTATGATTCACATGGCACATGGGCCGGCACATGTTGGAGCATCCTCAATAACAAAGTAACTTATGCAAGTTTGGGATCATCCAGAGATTGCCGGCACGGCTAAAAAGATAGTTCAGTCCTGTCTGATCTGTCTCCAGTATAATCCTGGAAAGGGAACACGAACTCCAACAGGAGGGTTTGCAATACCAACTGCACCTTTTGAGGTCCTGCAAATGGATTACATCCAGCTTGAGAGCTGTAACAACCTAAAGTATGTCTTGGTAGTGGTTTGCGCCTTCAGTAAATGGGTAGAGGCATACCCTACGAAAGATAATACAGCTCTTACGACAGCAAAGGTGCTCCTAAAGGAGTTTTTTCCCCGATTCGGCATTTGTCGAGTTTTGTGGAGTGACAACGGACCCCATTTTATTGGGCAAGTTGTTGAGTATCTCATGAAAGGGTTGGGAATTAAGCAGAAGTTTCATGCTGCTTTACACCCACAATCAGCGGGGCTAGTGAAGCGATATAACTCCACTCTGAAATTGAAATTGGCTAAGATACAAGCCTCCACGTCATTGAAATAACCTGATGCGCTGCCTCTGGCGTTGTTATCTATCAGATTGATACCACATTCACGATCTGGCCTCACACCGTATGAGGTGGTTTTCGGAAGGCCTATGAATATTTGGGGGATTCCTAAGCCATGCCCTATTCATGATGTACCACATGTGTTGATGAATGATTATTTGTCACAGTTGACTGATAGTTTGTCTTCTATTTATCAACAGGTTCGGGAGACTCTTCCAGACAGGTCGCAAGGTGAGGGCCATTGTTTGCGCCCTGGTGACTTCGTGGTGATTAAATCCTTTCAGAGGACCAGCTCCCTAGCACCGAGATGGCGAGGCCCTGAGCAGGTGCTACTGGCAACCAGGACTGCAGTTCTAGTGACCAATCGGAAGAACTGGGTCCATGCGACACACTGCCGAAAAGTGTTGCAGGATCTAGTGAGCCCAGCTGCGCTGACAGATCACTGCGATATCCTGGTCACAGAGAAAGGACAAGGTACGTCACCTGAAGGACCTGAGGAAGTCTTCCCGGACCACACGATCCCTGGTACATCTCGATATCAGCTGCGACCCAGGAAGAAAGACACTTTGTTGAAAAAGACTGTTTGAGCCACTGTCCTGGGTGGTTAAAGACTGACTTCAAAGGGGGGTAGTCTATTAGTGACTACTCGTCTCAATGTTAGTGAAGAAATCAACGCCTGCCCAGGACCTTAGGGCACCATCTGCTTTGTTGTTTGACGACGGAATGAATATGCTTGAGGAGACGAAAACGGCTGCTGCGAGAATCTGTAATAAACAAACTATGATTGCTACTGGACTCACTTTGACTGTTGTTGTCATCGCTACAATAACTTGGGTTGTAGAGGAAGTAGCTCCTGTTCGAAATCTATTGACTGCTACTACTCCTGTCCCCATTGAACATCACTATTTTACTCTACCTTATCATGAGCAAAAGCACAGAATGTCCTACTTTAATAACACTTTCATTCAAATGTTGCACCACACGCACAATGCTACGAAGGTTACCAACTGCTGGGTATGTGGAATGATGCCAGCTCATCAGAGAAAGGGAGGAACGCCTTTCATTCCTTTGTCGTTTTCACATAATGGCTCCTGCAGAGCCTGGTTTGCATTATTGTGGGCTTCTCATATCGCTAATATTACTAACTATGATGTAGGAAGACTTAACTCTCAGTTGAACAAAGTCTGCTACCCTGATGAGGAAGGGGACCCACAAGCCAAAGGAACTGTATGGGAAATGGAGGAGTATCGCCGAGGAAATTCCTCCACACACTATGTTTTCCCCAACACTCGAACCATCAAGGGTAATGGGCCTCCTGTTATCGCTGTTACTAGAGCTCGAGCGGATCTCTGTGTGAGCAGTATTGGCAGTATCCCTGTGGGAAAAAAGTGACTGTACTACAGTATTGAATATTACTGGAACGAACAATAGCAGTTTTTTGTCCTCACACAACACCTATTTCATTTGCGGAAGTAAAGGTTATTACCATCTACCTATTGGTTGGTCGGGAAGCTGCTACGTGTCCTTTTTGCTTCCACCTGTGTTTTTGGCACCTGCATCCTACCATAAAGACTATAAACTCTATAATGACATTTCCAAAAATAGATTCAAGAGGACAATAAATAATGATGAGGTCGATCAAACTGATACTGCACTACAGCAGTATATCGACTTTAATTTGGGACTATTCTTCTTTGTTGGTGCGGCCTTAAACAGTGGGAAGATCAGGCGTTTGACACGTGTTGTAGAGGCTGTAACGAACCAGACAGCAATGGCGCTTGGAAATATCACAGAGGAACTACAAATTGCGAGAATTGTGATTCTCCAAAATAGGATGGTCCTTGACTTAATCCTGGCCGACCGTGCTGGAGCATGTCGCATCATAGGGAGTAGCTGCTGTGTCTATATCCCTGACCACGCCCCTTCTGTTTTTGACGCAATTTCCAAGTTGCACAAAATAGCCACTGAAATCCATCAGGATTCAGGAACATGGACTTGGACTGGATGGCTATGGAATGTATTTACTGTATGGGGATGGAAAGTATTAACAGCTCTATGTATATTTTTTGCGATTCTCTTCACTTGTTGCCTATGTATTCAATGCGGGCCAATGCTCTGTTCCCTTTGTATTTCTACTTGTACCTCATGTATACCGACTAAACGAAATGTTAGAAATGTAAATGCTCGCTTGGCAATGGACCAAGAAATTACTGAATTAATGCAGATAGATGTGCACAATGTTTTCCGTACTTCCTCAAAAGCATAGAAGATGTCTTCAGCATATGCTAAAAGGGTCGTCTGTAGAAATCTGAAATAATTTCCGTTAGCATAAGCTGAAGCCATCTTGGTTGTGGCATCCATTTTGTTGGCTTTGTAATTCTCCCATCCTCGGCTGCTCGTCTTTTTCCCTGCCTGTGCTGTCTATTTTAGTTGACTTCCTGACTCAGCTAAAAGCAATGTACATGCTAAGAGTTTGTAGCTGCCAGAACACCTGGTCTCAGACTCAACTGTCAATCATTTACTGCTGCCATAAGCACTCCTGCTCCCCCTCCCACTTTGCTGACCATGTGGTTTTTCATCTGTCCTTGTTTGCTGAAAACTATTTGTGAAACTTGTCCTTCCTATTTCTGTTCACATGCTTACAAGTGCAGAAAAAGCTGTATATAAGGCCTGTGTTCTGTGACTTCAATGTACTACCTCAGGCAGCACTTGAGAGTGCTGTGTGGACGTAGTCCCACTCATGAGTGATTAATAAACTTGTTATTTGAATTCCAGCTTCAGTGCCAATCTCTATTTTGTTGGTCTAAGGACCTGTGGACAGAGAAGGGTGACCCCTGCACCGGTGTGCTCATTAAAAGGCACATTTCCACATACGCACCACCACTTCAAAGGCTATCTCTACATTTGCACTGAAAGCCCTTCTCTTTCAAAGACTTTTCAGTTAACCTCATCCCCAGTTTTTACCTCTGTGGTTTAGAATCAGCACTGATCGGTGCCTTGAAGCTTACTTCTCTACCTCAATTTCCCTAGACTCTATCTTCTACTGGGTCCCAGACCACATCTTGTTGATGCCGCAATGTATACTGTACTCTAATGTTCTTAGCTTGTTTATGTAATTTTGTACCTTCTATAATCTGTTTGTATTCTCTACAATTCTTGGCTCATTTAAATGTGAAAACATCTTTGGATAATATAATCTTTTCCCTTATGTAATGATCTGTTTGTTTTGTAAAGTGCTCTAGCACCTTTGGGCAATTTACGTTCTATAATAAAATGCATAAATACATAGTTTCCATGTGCTGCCATTGACAATGGCAGTTGTTCGAACGTCCATGTGAATTTGAAGAAAGCCCAGGTGGAAGAGAGAAGTTATTACAGAAAGTGATTATTGTGGAAACTCCAGGAGAGTGTTGTCAAGTGAGATCTACATGTAAGTTGTGTTCTAGTTAGCCACATCAGGGACGGCTCTGCTCTCCGACCAAAACTGTAACTTGTAGTTTGCTACATATGGCCACACTTGACAGAACTGTTCACACAGTCTGGTTATTCTTTTTTTTTTTTTAATAGAAACATTTTGTCATTTTAAGAGAACAGCAAAACTAATTGCCTTGTTCACGAAGTAAGATGATACATGATGTTATGCAAAGTTATGAAAATATAAGCATGTTCTACATGTTGGCTACCCTTGGCTATATCACGTTTCACAAGTAGCGTTCCCAGGCCCACCAGAGTTCTATCTCCCCTTGGACAACCCCTCTATCCAGGACTCCAAGCAAGGCCAGCTTTGGATCCACTTCGATAGACACACCCACCACTGCAGACAGCATGTTTAAAACAAACCTTTATCCAAAATATTTCTATCACTGGACATTGCCTAACTACATGGAAAGAATTGGCTTGGGGGTTCCCACAACAGTAGCAGGAGGGGGAGTCAATCAAAGTTGCCATCCACAAATGAAGAGGGGTCCTATAAGCTTGATGGAGGTATTTAAATTGGACAAAGTGGAGCCGGGTAAAAATTGCTAATGTACGAGGCGCCATGCATCCAGTCCGACTCATCCAAGGCTCTGAGCCATCCCTCCCATTTTTCTTGCAAAGAGGCCAGTGAAGTGGGCGAGTGAACCACAAGGGACTTATCTGGGAGATCCCACCCTTCCCCAGATGACCCATAAGAATCTTATTTTCTAGGGGGCAATATTCTGGGAGATCCTGCAGCTCGCTTTTTGGGAGTGTAGGGCGTGTCTAATTTGTAAATAAAGGTAAAATTGGGAAAGTGGCATTTGAAACTCGGTCTGGCGTTCTTGAAAAGATTTCATGTTATGACTGCTCCACAGATCACCGAGCCTAGATATCCCAATGCTGTCCCACCCTTTAAATCCCTGCAGGGAGGATACTTGAGTCAACCACCTGCCCACCCAAAGTGGAGTTTCTCTCGTGAACTTGTAATCCCATCCCATCCAATGAAGAAACGCCTTCCAGACCCTAAATGGCACCTGGGTTACCTCCGGGGCATGTGTAGAAATAGGAGCAACATATAAGACATGAAGCGATGCGTCTAGTTCCGGTATGGCGAGTTCACTTCTGTATGCCGGGTCATCCCACCCTCCGTGCAGCCAATCATTAATAGGGAGTAGTTGTGTTGCCCAGTAATAGAGGCGTACATCGGCCAAGGCCAAGCCCCCTTCGCACCTTGAGTGAATGCATTTCCCAAAGGCCACTTTTGGGGTTCCCCCGTCCCAAATAAATTTACGTCTCATGGCAAGGATTGAGGCAAACCATGTCTGGGGGAGGTGAAATTGATAACTTTGTAAGGCATAGAGAAGTCTGGGTAAAATTATAATTTTATATAATGCAATTCTTCCCATGGTATTAAGGGGGAGGTTGAGCCATCTTGAGAGGCCTACTCGGGATCCATTTATTCTTAACAATCTCTTACCTATGTGACTGAGAAATCCCTGAAATTGCTTAAATGTTTGTAATTAGCTAATAAAATGTTAAAAAAATCATTAGATTATGACCGATTGTAAGATTTAAATGTTCACAGATCTTGAAAGAGAATATCGTTGTTAATTTCAAGTTAACAATTTGTATGAACTCTGCACTGCTAACTTTACATTCATTTCCTTCTGTGATGGCTTATAACCATCTAAGCATCTGTGTTGTCAGAAGGTCCATATGCTGAGTACCTCTAGTTTAAGAGGCCTTGTGAAGGCACATAGATACACCTGTGCATCAAGAGTGTGCCTTGGGACTAGAAGCATTAACATTACTGCTCAATTCAGCCACTGTTCTGTGGGGCCTGTGCAGCGGGACTCGACGTTTATAAGACGTTTTGATATACATGGCCTGGCCTTATGCACACATGGGATATTCACATAATCATAAAGAGCAAGCAAGGTTGCCCTAAGAGATGTTTATGATGAAGATTGCTAAAGTACAGTCAGTGGGTTATCCAGGCACTTTGAAATCAAGAAAAAAGCTGCTCAGGTGAGAGGCTTATAAAACAATGATCTTGGGTGGCCGGAGGAGGCAGGGGATGCAGTCATGTCTTGAGCTGTTTGAAAAACAGCAAGGTGTTTGGTTGGCTGCTGGATGTGCTAGAAAGGTGGCTCTATGGCATAGGGGCAAGATGGAAGACATGCTTTCCCACAAGGGCTTCGCATATGGGAGAAGTGGTCAACAGGGTGGCAGATCCGGAACATGCAGAAGGTCTGTTCCTTTGAAAATGAGATTGAAATAAAGTCGGACGTAGGTGATAATAGGCCCCATGGTAGAGGGTAAGATGTAGAGATGTAGATGTAGAGATAAAGAGAACTAGATGGAGGTAGCGAGTTGGAGGTTGGGGAGTTGGAGGTAGAAGGAGGTTGAGAAATAGAGGTAGAGGTTGGAGATAGGGGAGAGAGAGATAGAGGTAGAGGTTGGAGAGAGTTAGAGATTGAGAGAGAGAGGGAGAGAACATGAGCGAGCTAGAGAAGACAGAGCGAGTCACTGAAAAAGAACAGTTAAGGAGTGGGTTGTGGCTCTGACGCTTCGGGCCACTGAGGTTCGCCGGTTATGGTTAGTAACGCATGCAACACATGCCATGGCTCGAGTCGCCATCATAGCCCCATGTTGTTATATTGATTGCGTGTTTTTTTTTTTCTGTACTGTCGACAAATTGGTGTTTTGAGCATGGTGGATGGCATGAGTTGTGGCCAGCCGCGGCCTGTGCAGGTAAAAGCGGTGGGGAGATGGGGCCCGGTTGGGGGGGGGGAGGGTGTTCGACATACGACGACGAGGGAAAATAATTTATTTAATTTTCCCTCATCGTTGTCTGTCGAAATCCCTCCCACCCGGGCCCACCGCTCTTACCTGCACGGGCCACAGCTGGTTGTGGAATGTTCTGTGCATTGCTGGCCATGGCTGGCAAACTTCGGTGGTTTGGCGAGTTTGTGCTGGAGCTATGGCTCGCTTATAAGTGTGTTTTTTTCACCACATAATTTTCATACCCTCCTGTATGTAGTGAACCACACAGGAACTACACAACTTTGTAGCCACTTGCACCTGGAGCTCGGCCCAAGGGCATAAATAAAGGTGCCGAGGTCGCTCGCGACCAGATCACGTAACCAGCTAATGTTGTGATGTCTCTGATGTGTTGAGTGCCGCATGCATTGGGGGCCTGCTATAGAAAGGAGAGCCTGCCGGAGCACGCTCCACACTGGTGACAAAGGCGTAAGACCCAATGCCTGCGTACTGTGTAAGGCTGGCACGGTATACCTGGAAGCAGGGCTTTAAGTGGGCCGGGTCTTGCCGGTGCTCAGCACCGGCAGTACTAAAAAGTAGGTGCCGAAACGGGTCCCTTTCGGGCTCTCTCTTATTGTCCTCGCCCTCCGAGTGAAAAAAATGAATCTTCTTTTCGCAGCAGTACTACCCTTCACTGCCTTTCATGTATCTTTAAATAGACTTGTTACATTCTTTCTCAGTCTCATCATTTCAGAACTGATGCATTTTAACTATTTTAAACACAAATGCCATTTTGTTGCTTATTTATCATATGCAACTAACAACCATTGACTAAGCCAATAGTCCTGGCTTGCTGTTGGTGTAATGTTGCTTGTTATATTTATTATATATCTGGATGCAAAGACAGAAAGACGCATCAAAATATCAGTAGAGCGGCACATAATACTAATCAGAGAGTTTTAACTTAGTGTTTTAAGCCACGCCCTTAATTATATCGGCGACACCCCTTTGAGAGACCCCCTAGTTAGGTCTCGCCTACGCAGTGCGCATGCACTGCATAGGAGGGCCTTTAGCCATCGCTCTGCTCATTTTCAAGCACACACTCGTGCTTGTGGCGGCATCCACCTTGCGGGAGCGAGCAGCGGCGCGCATGCTAATTGGCTGTTGCTCGCTCCCGCAAGGCGGATGGTGCCACAAGCATGAGTGTGCTTGAAAACAGCTGCATTAGTCATTCCCTCGTGAACGGCTCTCTCTCCTGAAACCAGCTGCTGTTACACTTTTAGCATTAGTCATTCCCTCATGCACTCTCTCTCGCTTTCTCTCTTTATTTTGTTGTATTCCCCCCCTCATTCACTCTGTCTTTTGCTCGCTCTCTCTCTCTCGCTATTTCTCTCTTTTTTTTTTTATTCCCCCCCTCATTCACTCTGTCTTTTGCTCGCACTCTGTCTCTCGCTTTCTCTATTTATTTTTTTTATTCCCCCATAGGACAAGGCAACATGGACATAATTTACTAACAATGCTTAAATGTACTTTTGCTACTTAGCATAAAATGCATGCGCATGCATTTTGTTAGTTTTAAGCGCTTTTGAAAAATTAATGTAACTTTGAAACAATGCCAAAGCTGTGGTTTAAATAAATCTTCAACTGCAAGACAGCAGTTAAACAACCCTTTAACAAAAAAGACCAATTTTTTAAGTTGGAGGCATTGCTTTGTGCTGTCGTGTTTGTAAAAGTCTTGGGGAATTATGTATACATTATGCTTTAAAGAAAATAAAACTGTGTTAAAATTCAATATGGAAGAACGGGGTATGTCTTTTTCTTTTAGCGTAATTTTATTATCTTATTCGTGGTTTTTGCTTTGGGACTTTATAATTTTGTCCCTCGCTTTCCTGTGAGAGCGTGCAGATTCGTGTATAAAACATTTGCCCATCTGAAGCGTTTAGACAATTTTAAATATTTTTAATATTACTGCAAAGTGTTTATGAGTTGGGGTAAAACGGGCACGTATTTCTATCTTAAGGTCTCTATCTTAGGCGAGACATAAAAAACACCAGTTTTAAGAATTCGGAAAGTATGTGGCTTAACTGTTGAGCTGCCAACTTTGGAACTGGGCAACTTGGTTTGAGTTTGTGAGTAAGCGTAATATCCTGTGCTTGTTGGCAAATAAATTCCTTAGTCGCCCATGCCTACCCAAAAAAAATGCATCCTTGTGTTACGTAACTGGTACTTATGGAAGGGCTCCAATACGTTTGTGTTGAGTTTGCACTATTTAAAACTTGATAAAAACAGAATACTGCATCAAGTGCAAACATGCAGATAGCGCCGCTTCCCCGCAGTTACATTAGAATGCGGAGGTTAGAAGTGTCAGCAGGAAACAGACCAGCGGCGCCAGTGTGGCACAAGCCAGACATAGCCCTCCTCCTTTATTCCTGTTTCCCCTCAGCGGAGACTTTTGTTTACGATCACTTGCTAACACTCCCATCCCCCTAAGCCTGTCCTTTCTACTGCCAGACCTTTACCACACTGTTATAAAAGGGGCTTAATTTTAGCCAGAGTATGGCTAAACGCGCATAATAAAATCCTCTAAAAACATTACACATTACATAACACGTAATTGTTATGAAGGAAAAACAAATACTAAACATGTTAGGCTGTTAATTAAAACAAAATAACACATTTAAAGAAAAATACATATGTTCTGCTTCGCTCTACCTAGTAGTACTTATAAGGTCCCAAAAGCAAAACCTATTGCCATATACAATAGGACCTTATAAGTGTTTAGTTATCCAGCACAATATCCTTATTGCAACAACATCAACTGTTGCATAGCTAAACACTTATAAGGTCCCAAAGGCGAGACCTATTGGCTATGCCAATGCTTGTTTTTTCATCGCACTTAAAGCCCTGCCTGGAAGTATTGTTGCTCGCTGGTGAAGTGCAGCTCCAGTCGGTGGTTGTGACGTCACCCGACCACGCCTTAGTCGAAGGCCTAACGAGTCGGCGCGCCTAGACACCGCAAGAGCTATCTCAGTAATGTGGCTGGGGGCCTGCCGGCAGGAGAGGAATTCCCTGTTGCAGGGCACCCCTGAGGTGGTGTAAGGGCTTGCTGGGCAGGTGCGCGCCCTGTTTGTCCTGCATCACTGGGCCCGCGGCTGGCTGGAGTGGTCCCATTCTGCCAACCGAAAGGAGGTGCCTAGGGAAGGAATGCTGTGCAGTGGAAGCTGGGCTATGGAGGCCACATGTCCTGGCAGTGGCGGTGAGTGGCGTCAGCAAGGGTGTGCAAGTGAGTGCACGGAGAGCGGCTCTGCCCAGCAGGTGGTGAGCTGGGAGAGTGTGTGCTGGATAGCCTGGCTTGGTGAGAGCGTGTCCCTGGCCAGCATGTGAACGGGAAATCACACATTGTGAGGCTGCCAACGCCTGAAGAGGTGGCCCATGGACTCTGTGGTACCAAGAACGTCCCCACAAACAAGCATAGGCTAATGCAACGC
This sequence comes from Calotriton arnoldi, assembly GCA_963921515.1. Lineage (NCBI taxonomy): Eukaryota > Metazoa > Chordata > Amphibia > Caudata > Salamandridae > Calotriton > Calotriton arnoldi. The sequence continues at coordinate 14,831 of CAWUFW010006468.1, forward strand.
AGTGCAGGGGAGGTGTTGTGAGATGCTCAGGGAAGCAAGGATCAGGCTGGCGGGAGGGATTGCCCAGTGAAACTCCGTGTGTGGCAGAAGGGGTGTCAGGGGGATGGCAAGGTTGACGGCACACCAGTTGGGGGCACTGCAGGAGTGACACCATTACATCATGTCGGAGGCACCACAGAATGCAGCCCAGTGCTTAATTTGTAAAATATGAAGTCCAGGTGCTCAAATGTTTGTTGGAGGCCACACCTACTTTCCCCCGGTTCCACCCACTTCTCCTACTGGCTCCACCCACTTACTCTATTGGCTCCACCCACATCCTCAACTAGTACTGCTATCTGTGTGGTGTTCTGCTTTAAGTGTGTGTTTTAAATAGCATGTCTATTTTAAGTAAACACTGATTTGGACATTCAGTTATTGCACAGCTGGGTGGGTGTTGATTTCGGAGTTAGCGCACCCTAATCTACATCATTGGGAAGACCGTGACTGCAACGACAACTGAGACTCAAATGCTGGAGGAGTTGTACTTGGCCCATTTTACTGAGCCACAGTACAAAGGATCTTGGGACATAAGAGGCAAATGACCGCAGCCCCCACTGCTGAGGCCCAGCAGTCTCCTGCATGGCCGTGACACGCTCCAAATGGAGTTTTAAGTTACAAAGTATACCTCTCAAAACCCTCGCTGACGTAAGGGCCGATGTCAGGCATCTGAAGTGTAGGCTGCTGCTCTGGACCCCGCCCTTAGTTCAACACCATGGGGCCTCGACCCAATGTGCCATAAATTCGCTCTCTTTTTCACTCTTCTCTCAGCTGTGAGGCCCAGCAGAGTGAGAGAAAAAGCCCCGCCTCTGGACTTCAAAGCGCTAGATCATGAATGCCAGGGGAGGGGATACCTCTTCCCTGGGTCTCACAGTGCTAACCCAAGACCGGGGGGCAGGGGGTGGGGTGGCTCCACTAGGCTTGACAACACTTTGTTATAGCTGAGTGACACGTGGAAGTGGGCTCTCATCCCCTGAGCATCAAAGTGCTAGCCCATGGCTGTGAGGCCCAGGGTAAGGGGGTCGTGTGCCTCAAAGCGCAAACCCATCACTAAGAGGAGCAGGGGAGGAAATCTCTCTCCCCTGAGCATTGTAGCACACAACAATGGCTCCTTCCCTTCCATTTACTTGCCCTCCTCTCCCCTGGACCTGACAGCACTGGGTTATAGCTACCAGGTCCTGGTCCAGCGAAGAGGGCATACGTCCCCAGGGCTTCATAGAGCTTGCACTCGGCTGCAAGACCAAGTGTAGGGGTACCCTGCTCCTGTGGGCCTCAGAGCTAGACAATGGCTGTGAGGCCTGGCTGTGGGCCTCAAAGCACTAAGTTATAGCTGCAAGACCAGACATAGGTCACCTTTGTCACACTCTTCGATTTGATTTAGGCTGCGCTGGGATGCGGGGCATTGTATTAAGAACTGAACAAAGTCTCCACTGGCCTTCACCACAAAATGTAAAGGTTTTTAAATGTTGTCAATTAATGCCAACAGACTCTATTCTATACAAACCACTAGACAAATTTAACAAACCGCAGTCATTTCATTTAGGTGTACTCTGAAATCTCCCAAAAGAATTTTATAAAACCATTTGATGCAATAAAATCACATCCGAAGTTTAAATCACAAAAGATAGTATGCAAAATACATCCATCCACGATGTTATGCAGATTGATATTCCAAAACTTGAGGCATGAGTTACAACAATAAGATCGCAAGGTAAAACACAGGATCATACCAGGGCAACAATTTAGCTCAAAATCGTTGTGCCACATTGAAGGCAGATGTTGTCATTGTTTTTAGCTCCCTACACACATTTCAAACACAACAGCCCAGCTTTAAATATATAGTTTCACATAGCATGAATGACTTTGGGGTGACTGGCGAGGTGTTTTCCTCACCTGGGCCTCCCAGCATTAGGTCATGGCTGCGAGGCTGGGGTCCCTCCCCCTGGGCTTTGCAGCGGTAAAATATGGTTGCAACTGCGAGGCCTACTGGGGTCCCCTACCATGGGTCTCGCAACAGTAGACCTTGGCATTGTACTTGCACACGGACGGTGCCGGTGCCGGAGGCATGATTGCTCATGAGTCGGACGGTCTCTGGAGTCAGTAATGAATCATATGTGACGGGCGCGCTGAGTCTGAGGTAAATTAATTTTATATACTGACTGTAGTAGTCTCTAGTCTATGCCACATTCACATTGCCTGCCATATGACGTGCAGAGTCAGAGTTGCAGACGCTTGGTGTTATGTAGACCCGGCCCTGATAAATAAGTGCCTGTGCTAAGCACCGGAAAGCACCGGCACAAATGAAGCACTGATGCAGCCCCTGGGGCCGCGCCTCCAGGCTGCTCTCATGCGCCAGTGACGGCCTTCCCCCCATTCAGTCAACTAGCAGATCCTGCCTCAGCCACACCACGATGGCGCCACTGGATTAGACGATTGTAGCATTATTTTCGCGCCACACACGAGACGGACGGAGCGGTGAAAAGATCTATGTTGCTGCGCATGGGGAGCGATGAGCTATATGTCCTCTTTGAGAATTTACTGGATACGAGGGCAGACGATGACTTCGATGCGGCTTTGAGGGCCCTGAATAGACATTTTGACCCCCAGTTAAAACCCGATTATAAACACTTTAAGTTGCAACAAGCGAAACAAGAGGAGAGTGAGTCGGTCGACGCTTTATTTGCCAGACTACAAAAGTTGGCAAGTAAATGCATGGGCATCGACAAGCTGGATTAGATCAGGGCCCAGCTTATACAAGGGTGTTGTTCATTAGCCCTGAGAAAATTGATTCTGAGACAGCCAGGCATCACTTTAGACAACATCCTAATCGTGGCTCATTCCCATGAGTTGGCGAACTCCAGGGCGAGCACGATGGACTCTGCACGATAGTGCAGCGCATCTGCCCCACCACCATCCAGAGCAGTCAACATCAAAGAAGAGCATGTGGATGCGATCCAAAGGCGTCCGGCACGACCTCAGGTTGCAGGGAGAGCAAGGGCCAGTGGCGTAACGAAAGTTGAGGGGGCCCCCTGCATGGTACACGGAGGGGCCCCCGCTCCGGATTTAATCCGGAGCTCTCAGGCCTGAATACTGTGCTGAGGGGGCCCCCTGCAGCTCGGGGCCCCCCTGCACCGCAAAACTGCGGGGGCCTGTGTTACACCCCTGGCAAGGGTAACCAAGAAAGGGTGTGAGAACTGCGGCCTGCCCAACCATCCACCGAGAGGTTGCCCGGCACAAGGCAAAACCTGCCTGAGGTGCGGCCGCATACATCACTTTGCGAAGGTGTGTCTCAGTGCAGGCGGAAGGTCAAGTGGAGGTGCTAGAGCTGGAAGGCAGCCAACATTCGACAATTGTCCTTGGACAGCAACGAGTGAGTCCACGACCCGGCAGTAAGAGCACAGAGAAGTGTGGTGGATGTGGAGGATGATGAGGAGGAAGTGTTCATGATATCATTTGCAGGGAGTAACAATCAACAGAAAAGTCCACCATCCATGTGGCAAGTAAACGTAGAGGGAACTCCCATCGTAGTGCTCATCAACACAGGAGCGTCTGTCAATGTCATAGACGGCGAACACTTCAACAAATTGGACCCCAAGCCAGACATTGTCCAGTCCAAGATCAGAATATACTTGATGGGGGTACGGAGCCCTTTTCCCTACAGGGAAGGGGACGTGGCTCATGCGCCGAACAAAATGTGGGCCAAGTTTCATGTAAACAAAGACCAGGTGTGAGAAAGTGCCTTCTTTCTGCATGGTTGCCCCCACTTTTTGCTGAATTGCTGATGTACTCCTGGGGTAGCAAGTCTCCAGATGGGATCAACAGTGTGCCAAGAGTAAATCGGGTTGCACACTGAAGCAGTTCTAGTTTCAGAAGGGGAAGTTGAGTTTGCCACTGTAGCTGTGTGGCCACCCAACTTAAAAAAGTACTTACAGTACCCTTGGATTAATGGAACTAGGATAGAAGCTCTGAGAGATACAGGTGCCAGTGTCACTATGGTGAGAGACACACTGGTTTCCCCTGAGCAATACTTGATTGGGAGAACTTACCCAGTCACCAATGCTGACAGTGTTACCACTAACCATGCAATGGCTATGGTGACATTAGACTGGGGGGGTTACTGGCCTGAAACAGGTAGTGGTCTCTCCAAAGCTACCAGCTGCATGTCTGCTTGGCAATGACCTGGAAACCTCAGCATGGGCTGAGGTTGAACTAAAAACCCATGCAGCAATGCTGGATATCCCTGAATTGGTGTGTGTAAAAACAAGAGCACAGAGCAAAAGGCAGGGTGAAAAAGAAGTGTTGGAGCCTGTAAGTATGGCCCAACCTTCCAAGAGAAAAGGTAAGAAGACTGGGGAACCAGCTTCTGTTCAGCCAAAGGATCAGGACCCCTCTCCTCAGGGAGAGGACTTGGACACCCCAGAGGGAACTGAGCCTATGGAGCTTGACCCTTACCAGGTTGGACTGTTGTGCCCAGGGGGACCCTCTAGGGAAGAGCTGTGCCAGGGGCAGCAGGACTGTCCCACTCTTGAAAGCCTGAGGCAGCAAGCTGTTTCAGAAGCAAAGGGAGATGTCAGTGGTACTCACAGAGCTTATTGGGAAGAGGGATTACTGTACACTGAGGCAAGAGACCCCAAACGTGGAGCCACCAGGAGAGTGGTAGTGTCACAGAGGTACAGGGAGTTCCTCCTAACTTTAGCACATGACATCCCCCTAGCTGGACATCTGGGCCAAACCAAGACTTGGGAGAGGCTAGTTAGCCACTTTTACTGGCCCCAGATGCACCAAAAGGTGAAGGAGTTTGTCAGCTCCTGTGTTACCTGTCAAGCCAGTGGCAAGACAGGTGGCTACCCAAAGGCCCCCCTGATACCACTGCCTGTGGTGGGGGTTCCCTTTGAAAGGGTAGGTGTGGACATAGTGGGTCCACTTGAACCTCCCACAGCATCAGGAAACAAATTCATTCTAGTGGTAGTGGATCATGCCACTAGGTACCCTGAAGCAATACCCATTAGGACTACTACAGTTCCTGCAGTAGCCAAGGCCCTCATTGGTGTCTTCACCAGAGTAGGGTTTCCTAAGGAGGTGGTTTCAGACAAAGGTTCCAACTTCATGTCTGCTTACCTAAAACACATGTGGAAAGAGTGTGGAGTGCAGTACAAGTTTACTACACCCTATCACCCACAAACCAATGGCCTTGTTGAGAGATTCAACAAGACATTGAAAGGCATGAATATGGAACTCCCTGAAAAACTCAAAAGGAGATGGGATGTCCTCTTACCATGCCTGCTTTTCGCTTACAGAGAAGTGCCACAGAAAGGAGTAGGGTTTCCCCCTTTGAACTTCTGTTTGGCCATCCTCTGAGGGGACCAAACGGTCTTGTAAAAGAGGGTTGGGAGAAGCCTCTCCAAGAACCCAAACAAGATATTGTGGACTATGTGCTTGGCCTAAGGTCCAGAATGGCTGAATACATGGAAAAGGCATCCAAAAATCTTGAGGCCAGCCAGGAGCTTCAGAAGCACTGGTATGACCAAAAAGCTGCACTGGTTGAATTTCAACCTGGGCAAAAAGTGTGGGTTTTGGAGCCAGTGGCTTCTAAGGCTTGCTGCCTTTGTGAGCTTCCCCAGGCCACTTGTTGCTTTCAGCAACTGGTCCCCACTGGTTCTGACCCCCACTTTGGGTGGGAGAACCGGCGGGAAAAAACAAGTGAGGAAGAGAGGTGTGCCCACCTCTGCCAACTCCACCCCTCAGGTGGGGGAGGCGAGGTGAAGCACAACTCTCAGTCCCCGCCATCTTGCAGATGGGGGGACTCAGCCAACCAGGGACAGGCTCATGCCCCCTCCCACTGGAGGGTGGCATAATAGGGGGTGTACCCACCCCAGGGAAGGGACCTTGGGTGCCCAAACCGACGGTGCCTAACCAACCCCTAACTTCCCAACTTACCTCTCGAAGTGGTGGTCGCACCCAGAAGACATTCGTCTCCAAGCCTGCAGTGCCTTTGCAAACCGGAGGTTCCCCATTGCAAACAACAGGGCGCCTGACGTCGAAACAGCACCCTGCACCCGGCCGCCATAGTGTCGCTGAGGGTGCACCTTTGGTGCTACTTTGTTTCCCCATTTGCCCTGAGCTAAAGTCCAGGAGCTTGGCTCCCACAACCAAGTGGCCTGCTTGCCAGCAGCCACCAACCGGAGGCCCCCTATCCCCCATTGGATAACATTGGGCCTCAGTACTCTGCACTCGGCCGCCCTAGTGCCGCTGAGGGTGTAACTAGGGTGCATCCTTGACCCTGGGGGACCCCTGAGTCTACCCCCAGAACCTCAGCTCCCACTACCAAATACTTACCTCAAAACTGATAACACTATTTTCCGCCATAGGATAACATTGACTGTTTTTCTTGGAAAAGTTTCAAAGTGTGAAGTTTGAAAATCTAAAGAAATTCTTTAAAATTGCACTAACTAACAAAAACGATTTTACTTACCTGTTTACAGGAAATGTCCCAGAGTAGTATCCAGGTATACTACTCTGAGTAAGAAAAGTAACCTCAAAAGTAACTTACCTGTAATTTTACTGAAAAGCCCAATCAAGTCTATGTACTGTATTTACAAAGTATTGCATTTCTCTGAAACCATGCTGTAAGTCAAAACAAAGTGCATATACAATTTCAATTCAAACTGTTTACAAACTGCATTACTACTGTAAAGTATTTATTGCTTACCTGTGCCAGGCTTGCTTGGTTCTAGAAAATAAAATAACTAAACGAATATTTTCATACAAAAACAATTGGTCTGAAGTTCAGTCTTGGAGTGTGTGAATTCATTTGCTGACTGAGCGTGTACAACAAATGCTTAACACTGTCCTCTGATACTGCCTTACTGCTCGACCACACTACCACAAATAGAGAGTGAGATGTTATCTAACTTTACCTCTGCCTACCTTTGGGGTTCCACTGGACTCTGTGCACACTATACCTCACTTTGGTATAGTATATACAGAGCCAGCTTCCTACACCGGAACTTTGCTAGGGTGCCATACGGCTGAAGATTTGGGTCTGGTGTTCTTTGCCAAACAAGTACACCAATCTCATGCGGATGACATCATGGAGGAATTTCCTGAACTGTTTGAAGGGTTGGAATGCCTGAAAGGCATCCAGGTCAAACTACACATCGACAAGTCGGTAAAGCTGGTGGCGCTATGACATTGCAGGGTGACATTTAGCAATAGAGCAGGAGCTGGAGCAGTTGAAACAGGCTGGGGTGATAGAGAAAGTCAGAGGCCCCCACATCTTAATGTCCCCACTAGTTATCGCGCCAAAACCCAAGCAGCCGGAGGCCATCAAGTTGTGCGTGGACATGAGACTACCCGATAAGGCTATCCGAAGGGAGAGGCACATCACTCTGACAATAGATCAGATTGTGGCCGACCTGAATGGCACTAAATGGTTCTTGTAGACCGACCATAACCTTGGGTACCACCAACTAGTGTTGGAAAAGCCCAACCACTACATAACCACTTTCTCCACTCACGTGGGATTGTGAAGATTCAAGCACCTCAGCTTCGGAGTGTATTCAGCGGCTAAGGTATTCCAGGAGGCAATCCGCAAGCCGCTCTCAGGACTAATAGGTGTGCTTAGTGTTAGTGATGACATATTGATTTTCTCCAACACCTTAGAGGAACAACACACCCGACTGAGGGACACACTGTGGTGCCTGGTGAAGTGAGGATTGACCCTTCACCACCAGAAATGCTCGTCCTACTCAAACGAGGTGGAGTTCTTCGGATATAGTTTTTCCAAAGGGGGCCTACAAGTCGATCCTCAGAAGGTGGAGGCCATCCGAATAGCGACTGTCCCTCATAACTCCTGGTGCGCAGTTTCCTACGGATGGCCAACTACTGCGGGAGGTTTATCCTTAACTTGACAACACTATTGGAGCCTTTGAGGGCCCTGACAAAGAAGGAGGTGCCATGGAAGTGGACAGAAAAGACAGCACAAGCTTTTGATGATGTGAAAATAGCACTCCTCCATGATGCCACCATGGCATATTTCACTTCGTTGAGAGATATAGAATTGATCAAGGATGCCAGCCCCGTGGGGCTAGGGGCAGTACTGATGCAGCTGAAAGACAGGGGAGAATGGGTACCGATTGCATATGCCAAACGGGCGATCACCGCTGTGGAAACGAGGTAATCCCAAATAGAGAGAGAGGCTTCAATTCTGCATCAGGGCTAATAAGTGCAATATAAATATAATTATAATTACAAAAAACCTTTCCTCCTAGTTAGTGTCTCTAGCAAAGTCTTGTGGGATGGATATCCTGGCACCATGCCATAAGATTGATTTGGCCTTTCTCATGTGAGTAAGAATGATTTCTGAGTGTTGATGACACAGAGGTTTGAAGATAACAGGTCTCAGTGAAGAGAAATTCTTGGATTTGAATGTAGGACTCTGATGGGCACTTTCAAGTTCAAAATCCTTAGCAAAGGAGATTTTCAGTGTTGCAGGGATCCAGTTTTCCAAAAATCCTATCATCGAGGGTGCAGAATGCTCAGCCCCTTACGGGAGACCAAAGATCCCAGATTGCTCCTCCTATTGTGAACCTCCAGATCCATGATGTTGCATTTGAGAGAGGTAAATAAAGACTTTGATTTCAGTAGTTGTTTGGAGTGTACATTGTTGCTGTCTCCAATAGCTCTTACCCTGCCTTCTGCGTTTGTGAGTCTGATAGTCAAGTATTTGAGGTCCTTCCTGATACACGCTACCTCCAGCTGCAGCAGATCTCTGTTCATCTTAGTGCTTTGAGCGATGTTGTGCACAGCGCTCAGTTATTTAAAGATGGCTTCAAGCGTGGTGGGGTTATCGGCTTTTTTTAAAATTGGAAAATCAGGCACCAGAGGCTCTTGTTTAGTCCGCTTTAAATTTCCTTTGCCCTCTTTATCTGTGTGGTCCTTGGAATCTGCCATGTTGCGTGTAGTTAGAGTCACAGGAGAACATCGGCTCACGTCAAATCTCACAGGCAGAGGAAGGATACTTGACAAGTGCGAGTAACCCTATTGCAATGTCGGCAAAGTAGCATGCCATTGGGTATCGAGTAGTTATTGAAAGGATATCAATGGGTGGTGAATGGTGGCTGTAGTTCTTTCCCTCGAGTCGCCTGCACCGCACCAGTTTGTGCGTGTCACTCCAGAGGGAAAGGCAAGCTCTCTAAGTGCCGCTATGTTGCCATTTTCATAAGCATTGCATGCATGAATATACACAGAGAGAAGCTAGGGATATCCAAAGAACAAATCGGTTTGGAGATCCTAGACTTAGCAGAGCAGATTTTTTTTAATTGACAGGTTGACGAGAGGAGAAGTCCCAGGCAGCATTGGATAGCAGAAACACTAGTGAATGATGATTCCAGAATATGATATCACATGAAGGTCTCCGGCACGGATCAGCAAGAACATTGAATAAACAGAGACTTGGACTTGACTTTAAAGTGAAACGTGAGGCCACTGGGAGGGTTCATAGAAAAGCGCAGTGGATCAGTTCGATGTGTCCGCTAGTATCCGAGGGTAACCGCTTTCGATATATAGGTGAGTACTTCAAAGAAGAGATTATCCAGATATTCTGTATATGCTGCATGCGGCCTTAGGGAACAGCAAATATGTTCGGTCGCAGAGTCATCAGTGGCCACAGGAGAAGCATAGCAGGCGCTGCCATCTTGCCTGTTGCTCTGTCGGAGATCAGAGTTAGAAAGTTAGAAAGCCAGCGGAAGAAAGGAAAGCTACCTCCTTTCTGTACCGCAATGACAAATAAAGGTGAGTACCTTAAAGGGGGAGTATCCAGAGATTTGCATTTGGCCATAGGGAGCAGAAGAGATGCTCAGTCGCAGAGTCGTCAGTGGCCACTGAAGAAGCAGGTGCCGCATCTTGCCTGTTGCTCCATTGGAAAGTGGAGTTAGAGCAGAGGTTTTCAAACTGGGGGGCGGGCCTCCCTGGGGGGACCTTAAGTGATCTCAGGGGGGGCGCCAGTCTCTGGCCAAGAGAAGCATCATGTTTTGTTTTAAGTATTAAAAGCATGAGTGGCAGTAAGCCACCTTGTAATGGGCCATCACAAACAACTTTTGTCATTTATTTCCTTACTGGGAGCATGTGTAAAAATGGGTAACAGCTTGACTGCAATGTTTAAATATGTTTAGACATATTTAAACATTGCCAATTTAGCAGTATAATTGTGGAAAAACTTAAGGGGGGGCCCGAGTATTTTTTATTTTTTTTACGGGGGCGCAGCATTAAGACGTTTGAAGACCACTGAGTTAAAAGACACCAGAAAAAAGGAAAGTCATCTCCTTTTTGTGCCGCAATAGTGTTGCTGGACACTACAGCTTGCCAAATTCCAAAACAGGCTCACATTTAGGCTGCTGCTTGTGCGGAAAATAGAGACAAGCGAAGTGGGCTCGCCGAAGCTCACAAAGGAGCCGCTATCTTGCATGGAGACCATGCCACGTTCCCTGGAGCATCAAATTTATAAACCTGCTTCAAGAGTCTCAAACCTTTGAGGAAAAACACTCCTTTGCTTTATCTGCTGTAAAACCGTTATCTTAAGCCATTCTGGCTTGGGCTATGATCAAAGTCACTGGAATTATGCGATTGTGCGGCCCCAGCAATTATTTCATATTTACAGATTTGCCACATAATCCATCATCTGTCGCATAATCTGCAGATTTTAACTAAAACAAAATGTGTTTCTATCTCAAAAGGTTCAAAAGTTATTAAAAATGCAGCAACGCGTGTTGCCGTGGAGTGGAAGGCCGTTTGCAAAGCTGGAATGGTCGCCTTGCTGTTGCTTATTGCTATACTTGAGTGTTAAACAGGTTCTAATAAGTGTAGCCAATACCCAGACAGTGTTACCTACTTTAAAAATGACGAAATAAAGAAGTAATACTATTACAAAATGTCAATCCGGATTTATAAAGTGCAGCAAATCACCCGTGAGTGTCTCAAGGCGCTGGAGTTGCTAGCTGCTTCGTGGAGAAAGCAGTGAAAAATGAGGGAAAAGCAGAACAAAGCACTCAGGAAAATGAGTGCCCTATAATTTGTCTTTTCATGCCACATAATTTACTCAACCCTGCCGCATAATTTGTCCCTCTCCTGCCACATAATTCCAGTGGTCCTGGCTATGGTGTTTGGAGTTGGCAAATCCTCCTGATTAGTACTGGCTTCTCAATGCCCTCCGTTTAGGTAATTACGAACCCCTTTTAGCCAGTAGGCTGTATTCGTCTGGCCTTTGTAGAGGCTCTGCTGCATCCGGACTGAGGGTTATCTGAGCAGGAAAGGTGCTTTGGAAGATGCTGTTTACCAGAAGGCTGGGAACAGTCCTACAACTCTGGAGAGAGCCGAGGTGCTCTGAGCTGCTCTACAGGAAGAGGAAAAGTAAACAAATGCCCCGCAGCCTGACAGCTCTAAGAATGTTGTCTCAATGAAGTGACCTGCCCAGGAGCAATGAGCCCCTTGCAGGTTAGCTGATCAAGCTTCACAAAACGGTTGATTACCTGCAGGAGATATTCCATGAGTGCAGGTGTGGCGAGCCTTCATCAAACATACCTTCTGTTTACCATCCCTAACTCCGTGGAAGCTTGCGTCACTTCATTTCTATCCCAGGACTGACATGATGGTTTCCCCTTCTCCCTCTAGGTTTTAAGGTAATGTCTGTATGTCATCATGATTCTGAAACAGTTTGAGCCTTTGCAGGGCCAGAGATATTTTAATTGTGACCTGAGGTTCATGTCACCGAGGCCAGTAAATTTGATGGCCTATGGGACCAGTAGGTGACCTGTGATGATGTAGAATTTTGGGATCCAGATTGAGTAGTAACTAGTCTACTCTTGAAATGTGTCCAGTAGTATTTGTCACCCCAGTCCTCACTCCTCCTCTGCTAGCCAGTTTATCAGTGTGGTGGTTTATGGGTTATGAAAATACGTTTGTACTTTATTTGCCACATGTTTTCTTGGCCAGCTCCCACTGAGCACCTCCCCTTGCATCAGGGTGCACAGAGTAAGCTCATCAAAGGATTACTGTTTGTTACTTTGTAACATTTGATCTTTTTATATTGATTGTGGCTTGTAAACAAAGCCATGGTAAGAAACATGTGGGATGAAAGTTTCTGGGGACAGCTGAGTTACCAAACCTTCTGCCATAGGATAACATTGTCCAACTATAAAGCGGTTTTGGATTCTATCTCGACACCCAGTGGTGCTAGAACCTGCTAATTTGTTTACTCATAACTGGCAGGCAGTGGACTTTTGTTGTAAGATGTGGCGTAGCTCTTTAAGCCTAGTTGTGTTAAGAAAGTGCTTAACAAATATCAATACAAGACAGGGCTTATCATGAATATTTCCCAGACAAAACTGGCTGCCCAGGACCAAGTTACGCATTCCCCCAAAGTTATTAAAATGTTTAACATTTTCAAATTTGCAATCAATGAAAGTAGCAATCCATAGATCACATAAGTAGATTTAGCCAATGTAGCCTCTTTGAATCATCTAAGGAGGGCAGAGTTTATGGAATCAAACACTATCCTGTGAGAGCAATGTGTGCATCTCAAGTAGTAGCATAGGCACACTTTTAGGGGGAGACTTACTAAGATTTTACATCGTGTTTGCATCACAGAAGTGACGCAAATTGGAGCAAAATCTTTTTTTCGGATTCACTTTCCAGCGCTAAACTTATTTAGCTCTGGAAATAACGTGAAAGTAACCCAAAGCAGCGCATAGCGCTGCTTTGCATTACTTGGCACCAAGGGGGCGTACCATGGGCAGAGCATGGGCATCCCCATGCAACCACCCATGGTTTCTGACGCTAAACCCAATTTACTAAACAAAGTAGACCGGGTTTAGCGTCAGAAAACTGCGCCATTTTAAAGTAGGCGCAAGAACGGAGAAATGCTTTCATTTCTCCTTCCTTTTCCGACTTTGTACGTGTGCTGCACTTTACAGCACACACACAAAGTCAGAAAAGGGTTGAAGTAAGTCTATGCATGGTATTTTGTACTGGAAGGGTACCGTTTCAGTACAAAACCTATGCTAGACTCATGGAGACACCCTTGCACCATGGCGCAAAGGTGTCTCCGTGGCGCACGGCAGCTGGTTTCAGTGCTGGCGCTAGGGAGACAGGAGGAGAGCGCCATATTTCAGTAAATTTGGCGCTTTCCTGCTCTCTCCTTCTCACGCAGCGCAATGCAGCATTTACGGCTGCTGCACTGCGCTCTGTGAGAAGGAATACCTGCAGGACTTAGTGGTGGTTATTTGTAGTCCCAATATGCAACCGAACTGTGTGAGTAGCTGAGCCAGTCCATCCTTATGAGGCCGGAGATCCTTAAGATATAGGAGCATATCATCAGCGTACAAGGACACCAAATGAATAACCTGTCCCACTTGGATCCCAACGGCCGCCATAATATGATGGAGACGCTGGGCAAGTGGCTCTACTGCCAACACAAAAAGGAGCTAGGACAGGGGACATTCCTGACGGGTCCCACAAATTATCTGGTAAGGTTGGGATATATATTGGCCTGTTTTAGTTCTGGCCGTGGGTAAAGAGTACAATAGTTTCAGCCAATTAAAATACTCTGGAGGGATATATCGCTGTAGTGTTGCAAGCATATAATCGCACCCAAGAGTGTCAAAAGCTTGCCGGATGTCCATGGAGAGGCAGCCGGCATAGGCGTAGTGATCACAGGCAGCATCCATTATCCCAAATAGTCGATGTATATTCAGTGAAGTACTACGATGGGGTACAAAACCGCATTGATCAGTATGTATCAACCTAGGGAGTCATGGAAGCAGGCGGTGGGCCAGAATTTTAGGGAGTATTTTGTACTCTGTGTTAAGAATTGATAAAGGTCTATATGAGGACAATTCTGTAGGCAGCATATCTGTCTTCAACAGAGTGGTCACTAACGCTTCCCTGACGGCGGGGGGCAATGTCCCCTCTGCGATGGATGCACCATAAAGTTTTTCCAACCGTGGTGCCAACTGTGACACAAAGGTAGAATAAAATTTCATGGGGAGACCGTCCGAGCCCGGTACTTTGTTACGAGCCAGGTCTTTGATGGCCCCTCGTATCTCCGTACTTGTAATAGGAGCCGCCAGGTCCTTTTTGTCAGTGTTTAGGACAGTTGGCAGGGACACGGCAGACAGAAAGTTGGTCAGCGCCTCTGGGGCGGGGGGCAGAGGCGTCGAGTAAAGCTCTGTATAGTAATCACAGAATGCTGTATTAATCTCTACCTGTGTAGTCACTAACATTTGTGCAGGTGTGGCAAGGGATAAGATACATATGGGGGAAGGCGACGGTCGAATTAATCGGGCCAGTATGGTGCCTGACCTGTCCACTTCTGAGTGCGTCCGTTGTATGTAGGACCTCTGCTCTATTAATCGCAGTCGTTCTAGGAGTTCGGCATATAAAATTCTAGCCTCTCGCAGCTCTCCTGCGTTTACTGTGTTGTCTTGGGTTGCCACTTCCAGAGGGCCCAGTCTGCCCTCAAGTTCCGCAATGTCTTTAGTGACCTCCCGCCTAGCTCCCACCACCGCACCCAGTGAGACTCCGAGGACTACCACCTTAAAGGCCTCACACTCTATCAAGCGTGAGGAAGCTGTGACAGTATTCTCAGAGAAATACATAGTGATGGTTGAGGCTAAAGTGTCCTTGAATACTAAGGGCCAGATGTATCAAGCTAATTTGCGTTCGTAAACGCTGCGATTCGCAAAAATAGTGCCTTTGCGAACGCAAAATAGCATGTTCCAATGTATGACAGTTTTCCGTATCGCAAAATGGATATTCGCAAAAATTGCGATTTCAAATTCTGCGAAGCAAGACATCTGCAAAAAACCAATTGCGAATTCGCAATTTGAGAGTTCCAAATATCGAATTCGCAAAAATGCCTTTCGCAAATTGCGAATTTGCAAAAGAATGTATGAAACAATCGCAAATTGCGAATAAGTGAAAAATCGCAATTTTGCACCTTCAAATTACCACCAACTCAGGGCAGGTGGTAACCAGGTGCAACCTATTTAAACAGGTCCAGAATGCCTCGGTGTCTTCCACAATGGCAGCGCTGTATGTGATAGCGAGGAGGATGCGGATTCACGCAGCAGCCCAGAGAATGAGGAGGAGAAAGGAACGCATTTACAGAGTGCGCATAACCCTGTTTCAGCAGACAGAGGAAGAAATACATGAGAAGTATAGACTAGACTCAGCAACTATACTAGACCTGATAGCTGACCTACAGCCAATACTGCAGCATCCAACCCGCAAGACCCAAGCCATTCCAACACATGTGCAGGTCCTCTGTTCACTGCACCTCCTAGCATCAGGGAGCTTCCAGGTGGTGATAGCTACAACAGGAGGGGTGTCCCAAAGTTGCCTGTCGCGCTTCTTTAATGCTTTCTTGGATGCAATGGTACAGAGGATACACCATTACATCAGATTCCCCACGACACAACAGGCATTGCAGCAGACCAAATTAGATTTCTACCAGCACAGTTCCCACATGTAATCGAGTGCAATGATGGGACACATGTAGCCCTCTGTCCCCCTCAGATAATGAGCACGTTTTCAGGAACAGGAAATCATTCCATTCACTCAACATACAGGTCATATGTAACGCGAAACACATAATAACTGATATAGTGGCCAAATATCCTGGCAGTACACACGATTCCTTCATATTTAGACACAGTGGAATATACACACGTCTCACTGGGGGTGAATTTGGCGAAGGATACCTGCTAGGTAAATGCATTTTACACACTCTGATGGACTCATTACATCTGTATAAATAGGACAGTGATTAACCATGTGCCTTTCATCCTGTAGGTGACAGTGCGTATGCTGTGCGCTCATTCATCCTCATACCATACCTCAATCCGGCTAATCAGAGTGAGAGAAAATCCAATGGCGCACACAAGTCAACGCGCAATGTCCTCAAGCCGACATTTGGAATACTAAAGAGCAGGTTCCGCTGTCTGCACAAAAGTGGAGGAGCACTGCAGTATAGGCCTGATACCTGTTGCAAGATCGTGGCTACTTGTGCCATGCTGCACAACATAGCAACAACCAAAGGCATACCAGTGGAACTCACAGATTCTGATTCAGATTAAGATGAGGAACCAGGTCCATGTCTCAGACCAGCAGGTGGTGTAGGTGCAGCAGATGGCAGACAGAGACGTGATGAAATAACACGCAACTATTTCTAGGTGAGTAATGATGACACAAAGCAACTCATGACTGTTGAATAACTGTGTTTTAATATACCTTAACATCAAGTAAAATGTCTTCACACAGCCTACAAGTCACAACTAATGTGCGGCTTTTGGTGTTTAACATGCCATGTACACAGTCCATGCACATTTAAATGACTTCTGCATGTATGCCATGGGTTATCTCACCCATTTGCATAACTCTGTTGCAACACTGTCTATTTCTTGCGCCCCCGTAACGCACTTGCACAGTCAATGTTCACACTGCCCTCCCTTGATGAGGCATCGGATGCTGTTCCCTGCCTCACACTCCACCGTCTGGGTTCAGTCACGGGTGGGGTAATGCTGCTGCAGCTGGAGACCTCCTCACTGTCCCCTGCACCCAGAATACTTGTGACAGCTATGTTGGCTGTCTGTAGCTGTTCAACTGCAGTGGTGACCTGCACCAACCCCTTGGCAACATCCTGGCTGCAGTGTGCCATTTCAACCTGCATGGACATTGTGCGTCTGGAAAGGACAGCTGTGGCATTGCACAGACGGTTGACTGCCTTAGTGTAATGATCCAGACGGGTAAATAGGTGTTGCTTTTCCCTGCGTCTGGAGGCATGGTCCCTCTGCATGGTGGCACAGAGCTCTTTGATGGCTACGGTCATGTCCTTCATGCTGTCTGCACATGCCTTGTTACCCTCGGCCACAGTGTTGTTGAGCTCCCTGATGCCATCCTTTGTCAGTCAGATTGTGATTTACAGACACAGGAGACTGGTCATGTTGGTGCCGTGCCTGCTCTTCGTGCCTTGGCTGTGGCTCATCCTGGATGGCTTGCACTCCTCCCTCCAACTCCTGTAGTGGAGCCACAGTGTAACGGCGTGGTCTTGGTGCAGGTATTGTCTGTGTTGTGTGGTCTGACTCCTCTCCCCCTGCCTGTTCCTGTAGCTGTGGTGCCTCATCAATTGGTGTGTCCTCACCATGTGTCGCAGGTTCATCTGTGAATACAAGAGAACTACTTATTGTGTGTCCTGCTTTCTGTTATTTACAAAATAAATTTACTTCAGTTGGTGTACCTAAATGCTGTGCTTCAATTGGTCTTTTACTGGTGTGTCTCAACTGCGGATATCTTACTCTGTATCAATGCTTTACTGTGTCATGTGTGGGACTGCATCTCCCATGATGCATTGCTGGGTGACCACAAAATTGTGGCATGGAGTGGCAATCATACTTAGATATTGAGTAATTCCTGAGTGGGTTGTTTAGGGGTAATGGGTCAGGGGTGATTTAGCATGCATCCTACCATGTCTGGTGTTGGGCGTGGCTGAGCTGTCAATGTCTGCTACGCCGCTGATGGTTTCTGGCTGTAGTGTGGACTCTACCAAGTCCTCAAGGGATATTGACACTGGCTCAGTAGATGGACCTCCACCAGTTTTCTTAGCCTCCGCAAGCCTGCTTGCAACCTTTTCTTTTGCCCTTGAGCGCAAGTCGTACCTGCGCTTGCGTAGGTCCTCTATGGAGCGCTGTGTGACACCAATGGCATTTACTTTTGCCTGTATGTCCAGCCAGATTTTTCTCTTCTCTGACTCAGGGATGTGCACAGATTTTTTCCCAAACAGCTGTTCATGGCTCCTCACCATCTCCTCAATGAGGACCTCCAGTTCGTTCTCGCTGAATTTCCTTTTTCGTACTGCAGCCTCCTTTGCCTTCTCCTGTGTATCCATGGTGGGTTTGTGGGTGTATTTGCACTCCAGATGGGCTACTGAGTGGTGTGTTCCTGCTCCCAGCCTCTAATACAGCCTCAGGCACTCAGAAACAGCATGGGCAGTCACACTTCCTGGTTGTGATGTCATCATGCTGCACCTGAATAGCAGATTCGCAATTTTGCGATTTCTTAATTGCGATTTCGCAAATACAGAATCGCAATTTATGAAATCGGTAATTGCAATTGCGATTTTGTACCGAATCGCTATTTTATTGCGATTTTTTTCCTGCATAGCGTTTTGCGATTCCCAAATAGCGATTCGGTAAAAATCGCTATTTGGGAATCGCAAATTGCTTTTTTGATACATCTGGCCCTAAGTCTTTAAGTAATTGAGGCTGTAAGTCCCACGTCGGAATTAGAGTAGGGACTCGTTCCCAAGTAAGTGTAAGTTCAAGAGGGTTGTGGTCTGATATGGTTTTGCCAAGATTTGTGGTGTGAGTCACAGAGGAGAGTAAGGCGCGTGTGCAGAGGAATCTATCTAAGTGGGAGTGCAGAGCATGGGGACATGAATAAAAGGAGTATACATGCAGACCATTATTATGGTCTCGCCATATATCCACCAGGTCCCTCCCGTCCGCCCAGCAACGTAGTTCCTTGGCTTGATGCATTATAGATGTGCCCAGAGGGGGGCGGGGGGGGGGAATGGTCCAAGTTGGTGTCAAGTGCAGCATTAAAATCCCCCCCCCCCAGGAGCCAGGGGTAATGTGACCAATCCGCCAACTCGGTCGATAAGCGGGCCAAAAATTCACCTTGATCCGAGTTGGGTGCATATATACATCCCAGGACAATCTGTTCCCCCTCAAGTGTGCTCCTAAGTAGGACATAGCATCCCTGAGTATCAACCTTGGATTGTGACACTGCGAATGGGACCCCTGCTCTTACCCACACTGCTGCCCCTTGTGAGAATGCGGAATAGGTAGTGTCATGTAATAGCCCTCTCCACCGTTTGCACAGATTATGTGCTTCCGAGGTAACCTAGTGGGTTTCTTGAAGAAACACTATTTGTGCCAACGTCTGTGTAGTTGTGCTAGTATTTTGTGCCGTTTGTGGATTGAACCCATATACCCTGGACATTCCAAGTGATAAAGGTGTAAGATTTAGCTACTGTTGACATGAGGAAACCGAGGAAATGCAGTACAAACATACCACTCAAAACTGGGCCCGCCCCCCAATGTTATTACGAGGAATGACCACTCCAAACAATAAAAACCAAACAATCCCACAATACTCGGGCCAGCGAATCTTCATCGTTCAACCAAGCAGGAAACTAAACAGTAACATTATAAACGTTGAAATATTATGTGCAAAGAGCTCTCATCGAGCGAGAGTAAGTGAGTTACCAACATATGGTGATATAGCACAGTACCAACAGGACCCAGGACAATAAACAGAGCAGGATCTAGACATTATCACATATCCAACATATATATGTGCATAAAAAGAGGGTGCAAACACAGTATACATGGCTGTGGCCTGTCATAAACAGAGACATACATAGTGGTGGCTCAGTCCGTATATACTACACTTGCGGTGCGCATCAGGTATCACCAGGGCACCCCTAAAAGGTACAGCCCCAACAGCCCCAACTTAAAACAACTGCGGGCCGGCGCCGGTATAAAGAATCCACCCACTTCAATCAGGCCAAGGGATCATTACTCAATTGTAGGCACACTGAGGGGAACAGTGCCATACTGCCCGCAGAATCTGAGGCATTATTGTGTGAGGAATGGAGCGCCTCCTGCCGGCCCTCCAGGTCCTGCTGTGGGGAAGGTGCTCCTCTGGCACTGTCTTGTGTGGTGAGCCCTCTTCTACGTCTACGGGGACGCTGCGATCTCGGTGGTGCCACCCCATGAAGTTCTCGTCTTGTGGAGTTTGGAAATTGTTGCTCCAACCAGTCCCAAGCACTCTCAGGAGTATCAAAGAAGTGGGAGCATTGACCATGGAGAATTTTTAGTTTAGCCGGGAAAATAAGTGCATAAGTGAGACCAGCTGCGCGTAAGTGGGTTTCTATGCCCTGAAATGAGGAACGTTTATGCTGTACCGCCATGGTATAGTCAGGAAATATGGAAACTTTTGCATCATTGACCATTATGGGGACCTTGTCCCAGGCTGCTTGTAAAAGCTCATCACGGTCTCTGAAGTTAAGAATTTTAGTGGTGATAGGGTGTGCACTTGCACCAGGAATCATCTTCTTGGAAGGGACCCAATGTGCCCTCTCCACAGTGAACATTGCAGAGAGTTCGGTGGGGGCCACCACCGTCCTGAGCCATTCCTCTATATGTAGCGTTGAGCGGGGACTCTCCGTTCCTACAGGGAGACCCACTATACGCAAATTATTCCATCAAGATCTCCCCTCAGCATCATCCGCGCATGCCTGAAGATTCTCCACCTGCTTGCGCAGTTGTAAAAGCTGGGCAGTGTGCTCCCTCGAGCATGGAGCTAATGATTCCAATACTGATTTGTTGGCTTTGACTCTGTCCGCCAATTTGCGGTGGTCATCTTTCAGGAGGCTAAGATCCGTAGTGATCACCCCATCTGCTGCGCTATGGCCATTCTAGACTCTCGTATCTCTTGAAGAATAACATCTAATTTGTCCATGGAGGAGGCCAGGGAAGCGCCACCCTCGGGCAGAGAGTGAGTGGAGAGCTCTCCGATGGCAAGGAGTGAGAGTGGATTCGAGTCATAGGTGCCCCTGACTTGGCTTTTGTGCACCCCGTAGCTGATACCCAGGCTGCAACCTCGTCGAGGCAACGGTGAATGGAAACCATGAGAGTAAGCACAGAGACGGGCAAAGGAGCGTTCAAATAGGGCTGGTGTGGGCATGGCCAGGTCACAAGTTAAGGCAGCACTGTGACAGTCACTGTCCAGAGCTCCACAGCTGTTCAGCCCACCAGGTGTACCCAAGAAGATCTTAAGGCTGATTAGTTAGGAACTCACAGTGCATGTGATCTGGGTCTGGGCGACGAGCCGGGGTCGGCAAAGTCTTCTCATTAAAGAGCACTGTCCTCCAGTGGCGGGCCTCGGCACTCTGTGGCTCATCTGCAACCGTGATTCAGGCAGCCCCCGCAGTGTCATCAGAGGGAGCATCCACACCTTCTTACAGGATGGGCGACAGGTGTAGCCCACGCAAGGGGCACTGCAAGCACCTAGGCAGCACCCCCACCAAACGCGGCCAGTGTTGGATATCTTCTTCAGCGTGGTTATCAGGAGCAGGCCATGATGGGAGTCTATGGCAACCCCAGTCTCTATGTGGTGCCCCGCTCCCAGGCACCAGGGGGAGAACTGTAGCTCTCAGCGATGGCGCCACCCGGTACGAGTTCAGAAAGGTGGCGCCGACCAGGCCAGCCCCGCGCAGGCAGCACCACAGCAGGCCCCGACTCCAGACGACGTCCGGCACCGCCAGACGCAGCACAAGACGCCCATCACAGTTTGAAACAGTGTGGCAGGTAAGAGGAGGGGCGGGAAGGTCCTTACTCCGGTCCACATCCCGATCCAAGTCCCGCTGTGGCGGCAATTTGGTATGCAGGTCACGAGGCTGGGGCCTACGATTGACGACCCACACAGGCTGCTGCAGCGTCGGGAGAATGAGTCCACATCAGCTGCCCCGGTCATAGCCACCTGGCTCGTCCTGCCGTGTCATCCGCCGGGGGACCAAAAACGTCTACGACTTCGCCGGCCATAGTCCTTCACAGCAGCCTCCTTCATTACTGCGGAGCCCCCAGCCTCCAGGCTGCTCTGTGTCAGTCGCTGCGCCGGTACCGCCTCATGGCCTCTGCATCCTCAGCCCAGTCACGCACCAGTTCCAGGCCTGCACCAGTCCCTGCAACCACCCTCAAGCAGCGCTCCGGGGGACACCAGCGCCACGACACAGCAGGATTGCAGGGATAGTAATAGGATTTTTACTCCCGGGTCCAGGAGAGTGTCGACTATGCGACCGCCATCTTGGGCTGCTAACCACGACCCCCACAGGGATGCGACATATTGTTGTAAATATGACGCATCCCAGTGCTTTGAAAGTGACGAAGCGCGGCACAGCCAAATGGCTTGCAGTGCAGCACTGCGTCACTTTCTTGTAAATAAGGCCCTATGTGTTTTAAAAATATCTTGAACTCATTCACAACAAGCATTGGCATAGCCAATAGGTCTCGCTTTTGGGACCTTATAAGTATTTAGTTATGCAGAACAATATCCTTGGTGCAACAACATTAACTGTTGCATGGTTAAACACTTATAAGGTCCCAAAGGCGAGACCTATTGGCTATGCCAATGCATGTTTGTTAGTTGGTACCACCTGTACAAGTAAGGGTTGACACAAAAAACACTGTTCCTCTTTACAGGGCAGGTTATTGCAAATATGTTTAGTCAGTGAAACAACGTAATTTGTTGAATCCAATCGTGTTTTAATCTGACTGACACATAATGCAGATTTGCACTAGTACGGTTCTGCTACAGATTAAAAACCAGCCTTCAGTGGCAATGAATCCTTAGGGCCAGGTCGATCGTCAGGTCGCCATCACTGCAATAGGTGAGCAACAGCGGGAAAATAAGCCATCACAACAAAGTAAGAGCAAGACTACCCTGAGAGAGCAAAAACAGTAACAAAATATATGATAATAGAAAAAAAGAATAAAAATAAGATATTTTCCATGCACAAAAAATACCCGTTATGTGTAAACCTGGTCTTAACAAATCTTAATGACCAACCCTCAAATGGGTAAAAAGGACAATATATATTGGCTAATCAAAAAGTAATAAGTCAGCCTATCTCACACCGCCGTCAATGCGGCTCTCTTCATCCCTGACTGTCCCCAAAGAGACCCTTATCTCTGCGCTTTGAAGAGCCAGGCTCCGACTAGAGCAAAAGTAAAGAAATAGAAAAATAATCTATTTCTTTACTTTTGCTATATCACTGACCCGCGCTTTACTTTTAATGTTAAAAGTAAAGCGCAGGTGCCACGATTATAGCAAAAGTAAAGAAATAGAAAAACATCTATTTCTTTACTTTTGCTGACATCGGCACCGGCGCTTTACTTAAAGGTAAAGCGCCGGTGCCGCGATTGTAGCAAAAGTAAAGAACAAGCAAATGGTGCGCGTGAAATCCTCCCACCCTGACTTTGAAGTGGAAAATGAACATTAAACAGCACAAATCTCTTTTAAGTCATGATGCACACAGCTTAAGTTTCCTTGAAGGGTTATAACATGAAGAACGAACCCTGTGGGGGTGGGGTTCTAAGGTCTCTTTGTTTTGTCAATTAGTTAATATCAGGCATGGAGATATTGAGCCTCTCCTATAATTGTTGTGTTTGTCAAGTCAGGAGAGCCAGCAGAATAAGGGAAGACAGGAGAAGTTATTTTATGTTAATGATAGTGTTGACTCAGCTGACTTGAGAAAACAAAAAACGATTTTAGGAGAGGCTCAGCTCCCCAATAACCACAACCATTAAATGATTAGTAAAACTGAAGAGGTTTCAGAGCCCCTACAAAGTTTTCTCTTTAAGTAACAGCTCTTAATTGAGAGGTTTTTGAGAAGTGCAGCATGATTTCAGACAGGCATGGTCTGTCACTTCGTTTGATCTTCAATGTCTGAGGAAACATTCCAAATAGAAAAGAACACCTTTAAATCTTATGACTACACACATGGATATATGTGTGTATAGAATCAGTTTGATTTAATATGTAGTAAGTATATTTATGTCTCCATACACTAACACTAAGTGAATAACTAAACTCAAAGCAGTGATCTTTGGTGTTAAACGGAAGAGAAGAAGGATGTGACCCCACAGCCTTCGACCTGCACAACGTGCAACCAGGAATCCTGGACTCAAAATTCGACATCCCCTCTTAACCAAATTGTGTGTCTCACGGACCATCACTTCATAATGCATCATTTCCATTAACCAGCCAGTCTACGAATACATTTAAGTAATTCTGTACAGGACCTGCACTGTACAAAAACCTTGCGAATGTGTTATAAGTGCTACATATGTACATTTAAATATGATTATTAATATTTAACCTTGCTTCAAATTTTATAACAATATAGGCTACATAAATAGTGAACATGACAGACAATCTGATACATTCTGGGTAACTTCTGGCAACGTCGGAAGGGCTTGGGAGTATTTTGAATGCTTTGTGTTAAACCAAACACTCTCAATAGCAAGCCACCACCACCCTTCCCCCGGAAATTCAGTGTCGTCCACGCTCTTGAATAAGTACATGCCCAGTAGTGGCTATATAACTCTGGTCTCTGCGGCATCGATAGCTTGATCCGTGTTTTGCGGCTCGAGCTCATCAGGCTCCGCCTGATAACATTGTGGAGACACCTTTGCCATGAACTCCCTGCCCAGGTGGAGCCCTCCCTTGACCAGCATTGAGAACAGTTCTCCCACCCCCCGAGTACTTACCTCTCGCACCCCAACTCCTCCGGCCCTGTCGCACCCGCAGTACTGAACTCAGAGCAGAAACGCAAGTCCAGGGGGAGCCGCAGCTCACCGAAACTGTAACCGGCATCCCGGACTCCATCAGCAGTCAATGCGGAATCCGGAACTAGCAGCTGCAGCAACGGGTTTCGGGACGGACAAAACTCTCAGTGGCACACGGACCACAAACACAGCCCTGGCAGCGCAGGGATCGCTATGATAGAGCAGACGTCTAGGTCATTAATCCGTTTCTGAATAATTACTGTGCAATCTTGTGCATGTACTGTTATATCGAGACTGTCGGGCAAGATTAATGCAAAATCCAAAATAGTCCAATAAATATTGTTATTTTTCCAGACTAGGGCAAATTTGACTATCTTTTAGTCGTGGTTTCTTTTTTTCTGCCATAGTGAAACTTTACATGTAATGATTAAATGTGGGGACAGACTGATAAATTAGATATAATGGTTCACCGCGAGAGATTTTCGTATCCACCAAAACAACGACTATTTCTGTGCGCTCATTCTGAATAAAATAAGAGTAATTACAGGGAAATGGGTTTTAAGGTCGATAAGATACTTTATGGAGAAGCTAGTTTGTCTCTTTTTTGTGTCCACGGCACAGGCCATGCATGGTTGAACCGGGGAGGGGGGGGCGGGCTTATCCCAAGGCAGGCTGTAGTACTGAGTAACACAAGAAGGCAACAGATCACGAATGGGAGCAGAGAAGGAATACACGAAAGGGACCCCCCGGCTCTGTTTCTGTTTCCTATGGCTGTGTTCAGACTGATGGGTGTGGAAATTAGGCAGGGGTTAAAAATATATATTTCTAGTGTAGGGGTGGGTGATACGCAAGCGCGAAGGCCAGGCCAGCCGCTGTGTGTAGGAAGGTAATTGTGTGCAAGGGCGGGATCCCCGCGCGTTTAGGTTATTGCAGTATTAGCTCACGGAGTACTTGTCATGCCTGTTTGGAGCCGCTTAATTATCTGAGCGAACAAGCATTGGCCGCGCGGCCGTGCGAGACGCGCTCTGTGGTGGGGGAGGGGGGAGGAGCGGGAGAGCAAGTGACGCGCGGCCGTGAAAGTGACACGGCCGCGCGGCCCGAGAAGCGCTCTGTGGTGGGGGAGGGGGAGGAGCAAGTGACATCAAAGGCAGATGGCCTGGAGCATGCGAGGAATGCGCGTTACTGCACGCGTTCTCGCATGCTCTAGGCCAGCCAAAAGTTGTGGTCGCATTTCTGCAAGCCCACACTACAAAATGTCTCGCCCAGAGCCAGCGCTGAAGCGCTGGCTTTCAGGGCGAGACCTAAAAAGCACAGTCCAGATGATAGGTATATATTGTGAACAAGAGGTGTTCTAGGACACACTGATTGTGAGCAGCACTAGCTAATAAACCTAACTAAAATAAAACTTCCATACGCTCTCCTCCCAGCTCATACCTTTAGCTTGTGAACAAATATGAACACATACACCTACAGAAATTCACTATGCCCAGGTCCACAAACATGGGCTTATTCCAAAATAGGCCAGAGTGTATCCCTATTTATTCTTAACAAATATCTCTATTGAGATTTGGCAGATGTTTCATTAAACAAAAACAAGATGCAAGGAGAAAACCACATCCTGAATCTAGATGACATATATATTGCGGAATTCCCACGAAAGTAGAACGAAGCATAAGTGTGATATAATATATGTAGTGACCCATTACTTGATAAGCCGTGTGCATGTGGAAAGGAAGGAGGGGAGCAGGACCTCAATTGGGATCTGGTACATCCATCCCAAATCTAGATAATAATCTACCCACTTGCTCCATATCTTTTTTTGTTT
Organism: Calotriton arnoldi; assembly: GCA_963921515.1. NCBI lineage: Eukaryota > Metazoa > Chordata > Amphibia > Caudata > Salamandridae > Calotriton > Calotriton arnoldi. The sequence continues at coordinate 41,096 of CAWUFW010006468.1, forward strand.
TTGGGGACAGCCGTGGGTTCCGTATATTGGGAGTTCATAAATTCGACATCTGTCTATGCCCTGTTTCCACACCAGGGCATTAGGAGGTGTCTGGTTTTTCCAGTACTGAGAAATATCTCTGTCCCCCACTGTTAAACATATTCTCAAAAATCTCTAGGTATAGCCGCCTTCGGCTCCGGTCCATCTATAACAGACTGAAGTGTGTGAAAGACCACCGACCAAGAGGGCTCCAGTGCAGGGCAGGACCATACAGTATGTATGAAGTCCCCAGGGATGACCAGGCTTTTAGTCCTGTCCATAAATATCAGATGCAAAGAAAATGCCCTTACAATTTTAGATTTTCAGATGACCAGTTGCAAATTAAAGCACTGTTCAATGGTTTCTAGCCCCTGCAAAATATAGTACTCTGCATGATCCCTTTCTCTTGTGCCCCGTGCTGCATAATCTTCATTGAAATCCTTATCACCACTTTAATCATAGAATCAGTTAAAGAGATGGGAGAGTTCCATTTAGCATCATTTGTGTCCTTCTTTTTGAAAGTGGGTTGAATATTAGATGTTTTCTTCATTAGAGTGATGGGGTCTCTCCATGCCACAGTGAACATGTTTTTTGAAACAGGGCTCTAATGTCAACATTGTACTCATGAACTCTGCCTTTGGTGCTGACCTAGATTGCCTCCACAAGTTCTGGAAAGAAGAACACTGGACAGTTATGTGGTTCAAGGGTTATACAGCTAATACCCAGATCTCCAGTTATAGTGCTGGAAAATGCACTGGGCTGCTATGCTGGAAAAAGCAGTATTGTTAGAGGCCTAGTTTAGGCCCTTACCTGCAGAACTCGAGATTGTGGATTGATCCTGTTAGAACTGGGGGTCTCTAGTTGGCAGAGGTAGGTACCTTTGTCCAAATAGGGACCCTTGCTTCTAGTCAGGGTAAGGGGGATACACACTTTAGATAACCCCTGCTCACCCCCTTGGTAGCTTGGCACGAGCAGACAGGCTTCTCCCAAAGGCAATGTGTAAAGTATTTGTACCAACACTCACAGTAACACAGTGAAAACACCACAAATGGACCCTACACCAGTTTAGAAAAATAAAAGATCTTTACTAAACTTAAACAAGACCAAAACGACAAAAATCCAACATACAAAACTCAGTAGAATGTCTTTAAAAAGGGTTGTTGCAAAAATAAACTTGCGACACTTTCAGTCTCAAAGTACCTGGGATGCGTAACGCAAAACAAGCAAAAGGGGCGCAGTGAAGGCGATGCGTCGGTTCTTCCTGCGTGCCGGTTCCGGTGCGACAAAATGGCGCCTTGATGCGTTGCGCTGATCCGGTGCGATGCAATGAAATGGCGTCTTTGTTGCGATGCGACAACGTAGATGCGATGCGTACACGCCCGACGGCCGGGCGACGAACTCGGTGAACTTCTGAGCCGCGACAGGCCCTGCGACACGCTTCTCCGGTGATGCGACGACATCCTCGGTGACGGCGACGCGCTTCTCCGCTGTTGCGGCGGCGATCAGCGGCGATGCGCTTCCTCAGCGATGCGACGGCCCTGCGACACGCTTCTCCTGTGTTGCGACGGCACCCTCTGTGGCGGCGGCACGCTTCTCCGGTGATGCGACGGCAAACAGCGGCAGCGGTGACACGCTTCTCGATGATACGACAGCGGCTGCTGCGGCGGCGTCACGCTTCTCTCTCGTTGCGTCGCGCTTCCAGCTCCCAACAGCAAGAGAGGCCTCACACACAGTTACAGGCCCTCCTGGCAGACTGGAACTCCCAGCAAGGAATTCAGGGAGGCTGGAGGTGAAGTCCTTTTGTGCCTGGGACTTCAGAAACAGGAGGCCAGCTCTTCTCAGGCCCTTGGAGACTTTTCTTCAGATGGACACAGCACTCAGCAAAGTCCTTCTTCAAGCAGGGGGACACAGCACATAGCAAAGTTCTTTAGATCTCTCCTCAGTAGAAACAGCAAACTGCAGGCCAGCCCTAGACACACAGCAAGGGCAGTACTTCTCCTCAGTCTCTTCAGCTGATCTTCTTTGGTAGGGATTCTTCTTGATCACGAAGTAGTCTAAAGTTCAGGGGTTTCAGCTCTAGTATTTATACCCCAAAAGTCTTTGTTCTCCATCTGTGAGGGGTCCTGGACCCAGTCCAAACCAGTTCAGGGTGCATTCTGCCAGGGCACCTCTCTTTCCTTTGTGAGTGTGGGCCAGGGTCATCAGACACACCGCAGGAGGTGGAACCAGCATTGTGGAAGGCAGGCACAGCCCTATTCAGACCCAGGTGCTACTCCTCCCACCACTCTACATGCAGATAGGTCTATTCAGCCTAGTGCTGACTCACCCAGCCTCCTGTAGCCACCCCCAGCCCCTGTCACTCACAAACCAGACAGTCAATTCACAAACAGGCAGAGGCACACAGAAAGGTTGAACAAGAAAATAGCCACTTTCTAAAAGTGCTATTTCCAAACTTAGAATTTAAAACCATCTTCACTAAAAGATGTGTAATTAAATTCTGAGTTCAGGGGTATCAGATTCCAACTTTCTATCTTGCTGCTATGGGAAGATATGCAGGTAACCATGTTACACAGCATTCCCCATGTTATCCTATGGGCAAGATAGCCTTTCAATAGTGAAAAACGAAATTGGCAGTATTTCACTATCAGGACATGTTACCCACACTAGTACATGTCCTACCTTTCACATACACGGCACCCTGCCCAGGGGGGTACATTGGGCCTACCATAGGGGTGTCCAATGTGTTAGAAAAGGGAAGGGTTAGGCCTGGCAAGTGTGTACACTGGCCAGGACAACATGGCAGTTCACAAACTGCACACAGGCACTGCAGTGGCAGGCCTGAGACACCATCTTAGGGCTACTCCTGTGGGTGGCACAATCAGTGCTGTAGGCCCACTAGTAGCATTTGAATCACCAGCCCTGGCACACTCAGTGCACTTTACTAGGGACTTATTGGTAAAGCAAATATACCAATCATGGATAGCCAATCACAATAACAATTTAACCAGGGAGCACTTGCACTTTGGCCTGATCAGCAGTGGCAAAGTGCCCAAAGCATCTAAACCAGCAAAAACGAATTCCAGCACAGTGTCAAAAATACAGGAGGTAGAGGCAAAAAGGCAGGGGAAACCACGCGAAGCATGCCAGGTCTAACACGTGTCCCCTCCAGCTGAAAAGTGGGGAGAACTACCCACCCTCTTGGGAGTTCTCATCACTAAGGCGGAAGAACCTGGACAGACCATCAGCATTGGCGTGTTCTGTACCAGGGCGGTGTTCCACCGTAAAGTCCATTCCCTGTAGGGAGATGGACCACCTCAACAGTTTTGGGTTCTCACCCTCATCTGCATTAACCATCTGAGGGGCCTGTGGTCTGTCTGAACCCGGAAGTGAGTCCCAAACAAGTAGGGCCATAGCTTCTTCAGTGCCCAGACCACAGCAAAAGCTTCCCTTTCAATTGCACTCCACCTCTGTTCCCTGGGAAGTAGCCTCCTGCTAAGGAAAGCTACGGGTTGGTCCAAGCCCTCGTCGTTCAGTTGTGAGAGTACTGCTCGCACTCCATGCTCTGAAGCATCTGTCTGCACCACAAACTCTTTGGAGAAATCAGGCGCCTTGAGCACGGGTGCCGTGCACATGGCAGCTTTCAGGGCATCAAACGCGGTCTGGCAGGCATCGGTCCAGATCACCCTCCTGGGCTGCATCCTTGAAGTCAGCTCTGTCAAGGGGGCAACAATGGTGCCATACCCCTTGACAAATCGGCAATAATACCCGGTGAGCCCTAAAAAGGCTCTCACCTCTGTCTGGGTCTTGGGGGGCTCCCAAGCCAGAATGGTATCAATCTTCGCTTGGAGTGGCGCCACCTGGCCCCTCCCTACCTGGTGTCCCAAGTACACCACAGATCCCTGCCCTATCTGGCACTTACTGGCCTTGATAGTGAGGCCTGCCCTTTGCAGAGCCTTCAACACTTCGCAGAGGTGTTGCAAATGTTCATCCCAACTGGAGCTGAACACAGCAATGTAATCCAGGTATGCGGCGCTGAATTCCTCCAGCCCGGACAGTACCCGGTTGACCAGTCTCTGGAAGGTGGCAGGGGCATTCTTCAACCCAAAGGGCATGACACAGAACTGGAAGTGACCCTCTGGCGTTGAAAACGCTGACCTCTCCTTGGCCCCCTCAGTTAAGGCAATCTGACAGTACCCAGAAGTTAAATCAAACGTACTGAGGTACTGGGCAGCGCCTAACCGATCCACGAGCTCATCAGCTCTGGGGATGGGGTGTGCGTCAGTCTTGGTGACCGCATTGAGCCCACGGTAGTCCACACAAAACCTGAGTTCTGGAGTGGCACTGGGTGCAGCAGCTTTTGGTACTAAGACCACTGGGCTAGCCCACGGGCTGCTTGAGGGCTCAGTCACCCCTAGCGCCAACATCTTGGAAACTTCTTCCTTGATGCTGGCCCTGACTTTGTCAGCTACCCTGTAAAATTTTTGCTTCACAGGTAGGCTGTCCCCAGTGTCCACATCATGGACGCACCAATTGGTGACTCCTGGTGTCAGGGAGAACAGGGAGATGAACTGACCCAACACATGGTGACAGTCCCTCTGCTGTGCTGGGGTCAGTGTGGGAGAGAGGTTTACCCCATCCACTGACCCATCTTGCTCCTCTGCTGACAGGAGGTCAGGAAGAGGGTCACTTTCCTCCTCCATCCCATCATCTGTGGCAAGGAGCATTGTCACATAAGACCTCTCAAAGTGTGGCTTGAGGCGGTTCACATGTAGGACCCTCAAAGGGTTCCTGGGAGACTGCAAGTCAACCAGATAGGTTACATCGCTCTTGCGCTCCCCACCTCATATGGCCCAGTCCACTTGTCTTGGAGCGCGCAAGGCTCCACTGGCGCCATCACCCACACCTTCTGCCCAGGTTGAAATTCGACCAGAGTGGCATTCTGGTCATACCATCTTTTCATTTCTTCCTGGCTAGCTTCCAGGTTCACCTGAGCGAGTTTCCTGAAACGCTGAGTCTGGTTGCGGAAGGCCAGCACATAGCTGAACACATCCTGGGGGGTCTTGCCAGGGGATTTCTCCCAACCCTCCTTCACCAGACTGAGAGGTCCTCTAACAGGGTGGCCATACAGGAGTTCAAAGGGACTGAACCCTAAGGACTTCTGAGGCACCTCCCTGTAGGCAAACAACAGGCATGGTAAGAAGACGTCCCACTTCCGTCTCATGGGCTCCGCAAGGCCCATTATCATGCCTTTCAGGGTTCGGTTGAATCTCTCAACCAACCCATTCCCTTGAGGATGGTAAGGAGTGGTAAACTTGTAAGTTACCCCACACTCCTCCCACAAAGACTTCATGTACTTCGAGATGAAGTTCGTACCCCGGTCGGAGACCACCTCTCTGGGGAACCCCACACGGGAAAAGATCCCCATCAATGCACGGCCCACCACGGGGGCAGTGATTGTCCGGAGAGGGACAGCTTCCGGGTACCGGGTGGCATGGTCCACCAAGACCAAGATAAACTTGTTGCCTAAGGCTGTCTTGGGTTCCAGAGGCCCCACAATGTCGATGCCCACCCGCTCGAAAGGGGTGCTCACCAAGGGAAAGGGTTGGAGGGGAGCCTTACACTTCCCTCCACTCTTGCCACTTGCCTGGCAAGTCTGGCAAGTCCTACAATGTGTACCAACGTGCGTCTTCATGTGGGGCCAGTAAAAGTGGGTGACAAGCCTTTGGTAGGTCTTGTCATGCCCCAGATGACCTGCGAGAGGCACGTCATGAGCCAGACCCAGTAGGAAGGTCCTGAAGCGCTCGGGTACCACCAGCACACGGGCTGCACCGGGCTCAGCGACCTTAGGCTCACTATAGAGTAACCCATCCTCCCAGTAAATGAGATGATTCTTGGACTCGCCACCTGCTGCCTGGTCTGCTGCCTGTTTCCGCATACCAATGAGAGAAGGGCATTCTCTCCGCGCCCTGCAGAACTCCTCCCTGGAGGGACCTCCTTCTTGCTGCCAATGGGTCAGCTCAGGCAGGTCTCCCAGTTCGGCTACCTGTTCCCCTGTAGGTTCCAGGGCATCCCCCTCAGGTTCTGCCTCCTCCTGGACCGTGGGAATTGTGGGGGCTGGCTTCCCACGCCCCTGCCCTTCCTCTTCCTGGCAGGTACCTGGGCCACTGTTTCAGGCTCCAGGTCCGCTTGGTTACCCCTACTTGCTGCCATTGACCGAGTGGTCACACAAACCCACTCAGGCAGACCCAACATCTCCAAATGAGCCTGGCGTTCCACCTCCCTCCATGGGGAACACTCCAGGTCATTTCCTAGCAGACTAACAACGACCTTCAAGGAACCTGAGACCCCCCCACTCAAAGGGAACTTGCGCCACTTTGCAGAGGCGCACGGAGTTGTCTGCTGCAACTACAGGGTGAAGTGCATTGGGAATGACCTGCTCTTCAGATACCCACTGACACCTCACGGATGTCACGCTGGCTCCTGTGTCTCTCAGAGCCTCCACCCTCCTCCCATTGATGGTCACCCACTGCCTGTACTTTTTAGTGTTCTCAGGCAAGTAGGACTCCTGGACCATCTCTCTGTCTCCTAGTGAGACAAGGGTCATGACTGCTTGCTCCTCCTCCCCACTCGAAACTAATTCCTCTCCCAAAGTTACACTCACTAAACCCGGTGACGGAGCACCAGTGGGTGCTTGGGACTTCTTGGGGCACTTAGGGGCAATGTGGCCCTTCTCGTTACAGTTGTAACACCTGGGGGGACCCGGGAAGTTACTACGCCCGCCCTTAGGGGGCTGCAACGCCTTAGGCTGGGGGGGCTGGGACTCCTTTCCCTCTGCATTATTTTGGGGCCCTTTAGAGAACTCCTTTTGATTACCTTTGTCCCCCCCCCCACTCTTCTGCTGGGGACCCTGCCCACCTTTGGCTGTGGTACCCACAATCCCCTTGTGGACCCTGGTGCTGGTCCAGCGGTCCGCCTCCTTAGCAAGCTCACTAGGATTAGTTAACTTACTATCCAAAAGATGCTGGCGCAGCTCTGGAACACATAGACTGCTCAAGTGTTCCCAACTAATTAGATGGCACAACCCCTCATAATCAGTAACTTTGCTGCCCTTCATCCAACCTTCCAATGCGCGGGTGTACACTCTCAAACATTCAACCCAAGTGTCTGAGTCATTCTTCTTTGAGTTCCTGAACCTCACTCTATACTGTTCTGGGGTGAGCCCATACTTGAGGCATAAAGCCTCCTTCATTTTGGCATAAGTCAGGGCACCCTCCTTCTCTAAAGGTGTCAAAACTGCGGTCCCTGATGCCTCAAAATGCTTCCACAGGCCCGCCCCCCAGCTCTTTTCAGGCACCTCATGCATCCTCAAAGATATCTCATATGACTCAAACCATGCAAAAATATCCTGTCCCTTCTGGAAATTCTGCACTATATCCTTGGGTATGTATACTTTACCCCCTTGCACTGGTTGTGCGCTGCCACCATTTGAACTGGACTCCAGCTGCTTGGCCTTAATATCCAGCTCCCTCATGCTCAATTCATGAGCCAAAAGCAATTTCTTTTCTTCCAGGGCTAGAGCGTGCTTGCTCTCTTCTGCCCTCTTTTCACTCTCCAAAAGCAATCGCTTTTCCTCCGTTGCTGCTTTTTGGTTCTGTAGTTTTAAAACTTCTAGCTCATGTTCCCTGATCCTCTGGTTCTCTTCCCGCTCTTCCCGGGAGAGACTTCCTGCGGAATGGATGCTGACAGCCCTGGGGGCGGCTCCTGGCACAGGCAAATCCTGTGGCCCAAACCCATTCCCCTGGTCATCCACCTCCTCATTTGCATCATCTCCTCCTGCAGCTCCTTTGGCCTCCCACCAGGCTTTTAAGGCCTTTTGTAGCTCATCTTTCTTAGCGCTACTCCTTGTGGGACATCCCAAATCTTTGCAGAATTGTTTAAGCTGGTCTACCTTGTAGGAATACAAATCCTCAATGTGGAACTCCAATTCTGCCTTTTCACTTGCTGCATTCCCCTTCTGAGACATGATGCTTGGATGACTTTAGGACCAGATCAAAAATAGAACCAAAAAGAAAATACAGTATGTGGCTGCGTAGTGGTCTGCACTAATCTAGTGATGTACACCAATCACTGTGGGTCAAGTACAAATACAAGTTCAAATCCTCACCGCTGACCACCAATGTTAGAACTGGGGGTCTCTAGTTGGCAGAGGTAGGTACCTTTGTCCAAATAGGGACCCTTGCTTCTAGTCAGGGTAAGGGGTATACACACTTTAGATAATCCCTGCTCACCCCCTTGGTAGCTTGGCACGAGCAGACAGGCTTATCCCAAAGGCACTGTGTAAAGTATTTGTACCAACACTCACAGTAACACAGTGAAAACACCACAAATGCCGAAGGCGCGCCTAAGGCAAGCCCGTCTGCGCCCGTCCGCGCTCTGGTCGGGCGCAGGGCCCGTACCCCTGGCCGGTTTATTACAAATATACCGACCTATACTAGGGATGACCTTATTAGACTGAACCCACGTCGGGGAGTCGACGTGTGCCCTTGTATACCTCCTGAGGCAATGCCTAACCGTTTGAGAAGGATCTGTCAGAACTGTAAGATACTTCTACCATGCAAAAATGCTCTCCCTGACTCTGTTCTTAACAACAGAATAGGCAGGAAAATCAATCCAGATCATCAACCAGCTCTCAGGTGTATGCTGTTGAATGCTAGATCGCTTGTTAAACACAGTATGGAGTGTGCTTTGTTCATTGAGGAACATGATATTAAAATGGCTTTTATCACTGAATCCTGGACTGATATGTCATCTGGTCCTGATCTAGTGAAGGCTACCCCCCAGGATTCCTCTGTCATACTCAGGATAGACCATATGGGAGAGGTGGGGGACTAGCAGTCATTTATCATGATTCACTGAAGCCCGCTTTTCATACTGCGTCAAATGCCACATGTGAGGCCCTTTCAATTAACCTACGCACCTCACAACATAACACCTTCAAGGGGTTACTCCTCTATCGGCCTCCTGGCCCTAGGACAGGATTCCTAGAATTGCTGGGGGCACTGCTCGAAGATGGGCTATGCGCAGACTCCTTTACATTATTAGGGGATTTTAACTTTCATCTGGAGGATCAATCCAACCCAGACACTATTCTCCTGGGGCAAATAATGGAGGCAGGGGAAATTAAACAATTGATCGGAGTACCCACACATGACAAGGGGCACACGTTGGACGGGATATTCTCCAACAATCCCTTACTTAAAGTTTTATCAATTCTCCCTTTGGTTTGGTCCGATCATTGTGCCATTCTTTTTAAGTTAAATGAGTGGCAAGACCACAAACTCAGTTCAGAGATCTCAGGTGCTATCGGAAAAAGAGCCTGGAAAAACGTTAATTACACAGATTTAGGCGAGGCATTGAATAAAACCAAGCCAACTTTCCCTGCTGAGGTTGATGAAGCTTCCTCGGTATTTGTGAAGTGGTTGGAAGAAGCATGTGATAAAATTGCTCCTGTAAAAGTTTGGACCCCCAAAAGGGTTTCTCCATCTGCCCCATGGTTCTGTGATGAACTAAAAATTTTAAAACAAGGTTGTAAGCGTTTAGAAAGGATATGGAGAAAAAGCTACCATAGCGCAGACAAAGCTAGCTACAAGCTTAGCCTTAGACAATATAAGGCTAAGCTGCTGGAATCCAAAAGAAAGTACTTCACTGAACAAATTTCCCAGGCTGAATCCAACACCAAAGAGCTTTTCAAAACTATCTCTAAACTAGTATCCCCTAAGGCCCCCAAGAGTCAGAGTAGTCCAGAGTTCTGTGAAAAGCTGGCAAAATTTTTCCAGTACAAAGTGGAAACCATCTTTTCCTCATTTAGGCTAGCTCAGGGGGATATTGATGTTGCCCCCAGTTCTGGAACAAAAAAACCAACACTAGCCAATTTCTCTTTGCTAGAGACATCAGATACCATCAAACTTCTGAGTTCTATTCGGTCTGGTGCCCCGTCGGATCCCTGCCCTGCATCAGTGCTAAAGCAAATTCCAGAAGTTATAGGATCAACCCTTACACCACTGCTGAACAACATAATAACAACGGGCAAGTTTCCCAGCAATTGGAAAAAGGCCTCTATTCTTCCCCTTCTGAAAAAGCCTACTCTTGACCCTAGTGATACAAATAATTATAGGCCAATCTCAAGACTTCCGCTCCCCGCTAAGATTATTGAAAAGACCATGAACACTCAGCTCAGTACCTTTCTGCTAACTAATAACTTACTGGACACATCACAATATGGGTTCAGAGCAGAACATAGTACTGAGCTGGCCTTAATCAAATCTACAGAGGAGATTCGGGAAGCACTGGACGGAGGAGGGAAGGCAATTTTGATAATGTTGGATCTGTCAGCTGCCTTCGACACGGTCCATCATGAAGTTTTGATGCACCGGTTGTCGGAGGTAGGAGTGCAAGGGACAGCTTGGAACTTCCTTCGATCTTTTCTTTCTGACAGATCGCAAATAGTGGAATTGGACAATCACAGCTCTAAACCTTTTTCACTCCCGTGTGGGGTGCCGCAGGGATCATCGTTGAGCCCAACCCTATTCAATGTATATGTGATTTCTCTCGCAGGCCTAATCAAATCTTTTGGTTTCAAAATCACTTCTTATGCAGATGACACACAGATAGTGTTGTCAATAAGAGAAGGGGAAGAGAAGGAAACGGGGCTCGCTTCCATGACTGCATGAGGGCCATCTCGGACTGGATGTCATCCAACTGCCTAAAACTAAATTCGAGCAAGACAGAAGTTGTCACATTCGGTAACAACCCCAATATGTGGACACCTGATTGGTGGCCAGCTGAGTTGGGCCTCTGTCCTATCCCCACGCTGAAAGCAAAAAACTTAGGGGTGATTATGGATAATAGGCTTTCTTTCAGTGATAACATAAACTCGGTGGTTTCGGCCTGTTTCCGTATCCTGAGAATTATAAGGAAAAATAAGTTTTTCCTTCCTGATAACAGCCTTAGGACAGTGGTCACAGCCCTTGTCATGTCTCGAATTGACTATTGTAATAGTCTATACTTAAATGCTCAAAAACAGCATGTCAACAGGCTGCAAATTGTACAGAATGCCGCAGCCAGACTGCTTACTAGTACCCCCAAATTTGCCTCTGTAAAGAAGGAGTTAAGACAACTACACTGGCTCCCCGTGAAGTTAAGGGCACGTTTTAAGGCCCTCTGTGTAGCTTTTAAGGCCCTAAATGGAATTGGTCCCGACCATTTGAGATTAAAGTTCAAATGGTATGTTCCCGCTAGAAACCTTCGGTCCTTGGGAACTAAACAAGTTCTAGTTCCTCGGATCAAAAGAGCCAGCTGGGGGGTAGAAGCTTCATCACATGTACCTCTAAGGCATGGAATGAGCTCCCTTTCCACCTGAGGAACGCAGCGGATCTCCTTTCCTTTAGGAAAGGGCTGAAAACCTGGCTTTTTTCACAGTAATCTCTATTCTCAGTTGACCAGCAGGCATGCTCAGCGCCAGGACACCCTAGGGTAACCGTGCGCTATACAAGCTTAAATAACATAACATAACATAACAAATGGACACTACACCAGTTTAGAAAGATAAAAGATCTTTACTAAACTTAAACAAGACCAAAACGACAAAAATCCAACATACAAAACTCAGTAGAATGTCTTTAAAAAGGGTTGCAAAAATAAACTTGTAGATCACAAATGCGACACTTTCACTCTCAAAGTACCTGGGATGCGTAACGCAAAACAAGCAAAAGGGGCGCAGTGAAGGCGATGCGTCGGTTATTCCTGCGCGCCGGTTCCGGTGCGACAAAATGGCGCCTTGATGCGTTGCGCTGATCCGGTGTGATGCGATGAAATGGCGTCTTTGTTGCGATGCGACAACGTAGATGCGATGCGTGCACGCCCGACGGCCATGCGGCGAACTCGGTGAACTTCTGAGCCGCGACAGGCCCTGCGACACACTTCTCCGGTGATGCGATGACACCCTCGGTGACGGCGACGCGCTTCTCCGGTGTTGCGGCGGCGGTGCGCTTCTTCAGCGATGCGACGGCCCTGCGACACGCCTCTCCAGTGTTGCGACGGCACCCTCTGTGGCGGCGGCACGCTTCTCCGGTGATGCGATGGCGAACAGCGGCAGCGGCGACACGCTTCTCGATGATGCGACAGCGGCTGCTGCAGCGGCGTCACGCTTCTCTCTCGTTGCGTCGCGCTTCCAGCTCCCAACAGCAAGAGAGTCCTCACACACAGTTACAGGCCCTCCTGGCAGACTGGAACTCCCAGCAAGGAAGTTCAGGGAGGCTGGGGGTGAAGTCCTTTTGTGCCTGGGACTTCAGAAACAGGAGGCCAGCTCTTCTCAGGCCCTTGGAGACTTTTCTTCAGATGGACACAGCACTCAGCAAAGTCCTTCTTCAAGCAGGGGGACACAGCACACAGCAAAGCCCTTTAGATCTCTCCTCAGTAGAAACAGCAAACTGCAGGCCAGCCCTAGACACACAGCAAGGGCAGTACTTCTCCTCAGTCTCTTCAGCTGATCTTCTTTGGCAGGGATTCCTCTTGATCACGAAGTAGTCTAAAGTTCAGGGGTTTCAGCTCTAGTATTTATACCCCAAAAGTCTTTGTTCTCCATGTGGGAGGTGTCCTGGACCCAGTCCAAACCAGTTCAGGGTGCATTCTGCCAGGGCACCTCTCTTTCCTTTGTGAGTGTGGGCCTGGGTCATCAGACACACAGCAGGAGGTGGAGCCAGCATTGTGGAAGGCAGGCACAGCCCTATTCAGACCCAGGTGCTACTCCTCCCACCACTTTACATGTAGATAGGTCTATTCAGCCTAGTGCTGACTCACCCAGCCTCCTGCAGCCACCCCCGGCCCCTGTCACTCACAAACCAGACAGTCAATTCACAAACAGGCAGAGGCACACAGAAAGGTTGAACAAGAAAATAGCCACTTTCTAAAAGTGCTATTTCCAAACTTAGAATTTAAAACCATCTTCACTAAAAGATGTGTAATTAAATTCTGAGTTCAGGGGTACCAGATTCCAACTTTCTATCTTGCTGCTATGGGAAGATATGCAGGTAACCATGTTACACAGCATTCCCCATGTTATCCTATGGGCAAGATAGCCTTTCAATAGTGAAAAACGAAATTGGCAGTATTTCACTATCAGGACATGTTACCCACACTAGTACATGTCCTACCTTTCACATACACGGCACCCTGCCCAGGGGGGTACCTTGGGCCTACCATAGGGGTGTCCAATGTGTAAGAAAAGGGAAGGGTTTGGCCTGGCAAGTGTGTACACTGGCCAGGACAACATGGCAGTTCACAAACTGCGCACAGGCACTGCAGTGGCAGACGTGAGACAGCATCTTAGGGCTACTCCTGTGGGTGGCACAATCAGTGCTGTAGGCCCACTAGTAGCATTTGAATCACCAGCCCTGGCACACTCAGTGCACTTTACTAGGAACTTATTGGTAAAGCAAATATACCAATCATGGATAGCCAATCACAATAACAGTTTAACCAGGGAGCACTTGCACTTTGGCACTGATCAGCAGTGGCAAAGTGCCCAAAGCATCTAAACCAGCAAAAACTAATTCCAGCACAGTGTCAAAAATACAGGAGGTAGAGGCAAAAAGTCAGGGGAAACCACGCCAAGGATGCCAGGTCTAACAGATCCTGTCTGTCTCCAAGGAGATTCTGAATTGATGAGCAGCTCCCAGCCCCCTGCCCCTGCCCAGCAGCCTGAGCTTGAGGTCACATGTCACTTATATAAGCTGCTATTGAATGTTACATCTGTTCTCTGATTGGCTGCTGTATCTGGTGTTTCTACTGGGCTTAGGGTTAGTGTTCTGATTGGCTGATAGGTCTAAGGTTCTGATTGGTGCCTGGGTTAGTGATTCTATTGGACGTAGGGCTTAGGATTAGTGTTCTGATTGGCGGATATGTCTAGGGTTTTTGATTGGTTTCTGGGGGCAACGGTTTTTGATTGGACATAGGGCTTAGGGCTTCGTTTCTGATTGGCTTCTAGGACTAGGGCTGTGATTGGTTGTAAGGGCCTGGTCTCCTATTGGTCCTAGGGCTTAGGACTAGTGGTGTGATTGGTTAGGGTTAGATCTAGGGTTCCCATCGGCCGAAGGGGTCACCTGACCACTAGAGCTATTTAAGGTCGGGGTTCAGGGGATCTCACCCCGGCTGTCGAGGACAAGGGCAGCTGCCTGTTTGGGCCTGTTCAGGACTGGTCGGGCCTAGGGCCAGAGATGCTGCCCATTTTCCCATTCACCAGAACCCCCCTACCCCATCCACATCCACAACCAGATTAACACACTCACAGCAAATGTATATTACTCATTCACTGCAAACAAACCCTAAACACACTTCAATGTCTCAGCACCCACTACAAAACCCCACAAACCACACCTTTACACCCTTCTACCCCAACTACCACACATTTGCTCCTTTACTCACACACAAAACACCACTCTATCCTATACCATGAAGCAATCCACTAATCACTAACACAACCCAAATCCACACCATACGTAACTATATCCTATCCAGACACACTGCCTGCTCTAATTACTCCTAACAGACCCCTTTCTGTCACCAACAAACCTATACTCAGCACTCCATCTTTTCATCCACCAACACCCTCCTCTTCTTTTTACCCAAAAAACACAACCACACAACCTTTACACCCCACTCCACCACATATATTACCTCTTTTAGCAATCAAATCTAACACAAACACTCTTAACTCTTGTTCATCCTCTCTCACACACCACATACACTCTTTTCCAAAACACATCCCCACCCACTTTACCTTGCAACTTCCACTCACCAAAAATACTTTACATACAAATACTTCTCAGAAAGCAAATACATCATCACCTCCTCTCACTACTCCTCAAAAACTAAATATAACACACATACCAGCACAACAAAATCACACACACGCACAACACCTCATATCACTTTCCGTCACAAACTAGAAACATACACCCACTCCCACCTTCCTGACTACACAAATAATTCACACCCTAAACCAACTCCACTGCCAATCTTTCTCTCTTCCCCACACTTAACACATATACAGCAACACAGCAGCTCTCTTTCTCTCTTTCACTCGCCTCTCATCCATTGGACAATTTAGAACCTTACAACATGCCCCACATGCTGCACCACCACCCCTAACTCATACACCTTCCACCCTAAACAGACACAAACAAAATAAGCAACATGCCACTCTTCACAACTTTGCATCTCCATGTCTACTGCACAACAAGCCTACTCTACAAAAACAACACAGCCCCCATACTCACTCTCAGCCACCATCTCCACAACCTATGCACGCAGACCCATCAAAATGCCTTCTTAGCCTGCTGGATGAGGAATATGATACAGAACAACTACACTACTGCTATCCTCATACGGCTAATGCCAACACTAAGGACACCCCTGCTACAAGCCCACTAAACACTGCAGACTCTTCTACAAAACAAAGTCACACCATCACCGAAGCATATTCTCTAAACTGCCAACTAATAAATGCTCGATCACTCTAAAAAACAAGCATCACATCTACCACCTTCTCACTGACACACAACCTGACTTACTCTTCATAACTGAATCATGGTTGGGAGATGACATGGCTCAGTGTGGCATGAAGCCATTCATATAGGCTATCAAACTATCTTGGCAAAAGGGGAGGTGGCCTAGCTGTTGTATTTAAACAAACATTAAATATCACTAAAGCTGATGATGTCTCCATACAAGGTTGTGAGGCTCTCTTCACCAGATGTATGTAGGAAGCTGGCTCTGTATATACTATACCAAAGTGAGGTATAGTGTGCACAGAGTCCAGTGGAACCCCAAAGGTAGGCAGAGGTAAAGTTAGATAGCACCTCACTCTCTATTTGTGGTAGTGTGGTCGAGCAGTAAGGCAGTATCAGAGGACAGTGTTAAGCATTTGTTGTACACACTCAGTCAGCAAATGAATTCACACACTCAAAGACTGAACTTCAGACCAATTGTTTTTGTATAAAAATATTCATTTAGTTATTTTATTTTCTAGAACCAAGCAAGCCTGGCACAGGTAAGCAATAAATACTTTACAGTAGTAATGCAGTTTGTAAACAGTTTGAATTGTAATTGTATATGCACTTTGTTTTGACTTACAGTATGGTTGCAGAGAAATGCAATACTTTGTAAATACAGTACAAAGACTTGAATGGGCTTTTCAGTAAAATACCAGGAAAGTTACTTTTTAAATTACTTTTCTTACTCAGAGTAGTATACCTGGATACTACTCTGGGACATTTCCTGTAAACAGGTAAGTAAAATCCTTTTTAGTTAAATAGTACAATTTTAAAGAATTTTTTTAGGTTTTCAAACTCCACACAGAAACAATTCCAAGAAAAACAGTCAATGTTATCCTATGGAGGAAAATCGTGTTATCGGTTTTAAGGTAAGTATTTGGTAGTGGGAGTTGAGGTTCTGGGGGTAGACTCAGGGGTCCCCCAGGGTCAAGGATGCACTCTTGTTACACTCTCAGCGGCACTAGGGCGGCCGGGTGCAGAGTCCTGAGGCCCAATGTTATCCAATGGGGGATAGTGGGCCTTCGGTTGGTGGCTGCTGACGAGCAGGCCACAAGGTTGTGGGAGCCAAGCTCCTGGTGTTAGGCTCAGGGCAAAGGGGGATCCGGTTTAGCACACAAAGTGCACCTGCAGCGGCGGCTGGGTGCAGGGTGCTGTTTTGGGTGGGGTGCCCTGTTGTTTTCAATGGGGATTTTTGGTTTTGGTTTTCAGGTGCAGGCTGGGTCCAGGAAGACTTCTGGGAGGAACCAACAGCTGGGCAGGTAAGTTGGAGGGCTCGGGGACGTAGGTGCACCTCGGGTTCTTTTCTCCAGGGCGCAGGGCGGCTGGATGCAGGGGTGTCTTTTGAGGTCGGATTTCACCTTACCGGGCCACTCGCGGTTGGGGGGGTCTCTGTGCAGAGGCTGCAGGCAACATCGGACAGTCCTGGAGGGGTCAACCTACAGTGGACTCGGACTCTGGAGCGCTGGGGGACCTTGCTGGGTCGAACTCGGGCCGTAGGCGACGGGTGCAGTGGTGGTTCCAGGCGTCGGGTTTCTTTTTCCTCAGCAGGCTCTGAGTCTTTCTTTGGTGCTTCTTCTGAACAGAGTTGCTGTTCACAGGAGATCCAGTCTTTGTTGAAGGCAGCAAGTCCTCCCAGGGGTTCTGGAGGTCGCTAGCTGCAGGACAAGACTATTTTTGGCACAGGATCTCTGAAAACTGCAGCCGGGCCGGTAGGGCTGGGGCCAAGTCAGTTGTTCTCTGCAGTCTCCTCTGCTGGGCGTCTTCTTTCATCCTTTTTCTTCTTAGGTTGGGGGAATCTGCCTTCTTAGTTCAGGGCTGCCCCTAAATACTGTATTTAGGGGGCGTTTTAGGGGTCTCGAGGTCAGTAGCCAATGGGCTACGGACCTTAGGGTGACTACACCCTGGGTGTGCTCACCCCACGTGGGGGAGTGAGCACAATCCCTAATCCTGATTGGGGAGTGCCTGCCATCTGCAAGATGGCGGGCACTGAAGAGTGGACTTCAGCTCGCTTCCCCCACCTGAGGGGTGGAGTTGGCAGAGGTGGGCACACCTTCTGGGCTGGCTAGTTTTTCCCGCTTGTCTTCCCGCCGAAAAGGAGAGGAGACAGGAAGGGGTCCTGCTCCTGATAGCAGGAGAGGCTGGGGGTCGCATTACAAAGGCTGCCAGGCCTTTGAAGCTCCCCTGCCACAGATGGCTCTTCCTGGCCTGGGGAGGTGTGAACACCTCCACCCAGGAAAGGCTTTGTTTCTGGGCTCAGGGAGCGAAGGCTCCCACTCTAGGGGTCCAGAAACATGTCTTGTGGTGGCAGGCTGGTGTGTACCAGTCGGGGAACCCACCAGAGGCTGGTCGTTTTTCAGGGGGCATCTCTAAGATGCCCTCTGTGTGCATTTTTCATTAAATCTCACACTGGCATCAGTGTAGGTTTAATGTGCTGAGAAGTTTGATACCAAACTTCTGTTTTCAGTGTAGCCATTATGGTGCTCTGGAGTTCGTAATGACAAGCTCCCAGCACCATATATTCTTAATGTCAGCACTGCACTTACAATGCCTAAGAATGGACTTAGCCACTGTAGGGGTACAGGGCTCATGCACCTGTACCCTCACCACTGGTATAGGGCACCCAGCTAGAGGGGTGACTGATGTATGCCAGGGCAGTGGGTTGTAGGCATGGCACACAGGGATGTGTGCCATGTCGACTCTTCACTTTGTTCTGCACCAAAACATGCAGCCTGCAAAGTCAGTGTGTGTGTGTGTAAAGGTACAGGGCCTCTAAGGGTGGCACAATAAGTGCTGCAGCCCTTATGGGTCTTCCCTGGTCACAGTGCCCTGGGTACCTGTGGTACCATTTACCAGGGGCTGACCTGTGGCCAGAGATGCCAATTGGGTTA
Source organism: Calotriton arnoldi (assembly GCA_963921515.1). Classification (NCBI taxonomy): domain Eukaryota; kingdom Metazoa; phylum Chordata; class Amphibia; order Caudata; family Salamandridae; genus Calotriton; species Calotriton arnoldi. The sequence continues at coordinate 59,613 of CAWUFW010006468.1, forward strand.
GTTTTGGGAAAAGAACACAGGCCCTGGGAACCTGATTGGCAGGGACCCAGGGCACATGAAGTCAAAGTGCATCAGTAGTCTGGCAAAAAGTGGGGGGGGGGGTACTGCAACAGAAACTCACTTTCCTACAATGTAACCCTACACCTTCTTCCTCCTATAACTTCCTGCTCCTTTACAGACCTCCACTGAGCAATGCAACATTCCCAGACACACTTCTAGACACAGTTTCAAACCTTATAAAAACTACACTCCAACCTATGCATTCTTGGTGACCTAAACATTTGGTTTGACAAACCCAATATGCATCATCCAAAAACAATCATCACTGGCCTAGATGCACTGAACCTACATCAGATTGTCCAAAAACCCACAGATATGGCTGGACACATCCTAGATGTAATTTTTGCAAATGCAGAACTAGTTACCTTTAAAACAATTACTCCAGTCACATGGTCAAACCACAATTTGCTTGCTTACCAACATAAAAGAACACAAAGTAACACACCTAAAACAACCTTACATGCATCCACCTATCGACCGTGGAACAAACCCAATTCTGAACACTTAGAAACACAACTAACATCCAGGACAGATCTAGACACAATATCCATTCAAAAGCCATATGAGTGGCTACAGGAAGCTTTTGATATTCTAATACCACTAAGAACAACACAACAGAACAAAAGAAAACAGGCACCTTGGAGAAATACAGAGATAAAACAGATAAAACAGAAAATTAGATAGCTGCAATGTACAATGTACCTGGCTCAAATCAAACAACAATCAAGACAAACTTTACCTATAGAAACTTAACAGATTATACAAGTAATCAATCCAAAAAGCTAAGAAAAATACTATTCACACAGAATTCAAAATGCTAAATGTCCAAATAAAGAATTCTATAAAATTCTCACAGAATTTTGTAAACCAAATTGCCTAGAAGGAGCTCATCCTATTACTCAAGATTTCACAGACAAACTAACTAATGATTAAACGACCAGAGAAGAGACACCTTGGACTCCTATTTAAAACAAAGAAAAACCAGCAGAACCAACCCTTTTAAAAAAAAAACTCCAAGAGTAGGCTAACTTATCCTCTGCATTCCTTCCCAAAATTATCACACAATGTATTTATGGACCTGGTCAAAACAAACAGGGCTGCCGGCAGCCCCTCTGACCCGTGTCCACCACAAACCTTCAAGAAAATTCTTCTAATTACCTTTGCTGCAACACCAGTAAGAACAATCATCAACAATTCCTTAACTATGGGAATATTTCCAGAAGATCTAAAAAGTCATACATATGCCCATTATTAAAGAAAACAAACCTGGGCCTGCTTAACACCCGACAACTACAGACCGATTACAAATGGATTTTTCCTGGACAAACTGATAGAAAGAGCAGCATTCACACAGATGTCACAGTTCATTGAAGATAATTCCATCCTTTCAGACTTCTAAACAGGATTCCGTCCAGGAAGAGGCACAGAATCTGCACTCATTGCCATCTGGGATGACCTTAAGAACACAGTTGGACGGAACGGGGTTGCTGCACTACTTCTCTTGGATCTCTTAGCTGCCTTTGACACGGCTGACCATGACACTCTAATACTAAGGCCCACATGCATCAAGCTAATTTGCGCCCGGACAAATTGCAAATCGGTAAAAAAAGCCTTTACCGATCGCAAATTAGCTAGTTCAGATGCATTAAGCGAAACCGCAAGAAATAGTAGTACTCGCAATTTTAGCGCTTCATAAAATACAGAATCGGTAATACCGAATCTGTATTTTAGGAAGCGCAATTAAGAAATCGCAAAATGCGATGCATCAAGTTTTCGCTAATACAGAACCAGCCTAAATTCGCAATTTGCATTCCTTAAACTAGAAGACATCACATCAGGTGGTAAAAATCACACATAATCAAAAACAGGTGTAAATCATCAGCAAACTACTTAAACAGTCCCAGAATGCATCCCACAGACCCACCATGGCAGCGCTCTACGTTGTGGCGAGGAGGATGAGGCTGAGAGCAGCAGCACAGAGGAGAAGGAGGATCCAGGAGAGAATCTTTAGAGTGCGCGTCACATTGCTAGGGCAGACGGAGGAGGAGATCTATGATAAATATAGGCTGAATGCTGCAGCTATCTTGGCTCTAATTGCTGAGTTAGACCCTATACTGCAGCGGCAGACCCGCAGGACACATGCCATACCCACCCATGTGCAGGTCCTGTGTTCCCTGCATCTCCTAGCTTCAGGGTCCTTCCAGGGAGTAATTGCAGCAGCTGGCGGGGTCTCCCAAAGTGCCATATCCCGTTTTTTAACAGTTTCCTAAATGCCATGTTGCAGAGGATACACAACCACATCAGGTTCCCCACCACACCACAGGAGTTGATGCAAACCAAATTAGATTTCTATCAGGTTGCCCAGTTCCCGCATGTGATTGGTTGTATCGATGGGACGCATGTACCCATATGTCCCCCTGCAGTGAATGAGTATGTCTACCTCAACCGGAAATCTTACCACTCACTGAACATACAGGTAACATGCAACTCAAAAACACTAATCACTGACATTGTGGCAAGTTACCCTGGCAGTGCCCATGACGCATACATCTTCCGGCACAGTGGAATACACAGACGTCTACTTGCGGGGAGTTCGGAGAAGGATATCTACTGGGTAAATCAATGTAATACTGTAATTTAAAAATGTACACCATGGTGACACATTGCAGTGACTAATGTATGTTGGTGTCTCACATCCTGTAGGTGATAGCGCATACCCTGTGAGGTCTTACATCCTCACCCCATACCTGAATCCTGCCACTCAAAGGGAGCGACGTTACAATCGTGCGCACATTGCGACGCGCAATGTTATTGAAAGGACATTTGGGGTACTCAAATCACGATTCCGCATCATACACAAGAGCGGTGGGGCATTACAGTACAGTCCTGAGAAATGCTGTAAGATTGTGGCAACGTGCGCTATGTTGCACAACATAGCCACCAATAGAGGCATCCCTTGGTGGACTCTGACAGCGAGCCAGAACAGGACATACAGCCGATACAACCACCCCATGCAGCAGGCGGACCACATGCAGCAGAGGGCAGACGTAGAAGAGCAGAAATCACGCAACATTACTTCTAAGGTGAGTAAGCACATGACAACACAGAATTTGGTTAAAGGTTTAATGTGACAGTTGTGTGTATGTGTTAATGCACACATACCATGTACAGGCAATTACATTTCATTGCCTTGGGACTGCAACGGCAGTGTGTATAGGTAACACATATCTGGTTACATCACCAGATTGTTTGTATGTCCAAATGTCTAACGCTTCCTGTGACGCCCCCCTGTGGCCCTTGTGACTGCCTGACTCCTGCTACTGCGCCTCCTGCTATGTGCCACAGGCACCAGTAGGCTGCTAAGGCTGGAGGCCTCCTCACTCTCCCCCCCTCCATGCATGAGGTTCCCACTGGCTGCTGCTGTCTGCAGCCCTTCCACAGCAGTGGTGACCTGGATTAGGCCCCTGGCCACATCCCCACAGCAGTGGGTCATCTCGACCTGCATGGCGACTGCACGCCTGTATAGCTGAGCTGTCGTAGAACTCAGCCTGTTGATGGCCCTGGTGTATCCGTGCATGCGCCCCATAGAATGTTGTTGCCTCCTGGTATTGGAGATATGCTCAGCCTGCATGACACTGCACATCTGTTCAATGGCTGTTGCAACACGGTCAAGTTTGTCACCGTGTGCCCTGAACCCCTCAACGAGTGCAGTCGTCTGCTCCTTCATGCAGTCACGAATCCCACCCATGTGTGTGGCCATTGTTCCCAATTGCTCCTGCATGAGTCGCATGTTCTTCTGTTGCAGGCGCTGGACCCTCAACATCTTGGTCTCAAGCACACTGCAGGCAGCTTCACCATCGTCCACAGCAGACCTCAGAAATAGACTTGGCATTCGCCTGCGGAACGGACTGTGACGTGGTGGTATTGTTACCTCTGGTGGTGGGGGTGTATGGGCAGTGCCCTGTGGGTCTGCTCCTGTTTGTGTGTCCTCCTCACTATCCAAATCGGGCAGTGGCAGTACTCTTCTCCTGCGTTGAGTGGAAACAGGTAGGGGCGAGGATGCCGGCATCTCTTGTCCCTCATCTTGCTGGTCTGTATGTCCCTGTGAATCGTGGATGTCTGCCACGTCACTCTCCTGTGATGCATCTGTGAGGGAAACAGTGCAAGATCATTTTGTTTTGTAAAATGTAAAAATCTATTTTTGCACATGTTTGTGACATTGCGCTCACAGAGGTGTAATAAATTAACTTCTGTGATGTAGGAAGTCTACTGTTGTCACTGCCTTGCTGTACGCTGTTGCATTTGAACTGTGCTAATCCCCCCATGCTTTGCCATTACATATGTTTGCATACAACTCCCACAATGCAATAGGGGGTTGCAAGTAAGAGGTGGACTGGACTCATGCCTGCTACACTACGCAGGGTATGCATTTGTTGCACTTTGGCTTACAATTATTTTGCAATATGTTTGGATGTGCTCTTACCTTGGGAGGTCCCCGCATGTCCTGAGGTGTCAATCTGCGTGACCCCGACAACTGCCTCGGGCTGCAGAGTGGATTCCACCAAGTCGTCCATTGGGGTGTTTGCAGGCTGAGTGGATGTTCCCCTCCTGTTTTTCTTGCAGATGCCAGCCTTTCAGCCACTCTCTCTTTTGCCCGGCTGCGAAGGTCATACCATCGCTTCTGTAAGTTGCTGATGTCACGGTGTGTGACCCCCACAGAATTGACCCGGGCTTGTATCCCAAGCCAGATCTTCCGCTTGACTGACTCTGCAACATGCAGGGATTGTTTCCCAAACAGCTGGTCATTTTTTGGACGACTTCCTCAGTGAGTATTTCCAGTTCCCTCTCACTGAATTTGATCTTCCTCTTCCTGCCTTCTCCTTTCTGCTTTTTGTTACCTGGGTCCATTGTAATTGTTGGTCTCAGATTCTGCTAGAAACTGTGTTTTCCAGGCTGTGCACCAACAGTCTTCCTCCTCCTCAGTCTCTAACTCTGCACAGGTGTGTGGTATCTGGGATTCACTTCCTGGTATGATGTCATCTCCATGAGACGATTGGCGCTTTCGCAAATACCGATTCGGTATTTGCGAATTCGCAGATACCGAATCGGTATTTGCGACTCGCAAATACGGAATCGGTAAATAGTGATCGGTAAATATTTTAGCGATTTTTAAGGAATCGCAAATATTTACCGAATTATTTGGTGCATTCCGTTTAGCTGAATCTGAAATAGCGAATCCTTAATTTTCGCTATTTTAGAGTCGCAATTTTTTTCTTTGATGCATGTGGGCCTAAGACTCTACAAAACCAGCACAGAGGGGGACTGCTCTCGACTGGATAACATCCTACCTTCAAAATAGAACTAATGTCCTCCATACCCCCCTTTCTCGCCCAAACCGTACTTCACAAAAGCAGGGGTCCCTCAAGGCTCTATCATCTCACCCATGCTTTTCAACATCTACATGAAGACATTACTGGCACTGATCAATCAGTTTCACCTCACATGTTATAACTATGCAGATGACACACAAATACTCCTTAAACTGGAAAGCCCCAAAGACATTGGAAACTCACAAATTTTCAGCTGCCTCAGAGCCGTCGATCAGTGGATGACATGGAGCCATCTCAAATTGAATGCTTCCAAAGCGGAAATACTCACGTGTGGCGATTGGAAAAATTATGACCCACTCGCAGCATGGCCTGATGATCTGGAAACACCGCCTAAAGTATCAAAGGAAGTAAGAAACCTCGGAATTACCATGAACTCCAAGCTATCAATGCATGCCCAAGTGAACAAACTAGCAAGATGAAGCTTCGTTACTATAAAAACTCTGTGACGCATCTTCCCCCACCTGGAATTTCCACACAATGTCCAGGCTACTATCTCTCTTGTTCTGTCTAAACTTGATTACACCAATAGCCTCTACCACGGGTCATCTTTAACAACTACGAAAAGACTACAATGGATTCAAAACTCTGCTGCCAGGCTACTCTTACATATAAAGCCACAAGCCCACATTGCCCCTGCCTTGAAGGCCCTACATTGATTACCGGTTGCCAGAAGATTCACATTCAAGCTGCTTTGTATCACCCACAAAGCAATAAATGAAACAGGTCTCGCTCTTCATCAGGAAGAAAATCACCAAATACATTTAACAAAGGAACCTCCACTCTAGATTGCCACCTCGCCTCAAAATCCCACCATACAAGAAGAAAACCGGAGGTGGCACATCCTTCTCTGTTCAAGCAGCCAAACTATGGAACTCTTTACCCCCAAACATAAGATCCGCAGATAACTACCTTATCTTCTCAAGACTACTCAAGAGTTGGCTCTTCCCCACATAACCACCATACTAAAATATAAATGTACAGCATATCCCTGTGTATATAAGCATTTATTTGGACTTTATATGTGTACCTAGATATGTGTATTGCTTTGTATAAACGTGTATAATAATTATGTTTGAAATATATAGGTATTCGTTAGTTCTGCTTAACAAATGTACATATTACTTATGGTTATATCATTCTATGTTTAACATGTATATAGGTGACTGCATAAATAAGTAAATTGTTATCATGCCTATCTTCAATCGCTTCAGTATTGAATTACAATTATTTTTTAATAAAAACAAATAAATTAAATTAAAGTACAGCAAACATTGAAAGTCTGAGTTTATTAAATACAACTTAAATCTACATATATTACCTTTTTATACATATAAACCGTACATGTACTTATGCATATTTATATTTATTATTTTACTTCTAATTCAGCATTTCCAATGTACTACCCTATATCTCACCCTATACCTCTCTCAATATATCCCCTACCTCCACTCTTTGACTCATTTCAAACCTCATTCGACTACTCTCTTCAATGCACTACCCTATTTCTCACCCTATACCTCTCTCAATATTTCCTCTACCTACACCCTCTGACTCATCCCAAACCCCATTCTACTACTATTATGATCTACAAAATAACCCTCTCTAGACTCCTCCCTCCTCTACCCCGCCTTGCATCATCTCATGCCTCTTTCACTATTCAGATATCCCAAACAAGCCTTTCTAAACCCTTCCCTCTGACTCTTCCCCCTCCACTTGCCCTTTACTCATCCCAAACATCCTCCTACTGCTATGAGCTCAAAAAAGCACAACACTTTCTAGACCCTTCCTCCTTCCCTCTTCTATCCCTCCACTCTCTGTTTCAATCCAGCTAACAGACTAACATGTCCACTGCATAAAATAATTTCATATTTCCCTATACTAATTCCCCACTAATCCTGTTTGAGTTCCGAAGTAGCGTGCTCCCCGCCGAAAGCACTTCGACACCTCATCAGGTGTAACAAGTGCTATATAAATGCAATTACAATTACAATAACAGTTCTTCATTTTTAAGTGTTCATTTTGTAACTGTGTGTGATTAGTAATGTTGTACCCTAGTCAGGTGTTTTAGAAAAGACAATTATAATTTGTGATGTAAATATTTTAAGGTATGGCTCTTCCTGTGAGATATCTATTATTTTACTGAAAACAGGTCAGGACTGTTGATAGCCCATAAATGATTTTATATATGAATCTAAAAATCCTGAAACCTATTTGAACAAGAAAAGCAGTTAGATACTGCTTTTCAGGTGCTGTGTTTTAGCTGAAAAACCATTGGAAATGTCCAGGGTTATTTGAAATGTGTAGGAAGCTGGCTCTCTATATAGTGCACTAAAACGAAGTACACTGTGCAGAGTCAATTGGATCCCAGATTGGTATACGGGGCAAAAGTAGATAATACTAACACTCTATTTGAGGTAGTGTGTCGAGCAGTTAGGCTTATCAGAGGGTAGTGCTAAGCATTTGCTGTATTCACAGAGGCAATAAATAAGACACACACTAAAGAATAAATCGGAGACTAATTTGCAAGAATAACACTGATTTTTATATAATTTTTAAGACCAAGAACTTACTTCACAGGTAATTACTTTTTTAGTTAATAATTTTCAAAGTTTGGAAAATAGCTCACTGTTGTGTGCAATTACGCACAATGAAAGTCTATGGAGAAAAACACAAAAATGTATATAAAATCGTACTGTCGGTTCTAGGGTTTCACCTTCAAGTTTTAGGGTAGCAGCATGCCAAGGTCCAATGTTCCACCAACAAATCATTGGGAGCTACCCGGATTCAGCCAGGAGCAGGGTGCTGAGGTCCTTGGTAGCTGGTGCGCTACGGAGAAGGGGGCAGCCGCGGGCCGTGCAGGTAACAGCGGTGGGGCAGGGTGAGGGGGGATTTCGACGGACAATGATGAAGTAAAATTAAATAAATAATTCATTTTCCCTTGTCATCGTCCGTTGAAATCCCCCCCACCGGGCCCGACCGCTCTTACCTGCACGGGCCACGGCTGGAAGGGGGCCACCTCAAAACAGGCTGCACAAGGGGACTTACAGGTAAGTCTGGAGGACCCCAAATGAGGGATCGGGTCACAAGGGCCTCAGGACCATGGGAGCACAGCTGGTTTGTCGTACCCAGCCCATGGGTTGGGTACAGAGCAGATAGGTCAGCCAGGCTCTGTGAATCAAGATGGTCTTTATGGTCTGGGGCAGGCAGGTTGCACGACAATTTCTGGACAGCTGGGCCACTCACGAAGTGGGTCTCGATGTCCCTCGATGGGTGCTTGCTTCTTGGGACGTTGGAGTGTGGATTGGACTCTCCATCTCAGTGTTGGTTGCAGATGGACCAGTACCTCGAGTATTGCTTTGGCTGGGCTCCAGTAGGTCCTGGTGGCCCCTCACTTGGTGGGGGGACAGATCTGACCCTCGGGAGCTGATATACCACTTCTGGTTTGGCTGCTGCGTTGGCGTTGCTAGGCAGCGGCAAGTTGGTTAACCAGACTCTGTTGGATCGGTGCCTGCGGACTGCAGAGAAGTAATTCTTCTACTACAAGGGAGTTCTCTGGTGATTGGCAAAGGGCTGGGGGTGCTCCGGTGTTCTTGGAGACCTCACAGCAGTAGGACGAGACAGCACACCATGATGGCTGAGTCCTTTGAGACACCAGGTAGGGTTTTGTGCCAATCTTCTGCAGCAGGTATTCTGTTCTCTGGTCAGCCGCTTTTCTTTGTCTGTTTTCTTCTTAGGTCCATCAAATCTAGACTTCAGGGTCCAGGGGGCCACCTAAATATTAAATTTAGGGGCGTTTATAGGGGGAGACAGGTAGTAGCCAATGGGCTACCTACCATCAGGGTGTCTACACCCTCTATGTGACCACTTCCTTTGGGGAGTGGGCAGAACCCTTACACTAATTGGCTAATTCTCTCTCAAAGAAGATGGAGGAAACTGAAAAGTGGGGGCCACATCGACTGCCCCACCTTAGGGGTGGTGCAGGCTGGATGTGGGCCGGTCGTGTAGTTCCTACTAATCCGTGGGATCTGCGCATTGTTTGGACAACATATATTAGGGGCTGGGTGCCAAGACTGATTCCACACACCCCCACAGGATATGTTGGCCTATAGACCAGCTAGCTCACAGTGCCACCATAAGCCCCCCTAACCTATCAGGGAGCGAATGGTTTTCTGGCAACAACTGAACATGACAACTCTGACCTCTCAAGGATCGTGGAAACAGTACAGAACTTTTCGCTCACTCGTGTTCACTTGTTCTCAGAGAAATATACAGAGAATACACAGTGGGACGTTTTCAATATTATTTATTGACCCAATGTTATTTTTGAATAAAATATGTGTGCTGCAATGATCAGTTGATAGAAGCAGATAAACATGATTACAAGCACCAAAAGTGTAAATAGTAGATATAGTTCTACCATGGTGCTAAAACAATGTATATATGCAGGCATATAAAACAAGGCAGTAATCGAGCGTACTCCTATTATGCAAACCCTACTCAAAGTGAACCTAGAGTGTGTCTAGGTGTAGAGCCAAAAATCCCACCAAGGGATAATCCAACCCCATTACCTGATGGGATAGAGTGAAGGACCCTGTCTTGGTCACGAACTGGACACCCTTCACGAGATGTCAGACCACTGTGTGGTGATTTCTCAGCATGCAAGGACCTCGGTGTCTGCGGAAGCACCTCCTCTGCTAATCTATTGGGATGCTCATTTTTTATAATAAAAAGCAGCCTTGTGATGTGCGTATAGATTAGAGATGTTATGGATATGTAGCTAGCCCTGTCGCCCCGTGGATGAAGATAGTGATGACATTTGTGCATAGTGCGAATCGAGACCTTGTACATGATGCTCAGGGCGTTGTGATAATGTTATGCGAAGCTAGATGTGAAAACAAGTTTAGTTTCAGAGAAAGGAATCCAACATTGCCGTGCATGCAAATATGTGCCAAATGTCACAGCTGAAAATTTTATTTGTGAGGACAATGTAAGAAATAAGCTGATTTGCTTCTTTGGCCTAACTTGGGAATATACCAGGCCCACCGCCTAATCTAACAAATATTCTGTCCTCCCACCAAATGTGGAGCAGCTAAAGGGGGGTTGCCATCGTTCACTATCTGGAGATGCCTGGGTTGCATTTCAAAGGTTGCATCTCCTTTGAAGCTTGTATTTCAAAGGTTGCATCTCCTTTGAAGCTTCCCGCTTTGGAATGCCATTCTGGCCAGGAGGAGATGTGAAGCACCTCTGCCCAGAGCAGGCTTTGTTCCTGGCCTCTGAGAGTGTAGGCTCTCACCCCATTTTTTAAAATATATTTTATTAATTTTTCCAAACAAATGCATCCAAACATTCACAGGATACAAAGGCTAGCAGTAGCTCCTTGGTCTATAATAGTCTCTGATCACAGCCAAACGCAAATGCATATTCACAAATAATAGGTGTATGCAGCAATCCCTAGGGAAGAGCACCATGTGTTAATCAAATAAAGGAGGAATAAACTTTGCCCTAATAAGCAATGAGTAATCAGAGGCATGAGAACATTTCCGTAGCCATCAAGCAGAAGAAAACAAAACCAAAACTAACACTAAACCTAACTCCCCCACCCTCTTATCCCAACCCCCCTCCCCGGCATGTCACACAAAGCAAACATTGCAAGAGCAGCAGGATAGGGCACAAACTTTGCAAAATCGATACCATGAGATGTACATCAAGGGGCACCACTCCCCCAGTGAGGGGTATATTTATACATATGACAGGCATATTCAACCAGGCATGAAATATACATTAATCATGGTGAAACGGCCGGGGTGTTCGCCGTAGAACCCACATCCAACTCAGCATCCGTGGCTTTCAATAATACCACCAGTGCCTCCCAGGCCCTTGCAGCCTCCAATGCTTTGTCGTTGTTCCCTCGGCTAGCAAGCTGTAATCTAACTGTACCCTCGCATTCCGCCCATCTAAGGAGTTCAGCTCTCCACCTCTGAACGCTGGAGCCCCGCTTAGACTTCCAATGTGCCGTAATGTCCCTTTTGGCCAGTAGGAGACCCAAGTCCAAAAATGTACTAGTGATCTTGGTCTTGGATGTATGGGGAAACCAGTGGAGCAGGCAAGTGCCCTTATCGGGCTCTATCTCCCTTTCAGTAATATCACTCAATAGCGTAACCACCTCCTCCCAGTATGTCCCCAACTGTGGGCAGTCCCACAACATATGGCGGAAATCCGCACCCTCTGTGTTGCATCGTGGGCATTTCGCTGTGTCCGTATCAAAGTATGTGTTAATCTTAGCCGGGGTGAGGTACGCCCTATGCAGTATAAAAAAGTGCACTAGTTGGAAACGGGCATTTCTAGTACTTTTCCACGCCCTTTCAACCAATTCAGCCCACACCTTCTCAGGTATCTCTTTGCCTAGGTCCTCTTCCCATTTCCGCTGCAGTTCCCGTAGCGGGGTCAGCGCCTCACACGTCATACGCCTATATAAACAAGTAACTGCTTTAAAGGTCCCCGCTGCCATTACAACGTATTGACAAGCCATGGAGGTCCGTGGTTCTGATAACCCCTCCCGCCAGTGTTTTTGGATGGCCGACACCAGAGCTGAATGGAGTAGAAAATCTCCCAGAGGGAGGTCATACCTGTCCCGTAGTGTGTCAAACGGGAGGAGGGTACCATCTTCGTACAAATCACCTAACATATGCAAACCCTTCTCTCCCCAGTCAGTCAATGCAGTCCAATTGCCCCCGTGCGGGAAAGCAGTACACATGGCTAAAGGGATCTCCGGGGCATAAGGCCGCTCAATCAGCGCCCGTCGCTGACTCCGGTTCCAGCAAAGCCGAAACGTCCGTAACTCATTAGTAAGCTTCCGGAGCCGCAATGGTAGTTGTAGAATAATAGACGACAACACCTGCCCCGAAAACCGCCCTCCATCTCGCTCAGCCGGGCCCCGAAATTCCAGCGCCACTGCCTGAGTAAGCCACTGTAATTGAGCTGCCAAATAGTATGTTTCGAAGTCAGGGACCGCCAGCCCACCATCCGCTTTCAGTCGCATTAAAGTTTTCAGCGCTACCCGTCGCCTGCCAGCCGCCCAAATGAAACCCGTGATCATTGATTGAATTTGTTTAAAGATCATCGTGGGAATCCAGACTGGTAGTGTTCGAAAATAGTACAATAACCGAGGGAGAGCCACCATTTTAAGAAGGGCCACTCGGCCTGCTACTGAAAGAGGTAAGGTCCCCCAGAATTCCAGGTTACCCCTAAGACTCCGAATAGCTCTACTTACATTACCGTCTAGCAGGTCAGCTGGTTTATGATAAATGTGGGTCCCAAGGTACGACAAGCAGCGATACTCCCACTGCACTCCATCAGTAAGCAAAGGCCCCCCATCCAATGGGGCAGCAGGGAACAGGCAAGACTTCGCCCAATTCACCCTGAGGCCCGAGACCGCCTCAAGATCCTGAAGTAAACCCTTCGCACCGGCAAGGGCGTCAGTCGTATTTGATAGAAACATAAGCAGATCATCAACATACAGCGCAATGTATTGAATAGAGCCACGCACATTAAGCCCCGAGTAGCACCGTCCCATCCGGGCCTGGGCCGCTAAGGGCTCCATGGCCAAGGCAAACAGCAGAGGGGAGAGCGGGCATCCCTGCCACGTCCCGCGGCCCACAGCGCAAGCAGCCGAGATCAGGCCACCCGTCTTAACTCGAGCCGTAGAAGAGTTGTATAGCAACGTCGTCCAAGCCACAAAGGTATCGCCTAAGCCAAAACTGCGCATGACTTGAAACAAGTACGGCCATTCCAAGCTGTCAAATGCTTTTTCAATGTCAACCGATAAAATGGCAGCAGATTCCGTCAGGTAGGAATCAGCTTCCAAAATATGAAGTAGTCGCCTCACATTGATGGCGGTATTCCGAGTTGGAATGAAACCCGCCTGATCTCTGTGCACTAAGTGCACCATATGCGGGAGCAACCGAGTCGCCAATATCCGACTCAATATTTTATAATCAGTGGTAAGCATAGACAGTGGGCGATAAGCAGTCCTGTCAGAAGGAGATTTTCCTGGCTTCAGTAACGGAATAATGACGGCCTCACGGGTAGAGGCAGGCAGTACTCCCACACCCTTCGCCTCATTGTAAAGAGTCATTAATTTAGGAGCCAAAAGATCAATATATGTCAGATAAAACTCGATCGGCAATACATCGGCCCCAGGCGTCTTTTTTCACGCCATATGTTTTATCGCTCCCCTAACTTCTCCCAATGTTATATCCTGCCCCAGGAGGTCGGCCTGCGGCTTATCAAGGTGCGGAAGTTCAGCCAGAGCTAAAAACTCCCCTAGGGCAACTTCGCTCAGCGCCACCTTACTTTGATAAAGATCCTTATAATAGGCAAGAAACTGTTCATTAATCCCCTGTTGGGTATAAATAAGTTCCCCCGTCGGACTGCACAATTCCAAAATAACCGTCCCCCGTCTAGCAGGGTTGGCCAACCAAGCCAGCAACGTGCCGGCTTTGTCACGTTCTGTATGTGCGCGCGCTAAATACTTTTTATAGTCAAAACAGCGCAACCTCTCAACCTGCACGGCGACCGCCTCCCTGGCTTCCAGTAAGTCCTGTTGCCCGCTAGGTTGTTCAGGCCGGGCCCGTTCCGCTGCGCGCAAGCGCTGATCAGCAGTTTCTATATCCTGCAGTAGTGTCTTACGCACCCCCATCATATTAGCAATACAGTGACCCCTCAGCACAACCTTAAAGGCATCCCACTCCACTGTGGTCGAGGATGCTGTGCCCGCGTTCTCGAGGAAATACTGAGTAATACCAGCCCCCACCACCTCACGAAAGACCTGATCTTCTAGTAGCTCTGGCTGCAAGCACCATGTTGGGATCACGGGACGCGCCTGGGAACAATGAAATCTTAGGAGTAGTGGATTATGGTCTGACAGTGTTCTAGTGAGATATTCACTATGTCTAACTACAGCATGTATGTCGGGGGAACATAGTATCGCATCCAATCTAACATGGAGCTCGTGCAGCGCTGAGAAGAAAGAATAATCGCGCTCCCCCGGGTGAAGTGCCCGCCAGGTGTCAACTAATCCCCACCGAAGTTGCCAGTCCCTTCTGGTTTTAGAGGTTTTATGGATAGGTGCATCAGGGAGAGGTGGATGTGACCTATCCAAGGAAATATCAGGAACAGAGTTAAAATCCCCGCCCATAATCACTGAGCCGGTCAAATAAGCCGCCAGCTTTCCAGACAATTGATTAAAAAAGGCCAGTTGTTCCGTGTTGGGCGCATAAATGCTACTCAGCACCACATCCCTACCATTTAGGCGGCCCGCAACCACCACGTACCTCCCCTCTGGGTCCGCTAGCTGCCGTACCGGCTGGAAGGGTACCCCCGCTCTGACCCAGATCAACACTCCCCGCGCAAAAGCAGAGTATGTTGTGTAGAAAAGCTGCCCCCTCCATCTACGCTGCAAGGCGAGACCCTCGTGGCGTGTGATGTGCGTTTCTTGAAGAAAAGCGATTTGAACTCCTCTGCACACTAAGTAAGCGTGTACCTTGTGGCGTTGCACCATTGTATGTATGCCCCTGACATTCCAGGATAAACATTTCAGTTCAAGTAATGACCCCATGATACAATCTAAGACAGCCCCCAAATAGGACTCTCAAAAGGGACACGCCGGGGCCCCTAAACCCCCCAAAACAAATACCAAAAAAACCCAACTGCCCCACTCCAGAACAGGCACTAAAACACTAGTCCCCATCCAAACTAGCTAAACACACAAAACCCTCTAGTAGCTACAGAGGATCAAGGGGGGAAGCGGCTGTAAACCGACGCTACCTCGCTAAGATTCTATTAACAGATCAGTGCCATGCCCCAAACAGAAGACAATGCCCCGCATCCGGGGGCAAATCAAACCTGAGATAAATCCGCCCCACCCCTCCAACAGCCCAGAAAGGCAACAAAGGGCAATAAAACATCATCAGATCAAGGTAGCTGGCAATCAGTAGAAAAGGAGGGAGAAAAGAAGTGAAACAGAATTATAACAAGGCAATAAAGCCGTCAGACAATCTCATCAGCTGTTCCCGGGGTAACATGCGGCAGTGTAACACTGTCAGCATTAGACTCCTCAGATGCAGAACCATCCGTCCCCTTCTCCGACCCAGTGTCCACTGCAGACGACCGTTGGCGATCTTGGAGCAGTTCCGATACCGCCTGCAGTGCTGCTGACCTCTCCTTCTCCATCTGGGACGCAGTAGGCACCTGCAGGACAGTGCGTCGACGCCTTGTGCGCCTCGATCTGCGCAAGCGTTGTTCCTCCGTGCCCGGTTCATTGCGTCGCCCCGCTGGTCCGCGGCCAGTTTTGTAGGATTCAATCCAGTCCCACGCTTCCTTGGGGTCCTCGCAAAAGTGAGTCTTGCCATCTAGAGCTATTCGCAGTCGTGCCGGAAACATCAAAGAGTATTGCAGCCCTTCGTCGCGTAGCGCTCTCTTGACCGCCAGGAAAGAGGTGCGGTGGCTTTGAACGTCCAACATATAGTAAGGAAACAGTGATACTTTACAATTGTCCATGATATAGGGCCCTGAAGTGTGTGCCTTTTGTAGCAGTAAGTCTCTGTCCTTATAGTGAAGCAGGCGGGCGACCACCGGCCGAGGAGGCCTCCCCAGCGTCGGTGGACGGACAGGGACCCTGTGGGCCCTCTCCAGAGTATAGAACTGAGTCAATTCCTCAGGCGCCACTACATCACGAAGCCAGCCCTCCAGATAGTCAATCATGTTAGCACCTTCCACTCCCTCCGGCAGGCCCAGCACGCGAACATTATTCCTGCGATTGCGGCCTTCGGCATCCTCCACTCTTTTCTCCAATACTTGAACCCTGTGGGTGATGTCTCCCATCTGAGCAGCTAGGGACTCCTGGGCCGGCTCCATGCTCTCCAGGGACGCCTCCGTCTGCTTCACCCGGTCAGCCAGTTTAGTGTGCTCCGCGCGGAGGAGCCCCAGCCCCACCGCCACATTCGCAATGTCCTGGTGAAGAGTGTCCTTAGTGTACGCTATCGCCTGCAAAATCTGGGCCAACTGTTGCTGAACCAGATTCTCCACCGGGGGCTCAGGAGAATCCTGCCGCCTGCGGTCTGATGCCGAGTCATCAAGGTCCGGGGGGGCCCCCGTCTGCTTACCCCTCGGTTTTCCCCATAGTGCCAGTGGCGCAGCATCACCAGCCAAACTCTGAAGGGTAGCGGCGCCTATACCCGCAGCCTTGGAATCAGACGTGAGTAGCCATATCAGACTCCGACGTGGGGGCCGCGTTCAAACTTCGCTCTTGTTGAATGTCCATGCAGCGCTGCGAATCCCAGCTTACACGGACCGCCACCCCCTGCAACGCCAATAGCAGAATCACCAGGTCATGCGAGGACGCGTGCCCCAACTCTCCCTCAGCGAGCAGTGTGGTGCACCAGCACCAAGAATCCTGGGGCCCGGCCGTCTTCACTCCCAACAGAGCTCTTCCCCAGTTGGACCAGCGGCTCCGCAGTGGCACGCAATGTCCAGTCTCTTTCCACCACAAGCTATGGGGTCACAATCCGGAGATCCCCGCAGACAAGGCCCCCAGTCACAGGGCAAGGCGCAGGGCCCCAAGGGGAGGCGATCTCAGGCACAAGTCCCTCACCGCCAATGGTCACAGCCCCATTCTCTCAGCCAGGGCACCCAGTCACACCTCACCTCCAGTCCGTGCCCGTTACCATATGGCCGCACGCAACTCCCAGGGCCGGGGCCAGGTAACCTAGTAGTCGAACGCCACTCACCGCAGCAGCCGGGGAAATGGCGGCGATCCCAGCCCCAAGCGACCCAACCGGCAGTAGATGTCGTGCGGGCTGCGAATCCAAGGGGGGCCCCCCTCCGATACCCCTCAAATCAGCAAGGTCCCGTTGGCAACGCGGGCCACCGCTCCGATCTCACCTCCTGAGCCGCCGGACGGCAGCAACGGGTCTCGCCGCAGCACTCACGTCAGGAACAGTCAAATCTCCCAGTGCTCCGCTCGTGCGGCTCTATTCGTCAGCGCCGGATCTGCGGTTGGCAACTCCGCACACCCAAGGGCAAGCCTGCCAGCATCGAGGTCATCTGGGCCCACCTCACAACCTACGCTGGGATCTCTCCGGCGTAGCGGTCGGCGCCATCTTGGGAGACTCCGGACCGGCGCCTCCACATCCACCTCACTCGGTCTGCGCTGCTCCCCAGGCACTCAGAGCAGCCCAGAAACAGGGCCAATCACCCCCAGTTTCGATGGGGTCATGCACATGCCCCCGGATCCGAGGCAGCAGCGATTACAAGCAGGATAATGAGCTGGGCCGTTGCGGAGCACCAAGCTCACGCATCCGTCGCCATCGGCTCGGTAGCCATGCCCCCCGTAGGCTCTCACCCCATGAGGTCAGAAACATGTCTGGTGGTGGCAGGCTGGCTAAGACTAGTCAGAGACCACACCAGTGTTTAGTAGATTTTCTGGGGAACCTCTAAGGTGTCCCCTGTGTGCATTTATTATTAAATCCAACACTGGCATCAGTGTGAATTTATTAACAGGAGATGTTTGGTAACAAACATCCCTGGGTACAGTGAAGCCATCATGGTGCTGGTGATCTCGTATTGACAGATGCCCAGCCCATGTACTCTCTATGGCTTCCCTGTGCACTTACAATATCCAAGAATGGACTTGCATATTGTAGGGTCATGCAAAAATGTCCACCCTGCGTTAGGGCTGTGAGGCCTGCAGTAGGGGTACCTTACCTATACCTCATGAAGTGTCTGTGGGCATAGTACACAGCAATGTGTGTCATGTCGACTCTTCAGTTTTCTCTGCAGCAAGACACGCATCCTACAGTGGCAGTTTGCTTGGTCTTGGTGAGGGGTCCCTAGGGTGGCACAATTTGTGTTGCAGCCCTAGTGGACCCTCTTCAGTCCCAAAGCCCTGGGTACCACGGTACCATTTACTAAGGAATTATAGGGGTTGCTGAAGTTGTGCCAATCGTGGTACAGTTTAAGGAAAGATATCTGGCACTGGGGACCTGGTTAGCAGGGAGCCATTGCACTTTCAGTCGAAATCATTTCATGCTCCAGGCAAAAACGGGGGCTAACCATGTCAAAAGAGGCACTTTCTCACAAAATGTATATTTTTATTAGGTTGATTTCTAATCCTGTGTTGTGAGTGTGCATGCTTGTGTCTATGCATGTCTAAATTTATATTGGCCAATACTATTTTGTAGGGTCTGTCAGGTTTATTAAAACCAGAAAAAGAGGAGTGTTCATTATAGAACTGCAAGGCACAATAATGCCTTGATATTGTAGCTAGTTATAAATAGCTTTTATGTCATGTTTAGCTTCTGTCTTCAGAGGATATTAAGCCTTCACTTCGGGCTCATTTATAAGAGAATGACTTGTGAAACTGAATTTTTATCCCTCCTCTCTTGATTTCTGTACAGGGCTGGAGCCGATTTTAAAAGCCCACTTGCTTGAATAGTTTTCCCTGAGTTTTTCAGATACTAAGGAGGACACAATGACAATATTATCACCTCCTCACTGTGCAATGCTTCTCTTTATAAAGACTGGAGGCCCGTCAACCTCTGCAAAAGCAAATTCAAAACATAATTTCACAAACGTTGGATAAATGCATCCAGAATGTTGCTTACATTTTGTGTGGTATGCCCACATCAATCTGTATATTGTTTAGTTAAATTTACCACAGGTTGTTCTTTCACGAGTCAATTGAACAGTCATCACTTCTGCAGCGATAGCCTGAAGAGCTATTTATCGATTGATTATATAAACATGTATCGTATGTATTGCATGTGATTACATGTTGTGCAAGGCCCTCAGGAACAAGTCCTATAAAAGTCATTTGTGTGACCTATTATTGTCTAAGTCGCCTTTAGACATGCTATTACTTAATTCAGTAAGTGTGTTACTTATGGAAGTGTAAAAATGTGTATGTCAGTACATTGTCTAAACCCAGGCAACATGTGACAGGTGACTCTGCCACTTTTTAGCAAACCCTAACTAACATTCTACGATGTATGGGGCAATTGACCACCAAACCACCTCTGGTGTACTTGATGTCTCAAAGTGACTTCTAGGTCTTAGTAGAGTACCTATGTAACTACAAATTGTGTAGGTCCATGTGCCTAAAAGTTCCCAGCATTGTGAACTAGATTATCAAACTCCAAAACTCCACCCAAAAGTGAAAATATTTGCAAGAGAAAATGCAGCGAATGCATGTACAAACATTTCAAATAGGTATGCAGTGTGTGCATTCACCCTCTCTTCCTGTTAGGAACACATCTAGCAAATAAATGAATGCGTGTGCCCTGAAATAACTCCTATCGCAAAAAACGTTACTCGGCCAGGTTAGCAAATAGATTCAATAAACATGAGATGAGATTTATACTCAGAAGTCAAATGGGGAATAACCTTTTATCAGCCAAGCACCTAACAAACCTATGTTAATTGGTGCTATCTATTTAACAGTGGAAGGTAACACACCAATATTACGTTGAATGGCCTGGACATCCATTTTTAAGCGTGAGATTGGTCTTTTGAGTGTGCAACCAGAAACTACTAAAAACTTCAGGAAATCCGAATGCCGAATGGTGAAGCTCTAATGTTCCATAAACTGAGTCTTTGACTCAGCTCTGCAAGGTTTGTTTTCTCACCTTTGGGTGACACGAATGAACTTAGTTCAATGCACCAGTGCTGAATGTGAAAAACAGATTATTTTAGCCCCCCAGAACGTCTCCCAATACATAAATGAGGTGGCGTCAATACTTTTGGGTTACTATCAGGGAGCAGTGATAATCCGAACAATCTTTTATTAATGATTTACACACTGAAGATCACTAGAAACAGAATATGTATTTCAACATATTTATTTAAAAATAGTTATTTTAAAATGCCAAGATCTAGTGCACATATTATTAGTAACATCACAGAAGATAATAAAAAGCAGCAAAGCTTTTCAATAAACAAGGAAAAATCATAACATCACAATTTATAGTCCTTACAGCCTCACTGTGCTATCTCTAAGAGCTATGCTATTTCTAGCAGATTCATAAATAATAAGCCTGAGTTTTGAAGTTGGTGTGCATACCTGGAGAACAGGGTTTGTTGTCTGTTTACAATAGCTTGTGAGCTACTTCGAGCACAACGCCAAGAGCTAGGAGAATGCGCCTGTGCGATAACACAATCTTGGCAACAGTTCGTACAGGCAGAATTGAATGCTTCACAGAGCCTCGGGGAGTCTTGCTTGAGGCTTCTTCTGTCAAGATGGAATCTGGTGCTGTGCTCATCTGGATCTACAATTTGCGTCTGTGACTTGGGTGAAGTTTCTTTCCACTTAAGAGGACGAGTGGTGGTCTTTAAATACTAAACAATTATCACGGATGAAAACCCCTGACATAGTTTCAGGAATGTTGGATACAGATTACGGGTGGCAGAAGAAGTGTTCTAGACACATCTTTAAGAAAATGGGAGATGAAAAGATGTCAGTTCGGACTACATCCTTTTGATGATTTATCTACGATTGGTCTTTTGATGGCCGACATTATGATACATGAACACTTGTTCCAGACTGGGGATCACATCAAGTGTTATATTTTTATATCTAAGTCGTTATCTGGGTGACTCGACACTCTCTCATTCTAGGTATGATAAGAATGATAAGGGCGGATGACATTAGTGTTATTAGTGTTTCTATCGGAGATATAAACAAGTTGTACAGGCTAAGTAGAGACTATAGCTAAAATAGAACCTGCTCTGTTTGTGTTTAAGAACCAAAAACTAAAAGAAAGAAGCCTAAAAGCAAGCGGTTAAAACAGAGGTTTTCAAACTTTTTTGCTCTGACCCCTAAGGTAAATAGTTTGAACTCTGGCCCCCCTCTTGATCTTCATTGGCAAGGATTGGAGGAGCAGGAGGGGCAGGGCTGAATGCAGAGGGTGGGTTTATGAGATTATTTTAGGGATATCTGTTCTGTAGCTCATAATCCATGCTAAATGTGAGACTTATAAAAGCACCAAAATGCACCAAACAAAAACAGACATTGATCAGCAAGCTTTTCTCCCCATAAGCGGGGTGTTGTAAGCCCCTCACACTTCTGGACCTCAGTGCAAAAGCACCTGTTGCACTAGTGATAACAGTGGCCCTGAGTAGCAGGCTGTCTCCTCTGCCCCTTTCACCCCTTCTCCTCCATGCCTGGCCATCATTTCAATCTTGAAACAGACTGGCTGTCCCTTTCAGAGAAACATAGCCCGCTTATGTTGCACCCTTCTTTGCAGCAAGGGTGTTCTCTTGGCTCTAATGCCAGCACAAACTGTGCCTCCTATGTCCCTTTAGTAAAGCAAGACAGTCATAATTGTGATGTTGTGGGCATCTCAAACTCTTTGCCCCTTTGCCACTGCACCTGCTTCACTAATGACAGAACTAGCTACTTCATTGCAAGCAGGTTGTCTCCTCTGTCCTTCATTTAAAACATGGTCCCCCGTCTTGCCCCATGCCCCTTCCTGTTATTTCCCTGCGGCCCAAGCTAAGGTTTCTCCTCTGCTTCAATATTTTCCTCCCTTGGGCCATTGCTCCGAAGCCCAAATCAAAAGTGACATTACAAGGGTGCTCTGAGCCCTGATGCAAGCAAGGAACAATAGTAAAATAGCATTGGAAATTCAATAGGTCTCGCATTTGTTTGAGTTAGAGCTATTGGCGTTGTAAATAGCAATGTCTTTTACCCTTGTGTTATGGAGTGGTTGTATGTGGTTTGAGTAAAATTATGTGGGTTGGATTTGAATTGTTAGTTGTGTGGCGTGGATTTGTGTGATGTGGAGTGGATTTGTGTGGTGTAAATATGTGGCATGTGCAATGGAATTATGCGTATAGTAATTATGTGATGTAGAGCGCATTGGTGTAGAGCAAAGTTGTGTATAGTGGTATAGAGTGGGGCTGCACAAATTGCAATGGAGTAGAGTGGAGTGGAGTGGCACAGATTGTAAAAGAGTGGCTTAGAGTGGCGTAGCATAGAGTGTTGCGGCATAGAGTAGAGTGAAGTGGTATAGAGTGGAATGGTAAAGAGTAGAGTGGATGGGTAAAGAGTGCAGTGCCATTGATGGAGCAAGAACTCACAATGAGACTTGCTCGAAAGCAATCCTCTCACAGTATTAATTTATTAAAACTTTGTAATGTCTCTACTAATAAATGCACACATAAACACTATACTAGTGAAGCTTGCCTATGTGTTTAAACTAATAAGTAACGCTTGTCTAAATCCAAAATGGCCGCTAATGCGCGGGAATTTCATTGTGCATGTGTCAACCATATCACGTGGTATGACGTCTTTCTTTGCTTGGAGGGAAATCTTTGCTTCTGCGCAGTGTGTATTAAAATGGCTGCTTAATGTTTTCACGTGCTAAAGCTTGCGCATACGCTGAAATTAAAACTGTGGTATTCTAATGCTATTAATGCGGGATAGATTTATAAATAAATGGGAATAGAGTAGACATAGTGGGTATACAGTGAAAACATTTATTTGTGATTTTAATATTTTCTTCTTTGACTTTTATTAGTTCGTAAATGGGCCTGGGTTGGTTGAACTGCAGCTCGAGAGACATTGGTTCTGCGCATGCGCCCTGCAAGGCTGACCAGAGGAAGCGATGAAGTCAACTTGGAAGCCCTCCAAGGTCGCAAAGCCTGGTTCACAAGTTCATCTGAAATGTACCTGAAGTTGCAACAAAATGTATACAAAATGTATTAAAGAATCAATGGGAAACGGGTGGGAAATAAAGCAAATGTATTAATTGTGAGGGGCGGTATTTAATAACAATGGGCTTAAAGAAAATGAACTAAATGAACATGGTGTGAGGATCAACCCCCTGTCCCTGTCCAATCAGAAGTAGTGGGCCCATAATTCGGAAACATTAATGGGAGGTACCTGGGTGTAGAAGGGTATATTAGATATAGAATTAGCTAATTAGTTAGCTCCGGAACAGGCATTGTCATTAGGACGCACAAGCTCAGACACGAGAGATCAGGCTTTGGTGCTCGATGAGCTGATCAATTGCAGACTGAACCGCTGTCCAGAGAGGTCCTGAGGTGGGGGCGGCGGAATCCATTAGAAGGAAGACGCGGAAGATACTCGAGGAGGAGCGAAGTGACAGAGAGGGGAACGACGCAGGCGTCGTTTATAGAGAGGTCACCTGTCCCGTCCTGAACCTGGTCCGGAGGTCTTGATCTTCATCCTTTCTGGGACCTTTCTTTTCCAACTCCTTGGCCAAGGGGTTTGGTTCTTGCACCTTTAGGTAAATATAAATGCAACCTTTAGCTGTGCTGCTGTCTCTATCTTCTTCTTTCTGAGGAACCGTCATAGATCGATAATTGATTATTAATATGCTTCATCCTTGATATACGATTAAGTACTATGTGGTTTTGTAATTTACTCTGCTAAATCTTTAGATAAACATTTTAAAACTTCCTGACTCAGTGATCATTTAAGATTTATGAATGGTATTGTATGTCACTCATTTTAAACTTCCCAATTATCAAAGGGTCCATTGGTAAGTCATTACTCTTCAATCAGAAAAGTAATTGGTAGCAGGGATATTGATAAAGAGTACAACTGACCCACCAGCGGAACTTACTAGCGTAGTATGAATGAATGGGCTCAGGTGAGTATTCGGTGTATGAATGCTTGTTGCTAGTAACCCGCTGGATCAGTTTTCTGGTTATCAGAGGATGGTTGTACTTTGTTAATTGGGTAATGAGAATTTTATTTTTATAAACTAACATACATTTGTTCAAAAGTTTTGTTTTATGTTGTCCAGAATTCCCCGGGGAAAATTGAATAGCGGATGGTAAGTGGAAGCCATACTGCAGTGAGGTTATCTGTCAGGCAGAAATAGTACTGAAAAGTTAAGCAGGGCTATCAGTACTTGTTAGGGACTCTGTGCGTGTGAGTGACAGCAAAGGAATACGCTGGTGAAAATTTGATGTTATATCACCTAGAAAGGGTAACATTGAAGAAGTAGCAGGTATTTCTGAAGCTTACATGAAGAGTAAACGGAAGGGTTTTACTCGTAGTGTATGTTTAGTAAACGGAAAGGTTTTACTAAAGTGTGTGAGAAACTATCCTTTTCAATTTAGCGAAACTGACACGATAGCGAATGTTTTATGTTGTTACTGAATTTTAATAAGAAGTACAAAGAAAATAAAGTTTTGCGTACGATTTTGTAAAGGGAGGGTCAGCTGCCGGAGAGGAAGCTGACGTCACAAAACGCCGCGCTGGGATTGGTTGAAACAGCGGGTGTGGAACGACTCTCGTAAAGGAGGGGTCAGTAGTCAGGAGTAATACTGACGTCACAGGTGTCGCGCTGGGATTGGTTGAAACAGCGAAGGACAGAGAGGCGCAGATTGTAAAGGAGGAGTCGTTAGACAGACGTCACAGAAAAGCCGCGCTAGGATTGGTCCGAGATAATTGTTAGCTGGAATTTAATTGGTTGATAGCATAGAAGTCGAAATCCTTGTGGATAGTGGAGAATATATGTGGAAACGTGATCCGACGTTAACAGGAACACGTCCAGACAAGAGATTCTTAGGTTTCGCAGAATATAAAATCGATACATAGATATTTACCCAAAATGTATGGAGAAAAGAGAAAATTGTCATTTTTACAAAAGGTTAAGAATTATTTTAAGAAGGATAAACCCATCAAAACTAGAGAAGGAATTATCATTCCACCAGCAAAAACGCCCGCTTCATTCATGATGATGGAGAGAGGTTATCATACTTGCGTATGGTTAGAAAATTGGATAGAATATACCAGAAATGACGGAATATTAGCATCCCCAGAGAATGGTACTTTCAATGGGAGAATTCTTCAAAATTTAAGATTGAGGATGAATGACTTAGAACCCAGACCAAGATTAACTCAATACGAAGCCTTAGAAGAGTGGGAAACCGAGGCATTCGAACGTGACCGAGCAAGAAGCAGTAGGGGTTATCAGGGATTTTTTCCTAGATACCAAAATGAGTCAAGAGATGGTCAGATGAAGCAGTGGAGAAGAGCGATGCTTACAGAGGGTTTGTATCCAGTATTTATGACAGAAGAGTCATTAGGGGGCAAATGCACAGAAAAGACAAAACACTTGACAGGGTTTGGAGATTCTGAAGATGAATTTATGGAAGAAATATTAAAGAACCCGCCACCATATCAGGAAGGGACAAGTGGATGTACCCCAAGCGCACCACTTTTAAAAACACCATTGGTACCGCAAGTATTGCATAATCCACCAGTTAATAGGGTACTTCAGGATAAAGAAAAGGAGGCTGTAGACAGAAACAGAGCAGAATTGATACAGAAAATAACACAGCTGAATGTACATCCTGATTCCCTGACCATACCGGTAACAATTGGTCCAGTGGTTCCTTTATATGGTGACCAAGTAAATTATCCGAAACCTCTAGTCATGCCTACACCTGTAGAGATTCCCAAACCTGAAACTTTAATAATTGATGACCATATCAGTGATTGTGAATCTATGATATCCCTAATGGATTTACCGATTCGAGGATCTGGAAATAGCACTCCTAGGAGGATAACACCTGGTTGCTCCAAAGATGTAAATATAGTAACGTCATCTGGAACTAAGAGTGCCACAGTAGTAACGCCAGAAGACATAGAAAGGTGGGCACAAGGATCAGTTAGACAGAGTTCGCCCCCAAAGATCATGGGCATCTACAAATTAAAAGTCGAGTTAGAAGAAATGATAGCAGGAAATGTAGGAGTAGATCATCTAAATACTTACGATGAAGAAGAACTATTGTTCGTATGTAGAAGCATAACTAGAAATGTAAAGATATTTCATGAGAAATTATCAGATTTGGCCTCACAGATGGGGATTGAAATAGGGAAGTCAAAAGTGTTACAGAAGCCCTATAGAGCAGATTTTTCTGACAAAGATCTAGAAAATATGAATGCCTCTGGCCGAAAACTACAAATAAAAGAATTAATGTCAGTATTACAGAAATGGGGAGATCTAGATAAATGGAAAGCTAGATGGACAAAGAAAAAGGAAGAGGCACGGTACAGTAGAACAACTTCTGAATATTTATTGAAAGAAACAGGGAAAGCAGATCAGATGCACCCGATGCGAGAAGTACCTGGAGGAGGTTATGTTCATGTCCCATGGAGTAGACAGGATATCTTGTCATTTACGAATGATTTCCCAAAGTTGAGAGAAAAGCCAATTGAATGGTACAAGCAGGTTGAGAGGTTTGTGAAAGTGTCAAAGGTATTGTTGAAGGACTTGGATGGTTTGTTCGACATAGTGGTACCTGCCGATTTGTGGACAGATTGTAAAATTACGGTTGACTGGCCGAGTGAAGAGTATCCTAGAGATCCAAAGACAGGTGCTCCATCAAGTGATGTGATGAAAAAGTATCAACAGGTAATAACTTACCTGAAAGGGAAAATACCACCGAAAGAAACGTATTGGGTGAAAATAGACAGGACTACCCAAGAGGCAAGTGAATCGGTATATGCCTATTATGAACGTCTATTACAAGTGTTCAAACAGTATAGTGGATTTGAGGACATTGGAGATAAAAATATGAGTCAGTTTGTCTACCGATTTGTTTATGGTTTAAAGCCAGAGATTTGTCAAATGATTAAGCAGCACATGTTGTGCTGGCAAGGGAACCCCATAGACGAAATTTGAAATATGCCAAATATTGTGGAGACGATATTGAGGATAGGCACAAGAAACTACAAGAGAAAGTGATATGGGCTCAGGTGAAAATGGCTGAGCGACAGGGAATTAATTTGGATAATCCAACAGAAAGTCAGGGAAAAGACTCTGGAACGAATGGTGACAGAGGAAATAGTGGTAAAGTGAGGGGACGAATGAGTAGAGAAGAAGCTAAAAAGAAATTTCCTTGTCATGGATGCGGAAAGTTGGGGCATTGGAAGAACGAATGTAAAAAGATTCAAAATAATAATGGCCCAAATCATAATTTAAATCCACAGATGCAGAATGACTCACAGCAGGGTGTAAATCGTCAGAGTCAGTTGCCACCTGCTCCTATACAGGGTAATGTAAGCAGAGCAAAGCACGGTACAGACGTCGGATATCAAGGAAGAAGTGGTAAGAATGACTATGTGACTTCACAGTTTCTTTTACAGGATGAATTTGGTCCATATGACCATCAATGACGGTGCCTAAGAGAGGGGGAGAAGGAGTGCGTACTTGGCGCATCCTTACCGGTAGATCAGTCAGGTCCATATGTTGAAGGGAAAGTAAGAGGTAATGATATCACTTTCCTTTTGGACACTGGTGCTACCCGTTCTACTGTGAGAACAGCAGACATCCCAGACCTTCCTCTCTCTGGTGGAGCTATCCAAGTTGTAGGCGTAGCTAATCAAAAGATCAGAACACCTCTCACAAAACCAATGGAAGTAAAAATAGGAAACTTCCGAGAAATGCATCAATTTGTAGTGTGCGATTCTAGTCCAGTAAACCTATTGGGTAGAGACTTGTTGTGCAAAATGAATTGTACTATTTTCTGCACTCCGGTGGTATTGCTATACAGACCCCGGACGAAGATCATGTTTATAAGTTCATGATAGCCAAACAAGGTACAGAAATAGACGAGATGTTCTCTTTGATAACGAAAAACGAATTACCTGAAGAATTAAGAACTACAGTAAATTCCAAAGTATGGGATTTCACTGGGAAAGAAGTAGGACTTATGGCCAAAATAGACCCAGTAAAAATCACTGTAAAGGAAGGTGCAATTTTTCCAAATACAGACAGTACAAAATGAGTGCAGAAGTAAAAGCAGGAGTTGTTGAGGAAATTAACAGAATGGTAAAACAAGGCATATTAAAAGAAGTTATGAGTAGCCCTTGTAATTCACCAATCATGGGTTTGAAGAAGCCTAGTGGAAAGTATAGGATTGTTCAGGATTTACGCAAAATTAATAAGATTGTGGTACCTTGTTGTCCTATAGTGCCAAATCCTGCAGTAATCCTATACCAGATCCCCTGGAGTGCAGAATGGTTTACTGTGATTGATTTATGCCAAGCATTCTTTTCAATACCATTGCACCCAGCTAGCCAGTATCTCTTTTCATTTAAATTTGAAAACAAAGTCTATGTGTGGAATCGTGTTCCTCAAGGATACACAGAAAGTCCCTCCATTTTTAATCAAATACTGAAGGGGTGTTTGGAGAAATTAGTGCTACCCAGAAGTTCAGTCTTGGTACAGTATATAGACGACTTACTGGTAGCATCCAGCACTCATGATGATTGTGTTGAAGATTCAATTGCATTACTTAACCATTTGGCTGAGGAAGGACATAAAGTGTCTCCTGAAAAACTGCAGTTCTGTACCACATCAGTTAAGTATTTAGGACACCAGATTGAAAAAGGAACAAGAAAAATAACATCTGATAGAATCAAGATAATCAAGAAAATGAAAATGCCAGAAACACAAAGAGAAGTGAGAATGTTCCTTGGAATAGTAGGTTACTGTCGACAATGGATAATAGGGTTTTCATTACTAGCAAAGCCTTTAATTCAGTTAACAAAAGAGAAAGCCAAAGATCCAGTTGAATGGGATGATGAAAGTGCTGGTGCATTTGTAAAATTGAGGAATGCACTATGTGAGGCACATGCTTTGGGTATG
Source organism: Calotriton arnoldi (assembly GCA_963921515.1). NCBI lineage: Eukaryota > Metazoa > Chordata > Amphibia > Caudata > Salamandridae > Calotriton > Calotriton arnoldi. The sequence goes on from CAWUFW010006468.1 coordinate 88,750, forward strand.
CCTGACTATACAAGAGAATTCGCACTATTTTGCTATGAAAGAGAAAATTGTGCACTTGCAGTGTTAACTCAGAGACATGGAACAGATAGACGTCCAATAGCATATTTTTCTGCTACATTGGACCCAGTGGAGGCAGCATTGCCAGGCTGTTTGAAAGCAGTCGCTGCTACCTGTATGAGCATTGAACAAAGTGAGTCAATAGTAATGGGATATCCTGTAACAGTATTTGTCCCACATGCAGTTGTGATCTTGTTGACAAGAACTCGAACTCAGCATCTCACACCTAGTCGGATGACAAGGTATGAAAGAATTATTCTTGGTGCTGAAAATGTGACCATAGTTAGGTGCACTATTGTGAATCCTGCCACGTTATTACCAGATCCAATTTTTGAAGAAGTTAAAGATGATCCAGAACATGATTGTCTAAAGGTCACAGAATTATGCACAAAACCGAGACCCGACAAACAGGAGACGCCCCTAAGAAATCCAGATAGGGAGCTGTTTGTGGACGGCTCATGCTTAAGGCATGAGGATGGTAAACTGAGTGCAGCCTATGCTGTATGTGAACTAACTGGAATAGTCGAGGCATCCTATTTACCAGGAGTCAAGTCTGCACAAGTAGCTGAATTAATTGCTCTGATTAAAGCTTCCAAAATTGGGAAAATTTAAGAGTAACCATATTTACGGACAGTCAATATGGGTACGGGGTTGTGCATGACTTTGGCCAACTGTGGATGCAGAGGAATTTCATGACTTCTTCAGGATCCCCAATCAAAAATGGACAGTTTGTAAAAGAACTATTGGAAGCAATACAATCACCAAAAGAATTGGCAGTGGTGAAATGTGCCGCACACCAGTCAGGAGATGACTGGGTGGTAGTCAGTAACAGATATGCAGATCTGGTGGCTCAACATTGTGCCAAAAACAGGTTGTCAGTAAATAAAAAGGTTGAAAGGATGGGAATCAGCTGCCAACTTATGTTATATGCACCACCTGAAACATGGAATGATGTGAAAAGATTGCAAGATGACGCTAACGAGAGTGAAAGAGAGGTTTGGATAAAAATAGGATGTACCCGAAGAGCAGATGACGATATATGGGTATACACAGACGGCAGACCAGTCATGCCCGACTGTCTGATTTCACAAATGGCCAGAATGTATCATGGAGACACACATGTAGGGAGAGATGCCATGATTAGACTCTTCAGACTAAGTTGGTATAATCCAAAGTTTAGGGCTGCAGCAGAGAGTCTTTGCCAAAGGTGTTTAACTTGTCAAATGAATAATCCAGAAAGAAAAACAGTAATTGGTTTGGGAAAAATTGGAAAGGCTGAGGGTCCCTTTGTGAGATTACAGCTAGATTTCATACAGTTACCACCATGTAAAGGACTGACATATGTACTTGTCATAGTGTGTCTATTTTCAAGGTGGGTGGAGGCTTACCCTACCAGAAGGAATGACAGTATTACAGTCGCAAAGCTGTTGCTACGAAAACTCATTCCTAGGTTCGGTTTCCCAGTAACTTTGGAATCAGATAGAGGAAGTCACTTCAACAACGATGTGATCAGAATAATCTGTGAAGCATTCCAAATTGAACAAAAATTGCACTGTGCGTACCGCCCAGAAGCTTCTGGAGTGGTTGAACAAATGAATGGCACAATAAAATCAAGACTGGCAAAGATGTGTGCATCAACATCGTTAAATTGGCCAGATGCATTGCCTCTTGTTTTAATGGGACTCAGAAGCATTCCTGATAGAAATACAGTATTGAGTCCGCACGAAATAATCATGGGAAGAGCAATGAGACAAGCACATGTACCTACAAATAAACTGCTGAACGTAACTGATGATATGGTTCTGGATTATTGCAAAGGATTGGCTGACCTAGTGCGTTCTGTCTCTCATCAGGTTGGAGAAGACGCAGTTTCCAGGCAGCCTGAGCAAGAGCATGATCTGAATCCCGGAGACTGGGTGGTTGTGAAGCATCACATCAGAGAAATGTGTCTATCACCCAGGTGGGGCGAACCTTGTCAGGTTATACTAGTCACGAACACAGCAGTGAAATGTGCAGGATTGCCTCATTGGATTCATGTAAGCCACACCAAAAGGGTACCAGAGCCTGAAGGACAAAATCCTCAGACAGCACCTATAACTGAGGAAGCTGAAGGTTGGCCAGCGGAAGAATCCCAGGTGAGAGATTCAAGAGAAGCTGAAGAAGAACAACCGAGCACAAGTCAGGACTGGATACCAGTGGTTGATATACCAGAAGTTTACAACAGAACAAGAAGCCGATCAAAATTAGAAGAAATTAGGGAAGACCAGCTAGGTGAAGAAGAAGCAGCTCAGGATGAGGAAAATGAAACAATAAGAAAACCTGAGCAGGACCAGATAGGGAGAAGAAATTGGGCTCAAATCGACAACGAAACAACAAAATTTGAGCAGGGACAGACAGGTTTAGAAGAACGCGGTCAGGCTGCAGAAGTACAAAGTGCAATAAGCCCTGATCAGAACCAGTTAGAACTAGGAAAATACTTTCAAGAAGAAGAAGATCACGAGAACCTCAAGCCTGAAGACGTAAATCCTGAACAAGGTCAGTTGCTAGAAACTCACATTGGAGCAATTGAAGAAAACCCAATAAGACCTGAAAAAGAACAAATAGAAGAAGAAACTGAGAACGAAGAAAAACAAACTGTGCCACAACTTGAATATAAAAGAACTTCTGAAGAAGAAATAAGAAGTGAAGAGACAGTGCAAACAAAGAAGGTCAGGAAAGGTGATCATTGGCCTAGTGTCATTAAAAGAGTGAAATACCATATAGAAACCAGAAGTGAAGATCCTGAACAAGTAAATGAAGTAACAAGCCTAACTGGACAAACAAGTGGAACCGCAAAACGAAAAAGCAAAAGACTGAAACTTGTGAACAATAAATTTAAAGGTCCTGATTGGACTTATATAATCCTTGAAGACAACGAGAGTTCAGAGTCAAGTGAAAGTGGGGATGAAGGAACAAGTGCGGAACTGATTTATGAGAAAGAAATAAAACCACCTTGATAAACGTTAAGTCTTGAAGGAAAAAGATAAGAAGAGAAATCTTCCTTGTCAAAATGCCTGACGATAGAGTTTCTGGGAGACCGAAACAGAAATGTTGTAAAAGATGCTGTGCTATATGCATATGTAGTCTGGTAGTGGTGCTTATAGTATGGTTAGTTGTGATTGTAGCAATTCCTTACCTTCTGATAATGGATAAAAAGATTAACAACGAAACGAAGGGAAGGATAGATAACTTGAGAGGTAATAGAGTAGAATCAAAAGCAGAAGATGAACCAGAGTTTCATCATGAGGTAACAGATAATGACACTAGTTTGAATGTTTTCACAAAATTATTGTTTCAATATGTAGATACCATGGAAGTTAGTAATTGTTATGTCTGTATGAAGTTACCCGAAACAGTAGCGGAAGGATTAACATATCAACATTTACCATTAACTTATGGCATATCATGTAGTGTATTGACTAGCTTATTTTTATAAAACAGGGAGACTTCAGTATTATTATTCAAATATAGATGTGATATTTTCTAAGGTTCCGATTCGAAAGAATATGAATTCAGTGCTTAGTAGTCAAGATGCACAGTTTATGGGAGAATTTTTCTTAACAATGAAATTGATAGATATAACACATGCACATAGAAGCAATCTAACATGTTTGTTACATGAAGAAGAAAAGATATTTTTGAATTTAGTAGAGAATAGAAGACAAGATTTTCAAAAGAAAGCATCGGAGCATAAGGCTCATCTGCCACCTTGGGCTGAGAAAGAGGGTAGTTACACACCTGGCAAGGCTCAAGCTGCTATGGCTCTGGATTTTGTAAAGACAGGGAAAATTTGTCTACATAGGTTAAAGACTGATTATAACAATATTTTCATCGGTACCAGTGAATGTGAACATAATTTCCTAATTCTTGGAGGTTGGGTACTAAAAGGAGGAACAGATTCAGTTTTTCCTGGAATCTATTATGTGTGTGGGAATAAGGCTTACTTTAGGCTTCCTGCACGGTGGTATGGAAGTTGTTATTTTGGAATAGTTTTTCCAAAAATATACCACGTAAAGAGGAACACTGGGAGCAATGAAAATAATAGTGAATTAACACGTAGTAAAAGAGCTTGTTTTTCTGAAATTGTAGGTGATATATTTGGTGCATTGATACCTTCAGTGAGAATAATTCTGAACTCAAGGAAAATATGTAAATTATCTACAGTGGTTGATCGCTTATCAACGGACACTGCTGGAGGATTTCTAATGATTAATGCGGAGATGGTTGCGATTAGATCAATGGTTATGCAAAATCGACTTGCTCTTGATATAATATTAGCAAAAGAGGGCGGAGTCTGTAAATTATTGAAAACGAAACACTGTTGCACGTACATACCTGACAAAAGTGCAGAAATTGGAACGTATATACAGAATATAACAAAACTTGAGAATGAACTAAAACCACTGGAAGTTGATAGTGTATGGGGAAGATTGACGAGTAGTATTGCGTCAATTGGTACCTGGTTTGCTAATGTAGGAAAAGGACTTTTAGGTCAAATATTAGTACCCTTAGTAGGGATAGCAATAATAGTATTGTCAATAATAATATGGTGCAAATGTTGTAAAAAGAATGAGACGTATAGAGTGACAGGAAAAGGAAAGAAACGAAAGTTTGATGAAATTGAACTAGAAGATCTGAGAAGTGAATTATACAAGAAACTGAAAGGAGATGATAAAAATAGAAAGTGTAAAAATGAAGCTGAGACAATTTTATGCTAAAGTTGGCATCTGGTTGTGGGTAGTATTTTGATGGCTCAGAAACGCCATCAGAGAGGGGATTGATGGAGCAAGAACTCACAATGAGACTTGCTCGAAAGCAATCCTCTCACAGTATTAATTTATTAAAACTTTGTAATGTCTCTACTAATAAATGCACACATAAACACTATACTAGTGAAGCTTGCCTATGTGTTTAAACTAATAAGTAACGCTTGTCTAAATCCAAAACGGCCACTAATGCGCGGGAATTTCATTGCGCATGTGTCAACCATATCACGTGGTATGACGTCTTTCTTTGCTTGGAGGGAAATCTTTGCTTCTGCGCAGTGTGTATTAAAATGGCTGCTTAATGTTTTCACGTGCTAAAGCTTGCGCATACGCTGCAATTAAAACTGTGGTATTCTAATGCTATTAATGCGGGATAGATTTATAAATAAATGGGAATAGAGTAGACATAGTGGGTATACAGTGAAAACATTTATTTGTGATTTTAATATTTTCTTCTTTGACTTTTATTAGTTCGTAAATGGGCCTGGGTTGGTTGAACTGCAGCTCGAGAGACATTGGTTCTGCGCATGCGCCCTGCAAGGCTGACCAGAGGAAGCGATGAAGTCAACTTGGAAGCCCTCCAAGGTCGCAAAGCCTGGTTCACAAGTTCATCTGAAATGTACCTGAAGTTGCAACAAAATGTATACAAAATGTATTAAAGAATCAATGGGAAACGGGTGGGAAATAAAGCAAATGTATTAATTGTGAGGGGCGGTATTTAATAACAATGGGCTTAAAGAAAATGAACTAAATGGACATGGTGTGAGGATCAACCCCTGTCCCTGTCCAATCAGAAGTAGTGGGCCCATAATTCGGAAACATTAATGGGAGGTACCTGGGTGTAGAAGGGTATATTAGATATAGAATTAGCTAATTAGTTAGCTCCGGAACAGGCATTGTCATTAGGACGCACAAGCTCAGACACGAGAGATCAGGCTTTGGTGCTCGATGAGCTGATCAATTGCAGACTGAACCGCTGTCCAGAGAGGTCCTGAGGTGGGGGCGGCGGAATCCATTAGAAGGAAGACGCGGAAGATATCGAGGAGGAGCGAAGTGACAGAGAGGGGAACGACGCAGGCGTCGTTTTATAGAGAGGTCACCTGTCCCGTCTGAACCTGGTCCGGAGGTCTTGATCTTCATCCTTTCTGGGACCTTTCTTTTTCCAACTCCTTGGCCAAGGGGTTTGGTTCTTGCACCTTTAGGTAAATATAAATGCAACCTTTAGCTGTGCTGCTGTCTCTATCTTCTTCTTTCTGAGGAACCGTCATAGATCGATAATTGATTATTAATATGCTTCATCCTTGATATACGATTAAGTACTATGTGGTTTTGTAATTTACTCTGCTAAACTTTAGATAAACATTTTAAAACTTCCTGACTCAGTGATCATTTAAGATTTATGAATGGTATTGTATGTCACTCATTTTAAACTTCCCAATTATCAAAGGGTCCATTGGTAAGTCATTACTCTTCAATCAGAAAAGTAATTGGTAGCAGGGATATTGATAAAGAGTACAACTGACCCACCAGCGGAACTTACTAGCGTAGTATGAATGAATGGGCCCAGGTGAGTATTCAGTGAATGAATGCTTGTTGCTAGTAACCCGCTGGATCACCATAGAGTGCAGTTTTGCATAGCAGAGTACTATGGAGTAGCATAGAGTGGAGTGGTGCAAAGTACAGTGGAGTGGCCTATCCTGGGGTTGTATAGAGTGCAGTGTCAGAGTGCAGTTGTGTATAGTAGAGTGTGGTGGGGGTAGAGAGCATTAGCATACAGTAGAGTGGGGCATAGTAGGGAGGTGTCTAACAAGCGCTTATCGTTTTTTTGTAGCTAGAATAAACCGAACATGTGGTTTTTTCTCTGCGTGTCTTCCCTGGAGGTTATCCTCTGGCCCATTATGGATCCTGTTTTTACAAACAGGGTGACATGACATGCATGTGTCTGTGCACTGACTTTGAGAGTTGGCTAAATAAACAAAATGATCATTGCTGCATGGAGGGCAAGCACTTTTTTAGTGTAAACATACAACTTCTGCCCAATCAAAACATGCACTCCTGCCTCCTAACATGTGGGCGAAGGGAAAGCCCCTCTCTCTTGATGCACACATAATTTTCTGGCAATAGCTGCACTGTCACGCCAGACCATAATGAAAAGACTGTTTAACTACAAGCAGATTTGCACCCCTGCTCTTATAAAGTGCTAACTCTAATTCAATGAAGTAATAGCCCAACAGGTTTATGCATCTGCTGCTGAGATCCTTGTGCAGCTTGCACGTGCGAATCCGGAGCAGGGCAAATCAGACACTTATCCTTCCGAAGTCGATAACATGAGCATCGCTGTGTTGTAGTTCAATAGCATCTATGTGTCACTGAGCGGTGAAGCCGGAAGGCCGTGGCAGAAACCACTTTATAAAATACGTCATTTTTTGTCCCCTCTTGTACTTCACACCAGCTAGTTAGAAAACACCACGTTAACCGATATTACATCGGCCAATTGCAGATGTTTACACAATACCGGGATGAGTAGTTTCACAGGGGTTTGAACTCATGGAGTAGGTCAAAAGGAACTGCAGTCGCAAACACGTTACAGCGAAGCCACTGTACTTGAGGTCGATTTAAACAAGAGGATAGCTCAGAGGTTCAGGGACTGCTGTAGAGATCTGCCTGCTGCCGGAAGGTTCTGAGTTTTAACTGCTGAAGAGCAGAGGCCGCTTAATTTAGTAGCCCTGAGTTAGGTAGTAATAACACCCTCAACTAAAGGTGGCAAAATAATTCAGTTTTCGTTTTTTCATACCTCTTAAGTTGCCCATGATACGTATGAACAGCATGCCGAATTATTTTATTCACTCTATTGTGGTACTTTATTTTAAGCTGGAAAGATGGTTCAGTGAGTAGAACGTTTGTCTCTGAAAGGTGAGGTGATATGAAGGTATCTAAGCTGTCTCAAATTGGATAACAATAACACATATTATATACAGATATTTATATTTGGCACAACATGTACAATGCAGCATTATACAAAAATAAGTTATTATTAATTGTATTTTTTTTTGTTTTTAAAGCAAAATTATGACTACAAGTCACGGAGGTGAAAAAGAGAGGAATTAAGGGGCATATTATCAAGAACGGCGTTAAAAATTATCGCCGGTTTAGCGGCAGAAAACTGCAGCTAAAGCGGCGATAATGGGCTTGATAATATGCCCTTGAGAATTCCAATAGAAGTCCATGTTCTGGTGTGAACATGGGCTTCTATTGGAATTCTCCAGGGTATATTATCAAGCCCATTATCGCCGCTTTAGCGGCAGTTTTCTGCCGCTAAACCGGCGATAATTTTAGCGCCGTTCTTGATAATATGCCCCTAAGTGCTTCTGTGGCTGTGATGTTTTCCAGCTGTAGTTGCTGCATAAACTGCAGATTTCACAAAACAAGCATTTGCAATGCAATAGGTCTCGCCTTTGGGACCTTATATGTATTTAGCTTTGCAGCACATTAGCCTGGGTGCTGAAACATCTACTGTTCTTTAACATTGAGGGAAAGTAAGCACCAAACTGCGTGACAAGCCAGGTATGGGAACACATGGAGAGAAATATTGCCTTTCAGTGGGAAATGGTATAGTCCAAAGCTCTGTTTTAATATAAAATCAGGGCCTTCGGTGGTCATATCACTGAAAATACAAGATTTGAAAAAAATATTATTGTCTACGGGTGCTCGTGGAAGACAATTTCTATAGACTGGAATCTAGAGAATGCTAAAGTGATTCTGGTATTTTACTGACCTCTGCTGGTCGTTTTCTATCAAGAAAGTTAAATAGAGACAGTTGCCAGAAAAAGAAAAAGAAGAAAGTCCCTCAGCAGAAAGCAATTCTGGTATTTTACTGACCTCTACTGGTCGTTTTCTATCAAGACAGTTAAATAGAGGCAGTTGAACAAGCAGAAAGCAATTCTGGTATTTTACTGACCTCTACTGGTCGTTTTCTATCAACACAGTTAAATTGAGGCAGTTGAACAGAAAAAAAAGTCCCTAAGCAGAAGCAGACAAGTCCTAGGGCTGACCTCCAGAGCCCACAAAGTACATACACATATAAGTATATACTAAAGTGTAGACAAGAGGTCTCGAATGCTCGACCTAAAAACCACAATGTTTCTAGCTCAAACGAATCAAAAGTTACTAAAGAGAACGTAAGCTCCACACAGTGACTGATCCCTTGCAAAGGTTAACGGGATACCTTTTAGCTGTGGATCGCTAATTGCATGTGGTAAACTGGTACTACTGTGTTGAACTTTGCCCAAACAGGACCAATAGCTATTAAAATGATAAATCCACAATGCAATACTGCTAGAAATTGTGCCATTTTATGCCTCCTAATAATTCGCATTTTCTTGTCGTATAATTTAATCAATCTTGCTGCATACTTTGGTCTTCCACTGCCACATAATTCCAGTGGCCCTGATGTCGATCTTGGTTGAAGACTAACAATATACCCATCCCTAAGTTTGGTCAATTATGCTATTACAACTCTAAACCCTCCCTGGATTGTCTAACCATTTTAAAAGCTACATATAAACTATTTTATCCCCCACCACCTAAGTGGTTATTTACTCTGGTTAAATTGCGTCCCCTCGATTACCGCAGGCTCATGTCTTCAGTCCTGAAGTTTCATCTGACAACCGAACCTATGCAATCTGGGAGTTGTCGTTTTGGCTCAGTTGGAGGAACCAGATGGACCTTTAGAGAACAATAGTTTGTAGCAAAAAAAAACCAAGTCCTGCAGACGCCGGGTGACCCGGCAACCCAAAAGCTGGAGAGAACAACCGCTACGAATCAGAATGCAGCCTCCCGTCCTAGCACACACACCATGATTTTCTTTAAAGGGGTGATGCATCACTCTTAAAAATAAATTATACGCAATATATGCGTTGCTGAAAACTCTCGCCCTTTCTGAAAGAAAAGTAATTACTGTAACCATCTACTGCTGAAAAACACGCAATAGATCATGCTAACTAGAAGCATAAACACATAAAAAAATTTTTATTATAACTAATTTAAGGCTATATGAGTTTATTTAACTTAGCAGTGTTTTCTGATAGGGTTTTCACATATAAAAGAAGTTAATGTTTTACGTGCACTAATATTTCGAAAGTGAAGCCTGAAAGTTAAGAGTATTCTTGTTTGTCTAAGGAGATTCCTTAGCTTGTGCCACTGTACTGCATACAGTGCTGAGATCTCCTTGTGTGTGAGTGCCAGGAATCAACACTCCGTTCAGCAGCTGAGCGTGCTCTCCCAGCCTCGGGGAGGTTCACGGATCCTTCCTCCTCCCCCTCGTCCATGTCCAGGCTGCAACTGCGAGCCTGAAAGTGGTGAAGGCAGGTGTTGGGCTGCAACCAGAGTTGAGGTAGGTGTGGGAGAGGGAACAATTGTGTCCACAGATTTTTAGGTCTCGCCTAGCGTTGCAGCGCGCATGCGCTGCTCGCTCTGTGAGACATATTGTTAATGAGGAGATTTCAGAAGGGGACTTGAAGCCCCGCCCATCATTTTCATTGGGTCGCGTCAGCGTTTATGCTAAACGCTGGCTTCCCATTGAAAAGGATGCTTTTTCGTTACCGCCCTTTCTCCTTTTTGTCCGGCCCATCCGGACTGGATCGTCTGCTTCACGGCTGTCGTGAAGCAATTTCTTATCTCAAGGAGGCGTGTTATATAAACAAGCTGTGAATCCAGTCCGGATGGGCCGTCCCAAAAGGAGATAGGGCGCCGCGTGTTTATTTTTGCATCGCGCTTTCGCGCTTTCACTTTAAGTGAAAGCGCGATGCAAATATAAACAGGGGCTGCCTTTCCGCAATGGCGAGCGCTAGGTGTGCAGACGATGGGATGCCGCCGATCATCGTGACGCGTGTAAAAGAATGTTTTCTGCCCCATACACCATAAGGCAAGCAAGCGCAAACGGTGTCGTGTTTTCTTATTGAATCGAGAAGTTCTCAATAACAGCTGCACGGCACGGACTGCGCGTTGGCTCAGTGTAATATGTTCATCTGAAGCCGACGATTGCAGGAACTTTCCTAAGACTGACATCTCTCAAAGTTGTTCAGCAGTGACATCGTGCTTCGCCCAGCTTGCGGGTGGTCGGTGTGATGTCATTATTTTGGACTGGTCAGTGTGAAGCGGAAGAACAGCCGAATAACAATTTACCAAAGTGTAACGTATAGAAAGACGCGCAAAATCGCACCCGCGCATTTCACTGCTGAAAGGGGGATTGCATGTAACCTACGCATACAATGTATATCCTAGCTCGAGCGGTAGCGGAGAGTATTGCGTCATCTTGAGGTTGGAATGAGCTCAGTGTGTTGAGCACGTGGTGCATCGGTCTGAGTATCGCCTGCGCAGATCACAAGTTCGAACGGCCGCAGAGTTGGCTCAGCCTTTCATCCTCCCGGGGTGAACATTTCAGGTACCATCATTTAGAGAGTGACAGCGTGGACTTCGTGTTTCAGGCCGGGACACATCCCTGTGCGCACATCAGCCCCATGGTGGATGGGTGTGAATGGTCTGAGCTTTGCTGGGAGGGGGGGAATCTGAGCAACAACGGATTAACGAACGCTTCCGTCCTGGCGAGGGCTGGACCCTGCCTTAAACCCGCACATCTGTAGGCAACGGAGAGGCGACGTGACAGAAAGCGGGGCACTGGGGGAACCGAGAAGGAAGAGATATGTTCTACATGCACCAAAGGCTGTCTCTACCCGTATGTGCGGGTCACTCACTTCTGACCCTCCGACACTAATCAACGACGCCTTAAAAGCGGCGCAAAGTCTCCTGCACGAGGCGCCCGTGCTGCTGACTCTCATCAGAGGGCTCTGAGGTGTAAAGAGCTGCTGAATGTACCGGTACTGCCCTCTGGTTCACCAACCCCCAGGAGCACGGTGATGGCATGAGCCCCGGAGTCAAGGCGCTGACCGATACTCACACCCGCAGTGATGGGTGAACGCCCCGAGTCAAAGCGCTTAATAAATACGGTGATATACACGCGAAACCAGCGCTTCAGCTGCGCCCACAATCAAGGCTGATCTTGGGGCGAAGCTACCACAGGTGCAGCGGGTGCAGTTGCACCGGGGTCCAGTGCTCTGAGCGGCTGATTGAACCCTAACAATGCTGCGTTTTACTACCCCAACAGCAGTCAAAGGGGCATTTCCCTTGCTCGCACCAGTGTCCATGGCATCCTTTCATCATCCCTGTAAGATATTCATTACCAAGCAGATAAAAATGGTGGGTTTGCTAGCCTTTGATCGTCCATGAAAATGTAAAAATAACCCTTTAAGCACTAATGACTGTAATGCCATTCAGCACTCAGTGACGTAACCTCCAACACCTGTGGGGAAAGCAGGATTTCTGAGCGGCCTCTTAACAGAGTGTAGCATCTCACGGCAGGTGCTGCTAATAAAAAAGGTCTAATTTAATTTTCAGAGGTATCATTCATTCGGTTTCCCTTCTCGCACCTGTCCAACCTCTGCTCAGATCCCATTTGTCACCAAGGTAAATGTATACAGGGGCATCGATCGCAGGCGCGCGCTGTTGCTCTCTCGTGCATTGCTCACACCGAGCTGGGCGCAGCACTCAAGGCGCTCTCCAGTGAGTCACCACAGGGCTCTGCCCTCCACCACCACACTCTTTTTTTTTTTTTTACTTTAATAAGCGCGGCGCCATCTTCACGAACACCACGCTATGCAATGCAATAGGTGTTGCTTTTGGTATTGTAAATAACAATGCCTTTTAATTTTTTTAAAGGCATTGCCATTTACAATGTCAATGGCTCAAAATAATGTCATTGCGAGACCTATTGCATTGTAAATGCTTGTTTTAAATTAACACGGCGATGGCTTCGTGCAGCGGGGGAAGGGTGGGTGGAGCATATTTAAAAGTGATAGCCATTAAAGTAAGAGCGCAGCATGGGGCGCTTTATAAAAAAAATCTTTAAGGTACCGCACATGCAAATCGCTTGCATGGATCCGATCCAGTGCGATGAAAGCGCTGCGGCGGCCTTGAAGCGGGGAAGGAGCATCTCCATTTCCGGTGCGCAGTGGCATAAAGCAAATAATTAAAATATTTGCAATGGAATAGGTCTCGCATTCAGAGAGTTTAAGCTATTGGCATTTACAATGTCAAAAGCTCAAACTCTCCTGAATGCGAGACCTATGGCATTGCAAAGAAGCGGCCGCCATTGCCCCAGCTGCTTGGAAAGAGAACGCCTGCATGGCGTGCTGAATGTAAGGAAAGCACGTCGTGCCTGCAGTAGGGCAAAACCCATTAAAGAAAATAGTGCTTACTGATTAAATAAAACATACCATGCAGCAACAGAAGTATAAGGGCCAGTCGCCATGGGAGGTTTCAAATGTAGACAAGGTGGTACTAAGGAGGGACTAACAAGGTGATTAAGGAATCAGAAGCCAGCATTTACAAAGGACAACGACAAAAGCCAATGAAAAATGTGGGCGGAGAGTGGGCGGAACTTCAAATCCCTAACTCAAAACTGCACGCCTCGTAGAGCAGCGCATACGCTGCCCAGGCTCAATCTAAAAACTATAATTGGGGTTTTGTAGGCCTGTCACACCCCAGTGGCACTGCACCTGCAGCACCAATGATACCTAAAGATGTCTCCTCAACCAACTCCACTGAGCCATCACTCCTAGGCCTGAGGCCCAAAGCAGGCTGTGTGCCCCTTTTGTGTAACAAAAACAAAAAGGAAAATGGCCCCTCTTGTCGCACCTCTTTTTCTTGGCCCTGCAAAGCATTAGTGATATGGCACATAATGCTAGCATGTAAAAAAAGATGGAAGTGGGTGAGATCTATGGTGTCAGATCTGTGAGGTAGTCAATTGGAGTACCACTAACCTGAATCTTTACCCAGCGGGGGCGATGTGTGAAGCTAGGTCTCCAATTTACCCTTCGTGATACCTCTCAAGAGCATTCAGCAAAGCTATCATGAAAAGGCATCACTCAGGGGAAAAGGGGAATGGGATAAAACAAGAAAAAGCTTCTGAAGCGAGCAAGGAAGGCTTCATCCGCAGCATCCCTTCTATCTTGGAATTGTGCTCTCTGGAACGTCTCCCACTTATGTGTATACCCTATAGCAGGTTAGAAAAGAGACACAACATTAATAAAGAAACAAACATAAGCACTGTAGTGTTATACTTTCTCTCAGAGCTAGATACTCATATAAGCTGAAGAAGTAAACAAAAAGGTCACCCATACATGCCAGACGACTTGCAGTCCGTCATGACCTTGGCAGTGTCATCCTGAAGAGAACCGCATAGGAATAAAGAAAACAAACTTCCTCACGTAGGAAACTCTGTAGCAATAACTTATAACATGCATATGTGTGCATCCGACACATCTGCCGTTGAAATGCACACACAGGCATCGATATATTTATGAAAGTACTCACCACACTGCAAGATCCCTGCCTCCACACCGCCGGCCCATGGTCAACTTGTAATACGGCGATCTTAGGACCGCCATGGCAGTGGGCTGCTGACGGGGGCAGACGCGGTCCTACGGCAGTTGGACCGCCAAACTCGTAATAAGGCCCTAAATAATTTTGCTGCAGCCTGTCTAATGTCTTATACAATTTTAAAATAATGACACATATTCACAGTGTTTTCTATCACACAGTGGGACCTCGTAGCACTATAAATCTGCAGGTCACTATTCCCCACTGCATCAACCAGGATTCAATTCTGTGACTTTCTGATCACAGACATCTGCAGTGATTGCATTAACCAACTGAGATTTCATATTGAGTTTTTTTCCTGCTGATTAATTTGCCTTTATAGTTCAACTAAGGTGTGTGTTATTGTATATGCAGGTAAACAGAGGTGATAAAAGCTACAAAAAAGCTATTGGATATTTTGTTCATTTTATGTAGGTCTTTGACCCTGCCACCATAATTTCTGTCTCCTGTCCCCATGGCACTCAGGATCACAGTTCCCATACTTTTTTATGACCTTTAACTGCTGCATATAAATGAAGACATCCTGGAAATGCACCAAAATAACAAAGTCGCTATTAGAATTTGGATGTATTTTATAATATGGCTGTGGGGCCTTATCGTGGAATACACTTGCAAAAACTATCTTGCGTCTAGTCAGGCTCGTTTATATCACCTTAACTTAAGCCTGTATAGCTGTGGCTTTGAGCAGCAAGGCTTGACAAAGGAACTTGGTGTAAAGCATTTACCAGCACCAAACAATGAAATAAAAAAGTAACACAAGAAAGACACACAACAACAATTAATCCAAATAGTTCGTATTTTTATTAATTTTTTAGAGACCTTGCTCATCAAAATCCAGTGGAGGGTTCCAAAGATACACGTTTTTGAAGATATAAATAATTTTAAATGCAACCACAAACAAGCATTGGTCAATAAAAAAGTTTATAAACTTTCGAAAAGTTTGTAAGAGTTAGTTTGCCAACTCTGACCCGGCTTGAGTAACCAAAGCCTACATGATGGTGGTCTAGGGGGCCAGAGAGGATACTTTGGAAAATTACCTGGTCACTAGAGCATTTTTAAGGCAAGTTCCAAACTTTACGAATGACCGCTAGTGACTATATTGTAGTGGTCCTGATGATGAGGATACAGGATGCTCCAGTTCAAGGTGAGGTCGACGGGGGTGTCTATGCGGTGAGTCCTTGGTCCATGAGTGATGTGGGTCACCTTGGCCACAGAGATCGGAGTCCCTCAAAGTCCTCTTTGTTGCAGTAGCTGGCCAGCCGATGCTGGGCTACTGGTCTCTTTGCATCGTGGTTGGGGCAAAATCATATAGTGGGGCTGGTCTCCCTCTTGGATGACGAATCCGGACTTTGATGGCACTCCCGGGTCCAGTAGACTCGGGTGCAACTTTTGGTGGTCGAAGATCGGTCACTTTGTACGCCCGGCGGCAGGTATCGACAAAACGTCTGTGGTGGCTACCAACTTGTCAGTTTGGGCTTCTTCAGCTCTTGTGTCCCTGAAGCTGGTTCCAGGGGATCAGAACTGGTCACATAGAACACAGCAACCTTTAAATGTTATATCAACAAAAAAAGGGGGGGATACTTGTATACTCCTAGGTTAGGCTGCGCTTGTTTATCAGTTTTGCCCACCTCCAAGTGTTCTTTTCTAAAAGTTTTAAGTTTGTCAACCAACCACACACATGATCACATCAATTAAAGAAAAAGAAAAAAGGTGTGGGAAGTCAGAAAGTACCTCACGTAAGCACCACCCATAGAGCTACTGGTTGGTGCTCACCAGTTTGCTCACGTTGTCATCGTCGGTAACTTTCATGACAAGAAAAGGGGAAAGTGAAAGTTTTGCCCAAGTCTTGAAATTGTGTGAGAAAAGGTGAAGAAGAATAAGGTGTAGATGATCATATCATCCATCTGGACCCCGTAAAGTGCAAAAGAAAAACTTTTCTAAGCTAAAATGAGTTGTGGCTCACTTTTTGTCATACATACTTTAATTTCCACAGTGTCCACACTCAGATTAAAAAGAACGGCATGTTTAGACCATCTTATTTGGAACAGCTGTTCCAATTAAGATGGTCTAAACATGCTGTTCTTTAACCGATGATAACGTGGGCAAACTGGTGAGTAGTGTTCTATGTAACCAGGTCATTTGTGCATGGATTCGTGAGTGCAGGGCGACCTGGCTATAATCCCTCTGTCGCTTCAATTTTTTTGATGATCCAGCGGATCAGAAACCTGATCCTTGGAGTCACTGCTTTGATCTGGAGCTTGGAATCAACTTTTCCCCAGGTCAGGAGTCACAGGTGCAGTCCTTCTGATGGTGCAGCCTCTCTTCGTGCAGTTTCAAGGGCAGCGGGACAGTCCTTCTTCGGTCCTTTCTTTAAATCCAATGTGATCTGGTGAGCAGAGTGCCAGGGGTGTCATATTTATCCCAGGAACGTGCCCAAAGGGGACCATGTGGTCACTAGCTAATGGGCTGCCGGGTCCCCTCCTTCATTGTGACGTGTTTCCTGCAATATGTGGCATCTCCCAGAGTGGACTAT
Source organism: Calotriton arnoldi (assembly GCA_963921515.1). Taxonomy (NCBI): domain Eukaryota; kingdom Metazoa; phylum Chordata; class Amphibia; order Caudata; family Salamandridae; genus Calotriton; species Calotriton arnoldi. The sequence continues at coordinate 105,640 of CAWUFW010006468.1, forward strand.
TCTAGCCACTCTCAAGATGTCGGGATGCTTCATTGGTCATCAGGAGCTTGGTAGCCCACTTTAGAGGTGTGGCTACCTGAGTGCTACATGCCCACGGGAAAACCGGTTTTGGATAGGTTTTTCCCTCTGTTTCCCTTAATGGGGGAGGAGGTAACACCTCACTCTGCGGCATCTGCCTTTGTTGCTAAGCCTGGGAGTCATTCACACGCCTCCCATGGCGAGCAGAAAGATGCCTGTGTGCTAAGCCCTTTGTGAGGCCACTGGACTAGCTGGGCACAGAGTGGCAAATTCCTAAAAGTTGCTTAACTTTAATTGTGACAATAATTTCGATCTGGGCATCAAGTCATATTTGATACCACAATTAATTTGATACCTTGCTGTACCCAGTTAGGTAGTTCTTGTTCGGAAGTTTGCCAGACTTGGGTGCCAGTCTGTTATCCTGTGTTAGCCAATGAGGCTACTAACTTTCCACCAGCAAAACAACAATTTTGAAGTCTTGCTGTTAAGACATATGAAAATGTATGTCTTACTTAACAATATATAGCTCCCTGCCGTAGGGCTCTATAGGCCTTCCTTAGGTGAGACTTACATATAGGGTTTAGGGAGTGGTGGCTTTGCCGTTGGTTTTAAATGGCAAAGTCGAACTTGCAGTGTAAACACTGCTCTTCCCATCTGCAGTGGCAGTCTGGGATCCATTTTGTAATTTGTCACACTCAGGTTGGCACAAATATTGCTGCAGCCCTGGGTGGGTACTCTGCCTTACATGCCCTGGGTACCCTGGACACCATATAATAGGGACTTATAAGTAAGTTAGTACTTGCCAATTGGGTTATAGCCAATTCAACATACACTTTGTAAGGGTCTGAACACTGGCACTGTGGTCTGGTTAGCAGGCCTCAGGGGACTCTCAGAGTCAAAAACCAGCAGCATCAGTCTAAAAATGTGGGGGTGAACATGCAAAACGAGGCATTTTCTTACAGTAGCGTTTCCAGACCATCTCCATTTGCAAGAATTTGCTGAGACATTTGCGTCCCCCGGCGAATACAGCGAAGGACTACCAAAGGGAGCGCCCCACAGTTTGAAGACCTCTGCTCTAACTCACCCTCCATGCAAGGAACTAAAGACCCACCTCTTCAGACTGGCCTCTGGTAAGGTTTTACACCATTATGCAAGGCATCCATCTTACTGTAAAATAGACATAGCAAGAAATTCTCAGTTTTGTACAGTGCTGTCTAGCTTTACCACCTGCTAACCCAGTTGTATAAGTAATAAGCCAATGGCTTTTCCACCAAAACGTAACCATCTTCCCACTGTCTGTTGGGTGCTTGCACAGAAGATTGGGTCATTATGTAATCTACAGGCCTGCTCAGGCCTGTCAGAAGCTGTTGCTGTCCTGGATAAAAACCTCATAATAGGTCCGCTCCTCCTTCTAAGAAAGAAGACTATATTTGGCCTTTACCGGACAGCACCAGTGTTTAGAGCTACTTAGTGGAGTGACTGTTGTTTGTTTCCTCATTTCAAAATAACCAATCAGGCTTGCTTTTTTCTGTTCTATAAATATTTTGTGACAGAAACACAGGACCCTGAAAAGTGTGAGGCCTAGGGTAAAGAGCACTCTCTGCCCCTCTCCTAGGAGGGTCCTAGGCCTACTTCTAGATATTCAGTGCCGTATATCTAACCTGTATCCCTGTCCTGCTACTGGCTGCCTGACTAGAGCCTCTTTAGAAAAAGCCAGTTACAGTTCCTGCAGCTCTGCCTGACTTTAGGTATGATGAGCATGCCTTTGGTTTTATCTGTTTCGGTGTTCCATGTTTGTGTTTTTGGTTACTGGCCTCATCTGTTTCATACACTTTACATTGCTAATTATTTTTCAGCAATGCAAATTAATCTGTCCCACATAGAACAAGCACTGCATAGGTACTAGCAGTGCAAGCTTCAGATATGCACATACACAGACACGTAAACACCACAGCTTCCTTTACATACACAAAATAGACACAGCAAGTACAGTTACACTACAAGCTACCCTTAACTTCACATACACAGAATGGGAACGCATAAGCATCAGCAGTGATAGCTTCCCTCATTCTGAGCATGAACAGTCTGTGCAAAACCAGTGTAAGCTTTCTTCACATACACAAGACAGTCACAGCTAATGCAACTACTATACAAAATACCATTACACACACACACACAGATAGAACTTGTGTAGCAAAAGCAGTAACAGTATAGTCTTCCCATACACACAACTGATAATACTCGCACATCAGAAAGTGAAACTTTAACTGCACAAACAGCACAGGTATGGCACAGCTAAAAGCAGAAGCAGTGCAAGCTTCTCACACACATGCAGAACAGGAACCACATGGGCATCAACAGTGCAAGTCTCCTTCATACACACAACAGCAGATAGAGCACAGGTGCAGCAGTGCAAGCTTCCCACACATACAGAATCATAACAAAATGGAAGGTTGTCCTATTTTCAGTGTTTATTTTTTGTAGATTTTAGTGGTGTTTTCTCAGTGTTTTTCAAACTATTTGAAATCAGTGCTTAACAGTATTTGTTCAGGTGCGTAACCTCCAAAATTGACAAACAAATGTTCTCCAGTGTTTACAAATGATGGTTTTTGCAGTGATTGTTCTAAAGCACACATTTAATTTAAAGGAGGAGTAATGCAGGGAATATAGGGGCATATTTACAAGCCCCTATCGCCACCAGAAAGTAACTTTTTTTTACGTTGTGGTGGCAATAAGGGCTTTGTCTTATTTACAAGGCAGCGTTAAGCCACTTAACGTGGCTTAACGCTCTCTTGTAAATAAGGCACCCTTTCACACAATACTTAGCGTAAAAGGGGTGGGCAATGGGTGTTGCAGTCGGCGTTCCGCCGCAACACCCTTTGATTTTGACGCCGCCCCATATTTACAAGAGTGGCGTAAATATGGGGCAGCACCAAAATTAAGACCAGGGAAAACCTGGCCTTAACAGGGCGCAATGAGGAGAATTGCTTTATTTCTCCTTGTTTTTGCTGTTTTGCTGTTTTTATGTGTGCTGCATTGTGCATGCTTGTTTATGTGCAGTAAGGTCTCCCTTCCTGCATATAAACAATCATTTTAAAAATGACGAGTTGCAACTTCTATGTGTGCTGCACAAAGCAGCACACATAGAAGTTACAAATCGCCATTTAATACTTTTTATGTGCAGGAAGGGACACCTTCCTGTACATAAACAATCATTCCCCACAACACAGGCACCTTTGCACTATGGTGCGAGGGTGTCTGCGGTGGCGCTAGGCGGCTGAAATTACCACCAGCGCAGGGGGAAACGCAGGGCTGCACCGTACTGTTGTAATACGTGCATCCCAGCGTTTCAGAAGTGGCGGTGCACGGCGAGAAGCCAAGAAGGCTAACGTCGCACTGTATCACTTCGTTGAAAAATATGCCCCGTAGAATCTTCCCATTGCTAGTGGGTCCAATGGACTTATATTAGACTGTTTCAAGAATAAAAAGTTTGTGTATTGCACTCTCACTGAGCCTCACATCTCATTACCCTCTCTCACATCTCATTACCTCTTATACTCACTCTATCAGGACTCTGTCTAGTTTACAGAACTATTAATGGAATAAAAAAGACTGCTATATTCAGATGTTTATTAAACAAATTCCTGGACACAGTTAGGGGTCATTAACCACATTGTAGGGGAGGCCAACCTACCAAAAGCATATTACCTTGGAAAACCTTTAACATTTTGAATTGCAACAGATTAATTTGTAGCCGTGCACTTAAGGCACCTCAAACTTCATGCTTTAAGCCTGCACGCCACTGCTCTTCTGCACTCCTTGCCTAATTATTTCAAAGTGGTGCTGCTGTTGTGTGTATATTCGCAGATGCCAAGTGTCCCTGTGGCAAAGTCTCACTCTAAGTCAGTCCTGACTTTTTGACATCGCATTGTATTCTGGGACTTTACATTTTGCTCTTAACATGGTAACTTTAGGCTCAGTGAAAGAATTAAACACTGCCAAAAGATACAAATGATTTTACTATACCCAGATTCTTCACAATGTATAAAATGATTAGATCATTCCAAAACATGCTTCAAAACCCTGCACCTTTAATCCAAGTAAACAAAACTGGAGGAAACAATATGAATCAGAAACAATATTTTAGTGACATCCCTAAAGAACAAACCTCAAGCAGAATAATCTTAATCTTAGTCCAGTCTTTCTTGTTGCTAGCTTGTATAAAAAAAGTTACATTGTGTTCGTTGTTCGCCCCTCCGGAAAGAAATAAAAATTACCCATTCTCTCTCACTTTCCATTTTTGGAATGGTATTTTAGTTTGTGCTTGTGCAGTTCTTTATTAGTGTTTATATGTTTATACTGATGAGAGCTGTTGCCCTTTCACCGGGGTTTTATCCGTGATTACCGGTTTACCCCCTAAAGCAGGATAGCCTACAAATGGGCACTGATAATGGAATAGGACATGCAGAAGAACTGCACGCTTTTCACATATGTGGAACTGGTACAGGTCAGGCAGGTGCAGTACATGCGATTAACACAAAGCCACAGAATAGGTCCAAGGCGGATGTGGGGAAGGAGAGTGTGGTTCATCATAAAGGTGGTGAGGGCACCATGTCAGCCTTTGAGTTGCACCTCCGACTCATGACACCTATAGCATACACAAAAGGGAGCTTCCATCTCGGTTCCCCACCTCACTGTTCACTATCACCCTACTGCTGCTCCCAAGCAATATAGCAAGTTGAACCATGAAAGCTACCAGGTGGACTCCAGTGAGGCCAGCCTACCATGAGCAAGAGTCACACCTGGGTGCACCTTACTCAGACTGTCGGCTATCTCTTGTAGCAGCATCTACTTTCTAGAGTAAATCAGGAATATGTAATGGATCGGCCAGCTTCCTATTGTCTGTTGAATAATTCATATTTTCAAAGAGTTTGTACGACATTACAATGCATGCAATTACCACATATGCCTTTACCACCATTTAAAAAATGTATACCTTTACCACACATATTCCTTTACCACGCATGCCTTTACCACACAGGTCAGTATAAATAAGGTAAATTGCAAAAAATATATATATATATATATTTCTTTTTTTCTTTTGGGGGAGACCCCCGAACACCCCCACTTTTGTATTCATAGATTAATTAAATTTTATTTATTGATGGGAAACCACCCCAAACCTCCCTTTAATATTACCCCTTACCATCGTATGCCCCTAAACCCTAAAACATGCTTTTACCACCCTGTGCCCCTACTGACCCCAAACCCCTACAAATACCATTATGACCTAATTCCCTAACCCACCTTTAAACCTTAACCACCCTATACCCCTACCCACCCCTAAACACTAAAAACACCCTCACAACCCAATACCCTTACCCACAAACCCTAAAAATACCCTTTCCACCCCATGCCCCTACCCACCAATAAACACTAAAAAATCCCTTATTACACAATGCCCTTACCTACCCTAAACCCAAAAATACCCTTACCACCCTATACCCCTACCAACCCAATACATGCTGATGACCTCACATATTACATCACTCATGACACGGTCAGTGACATCACTGATGTCATCTCAAATGAAATCACTGATGACATCATCAAGTGAGTGTGTGTTTTTAAGAGTTTATGGGTGTTAAACATGTATAGTAATCTACTACAAAAGTTAAATTAATATACTACGTGCACTACTACTGAATGATACTACTTCTAACATATTATGTGAGTGGCTGTGTGACTGTATCCTTGTGTTTATGGGTGTGCGAGTGGCTGTATGGGTGAATAAGTGGATGTGTGAATAGCTGTCTGGGTGAGTGAGATGCTGTGTGAGTGGCTGTATTGGTGAGTGAGTGGGTGTGTCAGTGGGTGTATGGGTGAGAAAGTGGGTGTCTGAATGGCTGTATGAGTGAGTGACTCAGTGTGTAAGTAGCTGTATGGGTGAGTGAGTGGGGATTTAAGTGGGTGTTTGGTTAAGTGAGTTGGTGTGTGAGTTGCTGTATTGGAGAGTAAGTATCTGTGTGAATGGCTGCATGGGTGATTGAGCGGATGTGTGAATGCTTGTATGGATGTGTGAATGGGTATGTAAGTGGTTGTGTTGGTGTGTGAGTGAGTGTGTGAGTGTTTGAATGGGTGAGTGGCATGTTGAAAGGCTGTATGAGTGAGTGAGTGGGTGTATGAGTGACTGTAGGTAAATAAGTGGGTGTGTGAGTAGCTGTATGGGTGAGTGTGTGGCTATGTGAGTGGCTGTACGGGTGAGTGACTGGTTGTGTGAGTGGCTGTATGGGTTAGTGAATGGTTGTGTGAGTAGTTGCATGAGTGAGCGAGTGGGTATGTGAGTGCCTCTGTGGAAGAGTGAGTGGTATGTGAGTTATGGTATGGGTTTGTGAATGGGTATGTGAGTGGTTGTATGGGTGTGTGAGTGGACATGTCGAGAGGTTGAATGGGGTGTGTGTGGTTCGGTGGATGATGCCATCAGTTATGTCATCAGTGATGTCATTTAAGATGCCATCAGTGATGTCACTGACCATGTCATTAGCAATGTAATATGTGAGGTCATAAGCAGTGCATTGCAGGGGCGTAAGTTATAGTTATCTCAGGTAACTAACTGCTGAATTTCACTGGTTTTGTTTGAGGGAAATCTGAGCCTAACTATAATGTCCCTGTAACCCTTGTTTTTTCAGTGAATTGCTAAGATTTTTTTAATTCTATTTCCTAACTATAACGTCCATGTAACCTTTGTTTTTTTCAGGAAATTTCTAAGGTTTTTCAAAATTTATTTCCTAACTATACCGTCCATTAAACCTTTTGTTTTTTAAGTGAATTTCTATGGTTTTTTAACTGGTAGTTGCGTTTGTAGAGTGGTAGAAAAAGGGGGCGGGCCTCCAACCAGCTCTCAGGAATCCCGCCGTAAGGGACTTACTGGAGGTCACAGATGGGCTTCTTGGCCCCCAAGGTCCCTCAGCATCCAAGAGGACTTCATCCCCAACCAGTATTGCTCCAGGAGGCGCATTTGTAGAGTGGTGGAGAAAGGGGGCATGGCCTCCAAAGTCCTCACACCAATCTCGCTCTGTAGAAGTTACTGGAAGTAACAGGACGGGTAATTGGCCTCCAAGGACCCTCTGGAGCCAAGGGAACTTTAGCCCCCAACCAGCAGTGCACCCAGGAGATGCGTTTGCAGAGTGGTGGAGAAAGGGTGCATGGCCTCCGACAACATCTCAGCAATCCCGCTGTGTGGGACTTACTGGAGTTAACAGGATGGGTAGTCTGCCCCCAAGGACCCTCAGCAGCCAAAGGGACTTCACCCCCCCACTAGTAGTGCACCAGGAGGCCCGTTTAAAAAGTGGTAGAGAAAGGAGGTGTGGCCCCCGAAGACCTCTCAGGAACAGTCGCGGCCCGTGCAGGTAAGAGCAGTGGGACGATGGGGCCGGGATGTGGGGATTTGACAGACCATGAGGGAAAATTAAATAAATAATTCATTTCCCCTTGTCGTCGCCTGTCGAAATCCCCCCCACCCGGCCCCACCGACTCACCGTTCTTACCTGCATGGGCCACGACTGCTCAGCAATCAGGCCGTGTGGGACTTACTGGAGGTAACAGGAGGGCTTGCTGGCCCCCAAGGACCCTCAGCATCCAAGGGGACTTCATCCCCCAACTATCAGTGCACCAGGAGGCGCGTTTGCAGAGTGGCCGAGAAAGGGGGTGTGGCCTCTGAAGTCCTCTCAGCAATCAGGCTGTGTGGGACTTACTGGAGGTAACAGGAGGGCTTGTTGGCCCCCAAGGACCCTAAGCATCCAAGGGGACTTCATCCACAACTAGCAGTGCACCAGGAGGCGTGTTTGCAGAGTGGTGGAGAAAGGGGGCATGGCCTCCGAAAACCTCTCAGCAATCCCACTGTGTGGGACTTACTGGAGGTAACAGGAGGGCTTTTTGGCCCCGAAAGGCCCTCTGGACCTAAGGGAACTTCATCCTCCAACCAGCAGTGTGCCGGCGACTTTGCTGGTCTTTTATTATTTTTTATTTATTCTGGAAGGGGGCCGCATGACCCTCTTCCCAGAGCCAATTTCGGCCCCGGGGAACCCATCCCCTGGGGCCAGGCCTATTTTCAATAGAGGAGGGGGCCGTGCAATTTTCCAGGGCCAATCTCAGTCCCGAGGACCCAACTTCCGGGGCCCAGCCTTTTTAAGAAAACCTTTTTTTAACAACTTTAAGGGAGGGGGGCAGAACGGTCCCCCTCCCTGGGCCGATTTTGGCCCTGGGGACCCATCCCCGGGGGCCCAGCCTCTTTTTAAAAATTTTATTACAGGGAGGGGTGCCGAGCGGGCCCCCTCCCGGGCTGATTTTGGCCCCAGGGTCCCCATCTCCCGGCCCTTTTCCTTTTTTAAATTGAAAACAAGGGGAGGAGGGCCGCATGGCCTCCCTCCCAAGCCGATTTCAGCCCCTGTGATCCCATCCCCCTGGGACCAGCCTGTAGTGTGGGTGCACTGGTCCCACCCAGGGCACCCACTTTGTACAGCTGGGGACCGCGGGGGGAGCCTGAAGGCCCTCGTGGTCCCTGCCGGCTCCCTGCGTCCTGGATGAGCCGGCATTGCTTTTGGACAGAGAGGTCTGCTGAACATGTAGCTCCCTCTGTCCAAAAGCAATTCTGCTCAGTTTTCAGTAAACGAGAGCATTTTTAATGCTCTTGCTTGCTGAAAGCGAAGCAGCGTTTGCTATGGCTAGGCGGGAGCGGTAAAGCTCTTGCCAAGCCATTGCAAACAGCTATGTCCTGGGGGTGGGCACCCCAGGACATAGCAGGAGCTGGCCCTGGGGGGGTGGTGGTCCCCAAGGCCATGAATGACTCCAGGAGGGGGGCAGTGGGCCCCCCTCCATAAGACTACATAGCCTTGGAGAGGTGGTGGTCCCTGGGGCCAGGGGCGGCTGCGCTGGTCCCCCGCATTTCATTGTTGATTGCCCCGGGGAGGTGGTAGTCCCGGTGCTGCGGGGGGGCCATGCGGGCCCCTCGCATTTTATTGTTGATTGCCCCAGGGAGGTGGCAGTCCCTGGATCTGTGGGGGGGCTGGGCGGGCCCTCCGCATTTCATTGGTAATTGCCCCAGGGAAGTGGGTGTTCCTGGGGCTGTGAGGGGGCTGTGCGCCCCCGCATTTATATTGACTAAAGCCCCAGGGAGGTGGTGGTCCATGGGGCTGCAGGGGGGTCTGAGCAGTCCCCCTGCTTTCAATATTACAAAAGCTCCAAGGAGGTGGCGGTCCCCAGAACTGCGGGGGAGGCCATATGGGTCTCCCCTGCACTAGTTTTACAAATAGCCCCAGGGAGGTGGCAGCCCCGGGGGCACAAGGGTACTGCACAGGCACTTTCACATATTTTTTTAAAACATGCCACCGTGATTTGGCCCACCCTGGGCTTCTTATAAAAGATGCACGGGAGCCTGCACATCATTTTTTTAAAATGTTGCCACAAATCCACAGATCCACCCACAAATTCACGGCAAAATAAAAAAAAAAAATGCTCAACCCCTAGTGGGGTCCCTGTGGGACCCACCCACCATATCTGGGGGGATCAGGGTATCCCTACCCTGCCCCCTTTTCTTTCATTTTCACTTTTTTTGAGGGATTCGGCTTCAAGCAGAGTCCCAAGGTGGCTGCCAACAATTCCTGGTTGAAGTGTTGACAGCCAATCAAAATTTAGTAGGAACCGCGAGTCCACTGCTAGGACTTGCGTCCCCAGATAGCTATATTTTTTAAACTTAAATATCTTTGAAACTACTGAACTGATTTACACCCAATCACAAAAAGCACACTTTCTGGACCAACATCTAGCTTTCTGCCAAATTTGGTGTAATTCTGTTAAGCCGTTCGGGCTGTAGTTGTGTTAAAAAAATGAAAAATCCCCATAGACATAACATGGGGAAAATGAATTTTCGGATCCCTTTTTTCTCGGCCCCCGCTTGATGGATCACCCCAAAACTTGTAACACAGCAGCTAAACCAAAAAGAGTACATTTTGTGAAAATTTCGTGAAGGTTTGTCAAGCGGCGCCAAAGTTAATGGTAAAACAAAAAACGATTTTCCTATGGAAACTTTGGTCCTAACTATAACTACCCACTAGTGACCGGAAGTAGGATATATATATATATATATATATATATATATTCACTGAAAAACCATAGGTTTCAGGGACGTTATAGTTAGTTGGACATTTCTCTCGTATAAAACCATAGAAATTCCCCCGTTATAGTTAGTTCAGCTAACTATAACTTCGCGCATCCCGCAATGCACTGCTGATGACGTCACATATTACATCATTCATGACATGGTCAGTGACATCACTGATGACATCACTGATGACATCTCAAATGACATCACTGATGACATCATCAAGTGACTGTGTTTTTCTTTAAAGTTTAAATATGTATTATTTATATGCCAAGGTGTATTGAAGAATGAGTGGGTGTATAAGTGTCTGGATGGAGGATTTAGTAGGTGTGTGACTGACTGTTTAAGTGAGTGATTACATGTGTCTTACTGAATGCATGAGTTAGTGACTAAACTGTGTGAATGTCTGTATCAGCCTGTCTGTTGTTGTATAAGCTGCTGCATGGGTTGGTCAGTAGCTACATGAGTGTCTATATGGGTTATCGATTGGTTGCCTGAGTATTTGTATGGGTGCCTGAGTGTGTGTGTGGGTGGGTGGGAGGTGTGTGACTCTGTGCATAGATGTTTGAGTGGTTGATTCACTGTGTGTATGGGTTCAAGAGTGCATGTGGAAACAGCTGTATGGGTGGGTGGGTGAGTGTGTGTATGGGTGTGTTGGTGAGTGAATGGATGTCTCAATGGTACATGTCCAAGTAACTACATATGTAAAAGGCAGTGTATGTGAGAGTTGAAGTATATAAATGACTATACGTGAGAGTCAGTTATTGTGAGAGTGGCTGTATGTTTGAGTGTGTACTTGTATCAGTGATTGTATAAGAGAGTAAGTATGTGTTTGTTTCTGTTTGAATAAGTGATGTGGTGTGTGTATAACTGTATAGGTGAGTAAATGGGAGTGTGATTGATTCTTTGCATGACTGACTATGTGTGTGAGTAACTCTGGATGAGTGGTGGTGTGTGAGTGTCTGTATAGGTGTATGAGTGCATATGATAGTGCTGTATTGATGAGTGACTGCATGTATGAGTTACTGTATGGGTGAATGAATAGATGTGTGTGTGTAGACCTAGGAATCACTGAGCGGGTATGTACTAACTGCTATTGGTCTGTCTATGGTTTCGATATTGGTAGTCTGTATTTTAGAGTGGGTGTATAAAAGGTTCATTTGAGATGTCATCAGTGATGTCACTGACCATGTCATGAGTGATGTAATATGTGATGTCATCAGCAGTGCATTGCGGGGGCATGAGTTATAGTTAGTTCTACTAACTATAACGGCCGAATTTCTCTGGTTTTGTACGAGTGAAATGTCCAACTAACTATAACGTCCCTGAAACCTGTGGGTTTTTTCAGTGAATTTCTAAGGTTTTTTAAATGCTCATTTCTAACTATAACGTCCCTGAAACCTGTGGTTTTTTCAGTGAATATATATATATAATCATGACCGGGGAAACTTGGTCGAAACGCGTCATGCTGCTGACAATCACAATAAAGCACAGCAATATTTAAGTTATTTGGTGGTCCGTACCTGATTTCCTGTTCTTATGAGGATATTGCATCAGGATTGTGGTTCTCAATATATATATATATCACTGCTGCTTTTCACCTTTTGCCGGTACACTCGCAGACGGGTGCTTCGATCGCGGGGTGTACCCGCGTTGTTTAATTCACGCTGCTCAGTATCAGGAGAAATCCGTTTCCTGAATAAGAAGCACTCTCGGGGTGAGTTTTTAAATATTTATTTGCTCGTGCAAAACAAACGCGTTTTGGCAGTCGCCTTCTTCGGTGTCATCAGGCGCACCGGAAACGATCGTGATTTAACATAACATTGTATCAACATAGAAAACGGACCACTTTTAGTTCCTTATTCTCGGCAAAAGTACAGCGCCATCTTGATATGGTGCAATAATTAATTCAGTATATTATCATTGCTGGTGATATTCATGATTATACCACCCTGAATGGGCATGATCATTCCATTACACAATTGTTGACTGCCTGTCCTTTAAGATAAGGCCTTTTTCAATTCTGCCCTGTATGGGCTAAGGTGGCAAAACAATAAGTGCATCAAAACATAATTTACAAAACCATAATTCAAAAAACCAACAGAAAGTTTCATTGCCGATTTCATTGATATAAAAACCATTATCGATTCACATTATATCCGTAAAGAAATGGATAAATAAAGATGAAAGAAGAGGAAAAGAGGGGGAAAGAGCAGAAGAGGAAGAGACGTAAAAAAGTAGAACAGACAAAGCAGAAGTGAGAAGAGAGCGATAAGCGGAAGAGATACTATAAATCACTTCCTAATTCATAATGGAATGATCATGCCCATTCAGGGCGGTATAATTATGAATATAACCAGCAATGATAATGTATTGAATTAATTATTGCACCATATCAAGATGGCGCTGTACTTTTGCCGAGAATAAGGAACTAAAAGTGGCGATCCCCACAGCCCCGGGTATCGCCACCTCCCCGGGGCTTTGTTTATCATATGCAGGGGGCACGCGGCCCCCCCGCAGCCCCGGGGACCGCCACCTCCCGGGGCTTAAATTATTGTAATAAAGTGCCCCTCCCCACACTGCCCTGGGGACTTCACCGCACCGGGGCAATTTTTAATAAAGGGAGGGGGTCCGTTGCGGACCCCCGGGGACCACCACCTCCCAGGGCCGGCTCCTGCAATGTCCCGGGGTGCCCACCCCCGGGACATTGCCGTTTGCTATGGCAGGGCGGGAGCACTGCTCCTGCCCTGTCATTGCAAACTTCTGCTTCGCTTCATGGAAGCGAGAGCAGGAAACCTGCTCTCGCTTCCATGAAGCAAAGCAGATTGCTTTTGGGCAAGGGGAGCTGCTAACATGCCCAAAAGCAATGCCGGCTCCCGCAGGAGGCGGGGAGCCGACTGGGATCGCAGGGGCATTGAGGCTCCCGGTGGTCCCCAACCAGAGGCCATGCCCCAAGGGATGGGGTCCCCGGGGCCAAATATGGCCCGGGAGGGGGGCCACTCGGCCCCCTTCCCTTAAAAAAAATTAAATCAAAAAGTATTGGGCATTGGGCATGCCCCAGGGGATGGGGTCCCCGGGGCCAAAAATGGTCCGGGAGGGGGACCACGCAGTCCCCCTCCCTCTAAAAAATAAATAAAGAATTGGGCATGCCCCGGGGGATGGGGTCCCCGGGCCAAAAGTGGCCCAGGGAAGGGGGGCCACTCGGCCCCCCTCCCCTTTAATGTACACATTTTTTTTTTTAAATCTGGAAGGCCGGCCCCGGGGGTTGGGGTCCACAGGGCCATAATTGGCCTCAGGAGGGGGGCCACGCGGCCCCCTTACCGTTTTTTTTTTTTAATGTGGCAGGCCCTGGGGGATGGGGCCCAAAAAAAGACTGAAAGAAGGGAGGGAGCCACACAGCCCCCCTTCTAACAAAAAAAATGGAAAAAAAAGCCGGCATCTCGCCGGAGGCCCCGCCCCTCCCTGCACCACTCTGCAAACGCACCCCCTGGTGCGTTCTAAGTTGGGGAATTAAGTCCCCTTGAATACTGAGGGTCCCTGGGGCCAACTAGCCCACCAGGTACCTCCAGTAAGCGCCACACAGCTAGATTGCAGAGAGGTGGTCCAATGCCACTCCCCTTTTTACACCACTCTGCAAACGCACCTCTTGGCGCACTGCTGGTGGGGCGATGAGTTCCTCTTGTGTCCTGATGACCTCAGGACACAAGTGGACTTCATCCCCCGAGCAGCAGTGCGTCAGGAGCGGCGTTTGCAGAGTGGTGTAAAAATGGGGCATGGCCTCGGACCACTCTCAGCAATCCAGCTGTGTGGGGCTTACTGGAGGTACCTGGTGGGCTAGTTGGCCCCCAGGGACTCTCATGAGGAAAGAGGACTTCATTCCCCAACCAAGAGCGTGCCAGGAGGCGCGTTTGCAGAGTGGTGGAGAAAGGGGGCGTGGCCTGTGTCCACCTCTCAGCAATACCACTGTGTGGGGCTTACTGGAGGTAAGAGGTAGGCTAGTTGGCCCCTAAGGACCCCCAGCAGTGAAGGGGACTTCAATCCCCATTGAAGAGCACGCCAGGGAGCGCGTTTGCAGAGTGGTGGGCAAAGGGGGTGTGGCCTATTATGAGAACTTAGCAATCCTGCTGTGTGGTACTTACTGGAGGTAATAGGAGGGGTAGTTGGCCCCCAAGGATGTTCTTGGGGGCCAAGTACCCCTCTTGTTACCTCCAGTAAGTCCTACACAGTAGGATTGCTAAGACGTCTTCGGAGGCCATGCCCCCTTTCTCCACCACTCTGCAAACGTGCCTCCTGGCAGACTGCAGGATGGGGGATGAAGTCCACTTTACTCCTGAGGGACTTTAGGGGTCAAGAAGCCCTCCTGGTACCTCCTGTAAGTCCTACGCAGCAGAATTCCTGAGCGCTGGTCGGAGGCCCAGCACCCTTTCTCTACCACTCTGCAAACGCAACTACTAGTTAAAGAAGCATGTTTCTGCACCTCTGACTTAGAGGTAGTTTTAATCCCCCTGCCCTATTATATACTAGGGCCTTACAGGGGAGGTCATGACAATCACAGGGGTCCCCCTACCCATAGTGTACCCTAGTGTATGTAGGTGTTTTCACTGTATTCTATGTGTCTTTCAGCATAGCACTGGCTCCGGGCCTGGTTAGGCAGAGCCCAGGGTCATTCAGAGTCAGTTACCACCAGTACCAGTCAGCAAAAAGTTGGGGGGTGCCCAGGGCACAGGATGACTTTGCAACAAGGCCTCTTTCTGCACGTCTGTTGGTTCTTTCTACATATCTCTTGCTTCTTTCTGCACCCTTCTTTTTCTTTCTGGACTTCTGTTGCCTCTTTCTGCATTTCTCTTGCTTCTTTCTGTGCCTTTCTTCATCTTTCTGCACATGCCCTACCTCTGTAGGCATAGTTAGAAATTAGCATTTAAAAACCTTAGAAATTCACTGAAAAACCATAGGTTTCAGGGACGTTATAGTTAGGAATTAGCATTTAAAAAACCTTTGAAATTCACTGAAAAACACCACAGGTTTCAGGGACGTTATAGTTAGAAATTAGCATTTAAAAATCCTTTGAAATTCACTGAAAAAAACACAGGTTTCAGGGACGTTATAGTTAGAAATTAGCATTTAAAAAACCTTTGAAATTCACTAAAAAAACCATAGTTGGACATTTCACTTGTACAAAACCAGTGAAATTCGTCCGGTATAGTTAGTTGAGCTAACTATAACTTGCGCCCCCGCAATGCACTGCTGATGACGTCACATATTACATCATTCATGACACGGTCAGTGACATCACTGATGACATCACTGATGACATCTGAAATGACATCACTGATGACATCATCCACGTGATAATCTGATGCACCTCCTCACACCCTAATATAACCTTTGATACACCCACTCTAAAATACAGACTACCATTTTCGAAATCATAGACTCACCAATACCATTTACTACATACCCACTCACTGATTCCTAGGTCTTCACACCCATCCACGTATTCACCTATACAGTCACTCATACATGCAGCCACTCATGAATACAGCACTATCATATGCACTTATACACATATAGAGACACACACACCACCACTCACCCATAGAGTTACTCACACACATAGTCAGTCATGCAAAGAAT
Source organism: Calotriton arnoldi (assembly GCA_963921515.1). Classification (NCBI taxonomy): domain Eukaryota; kingdom Metazoa; phylum Chordata; class Amphibia; order Caudata; family Salamandridae; genus Calotriton; species Calotriton arnoldi. The sequence goes on from CAWUFW010006468.1 coordinate 121,451, forward strand.
CAATCACACTCACATTTACTCATCTATACAGTTATACACATACCACCTCACTTAGTCATACATATACTAACACATACATACTCTCTTATACAATCACTGATACAAGCACACACTCATCCATACAGCCACTCTCACAATCACTCACTCTCACATATAGTCATTTATATACTCCAACACTCACATATACTGCCTTTCACATATGTAGTTACTCACACATGTACCACTGAGACATCCATTCACTCACCAACACACCCATACACACACTCACCCACCCATACAGCCCCTGACAGACGCAGTCTTGAACCCATACACCCGGTGAATCACCCACTCGCACATCCATGCAGGGAGTCACACACCCCCCAGCCACCCACACAGACACTCAGGCACCCATACAGATACTCAGACAACCAATCAAAAACCCATATTGACACTCATGTAGCTACTTACCAACCCATGGAGCTGATTACACACCAACTGACAGACTGATACAGACATTTACGCAGTTTAGTCACTAACCCATGCATTCACTAAGACACGTTTAATCACTCACTTATACAGACAGTCACACACCTACAAAATCATCCATTCACACACTTATACACCCACTTATTCTTCAATACACCTTGGCATATATATAAAACATATTTAAACTTTACAGAAACACACAGTCACTGGATGATGTCATCAGTGATGTCATCAGTGATATCATTTGAGATGTCATCAGTGATGTCACTGACCATGTCATGAATGATGTAATATGCGACATCATCAGCAGTGCATTGCGGGGGCGCGAGTTATAGTTAGCTGAACTAACTATAACGGCCGAATTTCACTGGTTTTGTATGAGTGAAATGTCCAACTATGGTTTTTTCAGTGAATTTCAAAGGTTTTTAAAATGCTAATTTCTAACTATAACGTCCCTGAAACCTGTGTTTTTTTCAGTGAATTTCAAACGTTTTTAAATGCTAATTTCAAACTATAACGTCCCTGAAACCTGTGTTTTTCAGTGATATATATATATACATATATATACACATACATATATATATTACTTACTGGCGATCGCCAGTAGGTAGTTATAGTTAGGACCTTGTTTCTATTCAAAAAGCATTTTTTCTTTTGCCAATATCTTTGGCGCCGTTTGACAAATCTTCGCAAACTTTTCAAAACTAATGGCCCGCTCAGGTCAGCTCCTGTCTTGAAACTTTCGGGGTGATTCGTCAAGCGGGGGCCGAGAAACAAGGGGGGTCCCAAAACGCTTTTTCCCCATGTTAATTTCCATAGGAAACTTTAGACAAGGCTACAGCCCGAACTGCTGAACGGAATTACACCAAATTTGGTAAACAGGTAGCTCTGGGGTTCAGAAATCGCCCTTTTTTTTAAATGGTGTAAATCCGTTCAGTAGTTTTTAAATATTAAAGGAAAAAGAAATGTATATATCTGGGCTGATTCTAACCACACATCTCATCGTGAGATCTGATTGGCTGTCAGCACTTCTTCCAAGAAGTGTTGGCAGCCATCTTGGGACCAATATACATGATAGCACCCCATTAAAATGCATTGTAGTGAATGGAAGGTTTTGAGGGTCACCAAAAGGAGAACGTATAAAGGGTGATAAGACTTTAGTTACATTATAAATCATTTGTTGATGGTACCATACTAATTTTAGGAATTGTGGTGTGTTCTAAGGTGATTTTACCCTGTGAAAAAGCCTTCTGCTGGGATATCATGAATCATGTTTGAGAGAAAACTATTTTCTCATACTTTTCCCATAGAGGTTTGGAAGGTGATCTAGAAGCTAAAATGAGAGCATATTTTCTGTAAATTCACATTATCTTTCTCAGTCATGTGAGAATGAAGTCTGACATTCTCAGTAAAACATGTACATCCAACAAGGGCAGAGACTGTCAGTTGATTCCTGTGTGTTCTACTGCAGCTTCCTAGAGTGTTCTAAAGAACAACTAGAGCGCTAACAGTCCTACTTATGACAAAAGTATGGCACACCTGAAGCCATCTTGATTGGAATAAACTGGTAACACTTAAAACATTTAATTTAAAAAGGAACAAAATGAGGGGTTCATTTTGCCATAGAAATTATGATTAGTGCTGCAGAAAGAAAAATTAGGGCACATTTTGAGTGACTTCTCAAATCCTCTTCTATTTCATTAAAAAATTCTGACATGCAGACTGAAACATGCACTTTCAATACCAGCTGCAGACTTCCCTGGTGAGCAGTAGCTTTACTACAGTGATCTAATGAGCAACTAGAGTGCTAACATTCTGAATTTATGGCAAATGTGTGACACATCTGAATGCCTTCTTGATGGAATCAAAGTAAAAACTGAAAGTATTTCCTACTGAGGAGACTGTAGTAAATGAGGAAATTAGGAAACTTATAACAAATAAGTCTCCCAAGATGGCCACCAGAGACAAAAGAGCCCAAAGTGTAGCACAAATATCACTCAGATGTAGCCCACGTAAAGCCCAATGACAGAATGTCCCAGAGTGTTCTAAAGAACAACTAGAGCGCTAACAGTCTTACTTATGACAAAAGTATGGCACACCTGAAGCCATCTTGATTGGAATAAAGTGGTAACACTTAAAACATTTAATTTAAAAGAAACAAAATGAGGGGGTTCATTTTGCCATAGAAATTATGATTAGTACAGGAGAAAGAAAAATTAGGCACATTTTGAGTGACTTCTCAAATCCTCTTCTATTTCATTAAAAATTCTGACATGCAGACTGAAACATGCACTTTCAATACCAGCAGCAGACTTCCCTGGTGAGCAGTAGCTTTACTACAGTGATCTAATGAGCAACTAGAGTGCTAACATTCTGAATTTATGGCAAATGTGTGACACATCTGAATGCCTTCTTGATGGAATCAAAGTAAAAACGGAAAGTATTTCCTACTGAGGAGACTGTAGTAAATGAGGAAATTAGGAAACTTCATAACAAATAAGTCTCCCAAGATGGCCACCAGAGACAAAAGAGCCCAAATGTAGCACAAATATCACCCAGATGTAGCCCACGTATAGCCCAATGACAGAATGTCCCAGAGTGTCCTAAAGAACAACTAGAGCGCTAACAGTCTTACTTATGACAAAAGTATGGCACACCTGAAGCCATCTTGATTGGAATAAAGTGGTAACACTTAAAACATTTAATTTAAAACGAAACAAAATGAGGGGGTTCATTTTGTCATAGAAATTATGATTAGTGCTGCAGAAAGAAAAATTAGGGCACATTTTGAGTGACTTCTCAAATCCTCTTCTATTTCATTAAAAGATTCTGACATGCAGACTGAAACATGCACTTTCAATACCAGCAGCAGACTTCCCTGGTGAGCAGTAGCTTTACTACAGTGATCTAATGAGCAACTAGAGTGCTAACATTCTGAATTTATGGCAAATGTGTGACACATCTGAATGCCTTCTTGATGGAATCAAAGTAAAAACTGAAAGTATTTCCTACTGAGGAGACTGCAGTAAATGAGAAAATTAGGAAACTTCATAACAAATAAGTCTCCCAAGATGGCCACCAGAGACAAAAGAGCCCAAATGTAGCACAAATATCACCCAGATGTAGCCCACGTATAGCCCAATGACAGAATGTCCCAGAGTGTTCTAAAGAACAACTAGAGCGCTAACAGTCTTACTTATGACATAAGTATGGCAAACCTGAAGCCATCTTGATTGGAATAAACTGGTAACACTTAAAACATTTAATTTAAAAAGGAACAAAATGAGGGGGTTCATTTTGCCATAGAAATTATGATTAGTGCTGAAGAATGAAAAATTAGGGCACATTTTGAGTGACTTCCCAAATCCTCTTCTATATCATTAAAAAAATTCTGACATGCAGACTGAAACATGCACTTTCAATACCAGCAGCAGACTTCCCTGGTGAGCAGTAGCTTTAATACAGTGATCTAATGAGCAACTAGAGTGCTAACATTCAGAATTTATGGAAAATGTGTGACACATCTGAATGCTTTCTTGATGGAATCAAAGTAAAAAACTGAAAGCATTTCCTACTGAGGAGACTGCAGTAAATGAGGAAATTAGGAAATTTCATAACAAATAAATCTCCCAAGATGGCCACCAGAGAGAAAAGAGCCCAAATGTAGCACAAATATCACCCAGATGTAGCCCACGTATAGCCCAATGACAGAAGTGTGCAAAACACTTTTTATTTTTTGTTTTTTTGCAGTTTTATATAGTGCAGACTGGTCAGGTATTGGAGTGCTTTACATGAGCATTGGTTACATCACACAAGGACAAATTCATTTTGGTTGTAGACATGGAGAGATTAAGTGATTTGACCAGAATCACAGAATGTCGAGCTGAAGCAGAAACTCCAACCTGGTTCCCCAGTTGCAAAGTCTGCAGCTCTGGAAGTAACACCACATCCTCTCCCCTAAGTGCAACATTTAATCAAGTGGTCAACTGGATAAAAAAACATAAAGATAACAAATACTTTAAAAGTGCTTTGTCGCTATTTTAAAACTCAGAAAATATGTCCTCATTTTAGTTTTTTAGAGCACTAACCATAATTTCAATGCAAATAAGACCCCCTCATTTCTGTAATTTCTGAAGGAAATGCTCTAGGTATTACAGTTTTGATTACATCAAGATGACGTCAGGCGTGCCACACTTTTGTAATAAATATAGAATGTTAGCAATCTAGTTGTTCATTAGAATACTGTTGAGAGGCAGAGGCTGGAGGCACTGACTCAGAAAATTGAAGGCAGGTAGGAAGGTGCAGAGACAACAATTTGACCACACTGGGCAGGCAGGAAGGGCAGTGGCAGCACAACAGACTATGGAGGGCAGTGGAAAGGGGGCAGGGGCAACAAACCAACAATGCAGGACAGGCAAGAGAGGCTGTGGCAATATAATAGACCATTGTGGGCAGAAGGAAGAGGCAGTGGTAGTACAACCATACATGCCAACAGACCCGATTCAGCCAGGAAACGCCCAATGTTTTTAAGCCCAAATGGGCTTTATTTGATCTGTCTCCTGTCTACAATCTCCTCTTCTTCAATGTAAGTCAATGGGGAAAATCAATACCCCAGTTTTTTTTTCAAAATCTCCCTCTTACCAAGTTCAAAATGTTAGCAAGTATGGTACATTGGATCATGGAACGCAGGAGGAATTGGGGTAGGGACATGGACTTGGATAACAGAGGACAGGAGGGACATGGACAGGTGCACCAAACTGACCTTACAGGGCAGGCATCAGGGTTTGCAGCAGCACAATACACCACAGGGCATGCGGGACAGGAGTGCAGCACAACAATCCATGGAAAGCAATAGGGAGGGGACAGGACCATGCACATGGACAACAGAGAACAGAGGGGAAAGAGGCAATGGCAGCTAGCTGACCATAATGGACAGACAGGAGATAAAGCTGCAGCATAACGGACCATAAAGGGCAGGAGGGAGGGATCAGGGGCATTACAATGGAACAGACAAGCCAGGAGGGAGGGAATAGGGGTCTGCACATGGAAAACAGAGGGCAGGGGCAAGGGGGCAGGGCAGGAGCAGCAAGCTGACCATGGAGGTCAGGCAGGATGGGCACTAGAAGCAAGACACACCATGGAGAGCAACAGTGAGACTATAATGGCATATACACAGACCATGGAGGGAAGGTGGGAGGGGGTCAGGGGCAGCTAGCTGACCACACAGGGAAGGTGGGAGGGGCCGTGGCAGCACAGAAGACCATGCATGACAAGCGGGAGGGTTAGTGGCAGCACAATGGCCATGATGGGCAAGAAGGAGGGGGCAGGGGCATACACAAAGGACCATGGAGGATAGAAGGGAGGGGTAGGAGCTGGGCACAGACAAGAGAGTTCAGGGGAAGGGGCCTCACAACAGACCACGGGGGGCAGGCAGGAGGAGCAGTTGCAGCACAACAGACCAGGGAGGGCAGAAGGGTGTGGCAGTAAAATGGACCATGGAGGACAGGAGGAAGGGGATAGGGGCATGGAAGTTGGACAGGCAGGGTGGAGGTGGCAGGGACAGGTTACAGTCATCTGACAATGCTAGACAGGTAAGAGGGGAGTGGCAGCTCAACAGAACACTCAGAGTAGATAGGAGGGGCAGGTCCATGGAACATGGTGGGCAAAAAGGATGGAGCAGGGGCATGCACACAGACATCGGAGGGCAGGGGGAAGGAGAGTAGGGGCAGCAAGCTAAGCACAGAGGCTAAGCAGGAGGTCAATGATGGGGCATAGAATTGGGCAATGGAGGGCAGGAGGAGTGGACTGGGATATCATGCTAAATGGAGGGCAGTGGCAGCACATCAGACCATGCATGGCAGGAGGGAGGAGGCTAGTGCATGGATTCAGACAGCAGAGGATAGGGAGGAGGTGGATGGGCAGCAAGCTAACTGTTCAGAGAAAGCGATACAAAAGGGGATGATGGACGGAACGTTTGAGCCAATCAAACACTCACCCCCAGTCAACTGATCTGGGTTTAATCCATCATCATTCTTTAGCTCACTCCACCACCCCAGTTCAGACATGGCCATATGCAAATCAGTCTGACCCTGTGCCTCATGGGAACAGTCCAGCCCGAACTGCCAAGCCATGTCTTCCCTGGACCGGAAACAAGCATCCTAGGACCGGTTTCTGGCATTCCAGCCGTCATCAGCCAGGCTTGCTTGAATCCAGTGGCAAAGTGAGCAAGGGACCCACGTCTGGGCATACCCCCGCCAACTTAGGGCGAACAAAGCGATACAAAAGGGGATGATGGACGGAACGTTTGAGCCAATCAAACACTCACCCCCAGTCAACTGATCTGGGTTTAATCCATCATCATTCTTTAGCTCACTCCACCACCCCAGTTCAGACATGGCCATATGCAAATCAGTCTGACCCTGTGCCTCATGGGAACAGTCCAGCCCCGAACTGCCAAGCCATGTCTTCCCTGGACCGGAAACAAGCATCCTAGGACCGGTTTCTGGCATTCCAGCCGTCATCAGCCAGGCTTGCTTGAATCCAGTGGCAAAGTGAGCAAGGGACCCACGTCTGGGCATACCCCCGCCAACTTAGGGCGAACAAAGCGATACAAAAGGGGATGATGGACGGAACGCTTGAGCCAATCAAACACTCACCCCCAGTCAACTGATCTGGGTTTAATCCATCATCATTCTTTAGCTCACTCCACCACCCCAGTTCAGACATGGCCATATGCAAATCAGTCTGACCCTGTGCCTCATGGGAACAGTCCAGCCCGAACTGCCAAGCCATGTCTTCCCTGGACCGGAAACAAGCATCCTAGGACCGGTTTCTGGCATTCCAGCCGTCATCAGCCAGGCTTGCTTGAATCCAGTGGCAAAGTGAGCAAGGGACCCACGTCTGGGCATACCCCCGCCAACTTAGGGCGAACAAAGCGATACAAAAGGGGATGATGGACGGAACGTTTGAGCCAATCAAACACTCACCCCCAGTCAACTGATCTGGGTTTAATCCATCATCATTCTTTAGCTCACTCCACCACCCCAGTTCAGACATGGCCATATGCAAATCAGTCTGACCCTGTGCCTCATGGGAACAGTCCAGCCCGAACTGCCAAGCCATGTCTTCCCTGGACCGGAAACAAGCATCCTAGGACCGGTTTCTGGCATTCCAGCCGTCATCAGCCAGGCTTGCTTGAATCCAGTGGCAAAGTGAGCAAGGGACCCACGTCTGGGCATACCCCCGCCAACTTAGGGCGAACAAAGCGATACAAAGGGGATGATGGACGGAACGTTTGAGCCAATCAAACACTCACCCCCAGTCAACTGATCTGGGTTTAATCCATCATCATTCTTTAGCTCACTCCACCACCCCAGTTCAGACATGGCCATATGCAAATCAGTCTGACCCTGTGCCTCATGGGAACAGTCCAGCCCGAACTGCCAAGCCATGTCTTCCTGGACCGGAAACAAGCATCCTAGGACCGGTTTCTGGCATTCCAGCCGTCATCAGCCAGGCTTGCTTGAATCCAGTGGCAAAGTGAGCAAGGGACCCACGTCTGGGCATACCCCCGCCAACTTAGGCGAACAAAGCGATACAAAGGGATGATGGACGGAGCGTTTGAGCCAATCAAACACTCACCCCAGTCAACTGATCTGGGTTTAATCCATCATCATTCTTTAGCTCACTCCACCACCCCAGTTCAGACATGGCCATATGCAAATCAGTCTGACCCTGTGCCTCATGGGAACAGTCCAGCCCGAACTGCCAAGCCATGTCTTCCTGGGGTATGCCCAGACGTGGGTCCCTTGCTCACTTTGCCACTGGATTCAAGCAAGCCTGGCTGATGACGGCTGGAATGCCAGAAACCGGTCCTAGGATGCTTGTTTCCGGTCCAGGGAAGACATGGCTTGGCAGTTCGGGCTGGACTGTTCCCATGAGGCACAGGGTCAGACTGATTTGCATATGGCCATGTCTGAACTGGGGTGGTGGAGTGAGCTAAAGAATGATGATGGATTAAACCCAGATCAGTTGACTGGGGTGAGTGTTTGATTGGCTCAAACGTTCCGTCCATCATCCCCTTTTGTATCGCTTTGTTCGCCCTAAGTTGGCGGGGTATGCCCAGACGTGGGTCCCTTGCTCACTTTGCCACTGGATTCAAGCAAGCCTGGCTGATGACGGCTGGAATGCCAGAAACCGGTCCTAGGATGCTTGTTTCCGGTCCAGGGAAGACATGGCTTGGCAGTTCGGGCTGGACTGTTCCCATGAGGCACAGGGTCAGACTGATTTGCATATGGCCATGTCTGAACTGGGGTGGTGGAGTGAGCTAAAGAATGATGATGGATTAAACCCAGATCAGTTGACTGGGGGTGAGTGTTTGATTGGCTCAAACGTTCCGTCCATCATCCCCTTTTGTATCGCACTGTTCAGAGAAGGCGGGAAGGCCAGTGGCAGAACAACGGCCACACAGGGCTGTAATGAGGGAGCAGGGGCATGGACTTGGACAATGGATGGCAAGGAGGAGGAGAGGCAGGAGCAGAAAGCTTGGGTGGGGGCAGCACAATGCCAGGCCAGACCCTGATTCCAACCCCCCACCATCCATTGTGATAGGCATCTTACTTAACATTAAAAAACCTAGAAATTCGCTGAAAAAAACAAAGATTACAGGGATGTTATAGTTAGACTCAGATTTCACTCGTACAAAACCAGTGAAATTCAGCAGTTATAGTTACCTGAGCTAACTATAACTTACGCCCCCGCAATGCACTGCTTATGACCTCAGACATTACATCATTCATGACATGGTCAGTGACATCATTCATGACATCACTCATGACATCTCAAATGAGCTGCGAATGGAATGGAACTATAATCGCTAGAACTTTATTTAGGGATAGTGTGTGTATATTAACACCCCTTTTTTTTCTTTTCTTTCATGTAAGAACCATTATAATACGCAACGTGCCCAGATCAATATGGCCGATAGCCTTTCACTTTAAAGTAATGTGTAGTCCATTGTTTATGTTGATGTTTGCAATCCTAAGTATGTTTATTATGAACAAGTCACGTTGACGAACATACAGGTCACGGGGCAAGATATGCTGAAATGACATTGTGTGCATATTAACACTTGTTTTCTTTTCTTTATTGTATCAATTCCTGAATTTTCACATCGTGACCAGGCCAATATGGCCGCCAGCTTTTGGATTAAAGTAATATGTAGTCCTTTGTTAATGTTGGCAACTTGAGGCATTTGTACATTTAAATAAGGAAGCTACAATGACGTCTTGTATCGTTATCAAGGTTCGGATGAGCCGAAACGCGTGGATCGCGTCCTTTGCAGATTAAATACTTCCAAACTACAACCTGAGTGCTGATTCCTTCCCTGTAAGAGTGAGAGGAGATAGAATACATATATATAAAATTCACTGAAAAAACCACAGGTTTCAGGGACGTTATAGTTAGAAATTAGCATTTAAAAAACCTTAGATATTCACTGTAAAAACCACAGGTTTCAGGGACGTAATAGTTAGTCTGACATTTCACTCATACAAAACCAGAGAAATTCAGCCGTTATAGTTAGCTGAGCTAACTATAACTCACGCCCCCGCAATGCACTGCTGATGACGTCATATATTACATCACTCATGACATGGTCAGTGACATCACTGGTGACATCACTGATGACATCACTGATGACATCTCAAATTACATCACTGATGATATCACTGATGACATCATCCAGTGACTGTGAGTGTTTCTAAAAGGTTTAAGAATGTGATATATATATGATGATTCAGTCAGTGTGCGACTGACTGTATAAGTGAGTGATTATACGTGTCTGGGTGAATGTATGGGTGAGTGACTAATCTGTGTGAATGTCTGTATCAGTCTGTCAGTTGGTGTGTAAGTGGCTGCATGGGTTGGTGAATAGGTACATGAGTGTCTATATGGGTTATTGATTGGTTGTCTGAGTACCTGTATGGGTGCCTGAGTGTCTGTGTGTTGTGTGACTACCTGCATGGATGTGTGAGTGGGTGACTCACTGGGTGTATGGGTTCATGAGTGCATCTGCGAGCGGCTGTATGGGTGAGTGAGTGTGCATATGGCTGTGTTGGTGAGTGAATGGATGTCTCAGTGGTATATGTGTGAGTAACTGCATATGTGAATGGCAGTATATGTGAGTGTTGGAGTATATAAGTGACTGTATGTGAAAGTGAGTGATTGTGAGAGTGGATGTATGGATGAGTGTGTGCTTGTGTCAGTGATTGAATAAGAGAGTAAGTATGTGTTAGTATCTGTGAATAAGTGAGGTAGTGTGTGTATAACTGTATAGGTGAGTAAATGGCATTGTGATTGACTCTTTGGGTGACTGACTAGGTGTGTGAGTAACTCTATGGGTGAGTGGCGATGTGTGAGTGTCTGTATGGGTGTATGAGTGCATATAATAGTGGCTGTATTGATGAGTGACTGCATGTATGAGTGACTGTATGTATGAGTGACTGTATGGGTGAGTGAGTGGATGTGTGTGTAGACCTATGAATCAGTGAGTGGGTATGTACTAACTGGTATAGGTGTGTCTATGGTTTCGAGAATGGTAGTCTGTATTTTAAAGTGGGTGTATGAAAGGTTATATTTGGGTGTGAGTAGGTGCATCAGCGATTAAGTGGATGATGCTATCAGTGATGTCATCAGTGATGTCATTTGAGATGTCATCAGTGATGTCATCAGGGATGTCACTGACCATGTCATGAGTGATGTAATGTCATCAGCAGTGCATTGCGGGGGCGTGAGTTATATATATATATATATATATATATATATATATATATATATATATATATATTATCTACTGGCGGTCGCCAGTAGATAGTTATAGTTAGAACCTATTTTCCATAGGAAATCCGCGACATTCTATTTGAAATAACTCTCTTGCCGGTTGACGTATCTTCGCAAAATTTTCAAACTTTGTGGGGCGCTCCGGTCCGCTCCTACCCTGAAAGTCTCGGGGTGATTCGTCAAGCGGGGCCGAGAAAAAGGGGGTCCCAAAACGCGTTTTCCCCATTCATTTTTCCATAGGAAACTTTAGACACGGCTACAGCCTGAACTGCTGAACGGAATTACACCAAATTTGGCAAAGAGGTAGTTCTTAGTTCAGAAAGAACCCTTTTTGTTAAATGGTGTAAATCCGTTCAGTAGTTGCTGAGAAAATCAAAAGTAAAAGTATATATATATCTATGGGCACGGAGGATCCGCGCACCCTGAGCGCACCCTGCGCGCAACGTACCGATCACGAGCTGCATGTTAATTGGCTGTCAGCTGGCTGTCAACATTCCGATTCAGGAAATGTTGGCAGCCATTTTGTCCTCGGTAGAACCGAGGGACAGAAACAAGTGCGCAAAGCGCACAAAGGGGGCAGGGTAGAAACACCCTGACCCCTTAGGTCTGCTCAGGGGTCCCATAAGGACCCCCTGGGCAGAAAAAGCATTTTTTTTTTAAAAAATCGGCAGGATGCGGTCAGGGTGCGCGGATCCTGCCGATAAAAATAAAAAATCGAAGCGCACTCTCCCGTGCTTCGATTGTATTTTGCCCCCGGGTGGCCCAAGTCCCGGGGGCATGGTGGGGGTTAAATTTATGTATGGGGGGCCTCAAAGGGCCCCCAAGCCCGGGGACCGCCACCCCCGGGGCTTTCATTTTAAAATGGTGCGGGAGGGCACTCGGCCCTCCCGCAGCCCCGGGGACCACCACCTCCCTAGGGCTTCTTTTTAAAAAAAAAATAAAATCCTGTGTGGGAGGGCTTGAGCCCCCCACACGCCCCGAGACCGCCACCTCCCCGGGGCACTAAAAATTTAAAATGGGGGTCCGTTTTGGACCCCGAAGCCCCGGGGACCACCACCTCCCCGGGGCTGTGCAATTTAAGGGAGGGGGCCGCGCGGCCCCCTCCTGGAGCCCTTGATGGCCCTGGGGACCGCCACCCCCAGGGCCGGCTCCTGCAGTGTCCCGGGGTGCCTACCCCGGGACACTGCTGTTTGCAATGACAGGACGGGAGCCTCGCGGCTCCCGTCCTGTCATTGCAAACTGCTTTGGATTTTGGAAGAGAGAGCAGGAAACCTGCTCTCTCTTCCAATATCTAAAGCAAATTGCTTTTCCACACGGGGAGCTGCATGTCAGCAGCTCCCCATGTGGAAAAGCAATGCCGGCTCTCGAATGACGCGGGGAGCCGGCGGGACCGTGGGGGCATTGGGGCTCCCCTCACGGTCTCCATTATTATGTATAGGCCCCGTTGGATGGGGTCCCCGGGGAAAATATAAATTAGTGGTAGGAGCTATCAAAAATTTTACGGAGAAATAAGGAGTCGCGCACCCAGCGCGCCCGGGCACGTATTTGACGTCACGCGGGGCCTGCCACCGCGCAAGCATCGTGTATGGTAATTCATATGTGTCGCGTATAAGCCGGAGCAGGAATCGCGTACCGGTTGCTTAGGAAACGCGTACACACGCAATATACGTATGTTACGGGTCTAGAAACACGCACCCGTCGCATACCATACGCGGATCCTTTACGACTTCCTTAAATAGGTGGCTGGGGTACGCGTATGCGCCGCGTTCGGTACGCTTTCGGTGCGCGATTCCAAAAAAACATTTTTTTAAAAATTAAACAATACAAATATCTTAAAATAAAAATATAACAGAAAAAAATTATACTATATTTTACTTTTTAATTTATTAAAATTTTTTTGTGCAAAATACACAAAAATATACAATATTGTTTAATAAATAATATATTTACAAATAAATATAAAAAACTAAAGAAATTCAGTACAAGAAACATAACTATAACTATTATGACACTTAAATATTAGCTTTTGAAAAACCTTTGAAATTCACTGAAAAAACCATAGGTTTCAGACACGTTATAGTTAGAAATTAGCATTTAAAAAACCTTTGAAATTCACTGAAAAAACCATAGGTTTTAGGGACAGTTATAGTTAGTTGGACATTTCACTCGTACAAAACCCGTGAAATTCCCCTGTTATAGTTAGTTCAGCTAACTATAACTCGCCCCCAGCAATGCACTGCTGATGACGTCACATATTACATCACTCATGACATGGTCAGTGACATCACTGATGACATCACTGATGACATCTCAAATGACATCATTCATGTGATATTTTCATGCATCTTCTCACACCCTAATATAACTTTTGATACACCCACTCTAAGTTACAGACTGCCATTCTCAAAACCATAGACACTCCAACACCAAAAACTACATACCCACTCACTGATTCTTAGGTCTACACACACATCCACTCACTCACCTGTACAGTCACTCATACTTACAGTCACTCAGTACAGGACTATCATATGCACTCATACACCTATACAAACACTCACACACCGCCACTCATCCATAGAGGTACTCACACACCTAGTCAGTCATGCAAAAAATTAATCACACACCCATTTACTCACCTATACAGTTATACACACACCAGGTCAGTTACTCATACAAATATACTAGCACATTCTTACGCTCTTATACAATAACTGATACAAGCACACACAAATTCATACAGCCACTCTCACAATCACACACTCTCACGTATAGCCTTTTAAATACTCTAACACACATATATACTACCTTTCACATATGTAGTTACTCACACATGTACCACTGGGACATACATTCACTCACTAACACACTCTTACACACACTTACCCACCCATACAGTCTATCACAGATGCACTCTTGAAACCATCCACCCAGTGAATCACCCACTCACACATCTATGCACAGTCGCACACACCCCATCCACACAAACACTCAGGCACCCATACAGATACTCAGACAACAAGTCTATAACTCTTATAGACACTCATGTAGCTATTCACAAACCCATGCAGCCACTTACACAGCAACAGACAGACGGATACAGACATTGACACAGTTTAGTCAGTAACCCATGCATTCAGTAAGACACCTTTAATCACTCACTTATAGAATTAGTCACGCACCTACTAAATCATCCATACAGACACTTATACACCCACTCATTCTTCAATACGCCTTTCCCTATATATATAAAAAATATTTAAACTTTATAGAAACACACAGTGACTGGATGATGTCATCAGTGATGTCATTTGAGATGTCATCAGTGATGTCATCAGTGATGTCACTGACCATGTCATGAGTGATGTAATATGTGACGTCATCAGCAGTGCATTGCGGGGCGCGAGTTATAGTTAGCTGAACTAACTATAACAGGGGAATTTCACGGGTTTTGTACGAGTGAAATATCCAACTAACTATAACTGTCCCTAAAACCTATGGTTTTTTCAGTGAATTTCAAAGGTTTTTTAAATGCTAATTTCTAACTATAACGTGTCTGAAACCTATGGTTTTTCAGTGAATATATATATATATATATATATATCATGCTCTTCATCTGATACTTGGGAACTAGCCCGGATTGCCTGCTCTTTTCTTCTTTTTAAAAAAATAAATAATTTATGTCGCACACTAAGCCTTTAAGGGCATTTATTATACATAGAATGCCCCTTTTATGGCTCAATACATTAAAAATGTAAATATTAAATGAAGACAGCCCATGGTTTAGCTAAATGTTATATGCGACGATGAAGTCGACTCTACCCCATGTTTTGTGCAATAATTTATTGACATGTTAGGCACAAACTCCCTCTTTAACTTACGGAGTGGCTATCCAATTTTTATTTCCCCCTCTATTTCCGACCCCTTGTACTACTCTGTGGATACTGCTTTCACTATTGTGTGGATGTTGTTCTTCATTTAAAGTGTTTACTTTTTTAAACTTTATTTTCACCCAAACTCGCTGTAGTTTGGACCGCACCTAAACTCACTGATTTTCCGCGAGCTGCCCCCTTCTTTGGCACGCACCGTGTGATACGTGTCACATGGCAATACACCTGCAGTATCGGCGCATCGCCTCACGCCGCACTCTAGCAGCTGCTCGGAGGGACATTACATCTACTAGTATACCATACAGTTCCATAGAACCCTTCATATGCTAAGATTGTTAATCCTTTCGAAGAAACCATAGCCTACATTTATGTGTAACTATATAGATATTACGCATATTAAGAACTGCTGCATTCTTTTCGTGGCTGAAGCAAAAAAATATCCCACGGTCAGCATGTGTAGGGTAACAGAAGGCACACCATGCCTGCATCAAAGAAGCAGAAGGCGAAAAAAACACCCACACTTTTTGCCGTAGAACATTATTTTCAACAGGGGCTTTTAATTATTTTCGATAAAGTTTTGTATTCTAAATTTCTGCGCCCATAGTGAATTGGGAGTAGGGTGTGCATTTGGTGTTTTACACACAACTCGTTCATCCTTTGCAAAATGTACTTGTGTTTCTTCTAGCTTTCGGTTGTTTGTCTTTCTGCCTGTCTTTTTCTTTATTTCTAAGAGTGTTTTTTGTTATTTGCTTCCCACCGGTCTTTCTGTTATCATCTCAGTCTGGTTTCAATCCATTTCCCTTTTATGCTGGTATCTGTCTTTCTGCCATCCACTAGCTGAAAACGTTTTTCAATCTATGTATTTTTCTATTTGCCCGCCCCGCTATCTAGAAGCCTGTCTTCTGCTTTTTAAGTCTTTCAACCGACCTATCTTTCCCCCTTTTATCATCCGCTGCACATCAGTAGCGCTTGTCTTTTCGACATTTTCTATCTGCTTTTCTTGTTTTCTCTCCGTCTGCCCTACTCTCCTATGTTCAAGCTGTGCATGGCTGCCCGAATGTGTGGTTGCCATTTTCTGTCTGAGTTCCCATCCGCTTGTCATTCCATTTGTCTTTTGCCGAATTGCTTTTTTACCCTTTTGTGTCTGTGTGCCGTTTGCCCATTCTCTGTCCTACTGCTTAATGGTTGTTTTACTTTTTAGTCTGTCTTTCGTCATTTTTTTATTCGTCTGCCTGCCTGGTTAAACCTATTTTTTGGCTTTTTTTAACTGCCTGTTTTTTTAATATTATTGTATCTGTCCCTTATCCTGCCTTTCTTTATTTTCCCCTCTTGGTTTACTTGTGTGTATCCCTTCTTTAACTGCCTGCCTGCCTTGTTGTCATTCTCTGTTTGCTTTTACTTTTTCCATAGCTAGCTTATCTCCGCCTTTTATCTGCCTTCCTGTGTCTCTTTGCTGTGTGGCACCTGTCCGTCTGAATATTCGTTCATCCCTTTGCCTTTTTTTCTATCTGCCTGCCTCCGCTTTAGCCATAGCTCACTGCAACTGTCTCTTTGTTGTGATTTTAATTTTTTTATCTGCGTGTTTCCCTTGTTACCTTTGTTTCTGTCTGTCTTTTCTCATTTTCTATCCATCTTAATCTTTTCTGCCTGCCTTTTGTGACAGTTGAGCACTCTGTCTCTTTTCCCCTCCTACCCCTCTGCCCATCTTTTCCCATTTTCTATGTGTGCATCTTCTCTGTTTTCTACTTTACTTGCCTTTTTCGAACACTCCAACTGTCAGCCTCCTCACGCCCCCTTGCCTTTTATATATGTTCCTGTTTTATTCTCATTATATATATTTTTTTTCGAATTCTCCCGCTAGTTTTGTACCTAACTCTAAACATTTGTGAAGTCATGCCATCTTGTCCCCGAGCTCTTTGGTACAATGCATGTAGATGCTTAGCAAGTGACAGTACCACAGGACAGGCTTCTGCAATGGTTTACAAGGCTCACGTCATGCGTCAGAGGGACCTGAAGACAGACCGGCATTTCACAGCGCATATGTGCCCACACAGCGTACCTCTCCAGTCCCTGCAGCAAGCACGCCAGTGGTGGACCCTAAGATTCTAGAGAAGCAAATGGTACTGCGTGGATCAATATGACATAAGCCTCTTTTTGCACCTCTGTTGGTTCTTTCTGCACTGCACCTCTTTTGCAAATTTCTGCATCCCTCTTGCCTATTTCTGCACCCCTCTTCCCTTTTTGTCCACCTCTCTTGCTTCTTTCTGCACTTCTCTTGCTTCTTTATGCACTGCTCTTGCAAATTTCTGCACCTCTCTTGCAAATTTCTGTATCCCTCTTGCCTCTTTCTGCACCCCTGCACCCCTGTTCCCTCTTTTGGCACCTTTCTTGCCAGCTTCTGCACTTGTCTTGACTCTTTCTGTACCTCTGTTGCTTCTTTCTGCACTTCTCTTGCCTCTTTCTGCACCCCTCTTGCCTCTTTTAGCACCTCTGTTGCTTCTTTCTGCACTTCTCTTGCTTCTTTCTGCACCCCTCTTGCCTCTTTCTGTACCCCTCTTGCCTCTTTGTGCACCTCTCCTGCCTCATTCTGCACCTCTCTTGCCTTTTTCTGCAGTTCTCTTGCCTCTTTCTGCACCTCTTTTACTTCGTTCTGCACTTCACTTGCCTCTTTCTGTACCCCTCTTGCCTCTTTCTGCACCTCTGTTGGTTCTTTCTGCACTGCTCTTGCTTCTTTCTGCACCTCTGCCCCAAATTTCTGCATCCCTCTTGCCTCTTTCTGTACCCCTCTTTCCTCTTTCTGCACCTCTCTTGCCTCAGTCTTCCCACCTGTTCCCTCTTTCTGCACCCCTTTTGCCTATTTCTGCAACTCTCTTGCCTCTTCCTGCAGTTCTCTTGCCTCCTTCTGCACCTCACTTGCCTCTTTCTGCACCTCTGTTGGTTCTTTTGCACTGCTCTTGCTTCTTTCTGCACCTCTCTTGCAAATTTCTGCACCCGTCTTGCCTCTTTCTGCACCCCTCTTACCTCTTTCTGCACCTCTCTTGCCTCTATCTGCACCCCTGTTCCCTCTTTCTGTACCTCTTTTGCCTGTTTCTGCAAGTCTCTTGCCTCTTTCTGCAGTTCTCTTGCCTCCTTCTGCACCTATGTTGCTTCTTTCTGCACTTCTCTTGCCTCTTTCTGCACCCCCGTTGCTTCATTCTGCACTTCTCATGCTTCTTTCTGCACCTGTCTTGCTTCTTTCTGTACCCCTGTTGACTCTCTGCACTCATCTCCCCTCTTTCTGCACCTCTCTTGCCTCTTTCTGTACCTCACTTGCTTCTTTCTGCACTTCTCCTGCTTCTTTCTACACCTCTGTTGCTTCTTTCAGCTATTCTCTTGCCTCTTTCTGCACTTCTCTTGCCTGTTTTTGCACCTCTCTTGCCTCTTTCTGTACCTCTCCTACCTCTTTCTGCACCTCACTTGCTTCTTTATGCTCCCCTCTTGCCTTTTTCGACACCCCTCTTCCCTCTTTCTGCAACTCTCTTGCCTCTTTCTACACCTCTCTTCCCTCCTTCTGCACCACTCTTGCCTTTTTCTGTACCTCTGTTGCTTCTTTCTGCACTTCTCTTGCCTCTTTCTGCACCCTTCGTGCCTCTTTCAGCACCTCTGTTGCTTCTTTCTGCACTTCTCTTCCTTCATTCTGCACCCCTCCTGCCTCTTTCTGTACCCCTCTTGCCTCCTTGTGCATCTCTCCTACCCCTTTCTGCACCCCTCTTGCCTCTTTTTGCACCTCTGTTAGTTCTTTTTGCACTGCTCTTGCTTCTTTCTGCACCTCTGTTCTAAATTTCTGGATCCCTCTTGCCTCTTTCTGCACCCCTCTTACCTCTTTCTGCACCTCTCTTGCCTCTATCTGCACCCCTGTTCCCTCTTTCTGTACCTCTTTTGCCTCTTTCTGCAAGTCTCTTGCCTCTTTCTGCAGTTTTCTTGCCTCCTTCTGCACCTCTGTTGCTTCTTTCTGCACTTCTCTTGCCTCTTTCTGCACCCCCATTGCTTCATTCTGCACTTCTCATGCTTCTTTTTTAACCTGTCTTGCTTCTTTCTGCACCCCTGTTGACTCTTTCTGCACTCGTCTCCCCTCTTTCTGCACCTCTCTTGCCTCTTTCTGTACCTCACTTGCCTCTTTCTGCACTTCTCTTGCTTCTTTTTACACCTCTGTTGCTTCTTTCAGCTATTCTCTTGCCTCTTTCTGCACTTCTCTTGCCTGTTTTTGCACCTCTCTTGCCTCTTTCTGTACCTCTCCTACCTTTTTCTGCACCTCACTTGCTTCTTTCTGCACCCCTCTTGCCTTTTTCGGCACCCCTCTTCCCTCTTTCTGCAACTCTCTTGCCTCTTTCTACACCTCTCATTCTTCAATACACCTTTATATATATATATATATATATAAAAACATATTTAAACTTTACAGAAACACACAGTCACTGGATGATGTCATCAGTGATGTCATTTGAGATGTCATCAGTGATGTCACTGACCATGTCATGAGTGATGTAATATGTGACGTCATCAGCAGTGCATTGCGGGCGCGAGTTATAGTTAGCTCAGCTAACTATAACGGCCGAATTTCTCTGGTTTTGTACGAGTGAAATGTTCAACTAACTATAATGTCCCTGAAACCTGGGGGTTTTTCAGTGAATATATATATACATATATATATATATAGGGGTTGCTTTTACTCATTTCGGGTTGGCTTGGTTGGTATTTTACAAAGTAAAAGCTGTAATACTGTGCCCGGAGTGGTAAATGGCTTTTGTCATTTTACAGCTCGGCATGGACAGCACTGTGCTAGTCCTATGCTTAAAGACTTTGTTGTAAAAATGGCAAAAGACTTTGTCCCTTTCTATCTTGGCGTGGATGGCACTGTGCTAATCCTAGGCTTAAAGATTTTGATAGAAAAGCAGACATATGAGGTGTGCAGATGTAGGGTGTTCCTGGTGTTGAGAGTGCTCTATACAGGAGCTGCTTTCCACCTAAAGCTGAGAACTACCCAGAGTTCTCTGCTTCTTTTTGCATAATTTATGCGTCACTCTATGCCTGAAAGGGTATTGTTTTGATGTATATATATATATATATATATATATATATATATATACACACACACCTATATATGTAAGTGTGTGTACATATAAATATGTATATATATATATATTCATTGAAAAAATCAAAGGCTATGGAGACGGTATAGTTTGGCTCAGATTTTACTTGTACGAAACCAGTGAAATTCAGTAGTTTTAGTTACTAGAGTTAACTATATCTTACGCCCCTGCAATGCACTGCTTATGCTCTCACATATTACATCACTCATGACATGGTCAGTGACATCACTGATGACTTCACTCATGATATCTCAAATAACTTCACTCATGACATCACTGACGATATCATCTGCAGAGCCACTCACACATCCACACACACACACACCCAGACAACCACTCACATACCCACTCACTCATCCATAGAGCCACTCACATACCCCCTCACCCATATAGACATTCACACAGACACTCACTTACCCATATACCTACTCACACAGCCACTCACTCACCCATACAGTCACTCACACAGCCACTCACTCAACCATACAGCTACTCACACACCCACTTATTCACCCATACAGCCAATCACACATACAGCTACTCAACAGAGCCACTCACTCACCCATACAACCACTCACACACCCACACAACCACTTACATACGTATTCATACATCCATACAAGCACTCAAATGTCCACTCACTCACCCATATAGTCACTCACACAGATACTCACTCTCCAATATAGGCACTCACACACCTACTCAGTTAACCAAACACCCACTCAAACAGCTACTCACTCACCCATACAGCCACTTACAGACACAGTCCTTTACCCATACAGCCACTCACATAGCCACTCAGTCACCCATGCAGACACTCACACAGCCACTCACCCACCCATACAGCCACTCACACAGCCACTCACTCACCCATACAGCCATTCACTACCCACTCACTCACCAATACAGCCACTCACACAGCCTCTCACTCACCCATACAGCTACTTACACACATATTTTTCTCCTATAGAGCCACTCACACACCCATACAGCCACTCAGACACTCATTCACACATGAATACACACAATCACACAGCCACTTACATAATATATGTTAGAAATAGTATCACTTATTAGTGGTGCAAAAAGTATACTAATTACTTAGTATATACGTTTAACATTCATAAACTTTTAGAAAACACTCACAATCACTGGATGATGTCATCAGTGATGTCATTTGAGATGGTATCAGTGATGTCACTGACCATGTCATGAGTGATGTAATATGTGAGGTCATTAGCAGTGCATTGTGGCGGCATAAGTTATAGTTAGCTCAGGTAACTATAATTGCTGAATTTTACTGGTTTTGTACAAGTGAAATCTGAGCCTAACTATAACATCTCTGTAACCTTTGGTTTTTCAGTGAATTTCTAAGGTTTTTTTAAACGTTATTTCCTAACTATAACATCCCTCTGACCTTGGTTTTTTCCAGTGAGTTTTTTAAGTTTACTTTCTCACTATAAAGTACCTGTAACCTTTGGTTTTTTCAGCAAATGTCTATGGCTTTTAACATTATTTCCTAACTGTAATGACCCTGTAATCTTTGTTTTTTTATTGAATTTCTAAGGTTTTTTAAAATGTTATTTCCTTAACCTGTAACCTTTGATAGTGGAAATGTGAGTGGCTGTATAGGTCGGTGAGTGGGTGTGTGAGTGGCTGCATGGGTGTGTGAGTGGATAAGTGAGTGGCTGTGTGGGTCTGTGAGTATATGTGAGAGTACCTTAATGGTTGTGTGAGTGGGTGCTTGAGTGTCTATGTGGGTGAGTCAGTAGCTGTGTAAGTGACTGAGCCAGAACGGAACATCACCTGCCCCTTTATCCAACAAGAGCCCACAGTTTTGCAGAAAAAAAGTCTACCCAACTGGAGTACTTTCAACTGGTTAATTAGTAAGTGATACCTTGTTGGGTAATAACTAGTGCCTATTCTACTCTACAGCTGCATAATGGACCATGAGGAAATGTCTCCAGTGACCTTGTTTGCATTTAATTTGGGCAATGTGATACTTTCTCGAGCGTCTTGATCCACAAATCTGCGATAACATGAATCCTCATCTAGAGAAGAGGACAAGACCTTGTTTGCATTTAATTTGGGCAATGTGATACTTTCTCGAGCGTCTTGATCCACAAATCTGTGATAACATGAATCCTCATCTAGAGAAGAGGACGAGACTACAGAGAGGGGAATCTCCACCAAACAAGAGTATTTTCTCCTAACTTTATGATGTAAGTGCTTTGTTTGTTGGAGATGTCCTCAAAACTCCTCTGCATCAAGAACGTGTAACCAAAATCGGTGTGAAACGCACTCTGAGGCCTTTTGGTAAGCTGTCCATCAACGTGGGAAAAGGTGGCAAGACCTTTGCATACTACTAAGGAAACAGTGCAGGGCCAAAGAGGCAGACCTTGCAGATGATGTGGGGCATTTGCATACTCAGGGTAATTAAAAGGGAGAACCATGGACTCTGCTCTCAAGACAATAAAGAAAACATTTGTCACAGTCACTTCAGATCAGATTGCGCTCCAATAGATCAACAATGCATTCACCACCATTAAGAATTTCAGATTGTTTTGTGTTCTGGAAGCTGGGCTTCACTTGGAGGGACAGTTGCTGTTGATGAGGAGGTGCTCAGGGGTTGCTCCCTTAAAACTGAATAAACTTCCACATATAATTGTGTGTCTGCACTTCTTAAAAATGGCGACAAGGATGGGATCGCAGAAGGCAGTCTAGACTTATGTGGTGTGGCAGTGTCTGGAACAAGCAACCCCTGGACCTCTAACTGCGAGTGGAACCGTGACTGTGCGAAATCCTGGTGTGGCTGCCCGTGCTCAGCATATCTGAAAGTCAAGACCGAATCGGAACGTGTTGTGTCTATTGTGGAATTCACTGAGGAGCTGAGGAATGGGAAGTGCCGGAGTGGTGTCACGGGTGCACTGGCAACGGAGTGGAGCACAAGAGTGGTGCTACGATCGTATCGGCAGCAATGGTGTACTTGCGGTGAAGAGGAGCACAGTAAGACTGCTAAGTATGCACCGGCGCGCTTTAACTATGATATTGGGACATCAGCAGCGGCGGTGAGTGATTGTGCTGTGTTAACCGTGCCGTGAGTGTTATTATTTAAACATACTCACCGGCAGTCTGTTGACCAACGCCTCCATTGTCTGGCGTCTCCACGAGGCAGCCATAGCGTGCTAAGGCCCTGGAGCGCGACATCCCTTTGTTACGGCGGAGCGCGTTGTACCAGTGTTGCGGCATCTTTGTGAAGTGGATGCGTGTAGAAGGAAGCGGCGTCACAGCAATGTCGTGCACGTTATGACGAGCTCTACGTCAACGTAATTACGCTGAGGACGACATTGCGGAAGAGTTAAGGCGTGGCAGGCATCGTTAGCAACACGCCGGGAAGTGTTATCTGCACTGTTCAAGATGGGAACTGAAGTGTTTTGCCTGCACTGTTCAAGACGGGAACGGAAGTGTGGCACTGCACTGTTTAAGACGGGAATGGAAGTATTGGCACATACAATCACAGGAACTGTGTTGGAACAGTGATCGAAAATAGAACTCGAGTCTGGACAGTGACATTTCAGCAACTTATGACTACGGTGACTACTTCACTTATTTTAACTTATTATATTTGGAAATGACTACATGGTATTACGCAATTTAATTATATGTCAGCAAAATAGCGGTAAGTGTTGGGGTGAACTGGTAAGTTGTGCTGGACATTTAGTCAAGAATATCACACAAAGGCAATTCCTGTGGTTATTTTATCTAGTCTAGAGATGGATTTATCAACTATTCTGGCTCCACCAACATTTTTCCAAAACCCAGGTGAACCTACAATGCCTTGGGAAGATTGGTTGGAGTCATTTGAGACATATCTAGAGGCAATAGGTGGAGAAGATTTTTTAGCTTCCGGTAAGGTGGCTTTGCTGAAACACAATCTAGGGATTGAGGGCAGGAAAGTGCTAAAAACGTTACCCACACATACCAGAGTGAACTCTACCAATCGCGAGGGTGGAGAAGGTGATACAGTTGAGGATACACAAGAGGACAGCTCGTATGAATATTTAGAGGTGGTAAAAGCTTTGGAGGAAACTTTTGGTAAGAAAGTTAGTATAGTGGTTGAGAGACACAATTTTTTTCTAGAGCACAATAACCTGGTGAATCTGTTGAACAATACATTTCGGTACTTAGAACATTTGCATCAACATGTAGGTTTAAAGATTTACGGGAGGAATTAATAAGGGACCAATTTATCAACAGAACAAGCAGTGTTAAAATTCAAGAGAGGTTGCTAGAGTTAAAGGATCCATCATTACAAAAAACTATAGAAATAGCTAGACGCCTGGAGAACATCGCTAGATATGTCAAAGAACTAAATTCGGACCAAGTTAAGGATAAAGTTGATAAGGGCGAGTATACCAAGGTTTGTGTGTTTGAAAAAAACATTATTAAGAAGGGTGACAAGAATGTTAAGAATTACCATCCTAAACACAATCGTATTTGTTATAGATGTGGCAGCCCAAGACACACTGCCGATTCTGACAAATGTGTTGCAACCAAAGAGAAGTGTTACAAATGCAAAACGGTGGGTCATTTTGCACGCATGTGTAAAGCTGGTTCGTCGAACAATTGGAAATCTTCAGTACATGCAATCAATAACTGAACACAGCGAAGAGGGTTCATCTGATAAAGTTGAAGTATTAGTCGTGGGTGTGGACACTATTAATGAAATTCGGGAAGGGTACAACCCACCAAGATGTATACTAGGAATTAATGGTATTAAGATTCCTGTCTGGGCAGATTCATGCTCTCCATATACCATCATCGATAAAGATATGTGGGAGAAAGTTGGCAAGTGCAAGTTGAATCCACCTGACATTGAACCTGTGGGCTATTGTGGTGTTAAGCTGCCCTTGCTAGGATTCTTTAACTGCAAACTATCACATAAAGACAAAGAAGTAATAAGCAAGGTGTATGTGGTAGAGAAGGGTAGATCCTTGTTGGGGTGGTGTGAACAAAAAATGCTAGGCATTGTGTTAGACCACAACCATCCCCAGCAAGTACTGGTAATTGAAGATGCTGAGAAAGCCAGATGGAGTGTTTAATATCCCAAGTTGTTCAATAATGAGCTTGGATGCTTGACCAAATTCGAGCATCGTATTGTTCTGAAGTCCAACAATGTTTCATGTGTACACAAAGCAAGGAATGTTCCATTTGCACTTAGAGAGCAATTGAGGAAGGAGCTGCAGAGGTTATGCGAGGTGCAAGTCATTGAACCGATTGAGTCATCGGAATGGCTTAGCCCCATCGTTTTGGCACGCAATTCTGATGGGAATTTGCGCATGCACATTGATTTGAGAGATCTCAATCGCAATATATTGGTCGACCGTAATCCCCTTCCGCATATCAAATAAATGGTATCGTCTGTCACCAATGCAGCATATTTTTCCTTGATCGATCTTTCAAGTGCATACCATCAAATCCGGTTACACCCTACATCAAGACACCTTACTTCATTTATAACACCAGAAGTTGCATTCTGATTTGTACGAATGCCTTTCGGATTAGCATCCACTTCTGCTGTTTTCCAGAGGGTGATGTGTAAGATATTGAGGAATATGTCTAAAGTCTTAGAGGCAGATTTACAAGCCCCTTGCACCACTTTTGCATCACTTTTCCCATGTTAAAAGTGACGCAAAAGTGGCGCAAGGGGCTTGTAAATCTGCCCCTTAGTGTTCCAAGAGGATGTTCTGGTGTGGGGTTCAGACCGGGAAGAACATGATATGTTCTTAGATGAAACATTGAGCAAATTGCAACACGCAGGTCTAACTGTGGGAGTCCACAAATGCAAATTTGGTGTGGAACAAATAGACTATCTGGGAGACGCTTTATCAAAAGCAGGTGTTAAATCTAAAAAGAAATTGTTGGAGGCTATTGCTGATGCACCATCACCACTAAACAAGAAGCAATTGCGATCATTCCTGGGCTTGGCGGAATTTAATTCAAAATCTGTCCAACATTTTGCTGACAAGGTGCACATTTTAAGAGTTTTATTGAAGAAAGGAAGCAAATTTGTATGGTCAGATGAGTGCCTGATAGCTTTTGAGGCCATCAAAGAGCAAATTGTGAAAGCAGTGGCACTAAAACCTTTCAATCCATGTGACCAAAGTATAGTGGTAGTGGATGCAAGCGCATACGGGTTGGGGCCCGTCTTAATGCAAAAACATCTTGGTCAAGAACGTGTGGTAGCGTTTGTGTCTCGCACATTGAAGGGTGCTGAACCTACTTATTCTGTTATTGAGAAGGAGGCCCTAGCGTGCTGGTGGGGTGTCAACCATTTTAAGACCTATGTCTGGGGAACTCATTTTGAGGTCAGATCAGACCATAGACCTCTCATTGATCTAGTCACTACCAAGGGAGCTGGGAAAGCAACACCCAGGATTGCTAAGTGGTTGACAAGGTTACAGGGATATGACTTTACTTTGAATTATGTGCCAGGTATTCGCAACATAAATGCTGACTGTTTGTCGCGGTTGCTGTAGGAAAGTAGCATCTGCTTCTTATGGTTACCCCCACTTTTTGCTTGATGTCTCACTGTTTTTGACTAGTCTGACTGGGATCCTGCTAATCAGGACCCCAGTCTATCTGCTTTCTCCCCTAAATTGACATACACGTACTTTGGTACACTCCAGATTGGATACTGGGTTCCCTTATCAGTCCCTAGTATATGGTACCCATGTACCCAGGGCATAGGTACCCCAGGAGCCTCCCATGGGCTGAAGCACGTATTATGCCACCCATGAGAGGCCATACAAAATGAAACTCTAGGTCTGCTACTGCAGCCTGTGTAAGCTGGTGCTTGCACCACTTACTTTAGATATAGGTTCACTATATCTATTGGTCACTACACTTAAAACTTATAAGTCACCCCTATAGCAGGCCTTAACAATCCTGAAGGCAGGGTGTTGAGTTTTATGTGAGAGGGTGCCCCTGCATGAGCAGAGCCTCTCTGCAGCCTTCGGAGACCATTCTCCCGGGTTGTCTGTGACTCAGCCAGACATATAGGTAGAGGTGCATTATAACCTCGCGGTAAATGCTATCTCGAAAACGGCTGCATAGAAACATATCGTGTTTGGTATCAAACACCTTGGAATCATACCTCCACACCAGTAACTGGTGTGGGAGGTATGATTTCACCCTTCTGAAGCGAGCTTCGTGGGGTCACTGGTCTTACCGGTGCCAGCCTTCTCGACCCGGACAGCACAAAATGGATGCTGCCGACCAGAGACACATTTCTGCCCTCCTGCTGCTGAGCCAAGCTCGAGCAGAGGAAGGCAGCACAATAGGCATCCTGTCACAGGGAGGTGTGACCACCTCCCAGACAGGATTTAGTGTATTGGGGCTGGGTGGGTGCACTCTAAGAGTGCCTTAAAGTCTGCACTTGGGCCACATTTGGTGTCCCTGTGCATAGTCCAGCTCAAACCAGTTCTGGGAGCCATTGGCTCCTGCTCTGGCACGAAACTGGACAAAGGACATGGGTGTAACCACCCCTCTGTCCTGCCCCTCCCCTAGGAGTGTCCCCCGAATCTGTCCAACCCTCTCCTGTGGGTACAAAAGGGCTTACCTGGCTGTAAGACTTTAGATTTTACGTGGACAAGATTCTACAAGAAGAAACCAGTGACCTTCGACCGTCTGGACACTCTGGACTTCACTGGACCTCGACTGGGCTCGACTTAGTTTGTGCCTTTGCTCCATACCGGCTCCGTGCAAGACCTGTGGTGCACTTCGGACAACTGAAGAATCTCCCTTGGAGTGAAGGGGTCACTCCCCTGCATTCGCAGGCACCTAACCGCAACTGACCGGTCTGCTGCTCCTGAGCTCCTGTGGACTCCGAAGATTTCAGCAACACAGGAGGTGGGTTTCTGACGGTCCCTGAGGTCGATCTGCCCTCTTACTGAGTTTGAGGCCAGTATCCCTCGTGGGTACTGCATAACCTGAACCCCTGTGCACCGCTTCCATTTGCAGTTGAATATGCTTGTTGGTGATTCCCGAGCTTGTGCATTGGACTTCGTGTAGTCCTGACCCTGACCAGTATTTGCACCAAAGAACTCCAGCCTCCTCACACCGAGTGCTCCGTGAGCTGGTAATTTGCAATCTTGCTCGAGGTCCCCTCGCGACTCCTGGTCATCCGGCCTGTGGGTCCTCCTGAGGGTCATCTTGATTTCTCGTGGGCTTTCCTGGTTGCTCCAGACGTGCCCTGACTCTCCATTGCTTGGTGAGTCCCCTGGACCTTGCTGGTCCACACCGTAACATGCTTGACCTTCCTGCGTGGGTTGCTTTTGCCAAGGCTTGTTGGTGCTCCCGCCGGACACCGACCCCTCAGCACTCGACATCCTTCGTGGGACAGCTCACTTCCGGCTCCTGGTTGTCCTCGACATCTCCTGGTCCTCGTGACTGCAGAGTCAAGCATCCCTTCTTTGCACCTGAAGCACCCGACATCGGTGGGCATTCGTCACCCGAGCCCCTGGTCACTCTGAAGTGACCCAGACTCTGTCCCCTCTGCTTTCAGGTTCCTTCCTTCCAGAATCCAGGCTTGGATTCCACCGGACCCTTTTCACTTTCACGGCAGCAGTACTTCTTCACAGCTCTCCATTGAGAACGACGAGAGTTTCTGACGCCACTTCAGACCTATGCACCCAGCTCCCCTGGGATAGGTAACTCTGGTACTACGGTACCCACGGGTGGGGTGGCTCTTCAAACTCTTAAGTTCCAAGGGGTTCGCTTGAAGTCCTCCTAGAAGGGTCCTTAAACTTTAAAGGTGTAACCGCGATTTCCCCATATAATTGTACGGAGCCCGCAGTTGTGTTCCCACACTGCACCCGGCCTCTGTGGGGTCCCTGTCTACACACCTTGGGTGGTTCCTTGGGGTCCCAGTGATTCTACGTGCTCTAGACCTTGTCTTGATCTCAGTCGTGACTGTTATACCACTATTTTAGTATATGGTTTGGTCTCCCCCTGGAGCCCACTGTGTATTGTGCTACTTACAACTGTTCTATTGATTACATATTGTGTGCTTTGTGTTCTATCCTCGTGTAGAGGATAGTAGAGAGTGTTATATTAATAAATACATATTTTTATATAATACTGTGTGGTTCTCCTTCATTTAGTCATTCAGGAGGTGATATTCTGGTAAAACAAGCTGCTTTACATTCCTTCAAGATTAAGCCTGAAGGCTGCTCTCCACAGCTACCACTAGGATAGCTTTCTAAAGGTTATCTTTGACCTCATACATCATAAGGGTCGTTTGGACTGGTACAAGGTGCCCACTTTAATTAGTGGACAGCATATACCAGGCCAACTTCTCACAGTTGCCATCACAGTGTGTAGATGAAGAGGATGAAATCAACGATGAATGTGTAGTGGCCAGCGTGTCTGAGTAATGCAATGGTGCCATCACAGTGGATGAGTGGAAGTCAGCAGTAAGGGAGGATACCATCATGAAGGACTTATTGAACGAATTATCCAGCCCATCCCAACCCAATGTGATTTTAAAAAGGAAATTTGGCGAATTCTGGAAAGTGTGGGCAGAGCTTTCTGTCAAGGATGGTGTAGTGCATAGGGATGGCACACTGGTGGTGCCTGAAGGCTTACAGTCCAGGTTGCTCAGGTTATCGCATGAAGGACATAGTGGGATGTCAGGGATGAAGAGAAGAGCGAGGGTGACCTTTTGGTGGCCTGGAATGGACAAGGAAGTGGAGGAGTGTGTACGAGGTTGCATAGATTGTATGTGTAGCGACAAGTCCCGTCGGGTTGAAGAATCTACTATTGCTCCCACCAAGTTTCCTAGTAAACCATGGGAAAGAGTGGCCATGGACATTTGCGGACCTTTTTCTGCTAAAGGTATAACAAATAAATTTGCCCTTGTGATGATTGATTATTATTCTAAGTTGCCTGAAGTGGTGTTTTCTGGTGAAGTAAAGGCGGCAAATGTCATTGAGTTTTGTGATCAAATATTCCGCAGGGAAGGTTGTCCTGATACGCTAGTAACCGACAATGGGCCCCAATTTACGGCGGAAGATTTTAAAACATATTTATCCAAGATGGGTGTAGTGCACCGCACCACAGCAATTTACTACCCGAGGGAGAATGGCCTCGTTGAGAGATTCAACCGAGTTTTGAATGAGTGTGTTCAATTGAGTGGGAGTAGTGGCAGTGATTGCAAGGAGGCTGTAAAGGAAATGTTATGGAGTTACCGCACTACACCCCACTCTGTCACCAAGGAGACTCCATTCATGCTCTTGAAGGGAAGGGAGCCGGGAACAAGAGTCTCTCCAGCACGGATGCTCCAGGGACGCACACATCAGTTGGACAAGGAGAAATTGGTGGACAGGGTTCAAAAACATCAGGCCAAGTACGTAAGTAGGCACAATGATAAATTAAAAAGGGGAAGGAAAGTGTTTGTGGTGGGTGATTGGTAAGAACCAAAAATTTGAGTACCCAGAAGATGTCAAAATGGTCAGTGCCAAAGTGTGTAACAAAAGTAGCAGGCAACAATGTGTGACTGTCCGATGGTAAAAGGTGGAAACTCCGCAGGGTCACAATATGCAATGCACTCGAACGTGACATGTGGGTGAAGAAATTGAGTAATAGTTTGATGGAAGGAGTGGTTGGTCGAAAGTCCAATGCGAAAGAGTTGGAATCTCAGGTCAGGAGGAGGCCCCAGTGGCAAAATGACTATGTGTGCTATTAACTACTGTATAGTTGGATTCTTCTGAATATATTCAGTTGTTCCTTCTTACATGTCAGCCCATGGTTTTCATATTGGTTATTGTTTTTATTGTTTCTGTGTTTATTCATTACCATTGTGTTTATTGTTCTTGCGGTTATGCATATTGTTATTGTTGTTGGGAAAGGGAGATGTGTTGTATCCTAGCAACCTTGCATGGCAACTGTGCTCTGTAGCCTAGTGATAGTTGCCAGTCTTCCTATGTTCTGGAAGCTGGGCTTCACTTAGTGGGACGGTTGCGGTTGATGAGGAGGTGCTCAGGGGTTGCTCCCTTAATACTGAATAAACTTCCACATATAATTGTGTGTCTGCCCTTCTTAAAACCAAGCCCAAGAAGTTAGGATCATTTGTGCTTTACAGACGTGGAGCTTCCAATGGGGCACCTACTGGGGCAGATTTACAAGGATCTGACGCATCTGCATAGATGTGTCAGTTTCCTTGCGTCAGCGCCGAATGTCCTTGCGCCACTATGGATGCGCTGCATTTACAATACAGTGCTCCATGGCGCAAGGATTAACAGATGCGTCAGAAATTCTGACGCATCTGTTGGCGCAAAAGTGACACATTGCTGGAGTTGCTCATGAAAGTGACGCAACTCCAGCAATGCGCCACAATAGATGGGTGAGTCCCATACAAAAAGCCCTGCGTCATTCCTTACGCCTGGTCTGAGCAGGCGTAGGGATTTTGACGCAGTGAAGGCTTAGAGTGATGTAGTCAAATCTTGTAGATTTCACTGCGTCAGTTCTACATGGCTTTTTACGTGGGGACGCCCACCCTGCATACATTATACCTGACGCAGGTATAATGTGAAGCAGGGATTTACAACATGACGCATATCCCTAGATGCATCACATTGTAAATGGGCCGCAACATTTACGCCGCAGCTGCGTCACAAAAGTGACGCAAAGGCGGCGCAAAAGTCATGCAAGGGGCTTGTAAATCTGCCCCACTGTGTTTATATTTGCAAGTGCTTCCCGTTGAGGTTTAATTTCTGTGAACGAGCATCAGGGCCATAATGGAACCTCATTTTTTCCAAGAAGAGTCTGCAGTTTTCTCGAAAATGTCTACCCAACTGCAGTACTTTTTACTGGTTAATTAGTAAGTGCTACCTCTTTGGGTTAATGTCTAGTGCATATTTTACACTACAGCTGCATAAAGGACCACGAGGTAATGTCTCCAGTGACCTTGAATGCATGTAATTTCGGCAATGTGATTGTTCCTCGAGCGTCTTCACCCACAAATCTGTGATAACATGAAAGATGACGAGACTACAAAGAGATGAATCTCCACCAAAGAGGGGTACTTCCTCTTAAATATATAATTTTAAGGAAAAGGGAGCTGGCCAAAAATGAATGTGGGAGGGGAGCCGCGCGGCCCCCCACCCTCGGCCGAAATCGGCCCTGGGGACCCCATCCCCAGCCCTCTGATCTTGGGTGCCCTGGAGCCCACCCAAAGCACCCAGTGTGCAATGCTGGGGACCACGGGGAGAGACTCAATGCCCCGTGGTCCCTGCTGGCTCCCCGCCTCCAACAGGAGCTGACATTGCTTCCACACGCAGCGAGTAGCCATAAATGCTCCTCCCTGCGTGTGGGAACAATTTTTTCATGTTTTGAAAAGTCTGCTTCCAGCGGGCAGGGGCAGTGTTCCTGCTCCCACCCACTAGGAGCAGACTTACAGTTTGCTCTCGCTTGGCAGGAGCTGTCAAAGCGCTTGCCAAACGAAAGCAAACTGCTATCTCCCGAGGGTGGGCACCTCAGGGGATAGGGAGCTGGCCCTGGGGGGTGGCGGTCCCCTGGGCCATTAATGACTCCAGGAAGGGGCCCCCTCCCCTTTAGTTTGAATTTTTGGCCCGGGGGAGGTGATGGTCCTTGGGGCCCTACTGAGCTAAGGAGGGGGGTCCACATGGCCCCCCTCCAATTTACTATTAAAGCCCCGGGGAGGTGGTGGTCCCCGGGGCTCCTATGAGCCCTACGAGGGGGGTCCGCGTGGCACACTGCCTATTGTATAATTAAGCCTCAGGGAGGTGGTGGTCCCCGGGGCCTTTAAAGGCCTCCGGAAGGGGGCCACATGCCTTCCCTCCCTTCATTTTTAAAAATAAACCCCGGGGAGGTAGTGGTCCCTGGGGCTTAAACTGTCCTTGGGGAGGGGGGCCGCATGCGCCCCCTCCTCTTATGTTTATTATACGCTGGCCCACCCGGGGCTGATGTTTAAACAAGCCCCGAATTTGCATATCCGTCATGATTTTGGCAGCAAATTAATTTTTTTACATGCTTGTTGGCCCTGCCAAGGTCCTTGGGGAACCCCATCACCAGGCATACGGGGTCAGGGTATTCCTAGTTTGCCCCCTTCTTTTTTTTTTTACGTTTCTGATTGGGACTCGGCTGTGTCTGAGTCCCAAGATGCCTGCCAACACTTCCTGGTTGAAGTGTTAGCAGCAAATCAGATCTCTGCACAATGGGCCCGATTCACAAAAGTAATCTGAGACAAAATCCTAACTTTACGACTTTTGGTATTCACAAAGGGCATTTAGGAGTAGTAAAGTTAGGAATCCTAACTTTACTACTCCTAAATGCCCTTTGTGAATAATGAAAGTCGTAAAGTTAGGATTTTGTCTCAGTTAAACTTAAGTTTTGGTCTTCCAAAACTTAAGTTTAACTGAGACAAAATCCTAACTTTATGACTTTCGGTATTCACAAAGGGCATTTAGGAGTAGTAAAGTTAGGGGGCCCGATTCACAAAAATAATCTGAGACAAAATCCTAACTTTACAACTTTCGGTATTCACAAAGGGCATTTAGGAATTCTTATAGGTTCTTTTTGTTGCGTCTCCGTATTCGTTGCAAGTCCGGCCCCGCCACGCGCACCAGCTGTGAAAAGTGCGCCCTTCGTTCTTGGACTGCTTTGTTGAAGAATATATATATATATATATATATATATATATATATAACACACACATATACTTACGTTAACTATACGTCTTACAATGCGTGGTAAAGGCATGAGTGGTAAGATTTTTCCGTGGTAAAGGCATTGCGTGGCAATGCCTGCGTTGTAAAGGATGTTTCCCTTTGAAAGATACACTCCAGTAGCTTTTGCTAGTGGATGTAAAGCACCACTACTCAAAAACATAATAAAAACGGTTTCTTTTTTTACATTTTGTATCATTTCTTTAAAATCACTTCTTGCGTTGTCATTGGTGTTAAAGTTGTGTGATTGCTTCGGGGAATTTAATCAAATTTGTTACTTAGTTCTAACTCCTAAGAATTGTCAAAACTTGAGACATCTGTGGGACATCTCAGAAAAAACACATCCTAGCATTTGTTGCTAGCAGACATGACTTTGTTGGTGGCTGAGACAAGACAGAGCAACATTCAGTTACAAAAACATCAGATTCATTTTTTAATTGAATATAAATTATTTAATTTTTTTAAATGTCATTTTGATTTGATTTTGTAATAATCAAACAAACCAAAGCTTCGTTACATAAAACATTGTCATCTCACTGGTATGGCAGTTCAGTCATTGCTCTTGGGTTACACAGGAGAGCAAAGGCACCACAGCATGCTTTGTAGTCCAGCCATGTTGAGATCCTGCGACGTATACCAGTACACTAGTGACGACAGCAGAGCCTTCACTTCTGGTTGGCTGGTGGTTGTGGGACAATCTACAATAATGTGCCCACTGCGTTAAAAGGCACTAGATGCATTTTACATTTTTCTGATAGATGTATTATGTACAAGTTTGGTTTAAGGCAGTTGGTACCTCTGCTCCCACCTTCCTGTAAACGCCTACGTGGTACGTTCCGCATAGAACATCCTGACTAAAGACTCATTGGAGAGGCGCGCGCAGATTTGTTACCAAACCAAGTCGGTGTACAATTACAAAAAACCAATTATGGGTGCGATTTCAGCAACACAAATGTGTAAAAATCATGGCTTCCTGAAATTGTACATTGATTGTAAGCTTCGCGTATACGTCTGAGGTAGTCTAAAAAGATTGTCAACAATGGAGAAATCCGAAGAGGTTACTTCTTTTTCTTCCTTAATATTTTAGAAGCATCCCAATTTCTGCAGATTTCCAGAGCCGAGTTTCTGTCTTTGAGGCCGGGTATGTTATTACGTCGTAGAATACTGGAGTGAAAACCCAAGGCCTGGTCTTGGAATTGAGATTACTCTGGGCATACGAGAATACGCTTTCGTGGCTGTAGTAAAGGTGTTTTCAAGACCATTCTAAGTAATTATCGAGTGTTATTGCCCTCTTCTGAGGGCGCTTTATGCTGTTTGATTGCTCCATTGCTCCTGAGCTAAACATGAGGACGTATACCGAAGTTAAAGGACGGTTAATACCTGTAAACGCCCTTAGCAGAAGGCAATAATACTATTAACACCAACATCCCTAACTATATGTAGACACTGTACTACAATCCCTGTTGGCTTCTTGTCCTTGCTATGCCCTTTTGCTCAGCTCAGATATACTCAAAATGCTGGCAAAAGGTAGTTATATCCAACACCAATAAGCCATCTGATTGGCTGACCTATTCTCAGCATTCCATAGAAGGTGTTAAGATAGAATAGTGATAAACACCTGTGCTAGGTTTTTTGGGAAGAATCAAAACCACATATTGTATGTTGGTTGATTTTAAAATATGTTGATATTACTCTACCTTTTGTGGGTTATTATCATAATGCAATCAAGTAATTGAATTCTGTGTGACCCACATTCATGAAAAAATATTCTGAATTCTAAAACATTATCTGAAAAGAACCATGCGGACGTGACGGAATCAGAACAGAGTAGGTACACTTCACATTCGTAACACTTTCATAATAATTATCTTTGGTATCACAAGATTTTGGTTTCCCTTTCATAGTTCACCAAAATACTCAAGTAAAAAAAAAAAAATGAAACAACATGTGTTCTATTCTTTTTGGATGCAGGCACTGGTGTACAGATAAACTAACAAATAACAGGCTAGTATGGCAGCGATAAGGGTTGTTTACACCAGTTGCTCACTGTGTGCCTTAGTTACACAGGACATACCAATGACCGACACTGACGTTGCATGTCACATTAACATGTCAGGACCAATTCAGAAATGGAAGTAGGTGTAATAAACACCAGGCCGTGTCCTACCACAATACTGAAGGTGTAATATAGACATATAGTTATATTTACTCCACAAGATGTATTAAGACTGTATCTTCAAGGTATGTAGATGTGGAATTAGTAAATATATACTTTTCTATGTATGCTCAACTTGATACTGTTTGAATAGTTGATAATGTGGAGTTGATATAAGTGCAGGCCGATGTTATTGACCTCAATATTATGACATAAAACCACTCCAGGCGTATCTTACAATATGGACCCCTGGTCGGAGATCTTTTCATTGGCTGCCCATCTAAAAAATAGAAAGGGGCATGATTCATAATTCAGTACGAAGGCAAAATTTTATGATTCCTGGAGGAAGTGTGAAATCCTCTCATGAGTCCACTGTTCTGTTCACCTAGCAGAGAAAATTCCTCCAGTGGATTCTTCCCATGGTTTAGAGGTTCTTCCAGAAATCAAAGGATTTGTCTAAAGCAGACCCATACATAGAACGTAAGGTCACGTGTAGTGCCCCGGCTTATTCTCGGAGCTGGCCTCCAATTCCTGAGGTATTCATTTGTCCCATATGCACCTGTGAGATCGCTAAGATCCTCTACAAGGCACCTGATGGAAACCCTGTCTTTTCTTCCCATCAAATTTAGCGTTGTTTTGTGTCCGGGCAGCTTCCCTGCGGATCCCATTGCTTGTAGTGTTGCGTCTTGAACTGCGCCATCCAAGGTTTCGTAAACTACTCAAGACATGGCTCTTCACTTAGTAACAGATGTCATCCTATTCTCTATGTTTCTCTGTATATATCACTTGATAGGGACACTGTGTGCTTGCAGTAGGATAGGCCAAAAGGAGATTAATACCATGAAATGTAGGCACAATCATGAGCTCCTGTTTTGTGAATCACAAAACATGCCTTGGAATTCGCTCCATTATTGGTAAAGATCATTAATTGCATTGCTTGCCCTAGTACACCCTCCTAGTATACACCCACATTATTGAAATTTAAGTGTGAGTAGAACATTCATGCATAGTGTGCAACGAGCACAGGCAGCTTCAGCTGACACATGTTAATTGCTCTCCTATTTTGTGAGTCAGGCCCATTTTATTAATGTCTACATTACTCATCTGCAGCGGTCTATACGAATTTTTTGGGATCTAGTTCTCCTTTCGTGACTCAGCCTATATACATATGCCTTGTTGAGATGATTAGAAACACAAATCAACCATAAAGCTGCATTCATAAGATCGCTTCATCTGCTGTACATATTCATAACTATTCACACCTTTCTACTTATGAGCAGGGGGCAAATACAGACCTGTGTGATGAATACCTAACAACGAAATAACCTTTAAGGTAGGACATTTTGGGCCTGATGATGCAGTCCATGCCACATAACACATGCTCGGCATTTCAAGAAGCAAACAGCAAAATAAATCATATCTGCCATTTCTGTTTCTCTGTGAAGGTGCTGCCTCTTCTGCAGAGGACCAGTTGGGAGACAGGTTGGATAGTTGCCTAGAGAACAAGACAGACACACCACATTTGTGATGATACATTGTGGCCTGTCGAAGGCAGGCGTCGTCTCGGATTCCATGTGGGACAGAATAATTGGTGGCCAAGCACTAGGCAACCTTTCCTTACAGATCAGTGATGAGTCTAGGACATGCTAGACTTCCTTGGCCAACCTATTGTGCCCTACGCGCTCTCATATAGAAATGCCAGTAAGCCATGTTGTTTTTTTCTGTTGACCACAGGGTTCATTGTGGTGCCTGTCTTTGCTAAAGGTGGATATAGAAGGCAGCTGGTGGACATTATCCACACATTTGTATCTGTTCATCCTTTCTGCTAAGTACTACCCGTGCAGTAGCTTCTGATCGATCATGGCCCATGGTCACAATTATTACACATGGTCTTTGAAATTTGTGCCAAGGCAACACCATCCTGTGACTGGAAGTGAGGTACCTGAAATAAAGTCACGGAGGCACACCTAGACACTGGCATCTCCAAACTAGCTTTATCCCTCCTTGGAAGTATGACACATGGATTTTGAACCCATAGCAAGCTTGGTGTACTTCTAACATATTTTCTGTTCAATGCATTTTTCATCAAACATGATTTTCTCTAGTTGGGCTTTCTTGTCCAATCAATGTGGGAAGCAGGAAGAGCTAAGGAAAGTGGCACCTTTCACTACCCTTCCAAAAGGAAGAAGTAAGCTTAGGCAGAAATGATACAAGGACAATGGGAACATTTTAGCACATATAGTCCTGGTGTCAGTTCTTCATTTCCACATAGTGTGGCACATGCCTCACTGCAAGTACGTGGTTCCCGGATCATAACATAACATGTGCATTTGTAAAGCACACCCTCACCCAGAAGGGCATCTTGGCGCTTAATTCTATTGTTACCCAACTCAATGGTCAAGTGCCATCTCACAAGTATTGTCACACACACACAATCTGCAGGTTCAGAGGGACACATACAAGTTAACCCACCTACTTGAAATAGCAAAAAGAACCACTGACGCGCAGCGGACATTGACAATAGGGTGCCCTTTAAATACAAATTTAGATGCAAGGGTGATTATGCCTATGTTCTACCACAGAAGCACTAATACTGACAAGAAACACATAGTAAGGTCAGAGTTCTGTAAACATGTTGTCGCACAATTGTACTCCGCATCTTACATTCTTTGTGGACATCTTTAAAGCAATACTTCATACTTCCATCCAAGGCTGGTCATGTTGGCAGCAGAATGTCCACACGAATTGTGCAGCTGCCTGCTGGTCCTCCATTATCATAGCAATCATCAACATAGATTATAGATTCTGCTAACTGCATACTAATTATCATTTTACATTTAAAAAAAAAGAAGGAATTAGGTGCATATAGTAAAGGCATGTCTTGGGTCACAGGAAACAAAATGAGACATTTCAGGGGGGTCAAGGATGGGGAGGTATTGCTCTTGGAACACAGGCATGCCTGTAGTTCATGCAGATTGCTGTCATCTCACCTACACATTTGTAAGGTTACATTTTCAACTTGGAAATTATAGTAAGCGGTGCGCAGGCGGTGCCCAGGCCGAAGAACTAGTGCAAACTGCCACAATGTCTCTTACACTGAAACCAAACCAGCAGTGATTTTGTTGCACAAGTTACCAATCCTTGCAGGGGAGAGTACCATTAATATTTTGAAGACCATTTTTACCAAGGCTTGAAAGGAGGGTTATTATCAGACGTCTTAGCCTTAGCTCACTCTTCCTTCTTAAAAAACACCATAAAACTTTCAACAAACATAGGGGGCATATTTACAAAAAAATGCCGGAGCGCGGTGTTATGCCGAATTTGGCAACGCCGCGCTCTGACATTTTCAAAACGCTAGGATTCTCTGTATTTACAAAAATACAGCGCACCCTTGCATTTCCTCTAGCGCTAAAAGCTGCCTAGTCCCAGTGCAGGCACCCTGCCGCCATGTTGCAAGGGACGATAGTTTATGTGCAGGAAGGGACACCTTTGCCGCAGTGCACTGCTGCGGTAAGGGGCATATTTACAAGGTGCGGTTAGGCCTCATTAAGTGGCTTAGCGCCACCTTGTAAATATGGGGAATGGGGCAACGCCACTGGAGCCTCAAAAAAAGTGATGCTCCGGTTGCGTTAGGGGCTTGTAAATATGCCACATAGTGTTCCACCATTCGGGCAGTCTTCAGTTTGGCGAATAGTCTTCCTATATGTTGCCAATACATAGTGTAACCAAATGATCTGACATGCTCGCTGCTACATCCTGCATGTCTTTTAGGAAGAGTACTATTGAGCTGAGTGGAACATATCTGAAAAAAGGTACAGCCTGAACTGAACACCGTCCAATAATCAACACTAGATTCTAAGCTAAGAGCAGATCCGCGATATGGTCTAAAACGTTCCAGAAACTGATCTACGCGCTGTCCGAATGCAACTGATGACTGCAAGTCCCCATCCAGAAACTATATATTGGATGTTCGCATACCTAATGGGAAATGTTTGACAAGCAGACTGGCTGGGCTATCCAAAACTATAACACATGGACATGCTTGTGTGACACATGAACCGAAATTGATGGTTTTGTTTGTCAGACACATGACGGGCAACCAAGATACATAGTCATG
The DNA here is from genome assembly GCA_963921515.1 of Calotriton arnoldi. Taxonomy (NCBI): domain Eukaryota; kingdom Metazoa; phylum Chordata; class Amphibia; order Caudata; family Salamandridae; genus Calotriton; species Calotriton arnoldi. The sequence goes on from CAWUFW010006468.1 coordinate 161,794, forward strand.
GTTGGCCAAAAGACAGTGGCACACTGATGTGCAAGCATGAAAAAAGGTACTTCGCAACGTAATCTTCAAGGCAGTATCTGCTTCATCAATTGTGCAACGATTTCAATAATTCTTCAAACATTCAGTATGATGTGTCAGTTTCATGTCTATCACCTCATTTTTCAGTACTGTTACACTCAAGCAACATGATGCCTTCATTCTGGTTATCATTCGCGCATAAGCTCCATTGAAAAACACTCATACCACTTCTTGGAAAAGCAGCCCAATGTTTTCTATAGCAAGGAACATTTGACTTATTCTATCATTTGGCACTAGGGAATTAGAGCATTTTCCACATATAATTTCTGATAACGGAAGATAGCTTTGAAGACCTACGCATATTGGGTTTGGTGGTTGTGGTCTCCACTTCTCCTTTCTTTTGAGAAACATCATGGATCAACACCAGTTGTTCACAAATTTCCACAAGGTATTGTGGAATTGTGGTTACCCCGTATGACTGCAGAAATCTATCATCGACATCTTCTGCAGGTTCAACAAGGATGTGCATATATATCTATATATCCAGGTGTTGTGTTTCACCAGGTTCTGAAACTCTTTTGGAACTGAAATATGGGACTTAGTCAGGTGTCATCCTGTGAAAAGGCAAGTGAGGTGAAGACCTTGGAAGGAAATAAAAAAGTCATATCAATATGCTGATCTGACAAGCAGACTTGAAATAATGTTAGGAGCAAGGTGCTATGCCGTAGTTTTAAAAAAAAGCAAACTTCGATGGCAGTAAACATTCAGGCAAAGAATAGAAGTAGTAATTTCACATTCTTGCCCTTAGTGTGTCCTAAAGCCTTACCTTGTATGTCAGAATATCGCGCACAAAAATACTGTCCTACAAAAATATTGTAGCCAGAATATCGACTACCACAATATTGTAAAACAAAATTGTAGAAAGACAAGTATAGATTTACTATTCTTAACTCCACATCTACGCACCTTGAAGATTTATTGATTTGAATAGTAAATTTATACTTACCTGTATATACTTACTTTCACAATATTTTGGTGGTCGAATTCTGACTACACCATTTTTGTAGATTGATATTTAAAACTCAATATTCTGGTAAAATACCACTGGTATACTCTCCCAAATTAAGATTTTTATAGTGTTTTACAAGATTTTCTATAAAAGATTTGTTCCAGTTATAAAAAATCTATTTTCGGACTATGAGAAAGCAGAAAAAGGCAAATAAATTAACTGGTACAAAAAGAAGACCTCGGAGGGCCTATGTTATTAAGAGTGGATTTTAAGAGCGTGCTCTTCATTGTGATTTGTTTCAAGATGAACTACCTGGAAGGAAAACAGGCGTCAGATTGGAGTCTGGAGGTTGCTCTATATGTCATTGAGAGCATTTTAGCATGTGCCATAAGTTCACATAAAATGTTGTATGATACACAGCACAATGATCAAAAACAATACAACATGTTACTGGCTTCGGTGTCGAGGACACCAGAATGTTCCTGAGGTGTCCTGACTTCAATTCTTCAAGTCGCGTTTGTGCAAAACTTAACGCTGTTTGCGTCTCGAGGCGCCACTGCAACGGATTGTAAAATGGCTTCCCTTGCACTGCGGGATTCACTGGTTGACGCTTTATGCTTTAAGCCACTGGACCAATGCAAATGGTGAATCCAGTACTCGGAGCGCAGAGGCAGAGAAGAAAGCTTGTTGGTGATACAAAAGGATTCCTCCATTCTTCTGGATTAAAACCCTTGTAGGTTTACGTTTTCACATCTGTTTTTAGCACCAGTCACATAATTCTAGTAAAAGACCTTAATATTTTAATTTGTAGGAAAATAAAAAAGAGTCCTGATGTGGATCTGACAGCATAATCTGTGCGGTGCAAAATATTTGAAGGATCAACACACGGATTCCAATTCTTTCTTTGCGGGTGTGACGGCGGTACTGTTGCCCAACATCCTGTCCTCCGTTTCTCCATTAATAGATGCGTCTTTTTTCTTCCTCTGCACTTCCCTTTGATGAAACCAAGGAATGAGACACAGAATTGCTCCTCCAATCATAGGGGGGACTCCAGCCAGGTAGAATGCAATATCATAGGAGCCCAAGTGGTCACGCAAGATACCTGCAGGGGAAGAAAATAAGAATAAGTGGCATGACATATGAGGAAACGAGCATTCATGTCAATATGAAGTCAAAAGGCAAACTGAGAAGCCAGGCATGTCTTATGGGCACTTGTGCCATGAGGTCTGGTGCATAGAAAACACAGGCATAACAGCAATAGGATGAACTTGTGCTAAACTAGTGTAAGATCTTTGGCACACGCCTGCGAGTGGAACGAAGAAGAGGCGAGGAGTAGAATAGAGGAAGAGAAGGCTAAGGGGCCATACAGAACTTCAAGATAGATTTGGGACAGGAGAAGAAGAGAGATAGTTGAGTGACAAAGCAAGGTATTACTTCACAGATAGGGTGGCAGAAACAGAACAGATTGAAATATCTCCCTCCATCTGCCTGGGCTTCAAGGCCTCAGCCAGATGATTAGCAACCAGATGATAGTGGGGAGGGGGCACATGAAGTTCCAATGTAAATCATTCAGTTAATGTCAAAGCAATTTTGATGCTGAGCCTCAAAATGCGTCTTGAAATCCAATTTGAGGGTAGTTATTTCTTTCGCTTGCTGATGAACAAGCGTCCACCATAAGCGACACTTGCTAAAGAGATACCAGTTTTGTGATGTCTAAAAGAATTCTAGCTGCAGAAAAGCTCAATCTATGGTACGTACAAAACACTGGACTTTGACATTTGAACACTGGAAGAGGAGACAGAATGTGCTTCATTACTCAGCTCAGTACAGTGTGGTTTTCCCTATTCTGCACATGAAACAAGGGCTCCTTCTCTTGTGTCTCTTCCATCACGAGAAGGATAAAGCTTGGGATCACTTTTTCCAGAAATGTTACTGCAACAATGACCTGGTAATCAGTCAAACAAATGATCTGTGGTGGGTTCAGATACATAATGTGGGTGAGCAATTGGCATGCAGTCATAGAAAAAGTAGGGTTTTTTATTTTTGGGGGGAAATATTTAATTGCACCAGCAGTAGATAAATATTCTCCATTAACTGGTAATCAAGGTAAAAAAAGGTTTCGTCATCCATGGTCCTTTTTGGCCACCATTAAGGCAATCCATAGCCGGGCCATCTTATATGTATTACTATCAAGGTCTATCTGTATGTGTAAGAGGGCCATTTTGGGGTCTCTTGGGAGGTGCAGACTCAATACTTCTCCTGTTGTTGAAAGTACCCCGTTCCAAAAGGAGGTCAGTATCCCGCAATTTCACACTGTCTGTAATAGGTCCCCTCCCTCCTCCTTCCTGGCAGTGCAGGCACTGCGAGGATGACACTAACCCCCATCTCCATAATTGATATTGCATTCAATATGAGTAATGGAGATAGTGTAGCTGGATAAGACGGAATTGTGCCACCACTGTCACCTCATGTGGTGAAGCCAAGGCCTCACTCCAGTCGTCCTCCGCGAGCGGCCCCAAATGTGGAAATGAGTCTGGTGCATTGATCACCACGGTTTTATACGTTTGTGAGATCTTATGATCTCCTACTTCATCCCAAAGTATTTTGGTCTCAAGGGGGGCTGGGCACCCAGCAGGCCCCCCATGTAAGGTGCCAGGGCATGGCACTGCTGGAGGTATCAAAAGAATTGACTGCGATGAAGATCAAACTCTAGCTGTAGCATTGCAAAAGATTTCAGGGTTTCTTCTGCATCACATTCATGAGCATAGATACCCTGATCCTGTGTCATTATGGAACCCTGTCAGATGCGCCGCCTGGGGGAGCTGCTTTTCCACCCACAGCGATGTCCCTTCAGACAGCCTGCCCGCCACCCCAGAGACTTTCTTGTATCACACCAGGTTCTCAGGACCACCCTCGTCGCCGGTGGGAGATCCAGTGTAGTCATTCCCTCATATATAGAAGGTGTAGTAAGTGTACTCCCTGCATCGCTCTAAGGTGAAGGCTGGGTAGTTGTCCGCGTCGTGCCAACACTTGTTAAGAATTGACAGGTGGGCTGCCCTGTAGTATGAATCCATGCCAGCCGTCGCTATACCCCCATCTTAGGTCGATTTGTAGCATTTGCCCAGGACAATTCTGGCTATTCCCCCTTGCCACATAAAGCCTCTCAGGATCCTGGATAATCTAACAAAGAAGTTCCTGGGAAGAATGTAAGGATAATTTTGGACCTGATAGAGCACCCGGGTAGGGAAACCATTTTAAGGATGACCTACTGACCAAGGAGCGACAGAGGTAGTACCGAGCAGAACGCAACATCTGCCACAAGCCTATCCAGTAGGGGTCGGATGCTATTCCGCCAGACTGTTGAGGTTCAGGTGTAACATAAACCCCCCAACCAAGTAGTGAAACCCCGCCTTTGTAAGTCGGATGTTCCACACCCAAGTCAAATCCACTGACTGATCCCCGATGAGGAACAAGGAGGATTTCGCCTCATTTAAACACAGACCAGAAAAGGTGCCAAATGTACAAAGGATCTGCAGCAGTCGGGGACCAGACCATTGCTAATTGAGAGGGTTGTTTTTTGCCAAAGAGGGCAGACACATAGCCTTGGAGCAGATTCAATTATCTTCTGATGTTTTTGGATGTACTTTCAAAAGGCAGGACATTCAGCATTAGTCTTGTAACACAGGCATGGCTCAAGTCATTGCACCATCACGATTGCTCAGGAGAAAGTGAGCAACTTTCCATTAAATAGTATGATGATGAGTACAAACGCAGAAAGGGTTCTTACCAAGGCCATCTCAGTGAAAGCTCTAGAGGACATCTAAAACATTGAAGAACTAACCGCAAACAAACTGGGTTTGAATGTCAGTAGTTCAGTCATAAGTAGCCCAGGCCTCACTAACTGTCCTCTACATACAAATGCAGAACCATATTCCAGATATCGTTCCAACAATCTAACAGGCCACATTCCACCATACCATTTTCCGAACTGCATTCCAGCATACGCCAATCAACCAATGCCAAACCAATCACCCGGCACTTTCCACCCTAGCAGAACAACCAAAGGAAAAAAACAAAGAAAAACAATGGCCTACAAAAATAATACAAGATGGCTACTATTACAAAACAACCTTAACTCTTTGAATCTCTTAGGCAAGTCCCAGTTTCTAGTATTGCACCAAATGCCAACTCTACCACAAGAGACAATATGCTCTGAATAAGGAGCTGGGGAAGTGGCCACCATGGCACCCAAAAGAACCAGCAACAGGAATGGAAGAGGTGGCACCCAAAGAATTAGCTCTTCCCACATAACAACATGTGATGGGGCCACCATCTGATTTTTCAGAACGTACAGAACTAGAGTCTGGACAGCTGCTTGAAATTGTCAACATTGAAGAACAAACTATTACATCATTACTCTTAGTTCAACCTACACCGCAACCACTTAACTTACTATGAATGGAAACTTTAATCAAATTTCAGACAGCGCCACCTTCAACTCTAACTGCACCATTCAAAACTTTGGTGACTATGACTGGACCTGATCACAATGAGTTTAATTACGCTTGTTTTCCAGGTAATTTAATATGGACCAAATCCCTCGCAGGGAGATCTACGGAAAATCCTTCCTCTCTTGCCCAATATATATTGCTCCATCCTCTCTTTGTATTTATCATCGTTCTTCTTTACACTCTTATAAAGTTGACGCTAGAAACTCCAGGAATTCCTCCAGACTAAATTTTCTCTTTCAACCACCAGGGCGCAAGGCTCAATCCCGGCTTATGTCCTCTCACGAGTTCAAATATAGAAAAAACCTGTTACTGCATTGGGAGTGGTCCTACAGGAAAGCAAAGTGGCCTGCAAAGCCTTACTCCAATTGATCCCTCCACTCACTGGCAGCTGAATAGCCTTCTTGATAACACGGGTGAAACACTCCAACTGCCCTTTAGCTTCAGGGTTATTAAAATCAATTTTTTTGTGTTGAACAGTACATCTGGAGAGGTACTCTGCATATCTTGTACTTGTTAATTGGGGCCCACTGCCCAACACGATACATTCTGGTAAGCATTCTCTACAAAAAACAGCTACTAAGAAATGCATCCAGAGACAGAAGTAACATTCTCAACAACTTTCACTCATGGCCACTTTGTATAATGATTATTAGGACCAAACTGTATGCACCTCCCTTTGTGGGAGCATGAAAAGGACAAAATACATATATCCCTAGCTTCCGCCAAGGACCCTCAGGAAGATCTACTGGCATGTGGTTCACAAAACAATGCTTGGTAGATTAGTCAGTTTTACTCTGCATTGCCTCACCCACCTGTAAACTGCCTCGCCAGACCTGCCCAACAAAAGTGTTCACATATTCTCCTTTTTATACAAGACATCCATAAATGCCCTTTGTGACCCTGGCTAATGATTCTTCTTGTCAACCCAAAAGGTGGTACTACTATTCTCCTCTTGTGAAGATATCATTTTCCCATGCTAGCTCCCTTTGAATTTTGGCATAAGACCTCAGCCTCCCTTGCAACTTCCTCTTCTCCAGCCATCTGTACTCAATATACTCTTTATTTTCTAAAGAACTGATTTGCACCCCCTGGCATGGTTCCAATCCAGTTCAGTAAAACCCACATCAGACAAACGACTCAGTTAATTCAACATAACAAACAATATAAGCTGCTTCACATTTATTCTCGTTCACATGAGATTCTTGGACCGCGACACGCAATCAGCGTGTTGATTATTCTTCACAGAAACATGGTCTATATAAAACTGAGAAGTCCACAGCTTGACAGCCTCCTGAGGACCCTGCCACCACCTGGTGACAGCATGTTCACAAGGGGTTTATGATCAATTCTGGTAATTCATTTAGTTACCCAAAGGAACATCCAGGAAAGTTCAGCTGCCCAGGTACAAGCTAGGATGCACACACAAGTTCTTTCTCTAAGACTATGTAGTGTCTTGCAAAGTCCTGAAGCCATACACCACCACTCACTAACTCTGATCAAAACGTTGCTGTTAAACAACAATGCATTGCTTACCTACAGCCAGGGGTCCAAACAATGTACATGCACTTCACCTTGCTTGAGCAACTTAAACACATTTTTGTTCAACGCCCCTAAAAAGGACGCCAATTGTTTCTATGATGTGGGGTCAGGAAGTTCCAACATGACTTTGGTGTGAGACAACTTAGGTTTGAAACCTTCTTTGAAGATGGTGTGGCCTAAGTATTCAACACAAATGCAAATGTTTTAGAGTTGAACCTTTAGCTGACAGTGCCTGAAGGGCCCTTTCAAGGTCCCTGTCATGCTGTGTCTGGTCAATATGTTGTCTTGAAAGGTGACAGCTCCAGTCACCCCCTTCAGAGTCTCTTCAATGATTAGTTGAAACACTGACACACCATTATCAAGAATGGAGTTTGTACTGGGACATGCCTCAGGGTTCATGAAGGATATCAGATGTTTTGACCCCTGATCTGAAGGCAGGTATTTGCTAGGTTGATAGATGAAAATACATTTGAATCACACAGTCTAGTCATTTCATGCATGTTCATTGAGGGTGACAATCCTTTCAAATTACATTATTCAAACTGCCGAAATCAATATATAGCCCTAAGTCACCCAAGCTTTTGAGAGAAATGACTACTGAGGTGACACAAGATAAAGACTCAATGGATTCTATAATGTCTTTTGCACAAAGATCTTTAAGAATCTCCTGAGCTTTCCTCTGAAGAACAGAGGACTATTATTCCTCATCTGATGTTTTACATGAATTGCCAGCACTTTGACACTGAGCGATGTTCAAAATGTCTTTACTTTGCCAACTTCTTGCGAAAAGGTCAGTGCATTTTTCATGTAAATGCTCAATATACATTTTGTTAATCACATTTACACAAAGTTCTTCTGAATCGGCCACAAAGAATTGTCTATCAGCTCTGGGTGCTACTCTAACCCCGTTGCCTTCCTGCTGCGGCCAGCCCAAGATAGGATCTCCTTTTTCTACAGCGTATCCTCGAATATTGAATTTGTGACCAGTGTAATCCCTGAGCCAAATGTCAGTGAGTAGCACTTTTCTTTCTTTCTATAATTTCTAAACAAGGGGTGCACGTAGTATAATAAACAATGCACAAGAATCAACCACAACTTGGACTTGTATTCTATCAATATGCCTCTATACCCAAAACTATTTTGGGATCAAACCCAAAAGTGTCATTATCCTTTTCCCTGAAAACTAAATTAACCATACCACTCTTACATACTCTACCAAATTTACCTTACTTCCTGCACCTATTGCAGAATTTCTTAATATTGAGCAATTATTACGATAGCCTATATGGTTGTTAGTATCACATATGTAAAAGGGTGGTACTAGTGAATATAAACCCCCAGAAAATTGTGGTACAAGAATATTGAGGAACAAACTATCAAAAGGTAAGTGCATATAGGGAAGGGAAGGGAAGGTGCCCTTTCCTGCACAAAAACAATCCTGCATGCAACACAGGCATCAGAGGTGCCTGCATTGGCGCTAGGCTGCCAAAAGGTCGTTAGCGCAGGTGAAAAGGCAGGAATGCACCGTATTGCCTTAAATATGGTGCATTCCTGCCCTTTTCCTGTCACGCAGCACAGCAAGGTGACTTGCTGCGCTGCACTGCGTGTTTTTCATAAATCTGCCCCACAATATTTTGCCATAGTTTTCCTTTGAGGATCCTGCTTGGCATGTATCATCATAAAGGATTAGTAAATGTGCAATGGCAGCCACGGCTCTCCTTACCTGCAACAGGTGGACCAACCATCATGGGAATCGACATGAATCCAAGGAGGAAGCCGATGGCCTGGGAGACATCCTGGGAACCCACCAGCTCAAAGGCAATGGGAGCCATGATGCAGATGAAGCAGCCGTCAAAGAGTCCCATGAAGAGGCAGACGGCGATGAGGCTCCCGAAGGCATTGCACAGAGGAATCATCATGGACATCAGGCCAATGAAGAAGAACGAGGCAACCTGCAGGCAGACAAGAGGATTACAGTTGGGTATCTACCTAGCACCACCACTGCAGACAAGCTTTATCTGAATGTCATATTATGAAGCCCATACTCAATGGCCATTTTTCTATCATGTTGTACTAGGTGGATGGGGGCTCTACATTTGATAAATCTACAAAAGGCTAAAAAAGTGATTGAAGTATCTGGAATCGGGCACTGAAGATAAGTGCTTCAGTATCATTCCAAAAGTTTTGCTCTTTATGAATGTTCCCATCAAATCAGGTTGCAGGTTAAAATAAAAACAAAGATAGCTAGAACACAAACTGTAAAATGCAAAATATTAACCGTACATAAAATATCTTCCTATGAATATTTCGACTGGCATCGAGCAAGACTCACTCCGCACCAACTGCGAAACTCTTTATAATCCACCTCCAGTCATACCATATTAATGGGCCAGTGCTTAATGGTCGAAATGTTTGTAATTTTGTTATTTTAATGTATGAGTGATATGTTGATAGTCCCTATTTATTGTATGGGCAGCAAACCGAAAGCATGGCTGAGGTCCCACCGCCAGCACTGCAGTGGCCTGCCCATCAAAGGTAGTGGTCCCTGCTGTTGTGGCTGTACAGTCGTGGGTCCTGGGCCCACATACTAGATAAATAAGTGACACGGACACATGGTTACTGCACACATTACTGGCCACGAGCTCGAGCGCTCGGGCACTCATAACGCCTGTGGTGGATGGGTGTGGGGTGTGAGTATAAGCCAGCCCTTGTGGGAGTGGCTGGTAAAACACTAGACTGTGTCCAGCAGGACACTACATTTGGCAAGGATTTTTCTTTTTATCAAAAGTGCTCCTACCAACAAGTTGGACACACTTACAGTGAAAATATCACCTCACTGTGGCATGACAGGCCGGTCCACATTTTTTTGTTTCTCTAAAACATATTTGCAAAGAAGGGGTTTTGTTCTGGGGAAAAAAACAATACAATATTCCTTTCATGCAATCTTCTCTCTGCAGGTAGGGGTAATTTTACATTTTTTCTTCGCTGTCTGTGCCATGCTTTGAATGACAGTTGTGGGCAGGAAAGATCAGTGTCTGAAGGCCCTTCTGATGCTATAGAGCCAGGAGGCCTCTGGTGGCTGGCTCACCAGCAAAGTCAACTGAAGGTGGAGCCAGGCTTATCACTGCCACTGGAAAATGAGAAGCGTGTGCCCCGCAACCGGCATTTGCATCTGCTTCTTGCACCCCCGGTAGCACTTTGGTAAGGGCCACAGATGCTTGTGTGGCTCCGTCTATAGTATGGACCGTGCCAGTGCATATTCTGCACCTGCGCTATCATGACTGTGTGTTTCCTCGTTCACATGGGGGTGTGGGCACATGCAAATGAGGAAAATCTTTCTCTCTGTGCCCTTCGCAAAGAGGTCTTAGGAGGTCCATTGCGTGCTATATAGAGGGGGCGCACAGTCAGTACGCCCACAAGACCACCCTTGTAAAGGAAAATAGTGGAACTATGACCCCCCTAGGACATTACTCTATAGGCGGATACAATCATCGACTGCCCCCACCTTTCAAAAGCAGGCTGGACTGCTGCCTGGACAGTGAAAAGTAGACTAGCAGCTTTATACACCCAGTCCGCCTTACACTATTACGCAGTCCTCGGTGTAAGTGCGATTGCACACTGTCTAGGTCTGCGCCCGGCACACCCAGTTATCGGTGCATCCCAGCACAAACATGCACAGTTCGCCCTCAAAGTAATACAGGCCCAGGAGACAATGGAGACTCTGTAGGATGGTTGAAACAGCAATCATATATGAAATTGCTCAACACATAAGCATATTGATGTTGCTCTGAAATGCACTATAAAATGTAGTTAGGTACCTTATAAGCAAGCATTGGCAAAGCCAATTAGTGTGGCTTTTGTACATTGAAAAGATTTAATTTTTACTAATATTCACTACCAAACTGAACTGATATAACCTGGCAGGGGTGTGGAATTTAATAAAATATCTACTTGTCCATGGGGCAGGTTGCTTCATGAATCTACTTGTCCTGTAACGAAATCCACTTGTCCCTTTGGTGCCTTGTATTGCGGCAACAAATTATAGCAGCAATCTCTTTATATAAGAGCTCTGATAATAGCCTCTCTGATTACGCCAGAGCTCATACCATAGTATAGTTTGAAAACTAACAATTCCCTTATTTTGCCACCTTTCCGCAGATCTGCATACTGGTGCTGGAGATAGCGGTAAGCAATAGTTCCCCATGGTAGGAATGCCCTTTTGATTCTGTGCAAACCTACTAACTTGCATGTTTTACAAGTTTTTATCAGCTCGTCTCTTATATTTTACCATACAGAGGAAGAATGGTCATTTATTCCTGACAAGGGCAGAAGTAAAACTTCTTCCAGGGTTGGGGGGAAAAGTGGTTGGTGGTAAAGTGAACTTGTTACTGCTCAACAGATTTTCGCATGAGCAAATCTACACATGCGTATTTGCTTGTGCTAAAATGCAGTTCACAAATATTTTCCAGGAGTACGATTTCCTAGCCTACTTCTATAAATTCTTGTGAATTCATGAAAGCCTTAAAATCTGCACTAATGCAAGAACATATACCATTGGCGAACTTTTGTGTCTTTCTTTAAGAATTAGACCCCTAGTTAGGTCTGGTGTTAACCAAGAACTTTTGTGTTTATTACAATTTTCTCTCTCTCTCTCTCTCTCTCTCTATCTACCGGCTGGCACATACAATTAATCCAATGCTTCTAAAAAATCCTTTACAAATCTACAAAACCAAGTTCAGAAATCCTTGCCAAGGATTATTGGCCTAAGCCTCGAGTAGCCTAAAATGTATTTCAGAAGTTGATTTATTGTCTGGGATGCTTTGCAGGGTCCTGAAAATGAGCAAGGTTGGATTCCATGAAAATACAATTAAATGAGGAATTTGAAAAATTACTTTTACCATATTGGGAGTAATTCCCTGTTGTGCCGAGTGCCAGCTTTGCCTGGGATAGACTATGTGTTTTTGGTAGTTTCTGTCAAGGAGTAACAAAGTATTCAGACACCCATCAGAACTTGTAGCCAATATCCTGTTAGAGGAATGGATTGTCTCATACATTATAACACACTAAGGTGTCTGGCTCTGCTGATAAAAAACCAGAACGATGAAGCACCTAGTCCTGACGGACTGCGGCATCAGGAGGATGTGACCAGCCAGCTTATAGCAGGGGCTGAAGCACTTGTAAGACCCCAGACTTAGGGCCTGATTTAGATCTCGGCGGACGGGTAAGTCCGTCACAACAATGACGGATATCCCATCCGCCGAAATATAAATCTGATAGGATCTAATGGGATTTATATTTCGGCAGATGAGATACCCATCACCATTCTGATGGAGTAACCTGTCCGCCAAGAGCTAAATCAGGCCTTTAGTTCGGCTGCCCGACATGAAATCGGGTCCTCTCGAGTTGGGAGGCCAAGAGGCAGGTCGGTGGTGGGGTGTACCTGCAAGCTGACATAATCTCCTGCTCTCACACTCTGCTGAAGCAGGAAAGACACGGCAAGTTGGCGGTAAAAAGCAGGGGTCTACTCCCAACAAATTAAGAACTGTGTCATGTAGCTGTGGTTTACACTGTTTTTCAGACACAGTCAAGTGATGTGTTTGAAATATCTTCATCAACAGCTCGCAAAAATGAAAGATCAGACTGCTTACCACCAATCTTCATTTAATTATTTTTTGTTATGCCATTGGCTACTTTATGAGGTTAATCCTGCTTCGCAACGCCACTCCTTTACCACTTACAATCTCTTTCCTAAACACAAAGTCCATCTCCCCACACAGGTGCGGCTCATAAAGAACGACTGATCCCTCCGAACATCAAGTGTAACTATCCAAGCTCACCTGGGATCAAAGGCAAAACATTCCTGGGAAGAAGAGCAGGTCGCAACTTTTGGGATGAGGAATGGGGAATCAGAGTAAGGAAGACTATAAGAAGATGGTACAAACAGCTCAGACAGCAAGCATGTGACACCTCTCCCACTACTCCACAACAAGTAAACAAAGAGCTAATTTACTGTATTGTTTTGTAGCATTTGTATAGCACTTACTACCCCTTTGTGGGGAGCTGAACTATATACCCACATGGACAGGAAGCTATACTATGTAGGGTGTGTGATTGGAAGGGTGTTGTTTTTGTTTTTTGCGTGCCTGGGAAGTAAAAACCACTGAGGAGCAGTTATGTTATGGGGCGTAGCACCTGGTGATGTGACGGGTAAGGGTATGTGAGAAATAGACGCACAAATTATAATTGTAATAAGGACTAACCATACAGGCAGAAAGAAGTATGATGATCGTTGATGTACACCAAAAAAAGAGGTAATCAGAGAAGGCCCAGTAATCCATATGGCAACATGGACCAGGCACAGGTGGTATTAAAGGAGCAAATGGATGCCAATGCGGCAAGAATTGGAACAGGTGACATAAGCAGCAACCATAAAGATTTTTAAGGTAATGATACTGCCTACTGCTGAAAAAATATACCCATGAAAAAGGAAGAAGTGGAAGAGCAATCAAGGATGGCAACCTGAGTAGAAACTATGCAATCTTTAAAAGCCCTAGATTCCACTTACTCCTGCTAGGCCATGCAGGTAGGCCAAAGGAAGGGTTCATGCCCAAGCCCTTCTCCAGCTCTCAAAGGCTTCCAAAAGTGGACGAGAAACAAACCGACAAGCCCTAATAGAGTAGTGGCTCATACTCTAGCCAGACAGGCACCCTGCACATGTGAGCGTGAGAGACAATGTACTAGGTCATTTGTTGCCCTAGATAGAGCAGGTGTTTGCTGACATAGAACCCAAGGTGTATCCAAATTTGGCACCTGTCCTGATTCTGGCCTGTATCATCTCCCCCTGAACCCTCCTCTTCTCCCACACCCTCAACCAGCCATCCTTTACACTTTCTGCTCCAGACTGCAGGCGAGATGTCTCAAGAGGGAGTGGGGTAAGAGGAGAAATGAAGAAAAGGTGAGGGGGTAAAAGAGAACTGAAGTTAGCTTAAGGGAACTGAAAATTTATGGAGGTCCTGGAGAGAATGAACAGGCGCTGAGGAGCCTAGAATAAAAAAAAAACTGAAATATTTGTTAGGTCACCTCCATGTGCCCTCTTATTCAAGATGCTTTCGGCCTGGGCCCAGCTTGCCCATGCCTAAAACCAGCTCTGGCAGTGCAAGAGTGGATTGGCCTGCCTCCTGTTACCCTTCTGTCCTCTCCCATCCATGCAAGCCTAATACTTTTCTTATATCTCAGAGACAGCTGCTCCTTCTATTTTACATAAGAAAGCATTCTCCCCACCTTCTAAAATGTTCTTCCACTTTCATTTTTAGTGGTGAATAACAAAAAAGAGACAATGTGAATAAAGGAGCTTTATGTTGCTTCTATCATTTCAGCTAGGACAGCAGTATGGCAGAGATTTGGTAGTTCTCATTTTGATCAATCTTAAGCCAGCTCTTGTCTATCTACATGCGGGGCTTTAGAGTCAATGAAGAAAACAAGATGCACATCAAATATGTGTTTACTGAGGCGATTTCATGTTCTGTCAAATATGGGGCAGTATTGTAAAGTGTGGGGGTTATGATCATGAACTGGACCCTAGAAGTGGTGGTAAAGCCGCAGGAGAGCTGTGTGTTCTAGCCGGAGCCTTAATGGTACAAAGAGGTTTGCGCGACCTCTTACTCCATACCATACAGCAGTGGTTCCCAAACCTTTTTGACCCGTGGCTCCCTTGACCTAATTGGCAGTTGGCCGTGGCTCCCCACCATTTTTTTACCGGCGCACCAGGGTGCCGCGGCGCACACTTTGGGAACCACTGGTCTACATGAAGAATCAAGCCTAGACGTGATGAAGGATTCTGAGAGTAGCCATCACCATCATAAAACTTTATTTGCAATCACAAAGATCTTATAAAGTACATCTCAATGCTAGAGAAAGGCTCAAGGAGCTCTGTGGCGTTACAAGAAGTTTACATGGGGTGGGCTCTGAGGAACCCAAGATGGCTCACCAGATCCCATCTACGCAGTGTTTTAAGTGGGCTGGGTCCTGCCAGTGCAGTTCTAAAAAGCAGGTGTCAAGATGGGTCCCTATCGGGCTCTCCATTTTTGCCTTCAGCCTCAGGATGAAAAAAAAAATCTTAACTCTGTAGCAGTCACTTCACTGCCTTTGAGGTAACTTCAAAGAGACTTGTTATAGTTCTTTCACAGTCTCATCATTTCAGAACTGAATCATTTTCAATATCATATACAACAAAGCCATAGTTGTTGCTTATTTGTGTTATGCCACTAAGAATCATTGGCACAGCCAATAGTCCTGGCTTGTTGTAGGTGTAATGTTGGTTGTTGTATTATATATCTGGATGCAATGACAGAAGCAGCAAATTACCAGTCAGGCAGCACACTATGCTGAGCACAGATTAAGCCACGCCCTTTATTGCATCGGCCACGCCCCTTTGAGACCCCCCCAGTTTTTTCATCCCACTTAAAGCCCTGCATTTACATAAATGTAGGAGTACGTCACCCGTCATACTAGCTGCATGAGTGTTGGCTCATCCGCTTCAAAGTCGTATTTTTCCTCCCACCCCACACCCCCCTTTTCGCCCTCAAATTCTTGGTGTAATGATTATTCACTAACAATTTGGCAAAATAACTTCCAAGTGTAATTGTGCTGAACTGTAATGCGAAACCAGAGCTACAGGGTCCCTTTGAAACAGCAGCACGGACTCAAACAGATTAATGCGGTGCAACCCGCACAACAGTCAGAATTAATTTAAAGCCCCTCCAGCTGTTCTCCAAACATTGCAGCCTTTTATTGCATTTCCAGCACGCTCGCTGTCCAAGTTAATGCTTCAGGACGCACCGCTCTTTCTCCCAGCCAAATTCACTGTGATGCGATAGATTACAAGATTGAGAGCAGGAAGTGGACAGAAAACACTCTGCGCCAATGTCTTAAAGCACGTACGACGCGTGTTGCGCTGCGGCTGCAATGTCCACGACCCACATCCTGCGCGGCGCCCCTGGCTTCTCAATACAGTGCACCGGGGTGCCGCGGTGCACACTTTGGGAACCACTGCCATACAGGATGGCCAAAGGTGTGACCTCACTTCCCCCTCTCACCCGCTCCTTCTTACCCACTGGTGTTGCTGTTGGCTCCCTGGCCACAGATGTGATGGAGGATAGTCAACAGATGACTTAAGCATGCTCACCTCAAGCCCGGGTGAAGCAAGCTGAGTGACCCAAGGGGGACTAGAAGAAATCATCCCAGAACACGTGTGTGTGTGTCACGATACATACAAATGAGAGAAGGAAAGGAGCAGAATAAGTGTGAAGCACAATACAGTTTTAGCAACATGTACCATACTTCAAAAGAAAGAATGTAATACTATGCATGGGGGCGGAGCAAATCAGTTAGGAAGTAGCCCCCCAAGCTAGTAATACATCCATCTAATCGGTCACTCACACCACTTACTAGCCTTTGTAGTGTACCAGCTGAACCATCCTTGGAATTAGTCTGATAACACAGTGAAGGAGGAAGGCCTGAAGATTGTGTAAACCCAGCCCTGGGGCAAGAAGCTAACCTCCATGGTGGGTTTGGTAGTTTGTTTCTTCTACTTCATTCAATATATCGTTATGTTATGGCTGCTATAATAAATTGCCAAAGAAGAGAAAGCACAATCCTCGTCTCTGTGTCCTTAATAGAATTGAAAATTATTGTTAAAGTTTGCTAGAAACGTTCAATTCTCTCATTCACCTTAAGATTATTATCTTGGTGCATTGCTGCCTTGACCCAGAAACAAGGGGATAGAAATGGTGTGACTTTTACAAGAAGCATAATCTGATTATGAGTTGATGTAAACTGTAAGTAAACATTGTTGTCACAAAGTGTTTGGACATCCAGATTTTGCAGTCACTCATTAGATCAGGGAGCAGGATGGCCACCTTCAACTTGTATGAAAAAGGTTTGAAGCATAATAGTGAATCATCTAGACTGACCACGGATGGCTTGTTGTCTAATAAGCGCACTAGTGCACCCACTGGGGCCTAATCACAAAGGTAAACTTACATGTGAGTAAATTTACACATGTAAATTTACTCTTACAATTAGAACTAAATTTACTACTTTTGGATACTCACCATATATAAGTGTAAATTTACTATAAAGTGTAGGTTTGTGTGTATCCACCCCATGAAATTAGGGAGTTAAGCCTAATTTATGAGTGTAAAGTTAGTACGTGTAACTTTTCACAAGTAGGTGCAGGTCTCCCCACAGGGGAGGAGACCTCCCGATGGTAAAGTATAGGGAAAAGTTACAAAGCTCATTGAACTTTAAAAAATAGTACAAATATTTGCATTATATATATTAATATAAATTAATTGCATATATTTATTTTAACATGGAGAACAAAATAAAAAGATTCCTGGACATTATTAACTTAATTTTTAATTAAAAACCAAACTTTTTTAAAGGTTTATTTAAAGGCATCTAAAGACACCTAAAGGGAAATGTTTATATTTATTTATTATGTATTAAATATGACAAATCTATTCATAGAGTTAATTTTAATGAATTTTTTTTATTTTAAAATAATTAAAAGTACATTTTACATTTAATCCCATTAAAATATATTTTAAGCAGTCAAAATAAGTTAATTTATTTTAACATTATCTCCTATGCGGTGTTATTTGAAGTCCCTGCCTCCATTATTTTCTGTGGGAGGGTGTAACAGTGCCTGTGGTTGGCCATGGGTGGTGTTGAACTTATTCCAGGTCTGAGCTGCAGTCCATTTACTAGTGTTTTGGGTCCTTTTTGGGGTGCAGCAACGTGTATGGAGATCTCTGCAGTTGGGGCGGAGATCTCATATGGAAACTATAGGCGAGGCGGAGCCCTTTGCATGCAGGTTTATGAATATAATTTTGCATTGCGTGAGTAGTATTACTGGAGTACTACTAAACGTA
Source organism: Calotriton arnoldi (assembly GCA_963921515.1). Taxonomy (NCBI): domain Eukaryota; kingdom Metazoa; phylum Chordata; class Amphibia; order Caudata; family Salamandridae; genus Calotriton; species Calotriton arnoldi. The sequence continues at coordinate 179,805 of CAWUFW010006468.1, forward strand.
CTATAAAATGCTGTTTGTAAATAGGCCCCACTAAGATTTAGAATAATTTTGTCACTGATAAATCTAATAAGAATAATTACAGTGTAGTCATTACCATTATATTTTATTACACGTGCTTTTTTAACGTTTTGTAAAATCAACTAGTTTTGTTGGACTCTCTGTGAATTTAAGTACAATATTTATAATGAAAAAAACATGCGTATTGACCGTGGAAACAACTGAGCCAAATTTTTAAAGCCCAAATATTCGAAGGTACCAGCGTCTTAAATTCTAACTTTTCTTTTAATTCCGTGTGTCGCTGTATTTACGAAGCTGACAACGATATGTATATATCCTTGCAAGATGTTTATAATATGCGTGCAGTACACAGGAGAGACAGGAGATGGCAGCATAAGCTTTTAGATAAGTTACGGTTTCATATGGCCATACACCTTCCCGATTGAATTATTTAAACAGTGATCATGCTTCAAGTCCAGATAAAGACTGGAATGTGTCTCAGGCCACATAAGAGCCATGAAAGCAGTCAAGATCGCTCAGCCACTTAATCGCTTGCCATTAACATCTGCTGTTACGGGTTTGGATTCTGGTAAACGTTTCTGTCCTCCCGATGTCGGAAAACTGAGGGGCATATTTACAGTAGAAGTGGAGGAGCGCGGCTTTAGCCTCCTTGGCTTAACGCCGCTCTCCGCCACTTCTGAAACGCAGGGCTGCACCATATTTACAACAATATGGTGCAGCCCTGCGTTTCCCCCTGCGCTGGCGCTAAATTTAGCTGCCTAGCGCCAACGCAGGCATCCTTGCACTATGCGTTGCAGGGGAAGATTGTTTATGTGTAGGAAGCAGTGGTGTAACAAAACTTGAGGGGGCCTTCCTGCAAGGTACATGAAGGGCCCTCCGGGCTCAATCAGGACCTCTCAGGCCAGGGTGCTGTGCGGAGGGGGGCCCCTGGGGGGCTGCACAGGTGCCTATGTTACGCCACTGGCAGTAAGGTGTCTCTTCCTGCACATAAACAATATTTAAATAGCATTTTGTAACTTCTATGTGTGCTGCATGCGCACACATAGAAGTTGCAAAACGTAATTTTTTTTTAAATTAATGTTTATGTACAGGAAGGGATACCTTCCTGCACATAAACAATCAATGACGTTTTTCTGTTTCCATGTGTGCTGCACAACGCAGCACACATGGAAACAGCAAATTAAACATTTCTCCTCGTTGGGTCAGGGTTTGGCACTGCCCCATATTTACAACACCCTTGTAAATATGGGGCAGCATCAAAATCAATGGGTGTTGCGGTGGAACGCCCACAGCAACACCCATTGCCCACCCCTTTTACGCTAAGTATAGGGTGGAAGGGTGCCTTATTTACGTGGCTTAACGATGCCTTGTAAATAAGGTGAAGCCCCTATCGCCACCACAACGTCGTGAAAAGTGACGTTGTGGTGGCGATAGGGGCTTGTAAATATGCCCCTGAGAGTCGTTCAAAGTTAACCTGTTACGGACAACGCTTAACAACAGAAAAACATGTAGCTGAAAGCTAATGCAAGCAATCTTATCTTAGATGCTTTTCTCGAACTAGCTGCCTTACAGTTTGGAATTGGTACTGTTTCTTGTGGTAGGACCGCCCTCAGGGGTTGGAATTGACTAACCCCACGTGGCGCTGCAAAAGAATTACCAAGATATGTACCCATTTTTGTAAACACCACCTACATCGTCAGGGACAAAGAAGCATATGGGGCAGCGGTAGAAGGAAGGAGTCAGGGGGCAGGAATCATGAGTGCAGCGATTATCAGATAGCCTAGGCGTTATTTTTTGTAATTTTTTTTTTTACAAATGCACCCACAGAAATCGGCAACAAGGACACATTCTATCCTAAAGGTGTTCTGCCTTATTTAATTGGTTGCAAACATAAGGCATTTAAGCCAGGTTAATGGTCTGAGACACTTGGTGCAGAGATCTGTGCACCCAGTCATTTTTAGATGATAGCCTAGGCATGATAAGTCTGGTTAAAGCATTTTCTGGGGGAAAATGTGTGCATATTGGTTAGAGGTTTGTTTCACCATCAAAGAGCTCAGATAGCGCATGTTGCGTAGCACAACATATGTTTGTAAGACACACGGAAGTATATTTCATGTAAGGTAGTGACTTTCGTTAATGTTTTAGCCACAAAGATCCTTATGTTACCTCCATATAGCTACAATCCTAGAAAAATAGCTCAGTTAGCTACGCACCCACTTAAGATAGCTCTATTTACCCTACACATACACGAGTTTGAACCCTTTCATATTTTATCTTAATCTTTCATTATTTTGGGTTGTTAAATTGATGTTAATGGTTAGTAATCAACATTAATGATGTAATGCCCTCCACTTTGTATTATGAACTATATATAAATAATTGTGTTCTTGTGAATAAATACATACCTCGTATTTTTAAAAGCCAATATAGCTCTCTGTATCTTACATCGACCCACAGTCTGAGAAAATCAAAAACACTTTAAAGTCTCCATTTATCTGTAAGTGTGAAGTTCCACTGCACGAGGCATCTTTGTTTCTCTTGATCTGATAGGCTGTTGGCAGCAGCAGCCAGGTTTTATGTTCCAGCTGTGCTCGGTCTTACCTCCAACGGTTCACAACCAGGACATCACTTGGACAAGAGGAAACACAATATCTACGAAGCGAGGCACTGGCCATGCTGGAAAGGAACATAGTAGCTCTGTCCGTCCACCTTCAGGCTGCTGTCCTCCCGGCTAAGCACACTCCCTGTCCACTCACTGCACGTGCCCCAGTCCCAACACACTGCACCAGGGCACATGTGAAACAATTTACTGGTGTGGGCCCAGAGCCTGCTATAACTCAATAAAGAACTGCTGGGACCAGAAACAGGCTGGTTCCCACTCTCTTCCAGCACTGCTGAAAATGGATCTCAGCATCTTTCCCTGCTGAAATGTGGCAAAGTTCTTTGACAAAGAGGCTCGCCATAAGCAAGTGTTGAGGTCAGACTTGAGAGGTTGAGACGGGGAGGACGTGTCAACCAGAGACTGGAGATCTCGATACCCCAATGTGTGCTGGAGAATACTTCTGTCCTCACCCGCTACCCATGAGGCATTAGGTGACCCCATACAAGTTCTGCAGGCTAATATACCTACAATTACGATCTGTTGCAAAAACAAAAGCAGGTACCCATTGGAGTGCCAAGACGAAAAAGGGATCTGACCCAGTGTAAAGTCCTGACGAAGGCCATTGATCCCTAGAGGCTTTTACCGGCCGAAACATGTTGTTCATCCTGCTTGACGCCAAGGGTAAGTAGTTCTTCCTACTGGTGCCACATATTGGGGCTTATTTACAAGCCCCTTGCACCACTTTTGCGTCATTTTTAACATGGGAAAAGTGACGTACGGGTGGCGCAAGGGGCTTGTAAATAAGCCCCATTGTTTTTAACCTTATCCTTATTCCCCTCACTTCACATTAAAATTGTTTTTGGGCATAGGAGATCATTTTAATCTTATTTTCAAATGCACAGATCCCACAGGTGTGATTTACCATACACTCTCCCTCAAGTTGGAGACATCACTCACCTGGCAAAGCGAGTACCCAGGTGCGGAACCCAATGATGATGATGCCACCCACAACAATCGCCCCAGTGGAGATAATATATGCCACGTGAGGCAAATAGGGTTTGAGGGTTTCCGGGACAACAACTGTGAGACTGGCATAACAACTGTGGTGGTCCACTCTATTTTTGATTATATGAGACAGTGCCCATCTTTTCTCTCCATTCAGACACCATTTTCTCCTCTTTGAAGGTCATTACTGTTACCTAGTGGTCTGAGTGGTGTGAAGTGTTCTCATGGAGTGATTCAACAAGAGGAATGTTGAACAAACGGATCAGTTTTATTTGGTGACTGCTCTGTGAGACTAGTATGGTGCTAGTGCTTGACATGTAAATGGAGGAGAAGCAGCTTGCTCCTTTATCTCATTGTCGAGTAGGTATAATTGGATTAGCATCATACCTTTCAAGGCTGCTGTTTGCCCTCTAGATGTGTTATTCATTCACTCATTCATAAGCATGCCCTCCTTTATCCCGTGGGAAGTACAAGATTCCATCATTTCAATCATTTTCCAGGTGAAGGAAGAGTTCCAGCAGAAATCTTCAACTGTAAAACAGAAATTTCACTCCGTAAATATTAACGCTAACAGAAGATGCAGGATTCTGGTAGGAGGTGGGCCCTTCCTTATGCCCTAGTGCTGAAATTGTCTCCATTATTAAGAATACAGAAATGAGGTTCAGACCTACAAGCCATTGTATCACTAGCCGATGCAATGGTAACCAGCAAAGGCAATAGGTCTGGCGTTAGCTACCAGCCTTTTGGCTTTATCAATGATAGTTTTGCTTTATTATGTTTTTTGCAAAACTATATTGTTGGGGGAAGCTGCTGGGCCTTCCTCAATCTAAAAAAAAAAAAAGCACAATGGCCAAAAGCAAAAAATATTTTTGGGTCTCAGAAAGCATGCATTGCCATAGCAATGGCACTGAATGCAACTACTTTGTGTGTGGATGTGTGCCTTGTGAAAGGGCAGAATGCTGTCACTCAAAGTGAAGTCAGCCAATGGCTGAAAGGGACTGACCCATTGATCTATACTGTAGGCGGTCGTGGGTGGATGAAACGTGAATGACACAATAATAGACCATTTAATGAGGAGGGCTCACTGAAAATCCCTAGAAGTAAGTATATCATACATATAAATTTAGTAAAAGCCAAAGGTCTCGGGTGACGCCAGACCTAAAAATCATGGGGACCCTGATCACACATTGATTAAAACTTCTGGAAGTGTCATAAGGTTTCTGCACATACACAGAGCTATGCACAGGAAAATGGGACCCCGGAATACAGTGGTTTGCCACCATATACCGTAGCACCCAAAAACCCCAACCCAACTAGCTTAGCATCCCATTAGCACCCAAGTACTAATGTTTGGACAACCCAGAACACGGTATCTTTATCTCAGGACTCGCAGAAGCAAGAACACTCTTTCGTCACTCACTCGTACTTGTCCACAAGGTGCGTAGGAAGAGACACTGGATAGGTTAAAATGTTTATTCCAACTTACGTGCTCTAATGTACAGTACACGTGTCAGTACTAATAGCATAATGCATATGACTAATATAAGCAGCATGGTTACAATTCCATAGAATACAAACGGGGAAAGCATCTCAGAGCTCAGTGGATAAACGTATAAATAACATTACCACCCTCCCCTTGCAGTAAGATAGTTTATTATAATAATAGAAGACCTCTGGGCTTTGACTAGCGAACCCCCATACCTCAGTCTCTAGATGCAGAATTACATCAGCAGGACATCATAGCTCTTCTCACTGAAAGGGATTTCTCCAAGTGTGTTAAGCGCTAGTAAACCACAGTATTAAAAGCATACCAAATTCTTCATGGCAATTGCACCTAATGTTATGTCTGGGTGCGCGAGACTGGCCATATCAGGAAGAACCAAAATACATTGTTATGCGACCTTGTACATGTTTGTGCAGACTGAGCCCAAAAAGGTGAACAACAGAAAATGCAGACAGTGCAAAAGAACTTGGCACGAGCAAAGGGCGAGGGAGGCCCGGCTCAGTGTAACGTGCGCAAAGAAAAGCAGCATGGCAGCCAGGCCTAGGCCAACATAACAAGGCAGGTAACAATCCACAAGACACCCTCCCTGGTCAGTCCAGCGGCCAGGACAGAGGCCCATCAGAGGAAAAGCACAGCCGTTGGAGCACAGGGAGCGCCCAAACGGCGAAGGGCAGGTCAATCCATGAAAGTGTAAGTGCAGAGAAAAGCCATACCCTCCAAGAGTTCATCATTGGAATTGTCAAAAAACATAGATGCCATCCAATCCATGAGATCAAAAGAGCAGGAATGCTCCTCAACAAAGGGAGCATCCAGAAGCAATGCGGGACAGCTTGCGTGATGATCGAAACAGCTTCGTTGTAGGAGATCCTGGGCAGCCGCCCAGATATCCCATTGCGCCAAAATCCCCAGTGCAGCCGCACGCGCCATACAGCCAGCAACGGAACAGTCCTGCTCATGGGCCTCTAAGGGACCCATCAACTGAACAAAATCCGGAACAGACAATGACGAATTGGAGAGGCAATAATCCAGAGTCCAGGTGAAAGGACAGCGGACACAAGTCATCACAGGTTGCACGCAAGTGAAATACGCAAAGCGAAATGAAAGAGTATATGACACACTCAGTGTCGCCAATGGCAAGACACCAAAACCGGCCAAAAGGCGCTCACGGAGCAGCTGGAGGCGTTCTGGATCGAGCAGGTCCCATCGGGGAGCAGCCATTGCGCAGAAAGCAAATTAAGAGCAAGACACCAGCCGCTAAAGCGAGGATCAATGGGAAACCGCCAAAGACACTGGAAAAAATAGAATGTATGAAAGCCGGGATGGCACCAAAAATAGTTTGGAAGGAGGACACCAAGCCCGACCCAACGACCTTAAAAAAGTGTACTAGGCCTTCAGTGTTAGATGCGTTAAAAATACGATGTATTAACTCCCCAAAATGTTGGGGGAGATTAGTGTTTAAAAGGGCCTGTATTTCACTGTGGGTACTCGCCACCTGGAGAATGAATGTCTCCCGGGCGGACGTGAGCATAACTTCCTCGTTTAATAATAGTGCCTTTATTCTGCTCAGTCTATTGAAATCAGCTTCCATGGTAGGGATGGAAGGCCAAATAGAGATATCAACCTTGCCATGAGGGGGAGGAAAAAGCACATTTTTGCAGCAGACAACCCTGTGCGAAACTGTTACAATGTAAGGAATGCCAGCCTGCAGGCCACAACAGTTTTCGTTATTTAAAAGTAAATAACTACCATTGGAAAGGAGAGTGAAAGTAGGTGAAATAACAGGAGCAGGAATACCTTTCAGCACACAAGCAAGATTAGGAGCGGAAACGCTACATGAGCCATGCAATTTAATGTGTTTACAAATAAGCGAATGACCCATAGTCGAGTCGCAGTACTCCCCCGTGAGAAAGACTTCCTTGCCGTCCCGAAGGCATTTATACATGAAAGGCAAGGACCAGAGTTCATGCAGGAAAGCACTGCCCAAGGGCCGGTAACGGCCCACAGGATAATGTTTCATGCAGGAGTCAAATTCAAACAAGGAAAAAGGTAAAGCGATAACCCCATGGACTAGCCATACAGCAGAATCGAGTTCTGCAACAGAGAACGGCAAAGGATCCATCTTTTCGATATGTAATAGAGTGTAAGTTGCATCTTTCATGGACATAAATTGCTGTTTGTCAGTTAAGTTAAAAGGTAGAAACAAGGCAGAGGTGTTCAAAAAATGCCAAGGAACTTTACCTAACTTGAGCGTTTGTAAAGTCCATGCAAACTGCATAACCGAACGCAATTGATTCTGACCATGATATAACACAGAAACATCATCTTGTACAATATCAACAACAGAGGACACAATATTCTCCAAAGTATAAATGCGAGAAGACAGGGTATTAATACTATTGTCAACAACAGCAAGCACCTTTTCCAAATTTGCTTGATCTATTTCCCGAAGACGGGAAGCAGCTTCCATTTGTGATAGCTTCCAGAGTTCATTATATGTTTCATAAATGAATCTTTTAGGTCGGGGACCACGAGGTCCCAAAACAAAGTCGGACAGATCAATATTGCCTGAAAGGAGGGACAAATGTTGTTTAACAGAATCAAGGGACGAATGTTGCAGCCATTGTTTGCATAATTTACCAACAGAATATGTAGTGACAGTACGGGAATCAGTAAATCTCGGATCAGGCCTATCCTGTGTGTAGCTAGCACCAGAATCGTGAAAACGCATTTGACATGCATTAGATGATATAGGCCATACTAACCAGGATGACTGAACCAGCTCAGAAACATTAAACGAATTATTTTGTAACATTGCCTGCAGGGACACGAGGGACAGATTGAATCGTGAGCTTTCATTAGGAAAACTCGACAGGGATGGTATTGATGGCGTATTCAATTGTTTAGTGGTTGCTAAGCCCCAACATGTAGTCTGATAGATGGAGACATTGAGGAACATAATTTGGGCAGGGATGAGGCAAGCACGATGTAATGCCTCGGTTCCCTGTACCTGCCATGGCTTGGAGCCCCAAATAGATTTTAAATCCACTGTATTATCCCAGTACTCATAACCACCCACAGCTAGGGCACTTAGAAAGGAACCTGAATAAAGCAATTTGGTGTGTGTTAACATAATTTTCTGATTTGATGTGTTATTAAGTCTAAAATAATAGGATGCAGGGTTCGACCGATTAAAATCAGTAAAATAATTAAACTTATTTCGAAGAGTTTGAGAGCTACCTGGCAAGGGGTTTGGACAATGTTCCCATTGGGTATAGTTAACAGAACTACGCAGGGCACTGGGCTTATGGAGAAAATGATTACCCCAATGTTGGTAACAATACAAATCGGCATAATTAGCAGAATTCATATATAGATCTTCAGCATTAAAAGATGCATAATATTTTAAATCGGCAAACAATGCTTCAACGGCATGCACATCCCAATCATCAGAATGAATATTATTTTGTACTACATCACCCATTGAAACACGAAGGACATTAGGTACATTAATAATTTCCGTCGGACCATGGATTTGATAGTTCACTGCATCCCATACGATGCCATCAGCAACTGGGAAAGCTGAAATGTTCACAAATGTGTGGTCACGCTTCATGATGTGAGACGAGGAATGAGGAGCCAAAGTTCCAGAAACATAGTCTACAGCAGAGCGTTCAGGTAAATAGTGACCATTGATTAGTAGAAAAAACACTGTGACAAAGCCAATGGACATGAACAAAAAAATCAAGAAAAGTACCAACCAGATGTATGTCCAGGGTGGAATCAAAAAATTGTCTCTAAACCAGGATATAAAAATACTGAACTTGGATGGAACTTTTGAAGATGTCGAATCCGAATCAAAAGAATAACGAGTCGGGCCAAGTGGCGTTGTTGGTTGATGTGCCACCGATTCTGATGCAGGATAAGTATACTCGTCCTCGTCTATATTGGTGGAGAGTTGGGGATCAATCGTAGTTTCAGGCAAAGTAGAGGATTCAGGCAAATCAACCATCTCAATTACAGCATCAGCGATCGTTCGTGCAGATGGACTATGAACATATGTCCGATAAATGGCAGGACAAGAGACCGCTGGTGTGACACTATTCAGGATCGGCCAGGCGCTGTAGCTTGACATTTTCCACTGAGATGTATCTGTTCTCCTTGCGACCAGGAAGCGGTGGTAAAATGACTGTACGTGTTCCCTTCAAGCCCAGAACTGGAACCGGTGCACGAAAAGAGGGGCCGAATTCTTTTTTGTTTTCAACCTTTTCTCGAACCAGTTCTCCAACCTTTGGAAGCCAGCCGGCTACCGGAATCTGCAACGCAGGATCTGTGGCTGAAGGCAAATGTGTAGTTGCAAGTTTGTCTCGGGCTTCTTGTAAGTCCTGTAACATAGCAGAATGGTTATCTACATCAAACTTGGCGGATTGCGCCGCGATGTCTGGACCCTCAAGGTCAGGCACAAACATTCTTATGCCAAAGAGCATTTCGTATGGGGTCCGCCCACCCAGAGGTCTTCTAGGGAGATTATTAAGTGCACGCTGAACGGTATACAAATGGGCCAGCCAGTTCCTGCCAGTACCTATAACCCTAGCTGTTAAGGATTGCTTTAAGTCACGGTTCATTCGTTCAACGATAGAGTTGCCCTCAGGCCTATACGGAGACGAAAATTTCACCCGCACCCCAAGCGAAGCCATTGCATCCTTGTAAGCCCTAGAGGCAAACGCTGGACCTTGGTCCGAATGGAAGGTGCCGCATGCGAAAATTCCCACAAAGACACGCAAATCCCTGATTACATTTCGGGCGTCAGCACTCCGTTGTGGCCAGACCCAGAGAAACCGTGTGCACGAGTCCACTGCCACTAAGATGTATTTATAGGCAGTGTCTGATGAGAATGGACCGCAGTGATCCAAGTAAACACACCCAAAGGGTCTGTTAGCAATGCAGAGCGGGGTTTGTGGTGGACGTGTTACCGTGGAAGGCTTAATCTGTTGACAAACATCGCAAGAAAGCACAAAAGCACGGGTGTCTTTATACAATCCACGCCACCAATAACGCTGCTGCAAGATGGAAACTGTAGCTGACACACCTGCATGAGCCGAAGCCATGCCTTCGTGTGCAGCTGATATCAAGGCACTCCTGCGGTCCGCGTTGGGGATCAGCCGATCTCCAACGTCAGGTATAGTTACATAAGGAACCTGATCGGGACTTAATGTGTAAGAATACTTGGAAGGGAAACCTGTAGGGTAATTATTACCTTCCTTGGTTGCAGCAATAGCTGCTAATATAACAGGGTCTATTTTAGACATGGACCTGGTAACCGCTGCTACTGAACACGTGACTACTGCTGAACGGGCAGCTTCATCTGCCAGATCGTTACCTATAGCGTGTGCGCCCACCCGCTGATGGCCTAAGGTGTGAACCACCTGTGTGAGGGGCAGACGTTGTTGCAATTCTGCCACTCGAACCCAAAGCATTTTATGCTTAATTGTGCTCCCTTTTGCGTCCTTGTAGTCGTTTTTCGACCAGAAAAACAGATTGTCATTGTAAGATTGTACACAGTAGAAGGAATCACATACAATAAGAGTTGTCTCATCCTGTGAAGCGAACTCAAGTGCAAGTAGCAATGCATGCAGCTCGGCCAATTGTGCGGTACTATCTCCAAGTGTGCGAGTATGCACTGCAGAGGATTTGAACTTTCCATCTACAAAGGAACCCGCAACAATAGCACATGCAGCTGAATAAGCGTGCTTGGACCCAGTGGCCGGCTGCGCCGAACCATCGGTGTAGATCACACATTTGTAATCCTCAAGCGGTAATAAAAACAAAGGAGGAGGATGAACGAATTCATACTGCAAAAACTCCTGAGTCTGCAGAGAAGAATCAAAAACAAAAGTGACGTCCGAAGACGTCAAGGATGTAGCCCATTGTATCCAACGGGGATGCATTGCTTTTGAGTTCGGTACACTTGCCTTTGTTACTGCCTCTAGGGCAGGACAGGGTGTTACCACCAGAATTCGCTTTCCCTGTGCCAGTGCGCGTTCTTTTAGAATCGCCATTTGCACTGCAGTTAGAACTTTTTCAACAGATGTAAAGCGCAATTCAGCGGAAGTGTACAGATGTGACTTGTATGCGATGGGTACTGTATCACCTTCATTAAAGGTTAAGTATGTGAATCCCACCGCCCCCGGAATTATTCTAATCACCAGGTTTGTGTGGTTATCACGAGTCAAAAGATATTTAGACTCCAAAAGGTCTGTCTGCAAAGACTGCAGAATTGAGGTATGCTCAGGCAGCCAGCAAGACCTTGAATAAGTAGGTTGTATCAAAGCATACAAAGGCTTGATACGCTGGGCATATTCGGGAATGTAAGTACGCCCGAAATTCAGGAAACCCAGCAAAGACTGAAGTTTCTTCAGAGTATTTGGGGGGCACAAATGTGCACATTTTTCCAAGAAATGGGGGCTAAGCCCTTACCTTCGTTGTTGAGCTCATAGCCCAAGAACAGAACTGTAAATTCAGCAATGTGTGATTTAGCAAAGTTAAATTTGTAACCCTGCTCCGCAAATTCAAGAATAATGCGGTCCACACGGGACAAATGCTGAAATAATTTGTCGTCCGTCAGATAGATGTCATCTACGTACGAACATGCGTCTTGATCAATGTCATTTAACAAAGAAACAACACGGGCGGCGAATATACCCGGACTATTTTTGTAGCCCATGGGTAAACGCCGGAACTGGAATAATTTACCACCGGATGTGAATGCGGTCCATTGACCACTCTCCGGGGCTAGGTTGTGCGTGTAGAAACCGTTTGAAAGGTCAAGTGTCGTTTTGTATTTTTTACGAACAAGACTGTCTACAAGCGCAGAACTGTGTGTATTTTGCACCGCAAAGTTCCGACAATGAGTATTTAAATGCCGGTAATCCAAAACTAAGCGGTACGATCCATCGGGTTTAGAAACCACGAAAAGGGGATTGTTCATAGGTGATACGCATGGTTCAATTACTCCCTGATATTCCAACTGTGTCAGAATTTCGGAGACGGGGCCTTTTGCCTGCCGTTTGATGGGATATTGGGGTTGTGGCTGCGGTAGTGACCGCAAAGGTATTGCATGAGGAGGTGATTCTTCATCCCATCCCACATGGTTGCGGTATAACGCTGGTGCCAGGTACACAGCCCACTCAGCTGCAAGTGCTTCAGCTTTGTCTTTTGGGACATGCCGTGAGAAGCTTGGAAGGATTACCTCCTCTCCTTTATGTGCAGCTAAAACGAATGGGGGTGGCCAATCCACCTCTGCTAACAAAATGTCATAGGAAGAGGTTAGATTTTCCCAAAAAATCCCTTTTATTTCACGCGGTATGTCACCTTCAATTTGTATGACTATATTATATAGTCTGTCAGGGGGTGCCACTCTCGTGTCAGCTGTCTCTACAGTAACGAATGTTTCAGTTGCTGTCGCCTCCATATGAGGACGTAGCGCCTCCCGCACTATGGTAACTTCCGCGGCGCTGTCTAGGAGGGTCACTGCCCACGTCCAATTCTGGAGTCTCGTTCTCACGGTCTGAGGCATATTTCGCTGTGACAGCGGCAACTTTTTCTTCTGAAATTGCGGTCGAGGAAGATGAAAGTCTTCTGCTTTCCCTCTGACTTGTTGTCGAGGTTGGTCTCGCTCCTGGGGAGCCTCTCGGCCCCTTCCTCTATCTTGCCGTCCTCCTCCACCAGCCTGTGACGACGTCTGGGCCTGTGAAGAACGAGGAGAACGCGTATCAGAGCTCTGAAACCTTTCTGGTGATTTAATCCTTGACCTATCACGTAAATCATAAGTACGTTCAGAAGAAACCGAAACCGGGGAAGCGCCTCTCGACCCCGGCTTCTTTTGTTGCTTACCCTGTTTTTTCTGTCTCCAACTCTTTTTAGTGAAGACTGGTTTATCATCTTTCTCAGATGCACTTTTTGTTTGTGCAACTTGGGTTTGCGATTGAGTCTGCATTTTTACAAAAGGCTTGTTGCCCAGGCTATTTCTTCCAATTGTTTTATAAGCCCGGGCAATAATTTTCGGTAATTCGCGGGGCCTGTCCAACTCTGGGACCAAAGCCAAAGCATTCGCTACTTGAAAGTTCATAGCATCGCCCTTGACATTTCCAAGGATCAGCTCAGCTACTACATCAAACACTCCCACTAGTCTCATCCCTAATTCCACAGCCGCTTCAGGGCCATGTTCATCCTGTACTTTTTTAATTACAGAGGGTAGAACCGTCATGGAAGGAGTTCCAAAACATTTTGAATAAACTGCTGCGAATACCTTACCCCAGCTTTCACATGATGTCAAATCGGGGATTATGTCTTTTGGCAAACTTATCGTGAGGATGCGGTGTTTATCTACTGGGGATGTATGGGGAAACACTGCTTCTATCTGATCGAACTTTTCTGCAAGCCAGTAAGGATAGTCGTCCTTATTTTGTGGACGTTTGCCCATCACAGAATTTACCATGACAGGACTTATGGTCACTCCAGCGGCTATAGCTGGTTGGCCTGCGACTACAGGAGCAGCTCCATGTAGACTACCTGTAACGTATGTCACTAGGGCTCGATGCACTCGTACCAATTCGGTATGCATAGTGCGCAGTTCCGCAAGCGGTAATGCCAGATAATTTGGATGCGGGGTATACCCGGCCAATACAGGCCAAGTGGCCCCCTGAATTGACAAGGGGCCTAAACGAACTGCGGTAGTTGGTTGTGGTAGGGCGCCATTAAACCAAACACGGTGCTGCCAAGCCGTGAGAGGTACTTCAAGAGTGGTATAGGGTCGATATGCAGCAGGAATAACGGTGGGTTTATATTCATGAAACAGCTTATCACCTGCATCCACCGCTTCAAAAGTGATCCAAGTGTAAAACACTTCAAAGTGATAAGCCGGATCGGCTTGAACCACAAAGACCAACTCGACCCCTGTATCGGGCACTCCATACACAGCTAAGTGGTCTCGGAGTGCTCCTCGACTATGTGCAGCTATCGCCACACCAGCCATGACTAAACAATTATATTCGACAACCTAACAGGGAGCACAAAAATGGGTCTGTTAACTAACCTTTTTTAATAATATCAAGCTTGAAAGAACCTATAAAACATTCAATATAGGAGGTATCACCGTCACATACGCCTCCGGAAGCGTACGCGAGGGGTTTGTGGACAAGCACAAGTACTACTCAAGCGTCTCGCAGATAAGCAGCCCCACGTTGGTCGCGCCATGTCATAAGGTTTCTGCACATACACAGAGCTATGCACAGGAAAATGGGACCCCGGAATACAGTGGTTTGCCACCATATACCGTAGCACCCAAAAACCCCAACCCAACTAGCTTAGCATCCCATTAGCACCCAAGTACTAATGTTTGGACAACCCAGAACACGGTATCTTTATCTCAGGACTCGCAGAAGCAAGAACACTCTTTCGTCACTCACTCGTACTTGTCCACAAGGTGCGTAGGAAGAGACACTGGATAGGTTAAAATGTTTATTCCAACTTACGTGCTCTAATGTACAGTACACGTGTCAGTACTAATAGCATAATGCATATGACTAATATAAGCAGCATGGTTACAATTCCATAGAATACAAACGGGGAAAGCATCTCAGAGCTCAGTGGATAAACGTATAAATAACATTACCACCCTCCCCTTGCAGTAAGATAGTTTATTATAATAATAGAAGACCTCTGGGCTTTGACTAGCGAACCCCCATACCTCAGTCTCTAGATGCAGAATTACATCAGCAGGACATCATAGCTCTTCTCACTGAAAGGGATTTCTCCAAGTGTGTTAAGCGCTAGTAAACCACAGTATTAAAAGCATACCAAATTCTTCATGGCAATTGCACCTAATGTTATGTCTGGGTGCGCGAGACTGGCCATATCAGGAAGAACCAAAATACATTGTTATGCGACCTTGTACATGTTTGTGCAGACTGAGCCCAAAAAGGTGAACAACAGAAAATGCAGACAGTGCAAAAGAACTTGGCACGAGCAAAGGGCGAGGAGGCCCGGCTCAGTGTAACGTGCGCAAAGAAAAGCAGCATGGCAGCCAGGCCTAGGCCAACATAACAAGGCAGGTAACAATCCACAAGACAGAAGAGGATGGCGACCTGAACTCACATATGCAAGCAGTGGGCTAGGGGCAATCAAGCACATCTTCTGGCTACAGGTGGTTATAATGAAACAGACAGTCCCCCACAAGCCCATTCTCTGTTTGAATATCGACCTTTAGATGGAATTGGACTTGGGTGATTGAGGGAAGTTAAGGGAAATCCTGGAAAATGGGGTTAGACCAAGAGCTCCGATAACCAAAGTCCCTACATAGAAGGGATTTTGCGAGGGTGGTACAGCCGGGAAAATGCACATGTGCCTTTACTGTTGGACAAGGGGCTTGTCCAGGGGCGGCTGGCCCATAGAGGGCGCTGGGGTGCAGCCCCACTAACTTAATCAGAAAAACATGAAGAAGTTGCTTTTTGCAGCTAGGGCAGCAGAAATGAAAACAGACGAACTGACACACCTGTCACTTTGAATGCTTTCATTTCTGTTGTCTGTGTGCCGTCAGGGGTAAGTGCGCATGTCTGCAGTAAAAAGGAAAGTACTATTAGCAGAGTTCTGGGGACTGCGCATGTTTGAGGGGCGCTTTACATCTCAGCTCCCTTCAAACATTCGCAAGCCATAGACATGCTGCGCATGCCCAGATCAGCGCAGCATGTCTGAAGAATGAAGCCAGCTCGGGCGGAATGGCATTTCAGCCCGTTATTCAAGCACCCTATCAGAAGACAGGTTAGAGCAGGGTGAAGTAGGTTCAGACCCAGCCCTATACTGACTTCTGATCTGGAGTTCAACAGACCCACTTGCAGTTGGATTGCGGCTGCCCGAGGCCCCCGCAGGGGGCCACTAAAGAGGGCAGCCCTCTAGTGCCAGCTGGGCACCCCACACCCCCGTAGGGGCAGGGACTCAGGGAGGAGTCCCCCAAGCCTGGTCGCAGCGCGATAGGCGAGAATCACGTCCGGGGCGCGAGGACAGGGGGAGGGGTATATAGGCCTCCCCCCACCATCTTGGCGTCCTCTTTCGCGCGCCCGGACACGCCGTCGAGTGGCTGTGCTATTGTCTCCGTCGTGTCTAGCTCGTTTAGGCCACGGGCCAGCGTAAGGGGGAGCCCGCCCCAGAATTTCCCTCTCTGGATGAGCTTGCCCAGTTCGGTGGGGTGCTCGGTACAGGCATCATGCTGGGGCTGGTTGGCCTGGTCATCGTCGTGGGGCCGATTATTTGGCGGGCTGAGGTGAGTGCTAATTCAAGCTTATTGCCTCCGGGCCGGCTGCTTCAAGCCCGCTTCACTCTCTAGGGTAGCGGGTGCTACCACTGTGTCTCTATGGTTCCGGTTGGGCGTTGGGGGCCGAGTTGGTCAGAGGTTGACCCAACTGAGCGTTTGCGCGTCTCGCCTCGTTCCCCCACTAGCTTTGCCGCAGACCACATGTAAGCGGAAGGGTGGGGGTCAATATGCACCCGCGGGGCAGTGTGGGGTCACAAGCTCCTGGTGCTCGCTCCGCCATGGGGGCGGGGGTGTCTGCGCTCCGCTCCTTCAGTTCGGCCCCCCACCGACTTTGGTAAATGTTTCTTGCGGGGCCCCCTTTGGCTGGGCAGCCAGATTTTCTAGTGTTCGGGGCAGCAGGCTTACACCTCTGCATGCCACCCTATTCGAGAGCGGGTGGCATACATGTGCGGATCAGAGAGCGAGGTCTGGCTTTGTTGTTGGGGTGTCTCCCCATGCGGGGTGCATGGGGTGTTCGCTGTGGTCATGCCCGCACATCGCCAGAAGATAGGTTAGTGATACGCCACTGTTGGCCGTGGCCTGTGGGTTAGCGCGCAACGCTCCTGAGCCCCTCTCTTCTCCCCCCCCCCCCCCATAGCATGCGGGGACCGAGAGGGTGCTCTGGCCTGCCTGGGTATATTTCGGGCGTAACCAACACGCAGCTGCGTTGGGTTGAGCGGGCAACGACACGGTGGTCGGAGCAAGGCAACCAACTCAAGGGTCGGCTGGTCGGGCTCGGGTGTCGCTGGGGGGCACAGCGGGATAATTAGGCATATTGCCTAAGCTGATGGTCGGCTCGTGGCGCTGTTTACCGGAGCGAGCCGGGCGGGAGTCTCAAACATCCTGTGACTCTGGGCAATTGCTCGAGCTCCACCCCACGGCCCTCTGTTCATCCAATCTCCCCGTGCCCAGAAACGAAGTGGTCTGGGCAGTATTAACTTCACAGCCACCCCCTATTCACCACCCACTTCCTTAATTTCCGAGGGAGGGACAGTGTGTTGGTTGCAAAGGGGGACAACCGGACACGCAGTTCCGAGGTCGGGCGATCGTTTGCGCATGAGGTGAGTTGAGTGCGGCATGGTGAAGCAGTCCCTCCTCTTCCCTCCCGTCCCCCAGGCTAGGCTATGCCCGTGTGGGACCCGAAAAAATTGCAGTTTCTCTGTCCGACCCCGCAGGACGTCCGCCGGTGTCAGTCCATGCGCGCTGGGTCGCGGCAGGGGATGGGGAGGGCGGCAGGGTAAAGGGGGTTCTAACTTCCCGGGACGTTCTGGTTGCACTGCCGTGGGTCCACGGCCGCCGCCGCATTGTGGTTCTGTCGTTTGACACTGCGGTGGCGCTGGGTGCTGGAAGCTGTGTGGGGAGATCGCAGGGAAGCACAACTTGAAGGTATTGGAATGATGACTGTAATTTGTGTTCTTTTAGTTTAAACGGGCGTTTGGTTATTTTCCTGAGGCACAGGTAGCAGCAGCAGGGGAGAGGGGCCTGGGGTTGCATTCACATCACAGGCGGCCCGATCTTTACTTTAGCAGTCAAAGGGATATTGTTGGCGGCGCAAGGGAAAGAGCCTCTTTTCTTCACACGTGTCGGATTCTGTTTGTTTACAGACATTCAAAAGGCCGAGAAGTTTGCAGGTGTATTGCGTTTGTGCAGATGCAGCTGCTTGAAGGGAGGTTGAGGTGTTGGCTCACGAAGGAATTTGGAGGCCATGAAGGCGAGGATTGTTCATGCGGTTCAGCGCACGCTTTCCAATTTTCTGCTGACGGTTTTGGTGTTGATTGGTCTCCAAAGTAGTTGGCATTGTGGTGTTTTTGGTCATTCATACACTGGATTGCTTGTCGACCAACCGGAGTGGAATATCCAATTTGTCCTTGCATGTGCTTTGCGGCGCATTTCCAAGGTGGTCTGAATTTTAGCCCAAGCACCCCTTTTGGTGGCACTGCTCTCGGACGTCCACAATGTGGCGCCCGCCGGCACAGCTCAGCCCTAACAAAGGTGGACATTTAAGCAGTGAACGATTTATAAATAGCAAATTGCTGCGGCGTTTGGCAGACTTGAGATTTTCTGCCTGAAAACCGTGCAGGGGAATTTCATGGGTGGCCCTAGCGAGTCACTGGCCTCCCGTGGCTGGGAGAGCGACGTTTGCACGTGGAGATGTCAATCCTTGTCTTTGGTGTCGCAGCGGGGGACTGGAGCCGGTTTCAGGTGTAGGGGGTCGTCTGTTGGGCGCCACATGCTTCGTGAGGGTGCAGGGTTTTGGGCGTGCACGGGGCCTTCTTTAGCCATGGTTTTGTTAATCTCAGATTAAGCACGTGGGCCCTTCGGGTCAGCTCCTCTCACCCCCTGGGACTGTGTGGGGCTGGAAGCCCCTGCCAGGCGTTAGTAGCGGGCGTTCCCTGCTGCTCCCCCCCCCCTTGCCTTTCTGAGTCTGGAACCTCGGGGTGAAGGGAGGAGCAGATGGTTCGCGGCACGATTGGGGCCTGTGCCACGCCGGGTCCCCACGTGAGTTGCAGATGGGGATGTGATTGTGTTTCGCCCACGCGCCTACCTCCTGGAGTGGTTGGTCGGCGAGTAAGGGGCCTTGCTTCTCTGTCCGGGTCAGTCTTTCTGTTCCGTTTTGAGCGCATTGAGGGCTTTTCTGGCTTTGTTACCCCGCGCAATGGAGTGCTGGTTATGTGATAGTTATGTGGTATTGGTAATTGTTATGGATATTTCTCGGTGTCCTGTGTGGACTCATATGAATACTAGTTTTGTTTTCTTGGGCACTCGGAGGGTGGATTTGCATTTTGATTGGCATTGTGTTTTTCTAACACTTTCTTCACTATTCCAACCGAGAGACTAGACACACATCAAACAAGTGATTTCCTGTTCAGCTAGTCTGACCCCAGGTATACAAAATGGGTGTTGTCTTAAAATTCCACTAAGGTGAAGGCTCCAGCCACACTGATGTGAGAAGAGCATATTGAGGAGTTAGCATCCTCGGATTCCTTGTGGGTTCTTTGCGGACGGTCGCCAGCACAATGTTGGGAAAGCACAATCTTACATTTACTCTGGGCTATGACAACGCAGAGAGGTGCTGCGAAATGTTGTTGAGACTGTTCATACCTTGGCGTAGCTTCATTGCCCAACAGTTTATAGGAGTGTGGTGCCAAACCTGCGCAAGGATCTTGCGCTGGTTGATGGTCTACAGCCTCTTCTAAATTAGGGGGCCCCAACCCCCACGGTTTGGTCAAATATAAAGGATTTCTAGGGCACGCCCATGATCAGCATTAGCGTGCTTGCTCCTCAATCCGGGTTAGCAAGCTGTTTGTCCCTGTTGGAAGCATTGGTGACTGTGCCCACTGCACTATCCCTCTCCCAGTTTGAGAGCAGGGGCTTAATTTAAAAAGCAGTAAATTGCACAAGAGTAATTCTTACTCTGGTGTCTAGTCTGCTCTCCCAGGTATGGACGGAGCAGGGAGTGCACTGCAGTTTGCTAGTTCCCCTGTGGTGAACCCCCCCTCGATGATTGATTGTCATTGCGGCCTTGTAGATTGTGTAATATTTGGCGGGGCCCACTGCCACGTAAAGCTATCTGTGCCTGTAATGGGGCATATGCATGGTTTTACGTGACAGGTGCTCATGCAAGGCGCCTCGATACCTCCATCTGGAGTATGTGCTAGATAGAACTGCATGAGCTGTAGCACAGAGGCACATTGTAGACGTGCGTGCGGTGCACTTTGCCTTTTAAGTGGAGTATAGGAGCCATTCCTTTCGCGGGATGGTGCACATGTGGCAGGGTTAGTGAAGCATGAGCGGTAGCGCAGAGGCGCATTGAGCAAATACTTCGTCTGGGTGGCAAACAAGGTTGCAATCTACAAAGCATTTCATCCTTCTGAGGTCGATAAAACGAGTACCATGGAGCTGAGTAACAATAAACATGTTATGCAGCGCCAAGATACCTCGGGGTGAACGTGTTACCAGGTACAGGCAGAAGCAGAAATTGTTGAATTTGGTTAATACAGCGGGCTCACCCAGCAGGGTAGCGAGAGCCCAGCTCAATTTCCACGGGGATGATGGGTGGCACAGGCAGCAAAGTTGACGGCCAACCTGACAACGTTTCTTTAGTGCCGCAAGTGCAGTGGCACTTGGGCCCCAGGAGAGTAACTAGCCTACTAGATTCTTGTTTAGTAGGGTGGCACATTTGTTAATGGTGCAGGATAATTGTTTTACTCTAAGAAACTGGGATCTCATGCCCAGGTACTGTCGTTTTGGCCGTCTATTACCAGCCCAATGGTGGGAAAGTACAATTTTATATTTACTCTGTGCTGTGTTATGCTAAGTGCAGCTCCTGCCGGCAGGTACGGGGTTGTGCTAACTGAGCGGTAGGACGGTGGCCCGATTGACCTTGTGAGTTATGTCATCCCTGTGATGTCATGATGAGGTTTGGTAGCACAGGGTAATAGGGGCAGATGGAACTGAGTTTCTCTTGTATGGACGATACGAAGGGTAATCAAAATAACCTTCCACAGTCCTGGTATTTTCGAGTACACATCATTGCAAACCGGGCACGTTCACCAAATTGCTGCAATTGTGCTAGGATCACTACTACCGGAATTTGGCGGGGGCGGATAAGGGTGGGATTTCATGGGCCCGCCCATGATCAGCATCAGCGTGCTTGCTCCTCAAACCGGGTCAGCAAGATGGTGTCCCTGAGGGAAGCATTGTTAACTGTGCCCACTGCACTATCCCTCTCCCAGCTTGCGAGCAGGGGCTTAATTTAAAAAGCAGTAAGCTGCACAAGAGTAATTCATACTCGGGTGTCTAGTCTGCTCTTCTATGTAGGTACACCAACAAGGTTGCAATCAACAAGCATTTCATCCTTCTGAGGTCGATAAAACAAGTACCATGGAGCTGAGTAACAAACATGTTATGCAGCGCCAAGATACCATGGGGTGTACGTGTTACCAAGTACAGTCAGAAGCGGAAATCGTTAATGAATCTGGTGAATACAGTGGCCCCACTCAGCAGGGTAGTAAGCGAGAGCCCAGAACAATTTCCATGGGGCGGAAGGGTGGCACAGGCAGCAAAGTTGACAGCCAAATTGACAACGTTTCATTAGTCTTGTGGGCTGCTCTTGAGCTGAGCATTTGCAGGCGTAAGTAACAGTTTCCGCTACCAGTTCAAAGGTGCATCTTTCACTAAGTTACCCAGATCACTGGGACAGGAGGTAAGGTGGGCTGGATATCTCTTGCTTCTACCTGCATTGGCACATCTTGTCAGGAGTGATTGTCAAAGGGATTGCACTTCAGCCAGGCATTAATAGCACCCATCCACACCAAGCCGAGTGTTAAGGTCACACTGGGCCCCATTTACACAGCCCAGTATCAGGCCCTTGTGGGTCAGTGCCATGAATTACTAAAGTGAACTGAACAGGAGGCGTGACCGTGGGTTACGCTAGCAGAAGTTTGGGGAAGAGCTAAACTTCACCCATGGTCATGGTGTAGTCTTCAGTAAGTTGGAGTGTCCCTCTTAGTTGACCAGGGGTTCGATGCTACACGAGGGCATCGCTGCGGCCAGAGCACTGTCTTTGTGTTTCCCAGAGGGGCAGCTAGTGAAGGCAAGGATCTTCCCAAACCTGGCACCAGAACACATTGTAGTCAGGGCCAACTTGTCTGTTGGGTGACTTGGGTAGGCACCATGTAGTTGTCACTCCACGAAGGGGTGAATTGTCTCCAATAGTGGGCACAATACATATGCGTGTCTGTTTGTGGTATCTCCTAGCGGACCCACTGACGGTGTACTGCAGCTAAACAAGGGACTGGGAAGCTTGGTTTCCGTCACTGTGGCAGGTTTAAAGCATCCAGGGTAGGAGAGGCACAGCAGGTACTGTGCATCTGTGATCCGATGGCAGTTAGGCAAGCGGGGTGCGCTGCGTAAGTTGTAATTACATGAAAGGGTGAGGTGTCTCCAGTAGTGGGCGCAAGACATACATTGTTTCAAACCAGCTTCGATACCATTAAGGTGTTCACCAGAGTAGCAAGCAAAGGGGTTTGTGCATAAGTATGGGCAAAGGGGCGAAATAAGTGCACCCCAGAACTAAGGGCAGTTGACTAGGATCCTGCAGTTAGGCGCAAACGCCCGCCCGGTCAGCAATAGATGCCACGCTGGGTGGTGACGCTGTCAGCCAACAGTGGGCTGCCGTCCCAAGTAATGGGGACACAAGGTGTCAAGCACAACAGGCTACCATGTAAAAGAACATTTGGCATGTCCAGTGATCAACAAAAAGCTATATTTAACTGAGCAGGTAATTTTCCACCGCTGGGGTTGCCCTGGGGTGGGCAGTGTGAACACCCCTGCCCCCTATCCGGGGACCCTCGCAGGGAGGGTTCTAGCCTGTCGACTTTTCCTGCAGTTAAGGTCAAATGCCCTGCCCGGTTAGCTATATCAGCCTCACTGGGCGGGGGTGCGGTCAGCTAACACATTGTGCTGCGTCCCCAAGAAAGGGGGAACAAGGTGCCAAGCACAAAAGGCAAGGCGAGCAGTGTGAACCCCCCCTTCCTATTCGGGAATATTCTGGGATGAAGGGCAAAGTAGGACTTAGCCAATCCTTAAAGTTAGGCACCATATGGCAGCCAGTGCGCACTGTAATCACACGGATTCTCTAGCTGGTATCCCTAGGGGGTTCACCACGAAGGGAGCTGAGCTGGCGAAATTCCTATAAGAATTAAGGGATGCACGGCAAGGGCAGGAGGGCACCCTGGCTCATCGTCACACACGTCTAGTTATGGACATTCCTGTGCATCATGAGTTAGAAAGCAAATGGACGGTGCAAAGGTTAAAGTATAAGCCTTCTCGCCCGAATAGCCAGAAGTAGGCAGGTGGGTGTGGGAGCGGTCTCCCAACAAGCGGGCAGCTGTCCCTTAAGTGGGGACACAGGTGCGCTAGACACACCGTCCTAGTAGGACGGCAGCTAGGTGAGCTCAGCAAATTCATGGGGCAATGTGAGCAAGGGAATCTGATCTGCCCCGCCCAGAGTTGGCATGGGGCTGGTTATGTATGTGAAGTAGTGGAACTTTCCCACAGGAGGGTGGATAGTTTTGGCACAAATTCACAGGGCAGAAGGGCCTTTGTGTTGCATTAGACACTAGCTGATCCAGGCTATCGGCAAGGGCTATTGTGATACAGATGGGGTTCATCTATCACCAGTGGGAGGGATCTCTTCCCTAGCTTTGCAGGAGGCCTGGAAATGAGAGGTTGCAGGTAAGAAAGGAGTTTTGGTGGGGGGCTCTGGCGGCGACGGTGGCCACCTCCAGAGCTGTGGCGGAGTTACAGGGCGATCTGGAAGCAGAGGGGTACAGAAGGGTACCTCTGCGCGGCACCATGGTGGGTGCCAGAGCCAAATCCTAGGAGCCTCATGGGAGGTTCCTAGAAAACCGTGTCGGCGCCCCGTTAGTCCTTCGGGCGGTTGTGGGCCTGAACAACCGGGGGTTTGCTATGCTACGCTCCGCCCTGAAAGGGGCGTGAGTAATAAGGAACCATGTGTCACGTGATCCGGGAAGAGGATCACCAGAAGTGGCAGCACAGATGGGGTTCGCCCCAGTGCTGCTTGGCTCATCAGGCGGGCAGGCGGCCTAGAAGGTTGCCTGCCCTTGGATCGCCCGTAAGATAACCCACCATATTACATAACGGTGTATGTAATAAACCTGCAGCAATCTTTACCCAAACAAGAAATGTGTTGTGTGATTATTTATGAGCATGCATGTTACGTTGGAGGGGTGGGGTAGGTTGCCAATGCTGGTACTATGCGGCTGCCCGAGGCCCCCGCAGGGGGCCACTAAAGAGGGCAGCCCTCTAGTGCCAGCTGGGCACCCCACACCCCCGTAGGGGCAGGGACTCAGGGAGGAGTCCCCCAAGCCTGGTCGCAGCGCGATAGGCGAGAATCACGTCCGGGGCGCGAGGACAGGGGGAGGGGTATATAGGCCTCCCCCACCATCTTGGCGTCCTCTTTCGCGCGCCCGGACACGCCGTCTCCCACCCTACCGCTTACCCGGCGTGGTTCGTGGCAGGCAGGAGGCAGAGACTGTTGTAATGTTGTCTTTTTCGTTGCAGGCGGAGTTACAGGGCGATCTGGAAGCAGAGGGGTACAGAAGGGTACCTCTGCGCGGCACCATGGTGGGTGCCAGAGCCAAATCCTAGGAGCCTCATGGGAGGTTCCTAGAAAACCGTGTCGGCGCCCCGTTAGTCCTTCGGGCGGTTGTGGGCCTGAACAACCGGGGGTTTGCTATGCTACGCTCCGCCCTGAAAGGGGCGTGAGTAATAAGGAACCATGTGTCACGTGATCCGGGAAGAGGATCACCAGAAGTGGCAGCACAGATGGGGTTCGCCCCAGTGCTGCTTGGCTCATCAGGCGGGCAGGCGGCCTAGAAGGTTGCCTGCCCTTGGATCGCCCGTAAGATAACCCACCATATTACATAACGGTGTATGTAATAAACCTGCAGCAATCTTTACCCAAACAAGAAATGTGTTGTGTGATTATTTATGAGCATGCATGTTACGTTGGAGGGGTGGGGTAGGTTGCCAATGCTGGTACTAAGGAGCACACAGCTCAGCCTGCCAGATTCCTACATAGCTGTGGAGTTCCAGCAAGCACTAAAAGTAAACAAAACGAGACGCTTGTTGGCCGTATATTATAAAAGAATCGGATCTCCAGTGCGTAACGTTCCCTGTAACCGCTGTAGGTGCCTTTCGATGTTTCACTCATAGCATTCTCTCCCTCAAATCACGTTTTTATTGTTACCATGCACCAATAGCTACTTGTGGGACATACGCCGACTTTCAAATCGGAAGACACCGATTTTAATTCCTGCACTCCACTTGCCTAAATTGTGTGATTCCAGGCAAATGCTCTGCTTCAAGTTCCATGTCTGCTAATGAACACGGAGAGGCGATTTATTTTGCACTGGCAAGAGACATGAGTACTGTTTAATTTAATTTTTTGTGGAGCGTTTTTATTCGATATTTACAAAATCCAAAATGATGTGCCCTTTCCAAGCAGACTTGTCTTCACATTAGTGGCGCTTCCATAGTCCTCCTGCCACCGCTGCACCATCCCTTCTCACCTCTTTCAGCAAGAAACAGAAAACCCTTTTCATTTGGCAGTGCAGTATATTTACAGATCTGTCAGTGCCATGAACCCTTTGGTGTTTACACGCTCTGCCAAAACCCCAAAATTGAATTGTATAAAAAAATAATATTAAAAAGCAACATTCAGGCTGGGATAAGATGGTAAAAAATAGACTTCCTTTGAGATTTGTATACATATCTGAGCTTATGGCCACAAAGTTACGCACTTTTAGAATACTTGTTCCAAATCACATACAGGAAAAGGCAGTGATGACATGCCAGTGACAAATTGTGCACTATAAAAATGGTAACAACAAAATTACTACAAATATAAACGAGGGAAAATGCCCAGGTGTTATTACTTGGTAAAACGAGTTGCGATAACATAAGTATTTGTAGGTCATAACGGTCGCCCACTTGTGCCTCTTCACCCTTTTGAATGGTAACATGTTTTTTGTTACCTTCTTCAAGGATATTTGACCTTCGAAAGATGAAAGGCTGAGTGGATAAGGCAGAATCAACAGATTTGTCTTGCTTGTGCATAGTCCACCAAGCTACCAGACTTAGCTTGTGCACTAAAGAACTATAATGTCCACTTAAAAGAAAAAAACTGTAATTACATGTGAAACCTTTTAAAAACATCCTTTCACTATTGAAGTACCCTAGAAAAAATTGTGTGTACTTCAGTTCTAAAATGCAAAAGAAACAATTGATAGACAGAATGCTGGACAATGCAAACATTCACCCCAAGTCACAAGGATCTGGGTTTAATCCATCCTTCTTATGCCCACCACACCACCCCAGTTTGGACCCAGCCATATGCAAATCAGTCTTGACCCTGTTCCTTATGGGAACAGTCCAGCTCGAACTGCCAAGCCAGGTCCTCCCTGGACAAGAAACAAGCATCCTGGGACCGGTTTCAGGGCATCACCCTTCATCAGCCAGGCTGGCTTGAATCCAGTGGTGTAGTGAGCACGGGACCCACGTCTGGGCATACCCTTCCCACTTAGGGTGACATATGCAAAAGAAACAATTGATAGACGGAATGCTGGACAATGCAAACATTCACCCCCAGTCACAAGGATCTGGGTTTAATTCATCCTTCTTTTGCTCACTACACCACCCCAGTATGGACCCAGCCATATGCAAATCAGTCTTGACCCTGTTCTTTATGGGAACACTCCAGCCCGAACTGCCAAGCCAGGTCCTCCCTCGACCAGAAACAAGCATCCTGGGACCGGTTTCAGGGCATCACCCTTCATCAGCCAGGCTAGCTTGAATCCAGTGGTGTAGTGAGCACAGGACCCACGTCTGGGCATACCCTTCCCACTTAGGGTGACATATGCAAAAGAAACAATTGATAGACGGAATGCTGGACAATGCAAACATTCACCCCCAGTCACAAGGATCTGGGTTTAATCCATCCTTCTTTTGCTCACCACACCACCCTACCCCACCCCAGTTTGGACCCAGCCATATGAAAATCAGTCTTGACCCTGTTCCTTATTTGAACAGTCTAGCCCGAACTGCCAAGCCAGGTCCTTCCTGGACCAGAAACACGCACCCTGGGACCGGTTTCAGGGCATCACCCTTCATCAGCTAGGCTAGCTTGAATCCAGTGGTGTAGTGAGCAAGGGACCCACATCTGGGAATACCCTTCCCACTTAGGGTGACATATGCAAAAGAAACAATTGATAGACGGAATGCTGGACAATGCAAACATTCACCCCCAGTCACAAGGATCTGGGTTTAATCCATCATTCTTTTGCTCACCACACCACCCCACCCCACCCCAGTTTGGACCCAGCCATATGCAAATAAGTCTTGACCCTGTTCCTTATGGGAACAGTCCAGCCCGAACTGCCAAACCAGGTCCTCCCTGGACCAGAAACAAGCATCCTGGGACCGGTTTCGGGGCATCACCCTTCATCAGCCAGTCTAGCTTGAATCCAGTGGTGTAGTGAGCATGGGACCCACGTCTGGGCATACCCTTCCCACTTAGGGTGACATATGCAAAAGAAACAATTGATAGACGGAATGCGATGGATTTAGGCCCAGATCTCTTTACTGGGGTGAATGTATGACATTGTTCTGCATTCTGTCCATCAACTGTTCTTTTTGCATTTGTCACCCAGAGTGGGACGGGTATGCCCAGACGTGGGTCCCGTGCTCTCCATGCCACTGGAGTCAAGCTATCCTGGCTGATGAGGGGTGAAACCCCGAAACTGGTCCTAGGATGCTTGTTTCCAGTCCAGGGAGGACCTGGCTTGGAAGTTCGGGCTGGACTGTTTCCATGAGGCACAGGGTCAAAACTGATTTGCATATGGCTGGGTTCAAACTGGAATGGCATGGTGAGCAAAAAAACGATTGATTTAGGCCCAGATCTCTGTACTGGGGTGAATGTTTGACATTGTTCTGCTTTCTGTCCATCAACTGTTCTTTTTGCATTTGTCACCCCGAGTGGGACGGGTATGCCCAGACGTGGGTCCCGTGCTCTCCATGCCACTGGAGTCAAGCTATCCTGGCTGATGATGGGTGAAACCCCGAAACCGGTCCTAGGATGCTTGTTTCCAGTCAAGGGAGGACCTGGTTTGGCAATTCGTGCTGGACTGTTCCCATGAGGCACAGGGTCAAGACTGATTTGCATATGGCTGGGTTCAAACTGAAATGGCATGGTGAGCAAAAAAACAATGGATTTAGGCCCAGATCTCTGTACTGGGGTGAATATATGACATTGTTCTGCATTATGTCCATCAACTGTTCTTTTTGCATTTGTCACCTCTAGTGGGACGGGTATGCCCAGACGTGGGTCCCGTGCTCTCCATGCCACTGGAGTCAAGCTATTCTGGCTGATGAGGGGTGAAACCCTGAAACCGGTCCTAGGATGCTTGTTTCCAGTCCAGGGAGGACCTGGCTTGGCAGTTCGGGCTTGACTGTTCCCATGAGGCACAGGGTCAAGACTGATTTGCATATGGCTGGGTTCAAGCTGGAATGGCATGGTGAGCAAAAAAATGATGGATTTAGGCCCAGATCTCTGTACTGGGGTGAATGTATGACATTGTTCTGCATTCTGTCCGTCTACTGTTCCTTTTGCATTTGTCACCCCGAGTGGGACGGGTATGCCCAGACGTAGGTCCCGTGCTCTCCATGCCATTGGAGTCAAGCTATCCTGGCTGATGAGGGGTGGAACCCGGAAACTGGTCCTAGGATGCTTGTTTCCAGTCCAGGGAGGACCTGGCTTGGCAGTTCGGGCTGGACTGTCCCCATGAGGCACAGGGTCAAGACTGATTTGCATATGGCTGGGTTCAAACTGGAATGGCATGGTGAGCAAAAAAACGATGGATTTAGGCCCAGATTTCTGTACTGGGGTGAATGTATGACATTGTTCTGCATTCCGTCCATCAACTGTTCTTTTTGCTTCAGTTCTAAAAGGCACCCTAGGGCTACACTGTTGGGGCAGAGAGTTTTAACAACTTGAAACATCATCCCCGGGATGCACTGCTAGTGCAAAGCTTGGTTTACCAACTCAAAAAGTTTGCCAAAGGCTGCACAGCTAGTGTAAAAAGTGTTTTACCAATTCAAAACAATTTCCAAGCCCAGGCTGTTTTCAAAGTTTCTAGAAGGAAAACCCCTATAAATCCCTTTCAAGGACATGAGGATTGTTCACTTCGCTTACTAAATTGCATCTAAGACATGTACTTTTGCCTCACCACTTTCCAAGTTTACCAGCCGCGACTGGACTTGTCATAGGTGAGTTGTAGTACAATTTCCGCATTGCTTATTTACTACTGGTTGGATGATATGCTTTATGCTGTACGTGAGGTATTTGGGGGTGTCTGGGACGGGCTTTTCAATTCAGATATTTGCAGATGATTGCCCTGTAATACCTAGAAGGTCTGAATACCGCACCCTAATAAAAGAGTTTGAGGTGTTCTGTAGTACGAGAGGGTTGCATACCAACCTACGGAAAGCCTAGGCGAAGGTTATTAAAAAGGTAAGGCAATATCCCATTACCTGCAAGGTGTCTATAAAGGATAACCTATAATCCCCCAGTAATACCACAACCAGGAATGAATAAAACCCAATAAACTGACAAGCCCTGGCAATGGGAGAAAATAACATTTTCAGGAGAATGTAAATCTACCAAGGAGCACCTGGTTGGTTTCTGGCTTCATAGAACTGGGCCAGAAAGATATTCCTGTGCCTCTCAGCATGTAAACCTTGATTTTCTTGGTATGGGATTGGATGAGTGTTAATATCCCATAGGTCAACAATTTCAAACACATGCTCCAATCAGTCAACTGCCCTTCATACTGGCAAAATCGCAGACTGCTCCGAAGAGATTGAAAAAAAAACTAAATTGAAACCAGCTCGTTGGGACAAAGTCTGGCAGAGCAAATTAAAGGCCACTGAGGGTTCAAATGTGATGACTCAACTCACGGATAGGCAGCAAAAATATTTGTCACTCATATCTACAATGCTAGGAGGCAGCGAGACGATTACGAGTGGTCCATTAAAACTCTGTTGTTTCCCCGTCCCAGAATTACTGTTAATGGTCGTCCTGGTAATTGCAGGGGCAGAGAAATAATAGGGATTGCAACATTTTGGAGAAAGACATATGGGTATGAGTGTTTCCTCGCCGACTCCCATGTGTTTTTACCCTGAGTTTGACATGGAAAGCATCAGAAATTAAGTGATTACCTTTCATCATTTGAGTACATTCTGCTATTGGACAGTTTGGTTATCCTTGCAGAGTCGGTCAACCAGGAGATTATGCCTGTTAAGCCTGGCGGTAGTCTCCAGGGACAGATTTAGGGTGTATGTTGGCATCCCGCTGTCCCAAACTTGCAGTAGAAGAGCAAGGAAAGCTCCTAGAATGCAGTCTGGGATTCTGTTTCAGACTCTGGGGGATATTTACAATAAAATGTCGGAGTGCAGTGTTACTCCAAAATAGGTAACGCCCCGCTCCAACATTTTTTAAACACTGGGATGTGCCGTATTTACAAAAATATGGCACACCCCTGCATTTTCCCTGGCGCTGGCACTAAAAAAGCAGCCTAGCGCCAGCGCAGGCACCCTTGTGACATGTTGCAAGGGTGCCTGCGCTGCAGGGGCGATTGTTAGTGTGCAGGAAGGGACACCTTCCTGCACATAAACAACCTTTAAAGGCAATTTGCTGTTTCTATGTGTGCTGCATAATGCAACACACATAGAAAGAGCAAAATATAAGGAGAAATTAATCATTCTCCTCGTATAGGCATCCAAAGACCAGGCTTTACCTGGTCTTAGTTTTTGGCGCCAACCCATATTGTACATATGGGGCACCATCAAAAAGCAATGGGTGTTGGGGTGGAATGCCCAGAGCAACACCAATTGCCTGCCCTTTGCCGCAGAGGACTACTGCGGTAAGGGGCATATTTACAAGGTGGTATTAAGCCACGTTATGTGGCTTAATGCCACCTTGTAAATATGAGGTAGAGAGCAACGCGACCGAAGCGTCAGAAAAAGTGATGCTCCGGTGGAGTTAAGGGCTTGTAAATATGCCCCTCTGTGTCTGAATTCTAACGTTAAAGGTCAAAAGCTGTACCTTTTGAGACAATATTAAGAAAATGCCAATTGGTTCGGTTCACAGAGGGTATAGAAACCTGCTTATAGAGTTGAGGTCACCTGCCTCATATTCCTTATCTTCCAACTTGTATGGACAAAGTGAAAGGATCTTGAGTCGGGGCAATAGTCTCTGCTCGATGCAGGTACTGGAACGTTTGCCTGGTTATCCAGTGCCAAACTTAGAAACAAGTCTGTAAACCAATCAGCGTTTAATATTATCATGTTTTCTTTTCATTTTATGCTTCCCTTCATAGACGTCAATTCGCCAAAATTTCACAGGTAGCAGAACTGATATCACACATTCTTTGACCGCCCCCTCATGATATCACAGGAAGTGACGGCATATAAATGTTGACATCGGTGACAGAGCTGACTTTCCAGGAAGTGACAAGCTAATTGTGTTAAGAATACAAAAGATACAAAAGCAGCTATAAATCTTGCAGCCTAGGTGAAGTTTAGTTCAGTGTACAGTGGTGAGATGCACTGTCTGCATAGGCTGGCCCCAGACATGCAGTATATGCTCACCAGGGGGATTAGAGCAGCACTCACCCAGCTGCTGGGAGGGGTTCCCCACAGAGCAAGTGCACTCTGGAATTATCATGTGAAGTGTTTGTTGTCTTTGAACAGGAAAAATAAAATGGCCAAGAATCGTTTCGAACAAAATTACAGGTGTTGAGGTCTCAACCTTGGTTGATACTGGAGGAAAAGGCACTTGTCTGCTTATTATGCAGTCTTATGTGTGTTCCTTTTCCTACTTTTAATACATTTTCTAAATATACTTTCACTCCAAGTTTTTTTAACATGGAGAATTGGAGAAACTGCGTTGATTGATGCTTGTTCATCTGGAAGTGGCATCACTGCAGTGCACTTATTTACAGGGTGGGGGTGCAAGAATTCAGCCAGGGACAGCAAAGGGAAACCCAGGGGTTGTAACAGCAACACTTGGCAGAACTTAATTGACGTCCACGCGCCCCTTCAAACTTCTTGTGAGAGAAGGAGAGTCACCTATGTAGCCAGTGATGGTTCTGGGGAGAATCCCAGACCTGGAGTAAAAACAAAAGCCATTTGCTGTGGGAATTCTCAGAACACACCCCTTCAAAAAAATGAGACTGGTAGGGATTGTGAAGGCAAGCTGGGAGCCCAAAAGGGACCAGGTGAAGGTGCCTGAAGGAATGTAGAGGTTCCCATCATAACTCCACCCCTGCCAAGAGGACCAAAGAACAGCATCTGAACATCTAGAGGCTACTAGTATGTGTAAGGCACTGAAGGACTCAGTCTTAAAGTGGAAGAGAGGTAGTAATACTGCAGAGGAAGATGTGGCCGAACAGAGCTGCCGACTTAGGAACTTGGGGTCCCTGTTCAAATCTCGGCTTTGGCTCAACATTAAGTGATTCGGGTAAAATCACTACACCTCCCCGTGCCTAAAAAAAGTGAATCTTCTTGTTCCGGCTAAGGCGCTCTAATGCCGCTATCCTTCTGAATCCACATAACAGACTAACATAGCCACAACTCAAATTATTTTCATATTTCACTATGCCAATTCATAACTAATCCTTTATGGGTTCCGGAGTAGCGTGCTACTCACCGAAAAAGCGCTTCAATACCTCATCAGGGGTAATAAGCGCTATATAAATGCAAACCTATTTCCCTCTTCTATCCCTCCACTATCCTTCTGAATCCAAATAACTGACTAACCTATCCACCACTCAAATTACTTTCATTTTTCACTATACTAATTCACCACTAATCCTTTATGGGTTCTGTAGTAGCACGCTACTTGCCGAAAAAGCGCTTTGACGCCTCGTCTGGGGCACTAAGTGCTATATATATGTAATTGCAATACAATACAAGAAGCTTGCTAACGGTGTAATAATTTAACATCAGTTCTCATTCGATGCTGTAGGTGGCAGCGTTGTCACGCGCTAAGATAGAAGGAGGCGGACACAGGAGAAACTACGCTGAGTTTAATTCAAACATGGCTTCTAAAAAAAGCATTTGCCCTACCTATCATTTGTGAAGGGATTTTAACTGTTTCACAAACATGCAGCCAGGCTGGATGTCAGTTCTGTGTGGATGACACCGAAATCTATATAAGAGACAAAGAGAGGCTGATACTAAAGCATTGGTAAAGGAAATCTAGCCTCAGGTAAAAGGCTGCAAAAAACGTGAAGCTGTTCACTGGGGCCAGAACGCAGATTTGGAAATCTAGGGCCACATGTACAAAGCTATTTTTGTTTTGCAGTCTGCAATTCGGGCCGTTTGCGACAGGAAAAATACATTTTGGGATGTATAAATCCCAAATTGCGATTCAGTAACTTGTTACCAAATCGCAATGTGGGTTTTACAAGAAGGTATTAGGAAGGGGGCGTGTTAAGGCCGTCCCTCCTGAATACCGAATCACAAGGGTATGTACAAATGTTGGTCGCAAAATATTCGCTTTTTAACACCAATTTCACTTTGATGCTAACACATACGCAAACAGGAAGGCCCCCCTCCCCCAAGGGACCCCTTCCCTTTTGTGAATGCATGCAAAAACGTTTTTTCAGAGTAGGCAGTGGTCCCACGGTCCACTGCCTACTCTTAAAAAATGAAAAGAACACTTTTCATTTTTATTTTTTAAACGCATCCCATTTTCTTTAAGGAAAACGGGCTGCGTTAAAAAGAAAACATTGCTTTATTGAAAAGCAAACGCAGACATGATGGCCACCCAGCAGGCCACCATCCCTGTAGTTTTTAGCGATTCCCAATGGGTTGCAAATTGAGACTGACTTCATGAATATTAATGAGGTAGGTCATTTGCAACCCACTGGGAATTGCAAATGAAACTCAATGGAGTTTCGTACATTTGGAATTGCGTTTTCCTAATTGCGATTCACATGGAATTGCAATTAGGAACTCACAATTTCAAATGTTAGTACATGTGGCACTAAGTCAGTGTGTTAAATAATGCGACACCGAGAATAGCGTTCTTTTAAAAACATATAAGAACTTCAACGCCTCATCAGGGGTAATAAGCGCTATATAAATGCAATTACAATACCGTATTATGCACATATCCCCCCCTCCGAAACACAGCACAGTGGAGACGTAACCACTAGAGAATCTGCTTGTAATAGGTTATTTGCAGGGTTACCCGTAAAACTCATTAGCCCTCCTTGAAACCACAGGTTTAATCTTGGAAAAAAACCTGCCATGTCTATTTGTTCTCGGACCCTCCTTTGCCTGACTCAGAAGAACACAATAGGATCTCCCAGAGAAATATCACAATTCATGATTAATTAACACAGATATTTGATTGCTTTCCGTATAGAGGGGTCAATCAGTACCTAGATACTGTCCAGTCTGTGAATACGTTCTAAATAAATGCAGATATACTTGCTCAGTCATGATCTGTTCATGTTTTGCTTCTCTCTGCGTCTTTGTTCTACTGCTTTGCACATATGTATCCTCATCTACGGCATTGTAAAATTTGTATGAAGCAGGGGTGGTGATGTAATTCTATCAAATGTGGCTCTAGGAAAAGTTTCAGACCGGCAGATTTTGCATGAAAGGATTTCCAGAAATGCTGCTGTAGGGCTTACAGCTGAAGGCCTAAATGTTTGCATTGTCTGGGGTTGGATCCTACCTATCACTTGTATCCTTCAGTGCAATGCCTTAAGTGCGACAGGTATGTGCAGACGTGGGTCTCGTGGTCACTTTGTCACTGGAAACAAGCTGCACCCGACTGAAAAGTCACAACTAGGGCAAAATCATTCCTGGGTTTGTTGTGTTCCAGTTCAGAGAGGACCTGGCTTGGCAGTTGAGGCTGGTCTGTTCCTATTGGAGCAGGATCAAGGCTGGTTTGGATATGCCAGGGTCTAATCTGAGGTGGCATTGTGGCAGTGCTTAATTTGGTCCGGTGTTTGCCATGCTCATTACCGGCACATAATTATTAACACCAGAACTTAACTTCTGACAGTCCACCACATGGTAGCACTGTCTATTTTTGAAGGAAGCACATCAGTTTAACAATTAAATACACATTTAAAAAAGAACTCTAGCACATACAGGCCATTCTTACTAATTTGAGTGGCCTGGAATTGTTCAAATGGTCACATTTATAGGAGTGTGA
This sequence comes from Calotriton arnoldi, assembly GCA_963921515.1. NCBI lineage: Eukaryota > Metazoa > Chordata > Amphibia > Caudata > Salamandridae > Calotriton > Calotriton arnoldi. The sequence continues at coordinate 215,098 of CAWUFW010006468.1, forward strand.
TGTTTAGTAGGGAGAACTTATACTGGCATGTGGCAGTTCCAGTCAGTAGTGCAAGCTTCTGTGATCTCCTAAGCAATACCTTGGGGCCTGACGTGTTTATTTTCAAATTAAGCACTGCATTGTGGGCACTAAACAATGGATTGAGATGCGGCCCAAGTAATTGTTAAAGGCTGAAATTAATTCAAGCATCCCACTCATCACTTTTTTGCTTACTTCAGTGGGGTTGTTTTTAGGCAGTTTCGCTGATTTGGTTTAACTGTGGGACATCATTTCATCTGGGAGTGTTTGGAAGCTTGAAAATGTGGGTGTGTGCAGCTGCACTAACCTGTTCACAGTAGCCTGGCAGACAGAGCCTCTGATGTCACATTCATTACATGTAGTCTGATTCTGCCATGTGCCGGAATTCTTGGCAACTGGAAGTTGAAAGAAGAGGGAGCTGAAGGTCTAAGGACCCCATAGCCCGACAGGTTCTCTTTGGATAATCGAAAACTCTGTATAATCCAAAGATACAGCCAACTTAAAATACTACTGGCCCCTGCAGCCTCACACCCTAGGCTTCTATGCTCATAAGCCAAACTGGTGATGGCTGTATTTTCCAGTGAATGCACCGGCTGAGAGACTTAGTGATTCAAGAATTGCAGATGAACTGTCATGGTTCCCTTTGAATAGTTATAAAAAGTTGGAGTCACAATGCTGAGAAATAGGGAGTACCTTCACTGGTCTGAAACATGAGAATAGCTAAAATTACTGAATGAAAAGTTAAAGTTCCCTGGAAGGGGAAGGGTCTAACAGGTTAGAGTCCTGGGCAGGTCTCCTGTCCTCTGTCACTGTTAATGTGCAGACAGCACCTTGAGGTCAGAAGAGGCCTCACCAGGGCCGGGCGTGTGGTCCTCTCCTCTCAGAGCAGGTAACCCCTGACAGCACACGCAGGCCAATACACAAACCACTACAGCCTAAGACTTCACAAAATTCAACACCAATCCACACCGGCAACCAAATAGGTGCTGTTGTTATGCACAAAACCAAAGAAGCACTTTTACATTGCATCCTGATCCTGGAGCAGGACCTCTGACCTCCTGGCCAGAGTCCCTGCTCTCTACCCCCTGCAGCTCCGCTGTTGGGCCGCTGCCGCATACACCTCGCCGGAAGGTGCTCGAAGCCCGCTGTTGCTGTCCCGTGTTGTGCCCTTGACCTTCTGCTGTCTGGCGCTCATTTGTTGTGCCTTTTCTGTGCTATTCTTTGTGATTCTGCTTTCTGTGTTCGTTTTTGCCCTTCTTCTCGTGGTTGTACCTGTGCCCTTCGTTTCTGGTCCTCCGTGCCTGTTCCCTGCCCTTTTCCTGCCGCTGCTGCCCCCGCAGCCCCTTCCCCCCTACCATTCCTCTACCCCCTCCCAGTTCCGCTTCCCTCCCCCTCCCCAATTTAATGGCAGCTGCTGCGAGGGGTGCCTGAGCAGGACCTCTGACCTCCTGGACAGAGTCCCTGCTCTCTGCCCCCTGCAGCTCCGCTGTTGGGCCGCTGCCGCATACACCTCGCCCATAGTTGCTCGAGGCCCGCTGTTGCTGTTGCGTGTTGTGCCCATGCCCTTCTGCTGTCTGGCTCTCATTTGTTGTGCCTTTTCTGTGCTATTCTTTGTGATTCTGTTTTCTGTGTTCGTTTTTGCCCTTCTTCTCATGGTTGTGCCTGTGCCCTTCGTTTCTGGTCCTCCGTGCCCGTTCCCCGTCCTTTTCCCACTGCTGCTGCCCCCGTGGCCCCTCCCCCCCTGCCATTCCCGCTCCCACCTCTGCTTCCCTCCCCCTCCCCTATTTAATGACGGCCGTTGCGCGGCAGAGCAGCGGGCGTGCCGCTGGCACACTGAAGGCGCGCCAAAGGCAAGCCCATCTGCGCCCGTCCGTGACACGACCGCAACCCGACCACGACCAGCGCCAGGAACCCTGGATCTCCAACCTTCCACCGCTACGACCCAGCTGCCCTCCTCGCACTCAACCCTGGAAGGAACAACAACTGCCAGCTGTCGAAGCCGAACACCACCCACGGCCAGTCCTCCTGCCGACATTGCCGACACTTCTTCACCATCCACAGCGCCCATATGACCTCCGCACCCACGCCAGATGCCCGCACCACAAAGGCCCTGAAATGCATCCTCCTCAACGTGCGTTCCGTGCACAGACACGCCGTTGAGATCTGGGACCTCCTCGACACCCTCTCGCCAGACGTCGCCTTCTTCCCGGAAACCTGGACACACGCCGCCTCCGTCCCCGACATCGCCACCGCCATCCCCAACAGCTACAAGATCCAGAGGAAGGACCACCCCCACTGCCCAGGAGGAGGACTCGCCATCGCACACAAGAGCTCCCTCCGACTCTCCACCTCCAGCACGAGCGACACCTCTCCACTTCCAGATCCTGACCAGCCCCATAACTACGCTTTGCGGCACCCTAGCCTACAGACCCCAAGGGCCTCGCGCTCCTTTCACCGCCGCCATTGCCGACCTCATCACACCCCACGCCATCGCATCCACAGACTACATACTCATCGGAGACTTGAACTTCCACCTCGACAACCACAGCGACCCGACTCCACCACCCTCCTGGACAACCTCGCCAACCTCAGACTGAAGCAGCTCGTCACCACCCCGACCCACAAGGCTGGACACACCCTCGACCCCATCTTAGCAGGAGGGACAAACACCCACTTCAGCCACACCTCGCAGCCCCTCTGGACAGACCACCACTGCGTACACTTCTCTTTCAGCACCACCACCGTTCAAAAGCCCATCACGAAGGAATTGGAGCATGGTCCCAGAGGAGCACCTCAACTTTACCCTCATCCACGACCCCACCCTCCGCCACGACCAACGCCAACTCTGCAGCCACGGAACTACAACGCTGGATCACCCGGTGCGCAGGCAAGCTCGCACCCCTCCGCCACCCCGACAGACATCGCCCCCTAAAGGCCGCCTGGTTCACCACCGACCTCCAAGAAGCCAGATGCTTCTGCAGATGTCTCGGGAAACCATGGAGAAACAACAAATCCACCGAAGACCAGACCACCTACAAGCACGCCATGACAGAATACACCAACTCATAAGAACCACCAAGAGGACCTTCATTCGAAACAAAATCCTCACCAACACCAGCAACTCAAAGGAAATCTTCAACATCATCCAGCAGTTCATCAAACCCCCCAGCGAAGTCACGGACATCACACCGTCCCAGGACCTCTGTAACAAACTCGGCTCCTACTTCCACCTGAAAATCAAGGCCCTCTACGACAACTTCAGCGAACAGACTCCAGAAACCGCCCTCCCCTTCACCAATGACAGACAGCCCACCATCACCACATGGACACCGGTCACTACCGAAGACACCACCACGACCATGAAGAACACCCACTCAGGAGCCCCCACGGACCCCTGCCCGCCCCACATCTTCCACAGAGCCGCCATTGCGCCCGAACTATACCACACCATCAACGCCACCTTAAAATCCGGCATCTTCCCCAATGACTGGAAGCGGGCTGACGTCAAGCCCCTCCTCGAGAAACCCTCGGCTGACCCAACGGACCTGAAAAACTACCGGCCCATCTCTCTCCTTCACTTCGCAGCCAAAGTCACTGAGAAATTCGTCAACACCCAGCTGACCACCTTCATCGAAGAGAACGCCATCCTCGACTCCTCCCAGTCCGGATTCTACAGCAACCACAGCACCGAAACCGCCCTCCTCGCCACCACCGATGACATACGCGTGCTACTCGACCAGAGCCTGCAGGCAAGGAAGGTGCGGATCCAGTTGAGCGCGGTTCCCCGTATGCCAGCGTCGTGGAGTCTGGCTGCAAGGGTGCGGTGGGAGACGATGTTGAAGGCTGCGGAGAGGTCTAGCAGGATGAGGGCCGCGGTGTGAACCCAAAGGATCAGACTCCCACCCTTCCTCTCCGAGCCCACAGAGATCAACTGCGGAGTACCCCAAAGATCATCGCTCAGCCCCACACTCTTCATCATCAACATGGCCCCCCTTGCCGCCATCGTCAGACAGCATGGGCTCAGCATAGTATCCTATGCCGATGACACCCAGCTCATCCTCTCCCTCACGAAGAACCCCGAAGACACCAGACTCAGCTTCCAGGAAGGAATGAAAGACGTCGCAGCCTGGATGAGCAACAGCTGCCTAAAGCTCAACTCGGATAAGACAGAGATCCTAGTCCTTGAACCCACCCCCATCGCTTGGGATAACACCTGGTGGCCCTCCACCGTCGGAAACCCACCCACCCCGACGGACCACGCCCGGAACCTCTGCATCATTCTGGACTCCTCCCTCACCATGACTCGCCAGATCAACGTCGTCACCTCCACCTGTTTCAATTCACTCCGCATCCTCCGCAAGACCTTCAAGTGGATCCCTCTCGAACCCAGAAAGACCGTCACCCACACGCTCATAACTAGCAGACTGGACTACGGACATGCCCTCTACGCTGGAATCAACAAATCTCTGCTACACAAACTCCAGACCATCGAGAACACCGCGGCCAGACTTGTCCTCGGCACCCCACGGCAAGAGCTCTTGACCCAACACCTGCGAGACCTCCACTGGCTCCCCATCGAGAAGAGAGTAACCTTCAAGCTACTCACCCGCGCCTACAAATCCCTCCACAACATCGGACCCAAATACCTCAACGAAAGAATCTCCTTCCACGTACCCAACAGAAACCTCCGCTCCTCCGCTCCTCCGACCTCGCCCTAGCAGAGACCCCGCGCATCCGCAGAACCAGAGCAGGTAGAAGAGCCTTCTCCTACATCGCAGCCAAGGCCTGGAACGAGCTCCTAGTCAACATCAGACGCTCCCCTAACCTGCACACCTTCAGAATGTGCCTCAAGACCTGGCTTTTTGGCTGACCCGGAGCTGCACACCCACCCCCCTAGCGCCTTGAGACCCTCATGGGTGAGTAGCGCGCTTTAAAAGCCCCTGATTGATTGATTGATCCTGCAACCACACCGTCTTGAAATCTGAACATTTATCTGTTGAATCCTCACAGTCATATGCAAACTTTACTGCCCCCATTGCATGCAGGAAGAAATACACACACTCACGCTCACCTTGCAGGCTACCATCCCTGTGATGGTGGCCAACCGGAGCGAGGCGTAATTTGCGACCAATCTAACTAATATTAATTAGGTAAGTTGCACTACAACTCACGCCAATTCCTCATTTTGCGTATGGACCTATTCTACATTGGTTGGTATGCAAAGTAGGATTCTGGTTGCAAAAAGATTGGCCACAAATTACGACCTCTTACTGTGACCAGAATAAAAGTCCATCTGATTCAGTGTCCATGGGACTTTCACAGATCCGTAGCAACTACCCTCCTATCATGCTACCCACACCACTCTGCCCAACAATACACAGCAAGACAGGCCTCGAAAAATCATAAAAATGTTACTATGCCTGCAGGTCTAATAACTTGAATAAACTACTTGACCTAACGGTAATGTACTTGACCCGTAAACAGGTCCCTTTATGTCATCCTAGGCAAATATTTTATTTTGCAGAGCCACACTTTTCTCCATTAGCACATATGAGAGCAACTTCCAATATGTGAGTTCAGCATTCCTGCTGTGCAAAACAAACCAATTTGGTTTGATTTAAAGGCCTAAACGTTTGTTCAATGCATCATCATAAGGGTACACATGACCCACTTACTTGCCTCTTAGTTCACTAATAGCATTGCCATCAGGGCGGGGGGGGAGGAATATTTCTCAGTTCATCTTTACAAACTCACTTTTAATAAATATATTACTAAAGTTCGAGGTGGTAATGCACTGTCATTTACCGACAGCACATTTTTCCATTGAAATGGCCCAAAACTTTCCCACTAGCATGCAGTTTTACTTATAAAACTATATTGTGTATAAACAATAATCTGTGCAAATTGGGTTTCAGCAAATATATTTATCTTTTGCACATCACTGATTTGTTTTCAACCTATTAAAATATTTCTTTTTCATCGCACAGAATTGCAAAACAAGGGCTTTCATAACTACTGAAATTTATTTTTAATTGCTTGTACAGTTCACTTTTTAGCTATTTAAATGTGTGTTAGAATAAAACATGACATCCTACAGCCTTTCATTTCACACTTTTTGCACAGCACGTTTGTCAGACAGTTCACTTTACAAAATCCTGGAACTTTGCAGTTAGAGAAAGAAAAGTAATTGTAGTTGTAAACTGACTTTTGACCTCTCTCTCTGAGCATAGAATACATGTGACAAGATAAAAACAAGATTCAAAGGCATCTTTATGTTCATTCACTTTGTGAGTGAGCAGAACACCAGGTTGCTTGTCAGCTCACCAGAAGGGGCGAGTAGGCTCTAAATATAGCTAGCCTTGATAAAATCTGACTTGCCATAGTGAGTGGGCGAGTTGATTTGTCGAGGCCTGCAAGATACTGTCTTCCTCCTAACAAAGCAGACAAAATTGCACATGTTCCCCTAAGCGCACTAAGTCCCATAAAGACTTTTCCTATAAGTGGCATGTTCCACTCCTGCCAAAGCACATAAAAATGACATGCTTACTGTGAAACGAAAATCAACAGTGAGATTACTTAATTCATTGTAGAGAAGTATTTGGGGATTTCATGCAAGGGGTTAAAAACCTCAGACATCATTTAGGGGTCACCTTTAGATTCCGACCCTGTCTCTGCTTTTGTGACCGCTGTCCTCAGAGGTGGTAAATGAATGAATGAATGACCGGTACTTGTAAAGCGCACAACTACTCCTACAGGAGGGTCCCGGCGCTAAAGGTTCACACATGACTGCCTCGTGGACGACTTAGCTCTTAAAAAGCCATGTTTTCAGTAGTTTCTTAAAGTTAGTCAGATCAGTGGATGCTCTCAGAGCCGCTGGAAGTTTGTTCCAAGCTTGAGCACCCAGGAGGCTGAAGGATTTACCACCCCTGCACGCCAAGCATGCCTTAGGGACGCAGGCGAAGTCAGCAGAGGATGATCTAAGTGCTCTGGTAGGTGCGTAGCGGCAGGCACGCCTCCTGAGGTAACCGGCACCCTTACTATGGAGGGCTTTAAAGAAGATTACCATGGCCTTGAATTTTTTCCGCTCCCTCACTGGAAGCCAGTGTAAGGCCTTGAGATGGGGGGGCCATACTAGACCTAGGTTTCAATCTGAGAATCGCCCTAGCTGCTGAATTTTGCACCACCTGAAGGCGCAGAGGGAGGTAGTCCGGTAGACCCAGGAAAAGAACATTGGCATAGCCTAGTCTAGATGTAACCAGCGCCTGAACCACTGTCTTTTGGAGTCCAGTGGGAGAAGCGGGAGGAATTTTTTCAGCATACGGAGTAAGCTGAAACAGGTGCCCACCAAGGCCTGAACTTGGGAGCGCATAGAGAGGGCGTTATCGATGTAAACGCCCAGATTCTTAACTGTGGATTGGGCAATGCTAAGGGGGGAAAGTTCCTCCGGCCACCATTGGCTACAATTGCTCACAGAAGGCTGGCCGAAGATAACAATCTCTGATTTATCAGGGTTACACTTGAGCTGGTTATCCTTCAGCCATTTGAAAACCTTTGTGAGGCAGGATCTGATCGCGTCCCCATCGAACTCTGTGCCTTTGTCGCAAGAGAAAATCAGCTGAGTATCGTCAGCATATGAAATTATCTTGGCGCCATATGCCTCCGCCAGGGGTGCTAGAGATGACATGTATAAATTAAAAAGAGTTGGACTCAGGGAAGAGCCCTGGGGGACTCCTACCTGCATACTGGGCAAGGGGGCTGAAAAAGGGGGAGTCCATATTACCTGTTCTCTATCCTCCAGATAAGATGTTATCCAGGCTAGTGCCCTACCTCCGATGCCCATGTTCCTCAGTCTGTCAAGGAGCATCATGTGTGGCACAGTGTCGAACGCCGCCGACAAATCAAGTAGTATGAGAATCGCTCTGCCCACTGATCTAGCTTATTTTTGAGATGTGCCATCACCTCCCGCAGTGCTGTTTCCGTACTATAATTGGCCCTAAAGCCAGATTGAGTGGGGTGCAAGAGATTGTGATTCTCCGCATACTCCAGATCACTTTATCATGATCACTTTATTAACATGTTTTTCCAACGCTTTGGAGAAGGCCGGGAGGAGGGAGATAGGCCTATAATTCGTGGGAACGTTTGAGTCCGCATTCATTTTTTTAGGAGTGGCAGGATTTCTGCCTGCTTCCAGAGAGTTGGAACAATGCCCGTTGCAAGAGAGGAGTTCAGCACCTTATTGACTGGTTGGTTTATGGTGGATGCTAGGGCAGGTAATAATTTCTGGGCATGCATCTGCTGGAGATACAGACTTGAGGCCCATAAGGTATGCAAGTGAATCCTCAGATATAATGGCAGGGAAGTGTAATAATGGTGGCCATTGTGCGAACACCGGGGGAGGATGAGGTCTGATTATTTCCTCATAGATTCGAGGTGAAAGCATGTCCTGCGCCGTCTCCGCAGAGAAGGACTGATGGATCGACATTATCTTTTCTTTAAAGGAACGGGCCATCTGGCTCGTCCAATCTGCCGATAGCGGAGCTTCCTTACTAGCTGCCTTAGGAGCCGTAAAGGACTTAACAATACTAAAAATGTCCTTGCCCTTGTTATTAGTGGTCGCAATTTTGGTCTGCAGATAGCTTATCTTGGACACTTTCACCATTTTATAATGTGATTTTAAAGCTGCCTTATAGATAATCATATCCTCCGAGAGATAGTGATTGCATCACTTTCTTTCAAGGCTTTTGCATTTGCTTTTGCTGACTCTCAAGGATTCACTGAACCAGGGAGTAGTGTGATCGATCCTCCTTGACGTGCATGAGATCAGAGGAGCGACTGTATCGATGTTAGTCCTGAGCCATGAGTCTAATGCACAAGCATCCACTGCGGGATTGTCTGAGAAGAAAGGGACAGAGGAGTCAAGCGCCCTCTGAGATATTTTATTGAGGGCTCTGTAGTTATATTCAGCCACTTTCTTCCCAGCTGGGACATACTTCCCTGTGTCTGATATCTGAAAGTTAACCAGGAAGTGATCCGACCAGGTTAAGGGGATTGGAGGGTCTGTTTCCAGTTCCGTATTACAGAAAATTTGATCTAATATATGTCCCAACTTGTGTGTAGGAACCGAGATGAGAGGAATTAGATTACAGGCTGCCATTATTTCTGACAAGGCAGTCACATGAGGATCCGAAGGCTTATCCATATGTAGGTTCAGGTCCCCCAAGATGAGGAGGTGTTTAAATCTGAGGGCAAGCAATGTAAACCATTCCTGTAGGGTCCTGATGAAGTTGCTAGATGTGCCAGGTGGTCTATAGATCAGCACCCCGGCAATGCATTGGGGCGGTGAAAGAGTACAGCGGAAACCCAGGCGTTCTGCGCCTTCCACCGGATGTAATAAGATAGAGATACACTCCAGCTCCTGTTTGAAAACAATGCTGATGCCACCACCTTTCCCGACCAAGCGGTCTCTCCTAATGATTTTATAGCCTGAGGGAATGGCAGATGCAATAGTGGGATTTGAGGAGTCAGACAGCCATGTTTCGGTGAGGAACAGGAGGTCAGGGCTCTCATCTAGTAGAAGGTCATGTTTTTGTGCCTCATGTTTTTGCAACGATCAAGTATTTAGCAATAATGGTTTAAAATGCTTCCCCTGTCTCCCTGAGTTAACTTCCTTCTTGCTCCGGGCTGGCTGGAACAATGCCAAGAACACAGCTTGCACCTTTGTTCACTTGGGCTTCACTTTCCTTGTTTACTGCCCATTTTTTTATTACACTAATGGAGGATAATAGTTTATTATTCACTATAACTGTCATAAAATATACAGCACCAGGAGCTGGAATGAGACTTTTGCTGGCAGCTAAGTTAAGTAGAACAATTATTTTAAATGTATGTTGTGTGCGTGTTTGCAGGTTAGAGTTTGGGTGGGAGAGACAAAATGTATACGTATGGGTGTGTATGTCTGTATGTGTGAGTATATGTGTGAGTGGGTGAGGGTCAGTAACAAGTAATGAGTGAAAATGAGTGAGATTGAGTCTCAATAAGTGAGTATAAGTGTGCCATATTCAGTGACTATGAATATGTGAATATATACAACCAAAGTGAAACAGCAAGCCTATAAAGCAAACGCACCTCCCCCAATGATCCCCCACAATTAGTCCAGTGTTCAAAATTTTGTTGCTGTGTGGTGTGCACATCCACTACTCCCGCTATTTCCAGAGGGCAATCCCTAGGACTAAAGTTAATTAAATCACAAATGTGAAGTCGTTGGTTCCTCCTTTAGTGTACCTAATCCCTCTTGTCGTCTCCACACAGAGAGACGCCGACCATCGCAGCAGCAACAGGAGCTCAATAAGGCACTGTTGCGGAATTATTAAATAAAGAGATATTGAGCCTACCCTGGATCCAAGAGGGATTAGGTACACTAAAGGAGGAACCAATGACTTGGAACAATATAGTGCTGATACACATGACACTAGTCATAGAAGGATACGACTAACTAATACGCCCTGATGAAGTCCATAGAAGTTGGACGAAACGCATTGGCTGTTTTTACAATATTCATGTGAAGATTAAAGAACATTTTGGATTCATACTAATTGGATGGACTAAATCAATTGTGGAACTTATTTATTGTGGTGCACTTCACATTTGTGATTGAAGTAACTATGAATATGTGAGATAAGATTGACTGCAATCAGTGAGAGTGCATGCATGAGAATGCATAAGAATGAGTGTGGGGAGTGTTAGTGTGAGAGAGAATGAGTGTACAACAATGAATGAGTATAATTGTGAGAAGTTAGTGAGAAGTAACAGTGAGTGCGCGTGATCGTGTGTAAGTGGTAAATTAATAGTGAGCGAGACTAAGAGTGAGTTTGAATGAGTGAGTCAGACTGAGTATAAGTGAGAGTGAATGGCAAAGAAGGAGTAAGCATATTAGTGAGTGCAATGAGTGTGAGTAAATGAGAAGGTATGAGTGGGTCAAAGAAAAGAAAGAGTGAGAGTCAGTATGAATGAGCGAGAATGAGTGAATGAGAGTACCAGAAAGTGCAAGAGAGTGAGAGTGAATGAGTGTAAGTGAGGGAAATAAATGAGAGTGAGAATGAGTGTGTGCGAGTGAATGTGATTGTTAGTATTAATGAGTTGCTCTGTTTGCGAGTCTGCAGTTGGCCGTAGCATATTGAAAGTCATTCTTGTCTTGTAGAGGCAGACATGGCAAAATACTGGCACTGGCATGCTGGAGACAATTGTTACCATGAAAGGCATCTATTACTAAATACTGGCACTGACATACTGGAGGCAAATACTGTCATAAAGGGCGCCCATGGTAAAATACAACTGCTGGCATATTAGAGATAATTCTTGGCATATGGGACATCTGTGGAAAAATGCTGGTGCTGGCAAATTGGAGGTAATTCATTTCCTAACAGAGGGCAGCCGTAGCATATGGGAATGAGGCACCCATGATTAAATGCTGGCCCTTGCATACCAGAGATAATTTTTTGTTTCAAAATCTTTTTATTGAGTTTATACCAATACAGAGAAAAATATTGTAGTTGCAACAAGTACAGTATACAGGCCAAGAGTTTCAGATATCCCCCAGGTACACACAGCTTGTTAAAAAGGTCTCAACCCGATAGGTATCCGTACTAGTGTGTCCCAATCTACACCTTTAGTATTGTGTATTGCACCATTTACCAAATTGCCCTTGCTAAGATGCACTTGTGCATCCAACCCCAACTTTAAGCCCTAAGAGAGGCAAGTAAAGAAGAGGAAAAACTAAAATCAAAAATAATAAGAGAAAAAGGAAAAAAAAAAAACTAAGTGTGAACCGAACTAGTGTATCTTGGTGATTATGTTCCTAAACGGGCCGAGTGGTGGGGTGGTTCTGTGGGTGGGGGCTAGGGCCGGTTCTCTCTCACTGTATGCTCGTCTAAAGCGCGCCCCCCCTTCAGTTAAATGTGAAAAAGGTGAAGTGCTCGCAGTCTGGGACTGCATGCGAATAAGGGCAGACCATCTGACAGATATTCCACCAGCGGGAACCAGATGTACTCGAACCCCTTTCTTGATCCCTCTGTATGTCTGTCAACCGCTCCAGAGCTAACGCTCGCCACAATCTAGCATGCCATTGCGTGATGGACGGGGGCCTCTGCCTTCTTCCAGGCCGCTGCAATAGCCATCTTAATGGCGCCCAAGCACAACCACATGATAGAGCGATCCTCGTACGTTTGCCGCTTCAGAATCGGGTCGCGGATCCCCAGGAGAGTGTGATCTATGGTATCCGGGATGGGATATCCTAGTATCAGTTTAATATGTGAGAAAATCTCCTCCCAGAATGGCTGAATAGAGGGGTAGTCCCACCAGATGTGTCGGACGTCTCCCAAGAGCCCACACCCCCTCCAGCACCTGTCCGTAGTGTTAGAGAATATTTTGTGTAATTTCTGGGAGTGGAAGTACCAGTCATACATAATTTTATAGTGAGCCTCTCTCAAGTGCATAGAGCGGTTGTGTTTGGCAATATCCTTATACAAGCGGCTCCATTGTTTCTCATCCAGTGGCCTAGAAAGAGTAGAGTCCCAGAAAGTCCTGTGTCTCGGAGTCGACTGTGGGCTCAGCGCCCTAATGAGGGAGTACAGGCCAGAGATAATTTTTGACATAAAGGTCACCCAAGGCATGTAGAAGACATTAATGGTAAAATTCTGCCATGGGCCTATTGCGTATCATTTTTGGCATAAGCGGCATCCATGGCATCTGTGAGACACCCATGTCAAAATTCTGGCCCTGGACACAATGGAGGTAATTTGTGACACATAGGAGCCCCCAGAGCACATTTTGAAATAAATAGGGTCAACTCCTGAAGAGTGTCAGGTTTCATTGGCTTGGCACACCATGAAAGGACTTGAATGTTCAATGAAAGCCAGTGAACAACCCCCTTGAGCCCTCCTGAAAGAGATCTGGCTCACTCACTTCACCTTTTTGCTAGAAATCAGGGATAGTATTACTCTCCACCACTTTCAAAGATCATGTCAGCACCCTAACATAGGTGGTATCTAAAACAGACATGTCTGTGTTATTATATTAATCTTGCAGTTATTATGGAACTTCATCAGGGTTAAGGTCATATGACATCACGTCTGGGAAGATTTGGGGTTATATGACCTATGATGTCACTTCCTGTGATGTCATTAAGGTCAACTGTGTGCATGCCACTTCCGCTACCCCTGGAATTTTGGTGAACTGACGTCCATGTGTAAAACACACTTCTCTTGCTCCTGTGGTTTAAGGTTCCAGTCCGATCGGGGGACCCCACTGTGTCCAGACGCAGCTATGCTGGTCAGAAACTGCGGGTTTCGGACACTGTCTTTTACATGGAGGACCAACGTTTTGTGGCATGCCCCTGTGACAAGCTGCATCAGATTGGTATACATTTTAACCTGTAGCCACCCTATATTAGACACCTTCATCAGTCATCTGAATAATAAAGAGATAAATATTTACACAGACACTTTAGTTTTACTTCTGGATGGAGAGTCTGGCCAATGCAGTATGGACTTTTGATGTACATTTGACAGGGCAGAGCTGCACGAAACACATCTTTAGTCTAGATAACTTCAGAATCACTATGAGATTAATATGTAAAATGTATAAATATATATTGCATATTTTGCAATTAATTTCTGCGTAATCGTCGGGACAATACGTTTGCATGTGGATGACAATCTTTTCATGTGCACTGTACTGTCGCCCTTGGATAGTGAAAACGCACGGTTACGCAACGCACGACTTTTTTGCCTACGTTGTATCTGAGGCTACCGCTGGCCTCAGCATACCAGTTTTTTTTTTTTGCAAGCCTATTGAATTTTGCTTCCGCTTTCCTTTCTGCAGCCGTTTGGGTATTTTTGTGCCACGTGCAACCAGCATCCTTCCTTTAGGTGACACAGCTTCCTGTGAGGCGAGACTTTTTTCACGCAGTTTATCTGACTTCGGTCTGAAATGACAAATCTTTGAACTAAGCTTCAGCAAAACTATTTTCACTCCAATTACTGACGGAGAGGGCACCGCGACACTGAAGTAACGTGCTAGTGACATCGATGCAGGCACGTGCACTGCTTTTGACACTTTAAAGGCTGTCAAGTATAGGAAACAGAGGGGTAGATTTTCAAAGATTTTGCCCTCGGTTAGCGTTACAAAAGTGTCGATAACCAGCACAAAATGTTTTTGGGGGAATTTACTTTCCAGCGCAAAACTTATTTTGCGGTGGAAAGTACCCTAAAAGTAGCGCAAAGCTTTGCGTTACTTAGCGCCAAGGGGGCGTTACATGGGTGGTACACAGGGCCGGACTGGCCATAGCGGGCACCGGGCGTTTCCCCGGTGGGCCGCAAGGGTGGGGGCCGATTTTGGGCCCCTGAAGGCCGGTTTTGTTACAGGGGCCGTTTTTGCAGCTTAGCTGCAATATCGGCCCCTGTAACAAAATCGGCCGAAACTGGCGCTGGCAAACAGCTCGGCCGCACCCCCAACCCCCCAGGGGGCCGGCCGAGCTCTTTGCCAGGGCCGGTTTTGGTTCCCAGTCCGGCCCTGGTGGTACATGGGCGTTCCCATGTAACCACCCATGCCTTTTGACGCAAAACCCTATCTACAAAGAATTGTAGACAGGGTTTAGCGCCTAAAGTTAAAGCCACTTCAAAGGAGGCTGGAGAAATGTTTTTATTTCTCCTTTCTTTTACGACTTTGCATGCGGGCTGCACTGTGCAGCACACATGCAAAGTGGGAAAAGCTTTAAAACTTGTCTAGGCATGGATTTTGTACAGGAAGGGTACCCTTCCTGTACAAAACCTATGCTAGACTCTCACACACACCCTAGCGCTATGGCGGTAAGGTGTGTGCGTGGCACTCAGCAGCTGAAATCAGTGCCGGCACTGGGGAGAGGGGAGGAGAGAGCCATATCTCTGAAGATATGGCGCTCTCCTGCTCCCTCCCTGTCACGCAACGCAGTGCAGCCTCTTTGGGTGCCATGCTGCGTGTATTTTTTGAAATTCTGCCCCAGAGTTTTATATGCATTCTGCGCCCACCAAAGAAACACAAACCTTACACAGGGGTGTAACACAGGCCCCCGCAGCCCCCGCGGTGTGGGGGGGCCCCCAAGTTCCAGGGGGCCCCCTCAGCACAGCACTTCAGCCAGAGAGCTCCTGATAGAGTCCGGAGGGGGCCCCTCCACGTACCTTGCAGGGGGGCCCCCTCAATTTTCATTATGCCACTGCCCTTACAGAAGTAGATAAAACCAGCCTTCCACATTAAATTACAATCTGGAAGCTCACCTGCAGGTATACTTTTTTGACACCTGGGATGTAGTCTGCAATTCTGCCGAACAGCAGCCTGCCGACCCCGGAAGTGATGCCAAGACACAGTAGAAGGACCTCCTCCTTCACATCCTGGCCTATCCTTTCTTTCACGTGACTCAGCTGAGGAGAAAGGAGCAAGGAAGACTTTTAAATGAATGGAAATATTCTGTATATGCTTAAGAAAATATCCACTTTATCTTACAAATCTATAACAAAAATCTTTCAATTACATTACACTAGTGTTGGAATTTACTTCAGTAAAGCGAGCCAGTGCAAATACACGGTTTCGTTAGTGTGTCACCACATTACGTATCTTACAAGCAGTGTTAATCAACATTAAGGACTTAGCTAATAGTGATGTACTATTAGGGCTTCATCAGTGGCGTAACAAAACTCGAGGGGACCCTCCTCCAAAGTACATGCAGGCCCCCCCCCACTCTGGACCGAGTCCGGAGCTCTCAGGCCAGGGACCTGCCAGTGCCAGGGGGGGCCCCCGGAGTTTGGGGGCACCCCCGGACTGCGGGAGCTGCGGGGGCTTTTGTTACGCCACTGGCCTTCATTCGTAGTGGGCCTGTGTTTTGTATGACGTTTACCACAGCTGATAAATAACAATATTCTGGGGATCATTATTTAGCTGGTGTGATAAATAACACAGCCGATAAATAACAATATCGCCTAGGGTACGTGTGATAACCTAGTCAATGAGTCTAGTGATGACATGTCGGCACATGTTTCAGAAAAATGTGCTGCAATGAGGTAGGGGCTATCCACAAAGGTAACTTACGCTTGTGAGTAATTTATATGTGTAGGCTCTTACACTTTTGAGTAACTTTACTACTTTTGGCTATTCACAGAATCAGAATGTAAAGTTATTAAAACTGTAGACTTACATGTCTCCATCCCCTGAAAAAGGGAGTGGAGCCTAATCTATGAGTGTAAGTTACTACCGCCAAAAAATAATAGTAGTATGTCCAGCACCACACATGAACAACTACTGATACTAAAACTCCCTCCCATAGAACATAATGAAGGGAGGAACTCCACTATAAAACTCCATAGGAAATCATGTTAATTAAATTACATTATTTAAAATAGTTAAAAATATGAATCGATATAAGTTCATGTTTACAAATATCTAAAAATAGTACATATTTAGTATTTAATGACAAAATATTGTAATAACATTTTTTAATTTAATAATGAACGTTGACATTAATGTTTTATTACAGTATAATTACTTCTATACATCATTTTAATAATTATTAATGTGTAATAAAAAAATGTGTTTTTACTTTTAGGTGGGATTATCTTTTTTAATTTAAACTTCAGAAAATATGTTTTATTTAATTTAATACATTTAAATTATTTAAATAATTAATTCAAAATGTTATTAATCGTACTGTAGTGTTTTGTATTTTGTTTTACATTTTAAAAATGTATACAATTTTTTTACGTTAATAGTTAACATAAAATAGTTTTACACATTTATTATAGTTTAATAAACTTGTAAAATGTTTCTTGTAGTTCACCATAGGGATATCTCCACCCTGACAGTAGAGTGTTCCTGTAGTAAGTTATAGGGAAAAGTAAAAAAGTTTATTCAACTCGAAAAAAAATAGCAAAAATATTTTTATGTTAAATAAACTCCCTTACTGATTTAGACCAGATTGATGGTTGAACGTGATCCTTAGCGTAGAACAAGGTGGGGTGGCAGTCCTCATCTAGGTTTTTGAAATGAGCACATGAATCCCAGGTACTATTAGAAGAGATTGCTGCTCTACAGCGCAAAAACCTTAGAAATTTACTGAAAAGTCACTACCGTTTAAAATTCAGGGAAATTCCACAGTTATAGGTAACCTGCCTAAGTATAACTTGCACCATCATAGATTTCAGATGTCAGCAGTGATATAATATGTGAGGTCATAAACAGCGCATCAGAGCGCTGTAAGTTATACTTATGCCAGTTACGTGTAACTGGCGAATTTCCCTGCTATTTCCTCTACTATTAAAGACAATGGGGCATTATTTTTGTAGACAGTATTTAGGACACAATATTTATGTCAGACAATTTTCTGACAGCAATATTCTGGTACTATGGCTTCACTTTAGGTTAGAGTCTAGGACATGATCTTTGGGAGGATTGTAAGAAGCTACTGCTATCCACAATCTTGTCCTCGTGGCTATGTTGTGGAAATTGCACACCAGGGGCCCTATTATGTAAAGGGCGCACTTTCCCTGTTTGCGCCCAGTGCACGTTAAAACAGGTGCGCCGGGCGCAAACAGGGAAAGTGCACCCTATTACATGGAATGCGCTGCCCCCAGGGCAGCCGTAAACTCGCGCTGCCCCCCGGGCAGCACATTCCTGTGAAAAACTGAATGACTGCTCTGAAGCCGCTCTGTGTTTTCACAGTGCAGGTGGCACCAGCATGCACTTTTGAAGGGGATTAGAGATCCCCTTGCAGGCGGGTGCAGTCAGTGACTGCACCCGCCTGCAAGGGGATGTCTGGGGGTCCATGGGTCCCCCTTTCCCCCTACCAGAGGGCTACAATCAGGGGGCACACTGACAGTGCGCCACCATTTAGGTTGTGCACTGTCAGTGTGCCTCCTGAGGGCTTCTTTGCCTCTGCGCCTGCATCTGTAATACAGCACGGGCGCAGAGGCAAAGGGAGTCCCTTATTTGCATGGGGCATGCAAATGAGGAAATGCTCCCTGAAGTTAGCGCTGGTGCTTTATGTGCGCCAGCGCTATCGGTAGTACACAAGCGTCTGCAGCTCCTTCTGTAATACCAAAGAGCCCCGGGGGCTGGCAAAGCGGGCGCCAATGCCCGCTGTGCCCCCGCGGCACCTTGTGTAATATGGCCCCAGATGTCTATAAACTGAGTATATGCCACCCTGGGGGGCAGGGGCGCCAGGCTCTGGCCAAGAGGAGGTTTTATTTGGCCCTTAGATAGCAGACACTTACATTATGCTTACAGCAGACCTGTGTTTTTAGTGATAGAAAACGGAGTGTGAGGTAAACACTCCATTGCTGGTCATCAGTGTGTATGTAACATAGTGTAATGTGCACCTTGTCATTAATTAATTGTTGCCAACTCACTCAGCATCCATCAAGCGACATTGCCACCTCTAAATGTATCCCAGTCAACCTGCCTCTATTGTCTTGTTCTACGTTCCTTGCTCTATCTAGCATTATTGCAAGTAGACAATTAATACTCACCCAAAATTTAAAAAAAACTGTCTGTGGCACTTACCAAGTGAACGTAAGGCACAAAGTATCCAAAAAGTGCAGCTGGAATCCCGAAGACCCAGACCCGGTAACCCGTAATCCTGAATATGGAAAAGTTGAAGACCTTCTTTGCGGAAGGCATACTAAATTTGCCGTTCTTCTTGAAGCTCAGGTCCTCACGTGGGGGCACCAGTGGTATGTAAGTGAAGCCAGCCAGGAAGAGGATGAACATGGGTACGCACAGAATCCGCAAAGTATTGAAGAGGCCAACATTGTCCAACAGTTCCGTCAAAATGAAGGGCAGTGCCACGGTGAACAAGCTGCTGCCGGCGGTGACAATGCCGTTGACCAGTCCAAGGCGTTTCTTGAAGTAGTGTCCCAAAATGACCAATGATGGCTGGTATGCGAACGAGCAGCCGCAGGCGAAGACAATGCCATAGGTGAAATACAAAGGCTCGATAGAGCTGCAACAGCAAAAAATTTGTTTTAGAATGATAACAATGGACCATAGATACATTTATTGACATCAAAGTGTACAAATGCTTGACACAAAAAAAAAAATGAAGGCCTGACCATGGACTATAAAAGTAGATTTGCAGATCAAGATACATTCTAGAATTCATAAATATAATGTCCAAATATATAATTCAAAACATCTTTCCAGAAGGAGTATCAATATCCCCATTGGACCGATCAATCATTGTATAGTTTCTTATGTTTTATTAATTTCAATTGATATTTCTAGTGTTTGTATGTGGCCAGGTTTGAGAATTTTATTATGCTTATATATGTAAATGGACGTATGGGGGAGCAGGAGTGATGAGATCAGTGACAGAATATTGGAAACACAAATATTGTGTGGACAGAATATTGTGCCAAACATATCGAGGACAACAATATCAAGTAGGTAAGTGCAAATTGGTAAGTTTAAATTTACTACTCTTTACTCCAGATCTACGTACCTTGAAGATATATAATATATATCATCAAGGTACATATATGTGGAGTTATATATCTTAAAACTTTACTTATCCATAGTAAATGACCTACACGATATTCTTCTTCTCGATATTTTTGCCACAATATTCTATCCCAGCATATTTAAGTTTCTCATATTTTGTCAAAATACCCTAGGTACAGTAGGCTTTTGTTGGGTCCCTGGAGGTGGTGGTATGAGGTGGGGGTGGTCTCAGATGGGCAATCAATGACCCATGGACCCATGAATTTAAAGTTCGATTAAAATGTGAGGTAGTACCCCATTTAGAGTTGCACACTCGCTGCAACACAAGTCGTCAGCACCTTCGGTGCATCAGTTTTCAATTTTGTTGCAGATGGTGGAAGCCAGTTTGTATCAGTCATTCTCTCATTTATTTTTTGTCATATGAATGCACAAACACAATATGAGCTTTTATGTTTCAAATTGCAATTTGAAATCAGTGAGATACAAGCCCTGCGTAGGGCTTTCCTGCAACTCCAATCTCAACTTTGTCAAATCATTGCATCTAACATCAATTTCAGCCAGTGCTTAATTTGAGCCGGTGGTTGCTGGTGGGGATCACCGGCACTCATTTTTAGGGTTTGGCACTTATTTTTCTGCATCTGACATATACAGAGTACAAACACTAGGAAAAAAACACAAAGTTGAAAGACGGAAGAAGAGAAAGATCGAAAAATCGTCACAAAGCAACATAGCAGGAACCTGCAGGAGTGAGATAAAGGGGCAGGGAGTGTCTGGTAGTGGAGTAAAGAGTCATGGTGTGCATTTAGGACTGCACAGCTTTAGTTATCGGCAGACAACATTGATTTGCACCGGCCGCAGCTTCTGAGCAGAGCTTTGGGTACTGGCACTCATTCTTCTACAAATGAAGTACTTATAATGATAGAAGTCATTTTGGCATTACTACCCTGCTTTGTTGTTCTACACACAGCCAGTGTCATCTTAAGGATTTTGGGGGCTTGGGACAACAGAGAGTTTAGAGACCCCTTTTCGGAACATATTTGTATTTTATTGTCCATTTTCTGCTAATTCAAACCACATGATGCCAAATAATATTGAATAATGTTTTAAAGATTGGGATGGAGAAATAGACAGGTGGGAATTGGAGAGAAATTTCACTTTCCTTGGGGCCCCTTGGAAGATGGGGGCCCTAGGCAATTGCTATCTTTGCTCATGCTTTTAAACGTTTCTGCACACAGCATTAAGATACAAGCCAAAAATATGCTGCATTGGAAGCGTAATTATGAACATGCAAGATTCAAGCTGCTTACAAATGCCCCAGGCATCCCAAGGCCAAACACAACTAGAATTTGCAATGCAATAGATCTCGCATTAAGCTATTGGTATTGTAAATGACAATGCCTTTTATTTATCTGTTTTGATAATTAACACATAAATAATAGGCATTGTCATTTACAATGCCAATAGCTCAAACTCTGTAAATGCGAGACCTATTTCATTTCAAAGAAGGGGCCGCCATTGTCTTGGGCTGCTTGGAAAGTGGAAGCGCGCATGGCATGCTGAATTTTGCAGGAAAGCATGCCGTGCCTACAGGAGTAGAAACTCATTAAAGAAAATAGTGCTTAAAGACTAAATAAGACGTACCGTGTACCAACAGAAGTGAAAGGGCCAGTCCTCATGGGAGGTTACAAATGAAGACAAGGTGGTACGAAGGAGGGACTAATTTAATTTAATTTAATTTAAGTGATTTGTAGAGCGCATAGATGCCCAAAGGCTTCCCAGCCCTAAGAGACCCATACCGTAGAAAGGTCTATTAACGAATCAGAAGCCAGCATTTACATAGGACAATGACACAAGCCAATGAAAAATATGGGCAGAGAGAGGGCAGAGCTTCAAGTCCGTACTCAAATACAGCATGCCTCGCAGAGCAGCGCAGGCGCTGCCCAGGTTCGACCTAAAAACCAGCTGCAGTGGATGCAACACAACATTTCCTGAGTCAGCAGCCAATGTGGTCCATCATTGAACAGAAGAAAATGGACATGGGCTGCATAAATGATCAACTACTCCATCATCTTTTGTAGAGGCATGTTCACAGCCACCAATCACATAGGGTTTGGGGATTTGCAAAATATGTGGAAGAAGGGAGTCATTTGAAGTCACTTTGCAAAGCTGGCTTGGATAAGTGCAACTTTTAGGTACACAAACTAAAACGCAGAAACAAAAAAAGGTTACCCAGGTTAGCTCCAAATCATGATGCCCCAGCAAATGCCACTGCATTGCTGACAACTCACCCCAACACTGTTTGCTGGTCCTCTTGGGCAAAAATAATATGCACATATAAACCGTTCAGATGTAGGCTCTGTGGTTGTAAAGGGCCCTATTATGATATTGGGCGGATCACCACCGACAGGCCGGCAGCGGCGGTCCATCCGACATCTCAGGCTGTGGTCCAACTGCCGCATTATAATGCGATCGGTCGGTCAGAGCACAGCGGGCGGAGGGACCGTCCGATGCCTCCGACTGGCTAAAGGAGCTCGCCTGAGTGTCAGTCCAACCATAATCCCTACAATGAGGGCAGTGCCTGAGGAGGCACCGCTGTAGGGATTATGATCTCCCTTTCCGATTGTCTTTTCAAGGCGTTCCGACCTCCATGAAAAGGCAGCCAGAAAGAGACTTCTGGGGCCCCAGCGGGCCCCAATGTCCCGTGGGCCTTCGCTATGGGCCCAGGGGGGCACATGTGGTGCCCCCCCAAAAATCCATGTGTGAGGCACCATGGTGCATTGATGTTTGCAAAATGCCTTTTACCATTGTGGCTTGTGCTGCGGCCCTTTTCAGAGCCGCAGCACAAGCCGCAATGGTAAAAGTAATTTTTATGACTGCCTACACGGCGGTCGCATTGTAATTAGGCAGGTGGAACTGCCGACTACATGTCGGGCGGTTCCATTTCCGCTGCGCAACCGCAACCATAATCAGGCTCAAAGTGGAGACTTGGGAGCACATAATCTGCAAATGTCCTAAATTATTGCCCTTACAGAGATTACATTCAAAGGAGCTAAAATAGGAACCTTTTGCTAATCCAAGGAACATTATGGCCATATTCCATCACGCAACTGAGGACACTCTGTACAGCGACATAGCTGTCTGTTTCAATAATTGCCTTAATACTTAAGTGTATTATTTATTGTAGTTTATTTATTTTAATACAATAAATTTACTTATGTAATATGCAGTGGACACCATGATAATTAGTTGCACACAAACGTGGCGTTCAACCTGAGAGAAGCAACCCCCCAGGCTCCTATATGGTACAATATTGAGAAACTGACGCTTAAGTGGCCCCTGATGAAATATTTGATCAATGTCAACTGGGCTACCAATCTTTCCAAGTAAATCACCACAAGCTGCAACTACCTTCAAACTCTTGATCTCAGTGACATGCAGCCGCAGATCGCAGTTATTTCACACAGATGTCACTAGCTTGATAGGACCGCATGAACCAGGCAACTACTCGCGGTCAACTGAAATTACAAAATCAGGGCCTGACATGATGCAGTAGTGCTTTTGGTATTACATTAGATGTGGCTTCTTGAAAAGCACGTGATATAAATTGAGTCAGTTTCTACAGATAATGCCATTGCAAGAGCATTAGAAATAACTCATCCCGGAAACCACTCTTTTTGTGGGTGATCCTTCTTATAGTTAAGTAGTGATAGGAATTTGCTAAGCTATTCAGTCGGCCATGTTTTGTTATGTTATGTTATGTTATGCTATCTTGGATATTTACTTTTTATGCCATCCTATGGACGCCTCAAAGCTTCACTTGGTCTCAGTGACAAAGTTACTATGACACAAATCCAAGCAACTTGATGAATAGTTATTTGTGGGTTAGCTGACATTAGAACTAGTGGAAATGTTATCCCTAGATAAAAAATTGTCTTTTTGCTTGCATAGCACTGGTTTCCTCTTTGCTGGCAGCTACCTCCTGCATGCCGTGCCGTTAGTGCTTAGATGAAAAGGAGGATTCTAATGTCCAGTGACATTGTGACCACAGTCTATAGGTGTGAATGTGCCCTGATGGGGTCTCAAATCAGTGACATAACACACTGCAACGTACCTCCGAGCCTCCATGGCAAATTACCCAAATATTCAGTGTTAAATATCATGCTACAGAAATATAGGAGCCAGGCTAGCAGGTACCAAAATCTAGTGGAGATAAGTATAAAAATAAGTAAAGCTCGACTATTGTTAACCTCACATTTATGTAACTTGGATATATATATAAATATATATATATATATATATTATACACCAAAGTCCCTCCATCAGGAACATAACTGGAGCACTCTTGCGGGTTCAATGTTCATTTCATTTGCACTGGGCATGACGCGTTTCAGCATCAAGCCTTCCTCAAATGCCCCTTGTGAAACAATTCATTTACGTGCAGGTGGGTAAATACTCTTATCGGCTCCCCTGCAATGGAAAAGAAAGAAAGGACCACCATTACACAAACGTCCTTCCAGATTGTATCGCCGCCATCATAGCATGTCATATGTATATACACATATATATATGTATGAGTATATATATAGCTGATACGCTGTTATTTTAAATAAAGGAATATCTCTTACCCACGTCTGGAGTGCCCACTGTGTTTCTCGTATATCGGGAGGTTTGGAGTTCATATATATAGATATATATATATATGGATTACAGACTGAGAACTTTTTAAGGGTTTCAGTGTTTGTAGGGCTTGCCCCCGCCAAATACTTTTGTAAACATAAGTAGCTATTCGTGCATATTCAAGTTCGCTTTGACATGCACTGAACTCTCATGAAAGTTAGACAAAACTGAATCAGGGCCGGCTTCTGTCTCACAAGGTTCATTACTCTGAATACTTTCTACCAAAAGTAAGAATCATGCACCCTTTGGAAAAAGGTGCATTGATAAAGTCAATGCTATTGACTTTGGTGTAGTACCATAACATGTATTTGAAAAGCACACATTAATCTCCTGAGGCATCTTGGTACTGAATAACAGATGTCTATTGTTATTCAACCCAATGATACTCATCTTATTCACCTCGGAGGGGGAAAGGTTGATCAGATCCACCAGGGTTTGTACTTGTGACCATGAGGTCAAACATGGATCCCTGGGGTGGATGCATTAGTCAACTGAGCCATCAGGCCCAGTTGTGGAAAAGGTTTTGAACCTTCACTAGCCCACAGAGGCCTTGATTCTGAGCTGCACAGTAATGGAGGGATGGTAAATTTGCATGCAGTAAACCCACGCCAGTGCTGTGCAACTACAAGTTAAGGCCTATGCAATGTTGTTACTGTGTGGGACAAGGTTTTACTGTTCGTAAAACCACATGGAATTCCCAATTTCATGGGGTTTAACACATACATTTACCACCTGCTCGAAGCTCAGGGCCACGGAATAGATGCAGTACAGGCAGCTTCAGTGCAAGCTTCTCTCATGCACATGCCCTTCACACACAGAACATAGTCAGTACAGGCAGCCACAATGCAATTTTCATTACAAACACATACAGGCAAGTTGCAGAACTGGCAACAGTAGAAGTTATCCTTACATAGAACAGTAACAACACACACAAATAGGAGCAGAGCAAGCCGCTTGCGCATGCTACGCTACATGTATGTATATGCCGTGCATTCTGCCATTGGTATGGCCTCTCAGCACTACTTCTAATAGGTCATGTCGTAAATGCTGCATTCACAGAGGGTCGTAGAACAACCTACCTAATGAATATTAATTAGTCAGGTCGCTATTTACAACCTCCTGGGATTGCCTAACAGAATGATGGTTCCCTGCAAGGAATAACGAACGCCAGAACACCATTCTTGTACTTGCATTCCGAAATGTGAAACTTGTTTCAAAACCAGTCTGTGCTCCTTAAGGAGGCATTTAAATAAACAAAAATCCTATTTGGAATACCATCGTGGGAGCGGGCAGTGGCTCTTTGCTCCCACAAGCCTGTCTGACATAACTCCAGAAGAAGAAGCTGTCCAAAATGGCTGCTTCCCTTTGCAAATTGGTTGTCCCCTCTTTAGAGGGGTTGATAACTTATCTATAGTTTGCGACTGGCAATTGCAGTAACAAACCATTGATACACACCCTTGCGAATCACAATTAGTAGCGGATGCTGAATCATGTTCCCTCCTTTTTGTGAATCTATTTTACAATACAGAATGGCTTTACCAAATTGAAAAATGGGTTTATTGCTGATTAAAAAGCTATTTTGCGGTCGCAAACCCTGTAATTTTCTGCATTGCTGTGTTTGGAAACAAATATTCTTAAGTACGTTGGAGCTAACATGTACTCTTGGGCTAATCTGTTGGCCTGTTATGATGTTGTAGTAAGGAACCCCCTCAGCATGCCTTTGGAAACTGTGCTGCCCTTGTATGATTTTCTGAACAGTCCTGTATGTTTTCCCCAGTAGACTGAACATTCATGCAAACCCATTAGAGGTATTCCCTTTTTATGTTGTGAAGCATCAGAGCTGGGCACTGATGTCCAGTTGACCCCAAAAGTGCACCACTCTTTGAGTGGCCCACAGAGGTCGCAGCATAAAATCTACATAAAATACATTAAAAATACATGAAATCTACAGGCAGCGGCACAGGCCATTTTACTTGTAACTCTATGGAGGGATAGCCTATTGACTCCCTCCATGTAAAGTGTGGAGGGACGACTACAAGAGCCATGAGTAGAACCTCTTACTTACTACCTTTCTTCAGTTGGAGGCGTTTCGACCTTTCATGAATTATCAGGTCATCATTAGGACAAAAAGGAGTAAATGATTGCTGCCTGTGTATGTTCCGAAGGGTAAGATAGATTCAGGGAGGACTGTTCAATTTAATGGTGGAGACAGGAGAGCATCCATAAACAAATCCACACTGGAGAGTGTACCAGTAATTAGAGCTGTAGGGAAGAAATTCCTCTGACAGGAAAACAGCGCCAAACAATAAAGCACGAGAATTTTGTCAACGCCGTTGATAAATTTCCAGCTGAAAAAGATATTTATTGTGCAGCGCTACATACATGAACTTTGAATCCATATCTTTACTCACGCACAATACTAGATAATTATTACTTTTTATTGTTACTCCATTGTATGTGTATCACCTTGCGCCGTCCACAATGAACTTCACAAGCACTGTGTGTTCACTTTGCACATCGAGCACTTCTTTTCCGATTGATAATTGATGCTGCTGTCAATTGAGTCTAAGAAGATTAAATAATTGTTTTTGGATTATTAGTGGCCATGTCTTTCTTTTAATTTATTTGTATATGCAATACATTGGTCCTAAGTATTGTATTAATGCTAAAATTGTTTTTTTAAATTAAATGAAGCCATTTGGGACATCGTCGTAAGAGACAAGAATTACCCCAGTACTTGCGGGTTTATGGGTTACTCCTGTTGTACATACTAACACTGAAACTGTAGTGAGGTGATTAAAGGGTTTTCATACTCAGGGCAAATGTTTGCCGCCGATTGGATATAAGGCTCCCTGTTTTCCGTTTTTACTGATTTTTTACAGATAAATACAGACAGAAAACATTTATTTTCTTGTCTGTATTTATTTTTAAATGTGGATAAAAACGGAAATTGGGTTGCTTTTAGAGTAATTCTGAACATTGTCTGCCATGACTGCAAGGCCAATAGCTGTGTGGATTGATAGGTAAGGGGTTAAAAAGAAAGGAATTTTAGTAAAGAGGCTTCAGCAGCAGTAGATATACACAAGGTTGATACAGAAATGTGCATATTTTCATATAAGTGCATTGATTTATCTTCTGCTGGTGTTCACAGCATTGAAACCTGGCAAGCATTCAAGCATGAATGCATATTTATCGGTTAAATAAATGTGGAAATATACTAATTTCAGCTTCATTTTTCCACAAAACCCAAAATAAATATGGATAAATACAGATAAAATTAGCAAAAAATAAATATGGATAAATACAGACGGAAATGTCCAAAAAATAAATACCATAAAACCGGGAGCCCTAGATATAACCTTAAAACCTGGAGTGAAGAAACAATTGTCGATGTCCCCCTGGGATCTGAAAGGGGCACATATCGGCTCTGGAAAGACAGGGATGGTACCAGCCGAGTTTGGAAGGTCTCCGGCTCACCCGACTCGCATTTCTGGATTGATCTCTTATCCTCAAAGTTCCTGGGAGACTCATTCCATCAACATGACTTCTTTAATACTTCAGTCAGCTGGCCCTTCTTGCGAATCTTACCTGTCACTAGCTTTCTCCTCTCCAAACTGGGTAGCTTCCTTTGCCTCACAGATCACAGCACCAGAAGGTCCTCTAATTCTGATCCCGGCCTAGATGGGAAATAGCAACGCACAGAGCGTAGTCCCTGAGAAACATCTACGGATGGTGGAGAGAGCCTCCTTCTGAGTCCATGTGAAGAACAAAATCACTGGACAAGCGGGATCTCATATATCCACCTTTAGGCATGGGTGGGATGCCAGGGCCATAGGACGGCTAAGCCACATTTAAAATGTGAATACGCTACCATTCAGAGAGAGAGCATCGTCGCAGGGTTTTTTCTACTGTCAATCGCTCTTGTTGAGCAGGGTAAATGCCTGGTCTGAACTTTTCAAAGAAGGAGGACTTGGCTGGAGATAAATCTGATCTTCTCTGCCAGGGCTTCACTGCCACTGGACAATGTCCAGATATATATATATATATATATATATATATATATATATATATATATATATATATATATATATATATATATATATATATATATATATATATATAGCTATATTAATACTTATAGGTCTGGGCTTGGGGGAGGGGGGGGATAGCACTACATAGGAAAAGACCCCCACTAGACCTGTTCCCTTTCTCATGTGCCTACCAACTGCTAAAGGTTCTGTTCCCCAAATGAAATTGTACTACATATACAATTTTTTTATACAAAACCAAGTTTATTCTATTTTTCAAAGTATCTCATATAAATATGAGATACTTTGAAAAACAGAGTACATTTATAAATATATGAGATACTTTGCAAAATAGAATAAACTTGGTTGTGTATTAAAACATTGTATATGTAGTACAATTTCATTTGGGGAACAGAACCTTTAGCACTTGGTAGGCACATGAGAAGAAATACAGGTTTAGTGGGTGTCTTTTCCTGCCCAATTTCCAGCCCAGAGCAGAGGTAAAAGACCTCACTTATCTGTTGGTTGGCACACGAGCTTGCAGAAAAAATGGCTGCTTATCGCTCAAGACCCGTAGACACTTAAGTGCTAAGGACGAGATGGTCTCGTCCTCAGCACAGCCAGCTCCAGTGGTGCTGAAGGCGAGACCCTCTTGTCCTTACCACTCTAGCCTTTAATAGATCTATGAGGTATTACTGACAGAGCCGGGGAACAGCGGCATACATTGAGTCATGTCTTCAAGCGTCGCTAGACCAACTTGAACGGACACCCCAATTTGTGCAGCTGATCTCTGTGACCACCAAAGGACACCATTTACCCTGCACTCATTCGGCCAGTCACTGAATACACAAGCACCATGCTACACACAAAAACGCACAATACATATACCATTGAGGCAAAGGAAGGGCTCCGGCTGTGGGGGAATGGAAGGATTTTACAGGGGATGGCCGAAATGCCTTAGACTATTTAGGGATAGAGGTAAAAACGACAGCACCCCTGAACTGATATCAGCCTGGCATGAAGGGGCAGCAGCCACCCCGAAGTAGAAATACAAACTGGGTGCACAATCTAACATCAGATTCTAGCGCTCTGCTGTTGAATTTCAGCAACATTGTTCAGCACCTCCAGTGGGCTAATAGGAGTGGAAAGTCCATTGGCAAATAACTCACAAAAGGTCCAAAAGAACCAGGCTGGGAAAGCTTGCATTGCCAATTGAGGAATTCATACCTGTTTAGGCTTTACCAGTGTGTAACTGGACTCTTGCCACAGACAGAGGGATTGACAGTGTAATAATAGGATTTTACTTGGTGAATACCTCGGCCTGCAGCCTGCGAGCTAATCTCTTACAATCCTATTACTTACCCGGAGGTTTTAGCACTGACTTTCAGTTGTCCCTGTAGCTTTTGTACGGTCAGAATGCCTGCATGCACTTCTTGAACTAGCCAAGAAAGATTAAGTTGCTCAGTATTAATAACTCTCCTCATGAAAGGTACTTTTCGTGTGTCTCTTTGTATCACAGTTCTTTATTAAATGTTTTGTTCAAAAGTACAGAAACGTTGAATAACTTACACAAAACAGTCCAAAAATAGAAAAACGTTTTGTTCATGACTAAAAATGCAGTAATAAAAAAAGGCAAATAAAAGCAGAAATGTAATACCAGAATCACTATTTCAAACATTGATAAGGTGAATAATACGACAAAAATAGAAAATGCATAATCACAAGAAATAGAAAAATATATACATTCAAGACAAAAATCCCTAGTGTAAATCCAAGGACATCAAAAATATAAAACCAAATCCTGTGGAATGTGCTTGGTAAGAATCTGCCTTTAAAAATTGGGCCTTACCGTTGAGGCAGGTGGAGGGCCAAGTCCTGCTGGCCCCGCTGTCGCTGCCTGATGCCTGGGCTATGTCCTCCTGGCGAAAGCCCTAAAAGACTCACAGCGGGGTTTTAGCAATAATACGCCACATTGGCGTTGTGTAGAGAGCAAGATGGATGGCCCTCATGCGGGGACGGGAAATGCCCACACTGGGCCACCTGACCCTGACATGCCTACCTCACTGGTGTGGAAGGGCCACACAAAGCTCGCGGGAGATGGGCGAGTTAGCGCCTGCCTGACTCGACCTCCTACTGAGCTCACTGGTGCACTAGCCACCCCCTACAAGCAGGAGAGATTAGGTGGACCCATTAGGGATGCAAAATTGGCTATGTGACAAGCGTCCACCAAAGGCACCACTGAGCCCCGGTCAATGTGGGCAGGTAAGGGCCTGCCCAAATCAAGCACCCCACAGCTTCCCATGCTACACTATACCCAGAAGTAAGGTCATTGAAGGTAGGATTTATACTGTAAACTGTCTAGAATGCTCGCCGGCTCCAGGGCACTGTGCTCTTGGGCTTCGAGGCCAGGCAAGCTAACAAGCCTGGATGAAGCTGGGCGCACTCAACATTACTTTCATCGGTGCTTGTCATGTTGAGAGGGGTAAGAAGAGCTCTGGTTGCCTCCAGAGGAAGAAGGATCCATGTTCCCTGCCACAACAGGCTTCTGGGCATCTGCCCAATTACGTTAGTATCAATCCTAAGACTAGATTAAGCCAAGTGTAGGCTTCGAGTCGCGTAGTTTCATAACAGTGATACTGCGCTTGGTATGGAAAGAGGATTTGGACACGGTCTACATTGGTTCTCTAGGTCAGGTGGTGCAGCTGATATTAAAATGGCAGCCCGGGAAGGGGCAGCCTTTTTCCTGACTGTTACTCTGAGAAAGTAAAGCCCAGAGGAGCTCTCCGACAGGCCTCTGTGTGCTTTTCGAGGAGATCTCAGAGGAGGTAGGACCTTTACAGGGGCTTCCTTTCAGCTCGCGACAACATTGCTCAGAGGTGTTTTTTCTGTACAAGGTATAAAGTACAACTCTTAATTGCTCTTCCTGGTGCACTGAAAACTTCATGCACAAGAGGTCGATTGTATCAAAGGGGTGTTCAGTAAGAATGAACGTGGTTAGTTTCAGTTATTATCACACCTGGACTGGATTCTTTAAAATTACTCCTGGGATAGTTGATATTTTCAGAATAAAAAGAGGTGACCTTCCTGAAGACCCCTCAAGAGCACACATTGCTGCTAGGGACCTCTCCTGGTTTGCTTTTCACTTTGATAGATTTGATTTTAGACATTCGATACACAAAGGTACGAAAGCAATGGCCCCAACACTATAAAGTGACTCTCAGTGCCCACTTCATGATGTATGACAAGAGTGTCAATCCGTGCCAGATTTTAAGGCTATCCATATAAGATAAATTTACATATCTCTATGACACACAGCTACATTCTCTGTAGTTATGCTGAGAATCCTACATGGGTCTGGCCCACTTGGAGGTGTGGTGGCCACCCCCGCTGTACCATTTGTGTGAAGTGCAGATTGTATTCTCATAACATTTACTGCACTCATGACAGAATTTCCAGTATCTTTCACTACAATTTTTCTGACCCGCATAAAATTTTAGAGACGAGATTTTGGAGACGAGAGATCCTCACCCCTTGCCCGGGTTAGGAGATTGCGCTTCTGAGATATGCAGCTACAACCACCTGAGCGGCTGCAGTAGTCGTGGGAGTCAGATTGGCTACAAACGGAAGGAAGTCTCTGGGATAAGGGTCATCCAGAATCACACCCTGTCAACTTTCCGTGAGCGAGGAAAATGTATTCATATATCATCACTTTTGTGCACTCTGCGTTACCTTTCAGTTTCCCCAGAGGGTTCGTCGGTGGTCTTGAGATATTCTCTGGAACCACCAATCTTCAACAGGAGAGACAGTGCAGGAGGGAGATCCCTACAAGGTGTCCTGCATGATTGTACTACTGAATATCGAGGCCAGGAATATCGAATTAGAAGAAGAATATCGTGGATAGAATATTGAAAGGTATGTGCATATAGGGAAGTATAGATTTACTCTTCCTAACTCCACATCTACGTACCTTGAAGATATATATATCACCAAGGAACGAATATGTGGAGTTCGATTCTAGAAAATCTATACTTACCTTTCAATATTTTGGATTCAATCTTTTGTCCTCAATATTTGCATGCCTCGATATTCTGGATTAGATATTCAGGGTGCACACCGTCATGGGCGTCCCCAGAAGCCGGGCAAGGGGGGGGCGCTTGCCCCCCCCCCTGGATTTTTCACTTGCCCTTTTGAAAACATTTCAAGATCGCGCTGATGGTATAATATCGGCAGTGCAATCTTGAATTTTTTTTAATTATGCCCCCCCAGAAAGAAATTCTGACAACGCCCATGCACACCATTCTGCACAATAGAAGCCTGATGTGAAAGACGGTGACCGAAGGACTCAAGTGGTAACTGCCTTTTTACAGGACTTTGTATATGCTGTGTTTTCCCCTTTGAGCAGATTTCACTGCCTGTGCTGCTGTTTATTTAAAAATCATTCTTTAAACTATAGAAATTAGGACTGCACTGATGCCACTGATTGTGCTCTAAAATGGAATTTGTGTGCACTGCTGGTCTCTGGTGGGTTTTGTCCATTACAGGTTATGTTTTCATGGTTATTTCCTCACTGGTGGCATCCATCGTATCTGCCCCACGCCTCTCCCTCCCCCAACTCATCTCCCAACATGAGGACAGAGCCTTGATCTTCCTCCATGGCCACCACTTTTCTTTAACCCTACTCTTTAACTCTGCTAGTGAACCTCTTCAAGGGAGTCCTGCCTGGACTTGGGTGAAGGACAGTGGGGTTAAAAGCATCTTCTCTGTTGGGTCTGTTATGGCGAGGTAGGGCCTTGGGCCAGAATCTCCGATTTGGTCCCCGACACCTCCTCCTTTGATGTCCTCATCCTTCGCCTTACAGGTTACAGTGCAACTGGATTTCCCAACAGGTATAGACAACAACCCATCCCAATCCAGGCCCAATATCACCCACTCCTATTGCTTGCTCCTCTGCCACTGCTCGGTGGGCCCCAGAGCATTCATGATGGCTGGTTGTAAGATAGCCTCTCCGATTGATTGCCCTTCTGCCACTGACCTTAGAAGATATCTTATACCTGACTGTTTGATACCCATGACCATGAGTTGCTCCTCTGTCGCTCTTGCGTGGACTGATAGGTTTATGCCATGGCGAAAGGACACATGTACCCCATGGGTAGCACATTTAACCTCTAGGCTCCTCCTGACCTTCATACTCGTGGTGGAACTGTATGATACAGACTACTCTGAAGATGGTGGGAATTTGTATGCTTGCATGATTGCGTTTTTACCCACACGCTTCAAAACACATGCGCACATGCAGACACATCCTTGAGGTGCCACAGTCTGAGCCATCTGTGCCTCACAGGCATGACAAAAAACTGCTTCCCGCAAGGGCAACACTGCAGTCAAGCACTCTCTAATCGTCCATACACCAGAACAGATTGCATAAGTGGTTGGTGGTCACTTTTGTTTCCTTGGGCTTGCAGCGAATCACTACTGAATGGAAAACTACATCAGTTCCTGGGAAAATGCAGTCTTTTTCTAGGTGTACTTTTTCTTCTGTCCTGATTGGGTACCTTGTATCTTGTAGAAAAGGGAAAAGTAACAATGGAGTCAAAAACAGGCCCTCCTCAACTCCACTAAGTACTGGTGCAGTTGCTCCTCAGTCACACATCAAAGCAGCCTCACTAAGGATTTCAATTAACATTCCGGCCAAGCCCTACTGAATGCACCATCCTCGGTCCTTGAAGATGAGCAGTATGAAGCATCAGAGCATCCCTGTAGCTCTTCAGTAGATAGCCAAGCTGACATTTTGTGATGTAGGCACATTCTTCTGCACAAAAGTCCTCACTAACAATGGCCCAGAGTATGAGCAATTTGACCACATCATGGAGTTACAGACACCTGGGATACTGTTAATCCAGGGGGTAAGAAAAATCTACCCCATTCTAAATTGGACCCTGAGGTTCCACAAAGAAATGAGGGAATTGGTAATTCCATGCCCGATTCCCCAGTAATTCCTCATTTGTTCCCAGACTTTCACATGAAGAAATTTGGATGTTTTCAGCAGCTGAAATCTCTGTGTGAAAGTAAAAAAATCCAGTGTTCCTGCAGATCTCGTAACTCTGATTGTAGTAGGGAATATCGCATCCTGAATATCAACAGGACAGAATATTGTTACAATATCGGGGGACAAAATGTCAAAAGGTAAGAGCATAGAGGAAGGTAAAGATTTTCTATTTTAAGTCTGTATCTACATACCTTGAAGATGAAATATACAGTGGTGTGGCAAGGGGGGGGGGGGGGGTTGCAGCACAACAGCTAGCTACGCCACTGGGGGAAAAAAATATATATATATATATACACACATATATATACATATCTCACTAAGGTATGCATATATGGAGTTAGGTATAGGAAATGCATAGAAACTTACCTTTCGATATTTGTCCCTCGCAATTGTTGTAATGATATTTTGTCCTGTCTAATTTCAGAATTCGATATTGATATTCCCAGCCAACACCCGTAACTCTGATGGAACCAGTAGCTGCTGTAATGATGGTCGAACTCCTTCTGATACCCCTGAAGAAGAACCAGCTAGACATGGCTCAGATGGAGGCGAGAATCGAGCCCAAGTTAGATGTAAGTGGCCTTCAGACATACTCTCTGAAACAACCAAGATGTCATTGAACTTTCTTCTTAGAACTGAGCAATCAATGTCCAGACACATTTGTGCCTGATCTCCCAAGCACTTAGTTTGGCCATTACACATCAACTGGAATGGGTGAGTGCATCCCCAGGACTGCTTCCTGAGTAGTCTGTCGTCCATTTCGGTTGATGTATTCCCCTTGTATCCAGAGCAATGCCATGTCAATCACCAAGACTAGAGCCAGATGAATGCCTATCATTTAGATGCACTTCACATCTAGCCCCTTCACCTTATAGTGAACAAAATGGAAGGTGGCCTCACCCATTTCACTGCTGCCAGGTGTGAGGTTGGTAATGAGACGGTGAAAGAAAGAGGATCAAAAAACAGGTGGCAGGAAAAATGGATCCGGATGGTAAAAGGGAGAAGAAGTAAAGAGATGCAGGGGCGAGCACTTGTCAGGCAAGTTCTGTGGTGGACTACGTGATTTCCGCAGCAGTGGCATGTCCAGGCTCAAGACAGATGTGCAAGCAGGGAAAGAGCACACCAGTGGTGGCCGGTAATTCGAGCAGAGGGGGGTGGGGGGACACACATGCACACACATGCACACTCATGCACACTCATTCCCACCCATGCATTCACGTGCACACATTCACCCATCCTTCACAAGCACATACACACACACACACCCATTCACAGCACGCACTCACAGATACACATAGATTCATACATACACACACGCACGTACAACATTTAAAAAAATAACACTTACCGGGCCGCATCAGTGATCTCGGGTGGGGGGTCGGAAGCCTCGGTGGTTCCTGAGGATTGGATTGCCACCTCCTCTCATTGGCTGACCTTGTTACTATGGGTGAACTAATGAGAGGAGGCAGCAGTCCCTTATTCATCGCAGAGTGGGTTGGAGTCAGTGAGATTGCTGACCCAACCACACTCTGTGACGAGCATCACTGATGGACACTTGGCCCAGGGCACTTTTGGGCTTAAAACTGAAGGGCCCGTATCCAAGGCAATCAATGCCGCTCACCCTCATGAGGAAGAGGACCACCAAGTGCTATGCTGGTCTGAGAAGGTCACGCCCACAGGGCTATTACATCTTCAGCCCGGCAAAGTTCAGCATAGGCAACCAATCACCTGTGTATTTACCCTAAGTACAGTGTCTGGCTGTCTGATCTGTACAAGAAGAGTGTCTTTCAGGCTGGCCTTTGCTCAGCCTGACAGACACTCATCATGGTAGGAAAAAGGTGAGGGCGTGGGGCCCCTCCGCGTTTAAGGATGGGCCACCGCTGGAGTACAGAGCACCCCTTCTCCTGTTAACCACCCAGAGTTAGTTTCTACAATCTCCTTCCCTCATCGAGTTTCAGAAGCGGCTGAAGATTCATGGGTAGATTAACACCCTCCTGCGCCCCAGTCATGAACATTGCCTGGTGAAACACCTTTCCTCTTGTCCTTGCTTCATCCTCTTGTGCTCCTTCTCTCACCGTGCACAGCACTCCTTTGCTTTACACCTTGGTCTGTGGTAAACACATGCATAGGCCAGGCGTGGTCCATGCAGGTAAGCTTGGTGGGGCGGGGGTGGGGCAGGGGTGGCGGGGGAGGGGGTGGAAGGCAACATACGACAGATTAGTAAACATAAAATAAATAAATAAATAAAACTACTTACCTTGAGCTCGCAGCATCACCACCCCACCGCGCTTACCTGCACGGACTGCGCCTGGCATAGGCACATACAGTGCTTCATTTGTAAAAGAATAAGTGCCAGGACCAAAAGTTTTGTTCAGGAGCCCACGGTTGGCGCTATTCAATGTATGGGTGCCGAACACCAAGGCAGTGTAGACTTAGTTCAGCCTCAAACCTCTTTAATTCACCACCAGACACTCCCTACCTCTTTATCGCATCCTCGCAGGTTATTTTTCAGCCCTCCCTTTGTCATTGGTTTTTCATTTTACACCCCCCCCCCCCCACCGCGTTTTTCTCTCCCTTGCACTGGATCAAAATTTGTTGAGGAGAATTAGGTGCTGGTGGGCCCCACCTGCAACCACCGGCTCAAATTAAGCACTAGATACTACGGGGCAGATTTACAAGCCCCTTGCGCCACTTTTGCGTCACTTTTAACATGGGAAAAGTGACGCAAAAGTGCCGCAAGGGGCTTGTAAATCTGCCCCTACATTCGAAAAAGGAGAGGGGGCACAAAGAGGGGTGTGAGGACGCAGAGGCTTGAGGTGGAGAGCAGGGGCGCTTTGAATATGTAGGGGATCGGGAAGATGATGACAGGAGGAAGAAAAGATGAGTGGAATGTAAACAATTAGAAAATGATGATGCTGGAAGTGAAGAAGAAAATGGAAGGTAAAGCAAAGAAGGCATGGAAAGAGAGAGAGGAGACGAATGGGGAATGAAGAGGCGAAACCAGATAAGAGTATGCAAGGATAGCACAAGAGGAAGGGACGTCTGGGAAACAGTGAAGAGGGAATCAAAGTAAGATCAGAAAATTGATCCCGAAGCACGAGACGTAGCTGTATCATGACACGTCTCATGTTTGAAACCAATAAGAGACCGATGCGAAGAACTGTATTGGTAGCCACATTCAGCCAGCCGCTGCCCAAGGCAGGCGATGAACTTGAACGTGTAAGAGGAAAATCGTATTATTAAAGTCTCCACACGGAACGTGGCACACCACTATGGCCTGAAGGTGGCGCTATTGTCTTAAGCACAGATAATGTCATCTCATTGCACCGAACGGTTCTTCACCAGAGACGCCTCAAGCACTTCTAAATCGTACTTTGACGAAGGTCGAAGAGCAGGAAAGCATGTTGACCCACTTATACTTCAATGACCTGACCTAAGGTAAACTATCGGGGTCTCGAGACCATCCTTCCTGATGTAGACGCCAGGTGCCCCTTCGAGCTGCCAAGATGACCCAGGGAGTTAACGGGCGCCACTGACATCGGCAGTGATCTATCAAAGTCACATTTTCAAGTTCCAGCAAGGCCTGCTCAAACCCCTCACAGTGTTTTCATATGGATTTTGAAGCCCCGGGGAAGACATATTTGGAAGCCCCCTGTTCGGAGCAACTTTGAGTTTTATTACAAATTTCTGCAAATTCAAACCGCATGATGCCAAACAATATTGAATTATATGTTAAAGGTTGGAAAATAGAGCAATAGACTGAAGTATGATAGAACATTACCTAGTTGCCTCTTGGAAGGTTGGGCCTGGGCTATTTCCCACTTTGCCCATGCCTTAAAACTTCTCTGCCCAATCATCCTTTCTAGGTCATAAAACAACTGTTTAATTGGGTTAGTACCAGATGTTCCTTACTGATCACAGAAACGGCATCAGGTCCGATCTGGAACCAAAAGCAGACCTCACCTAGCAGAAATGTTCAAACCAGCTCCAACCTTTCTTTCTTTCTTTCTTTCTTTCTTTCTTTCTTTCTTTCTTTCTGTTTCTACACCCCCACCCCTTTCTCTTTCCCACATGCCTGCTGTAATAAATCACAGGAAACTGAGGTGCTTTTTGAAGGCGTGCGGCCTCAAAAACCAGCCTCCAGAGCCTCTGGCACCCCCTCAACCCCTGGAAAATGCCCAATCTGTTAAATGGCTAGTCCAGTCCTGAATGGAAAAGTGTGTATTTACTAGAAAAGTTGGGTACAAGGGCTTTGGAGCAGGGGTGTAGCTGTCACAAATGCAGCAGATGAAGTGGCACCGAGGCCCAGGGAACTCAAGGGCACAAAAATTATTGTTTTCTGTATAGCATTTAGTAGATAAATGTAATTCGAAGTGATTCTAGTACTTTTGAGATGTTAAATAGTCCCTCATAAATTACATGCACTGCAAACAGCTAACAGCATGAGATGACAGAGAAATACTCCTCTTGGTAGAGTCAAAGCCCACTCTATATGTATGTTTTAAAGACTTGGGGGCATATTTACAACCCCCTATTGCCATCACAACGTCACATTTTTGGACGTTGTGGTGGCAATAGGGCCTTCGCCTTATTTACAAGGCAGCGTTAAGCAACTTAACGTGGCTTAATGCTGCCTTGTAAATATGGCACCCTTTCACGCTATACTTAGCGTGAAAGAGAAGGGTAATGGGTGTTGCTGTGGGCGTTCCACCGCAACACCCATTGATTTTGAAGCTGCCCCATATTTACAAGGGTGGAGTAAATAAGGGGCAGCGACAAAATTAAGACCAAGGAAAACCTGGTCTTACCCTGGAGAAATGTTTAATTTCTCCTAGTTTTTGCTGTTTCCATGTGTGCTGTGTTGTGCAGCACACATGGAAACAGCAAAATGCCATTGATTGTTTATGTGCAGGAGGGTGACCCTTTCTGCACATAAACAATCGTTTAAAAAAAATTACGTTTTGCCACTTCTATGTGTGCTGCATTAAGCAGCACACATTGAAGTTACAAAACGCCATTTAAAGATTGTTTATGTGCAGAAAGGGTCACCTTCCTGTACATAAATATTCTTCCCCTGCAACGCAGGCACCCTTGCACTATGGTGCAAGGGTGCTTGCGTTGACGCTAGGCAGGTAAATTTAGCGGCTGCACAGGTGGAAATGCAGGGCTGCACCATATTGTTGTAAATATGGTGCAGCCCTGAGTTTCCGAAGTGGCGGAGCGCGGCGTTAAGCCAAGAAGGCGAACGCCGCGCCCCGTCACTTCCATTGTAAATATGCCCCATAGGGCCTTATTATGAGTCTAGCGGTCCATAGACCGTCAGACTAACAGAGCAGTCCATGCTGTGCAGGTACTGCCTTTGATGTTCCCATTGAGGTGCCTATTTCATAGGCACCACCCTGGGAACGCCAAAGACCACCCGCAAGACAGGAGAAAACTCCGGATCTGGCAGGCGGTTCCTACATGGGTTTGGCGGTGCGGGACTGGGGCGGTCCCGCTCCCGCACCGTCAAACTCTTAACAAGGCCTGTAGGAAAGTGGCTCTGTATATACTGTACCTAAGTAAGGTTCAGGGTGTACAGAGTCCACAGTCCCCAGAGGGTTGACAGAGGCTAAAGTTAGATATAACCTTACTCTCCAAAGTGGTAGCTTGGTCGAGCAGTAAGGCAGTATC
This sequence comes from Calotriton arnoldi, assembly GCA_963921515.1. Lineage (NCBI taxonomy): Eukaryota > Metazoa > Chordata > Amphibia > Caudata > Salamandridae > Calotriton > Calotriton arnoldi. The sequence continues at coordinate 255,058 of CAWUFW010006468.1, forward strand.
AGAGGACAGTGTAAAGCATTTGTTGTACACACTCAGTTAGCAAATGAAGCCACACACTCAAGAACTGAACTCTAGGCCAATGGTTTGTATATAAAAAAATATATGCTTGTTTTATTTTAGAACCAACAATAGGATCAAAATATACTTTCTCAGTATGAGATGCTTTGGTTATTCACCTTACAGATAGGCAATAGACTTTGTTGATAGTGGTTATCACAGTTGGTGCAAGAGGCAACACAGGGTCAAATTCAATGCAACATTGAGCTCAATGGAAAATTATACTTAATTACAATTGATTACTTTGCAGAGCACTTTTCTAACCACAGGACTGGATCCTGGATTCAGTCCTGGGACACTTCCTGTAAACAGGTAAGAAAAAGCGTTTTGGTTATTGTAGTGATTTTTGAAGAATATTACTATATTTCAAAAGCTGACACTTAGAAACTTTTCTGGGTAAAATTACCAATGTTATCCTATGAAAGGAAATACAGTGTGCAAGCAAAGTATGTTTACGTTACTTTTGTAATCCAGTGCTGGACTCCTAGGTTCAGCACTGGGACATTTACTTAAAACAGGTAAGTAATTACGTTTTTGTAGTTTGTTCGATTTTTAAAGAATATTTGTAAAATACAGAAATCGACACTTAGAAGAAATTTCACAGAAAACCAGTCAATGGATCCCTATGAAAGAAAAGTGAGTTAACGGTAAGTAACGTTGCGATTACTTTTTAGGGCCAGTGTTGGGCACTCGGGTCCAGCACTGAGGCCCCTCTAATACTAGGTGAGTATTTTCGTTTTCGTGACTCGGTTGATTTTTGGTGAATATTCTAAAGTTTCAGAACTCCACACTTAGAAGAAATTTCGCAGAAAACCAGTCAATGGAACCCTATGGAAGAAAAGTGAGTTATCGGATTTCGGGTAAGTACTTGACTGGCAGGGTTAAGGTTCTGGGTAAGACTCAGGGGTCCCCCAGGATCAGGTAAGTACAGTTTTTACACCCTCAGCGGCACAGGGGCGGCCGGGTGCAGAGTGAGAAGGCCCAATGTTATCCTATGGCAGGCGGGGGCCCCGGGTTGGTGGCTGCTGGCAAGCAGGCCACGCGACTGTGGGAGCTGGGCTCCTGGTCACTTGCTCAGGGCAAGTAGGGAAGTAGGTTAGGATAGAGGTTGCACTTCCAGGGGCACTCGGGCGGCTGGGTGCAGGGTGCTTTGAGCCGTCGGGCGCTCAATGTTAAACAATAGAGGTCGTGAAAGGTGAAGAAAGGCTGCAGGCTCGGGGACGGTGATTCTTCAGGGACGACCAACACTTCAGGAGGTAAGTTGGGGTCTTGGAGGATAGGTTGACACCCAGGAGTTGGGCACAGGGGGCCGTGGGGCGCCGGGTGCAGGGGTGTCTTTTGAGGTCGGGAAATCTTACCCCCTGCTGGTCGCGGTTGGAGGGGTCCCTTGTCCTGAGGCTGCAGGCGTCGTCTGGGTCGTCGAGGAGGGTCCTTGGCCACTGGATTCCAGGTCAGAATCGCCGGGGGACGTCCTCGAGGTCTTTGGTCACTCAGGCACAGGCTGGACTCGGCGGGTGCAGAGTGTGCAGGTTTCGCGGCTCCGTGCCAGGGCCGGGTCTTTGGTAGGTTTTCTTTTGAGCAGTACCACTGCTCGTGGGAGTCCCTGGGTCGAAGGCTGTAGCACAGAAGTCAGGTCCTCCGGGGTTTGTGAGGTTGCTGAGGCCGGGATTCCGCAGGAGCAGGTTCAGAGGTCGACAGGCCGGTAGGGCTGGGGCCAAGTCAGTTGTTGTCGCCTCCTTTTTAGCAGCTGCACGGCTGGTCTTCTTGCTTCGTCTTCTCTTCTTGTTTTCGGATTTGGGAACTCCGGAAGGAAGGTTCAGGAGCCCCTAAATACTAAATTTAGGGGTGGTTACAGGTAGGTAAGGGCAGGGACCAATGGGTCCCTTCCCTGGGGTGGGTACACCCCCTATTCTGTTCCTCTCCAGTGGGAGGGGGCAGGAGCCTGTCCCTGGTTGGTCAGGTCCCCCATCCTCAAGATGGCGGGGACTCGAGTTTGTGCTTCACCTCGCCTCCCCCACCTTAGGGGTGGAGTTGGCAGAGGTGGGCACAACCCATTTCCTGCTTCTGGTTTTCCCGCCGGTTCTCCCGCCAGGAGTGGGGGTAGAACCAGTGGGGACCAGTTTGCTGGAAGCAGCAAATGGTCTGGGGAAACTCCAAAGGCGGCAGGCCTTTGAAGCTCCCCCTGCCCATCCTGGGGGAGGAGGCTTTGGCACCTCGTCCCGGGATGTGCATTGTTTCAGGCCCCTGAGAGCAGAGGCTCTCGACCCAGGGGTCCAGAAACATGTCTGGTGGTGGCAGCCTGGGCAGCCACTCAGTCCGGACACTGGAGGTCGGGTTGGTTTCAGGGGGCATCTCTAAGATGCCCTCTGGAGTGAGTTTTACATTAAATCCCACACTGGCATCAGTGGGGGTTTAATGTGCTGAAAGTTTGATACCAAACTTCTTAGTCTTCAGTGGGGCCATTATGGTGCTGTGGAGTTCGTAATGACAGACTCCCAGCACCATATACTCTTAATGGCAGCACTGCACTTACAATGCCCAAGAATGGACTTGGGCACTGTAGGGGCACAGGGCTCATGCCTCTATGCCCTCACCACTGGCATAGTGCACCCAGCTAGAGGGGTGGCTGACCTAGGCCAGGGCAGTGGCTGGTAGGCATGGCACACAGGGATGTGAGCCATGTCGACTCTTCACTTTTGTTCTGCACCAAGACACGCAGCCTGCAAAGGCAGTGTGTGTGTGTAAAGGTGCAGGGTCCCTAAGGGTGGCACAACAAGTGCTGCAGCCCTTAGGGGCCTTCCCTGGTCACAGTGCCCTGGGTACCCATGGTACCATTTACCAGGGGCTGACCTGTGGCCAGGGATGTCAATTGGGTGTAGGTATCAATGCAATTTTAGGGAAGGAACACAGGCCCTGGGTACCTGGTTGGCAGGAGCCCAGGGCACACTCAGTCAAAGTACATCAGCCATTCAGCAAAAAGTGGGGGCATACCATGTAAGAAAGATGGCACTTTCTCACACAACTCCCCCCAAACGAAAGATGATGAGACTAACCTTGCCCTATGGAGTCTTCATTGTCTAAGTGGAAGAACCTGGAAAGGCCATCTGCATTGGCATGGGCAGTGCCAGGTCTGTGTTCCACTTCAAAGTCCATTCCCTGTAGGGAGATGGACCACCTCAACAGTTTTGGGTTTTCTCCTTTCATTTGCATTAGCCACCTGAGAGGTCTGTGGTCAGTTTGAACTAGGAAGTGAGTTCCAAACAGGTAGGGCCTCAGCTTCTTCAGGGACCAGACCACAGCAAAGGCCTCCCTCTCAATGGCACTCCAACGCTGCTCCCTGGGGAGAAGCCTTCTGCTTATAAAAGCAACAGGTTGGTCTTGGCCTTCATCATTGGTCTGGGATAGGACCGCTCCTATCCCTAGCTCAGAGGCATCAGTCTGCACAATGAACTGCTTGGCATAATCTGGTGCTTTTAGAATTGGTGCTGAGCACATTGCTTCTTTCAGAGTGTCAAAAGCCTTTTGGCAACAGACTGTCCAGTTTACTTTCTTTGGCATCTTCTTGGAGGTGAGTTCTGTGAGGGAGTCACAATGGACCCATATCCCTTCACAAACCTCCTGTAGTACCCAGTCAAGCCAAGGAATGCCCTGACTTGGGTCTGAGTTGTTGGAGCTACCCAGTCCAGGATAGCCTGGATCTTGGGCTGTAAGGGTTGTACCTGGCCTCCACCAACCAGGTGGCCCAAGTACACCACAGTGCCCTGCCCTATCTGGCATTTGGATGCCTTGATAGTTAGGCCTGCAGTTTGCAGGGCCTTTAAAACCTTCCCAAGGTGGACCAGGTGATCCTGCCAGGTGGAACTGAAGACAGCAATATCATCAAGATAAGCTGCACTAAAGGACTCCAACCCAGCAAGGACTTGATTCACCAACCTCTGGAAGGTGGCAGGGGCATTCTTTAAACCAAAGGGCATAACAGTGAACTGAAAATGCCCATCAGGTGTGGAGAATGCTGTTTTCTGTTTGGCTCCTGGGGCCATGCCAATCTGCCAGTACCCTGCAGTTAAGTCAAAGGTACTCAGGTATTTGGCTGCACCCAATCTGTCTATCAGTTCATCAGCTCTTGGGATAGGGTGTGCATCTGTCTTGGTGACAGAGTTGAGACCCCTATAGTCCACACAAAACCTCATCTCTCTCTTTTCACCCTTTTGATGAGGTTTGGGGACCAGAACCACTGGGCTAGCCCAGGGGCTCTCAGAGGGCTCAATAACCCCTAGCTCCAGCATCTTGCTGACTTCAGCTCTGATGCTTTCCTTAACTTGGTCTGACTGACGATAGATCTTGTTTTTGACAGGTGCACTGTCACCAGTGTCCACATCATGGGTACACCAGTTTGTCAGACCAGGGGTCAAGGAAAAGAGCCCAGCATACTGCTGCAAGACTTGCTGGCAGTCAGTCTGCTGTTGGGCAGTGAGGGTGTCTGAAAAGACAACTCCATCTACTGACCCATCTTTTGGGCTGTGGGAGAGGAGATCAGGGAGAGGTTCACTCTCAGCTTCCTGTTCCTCATCTGTCACCATCAGCATGGTGATGTCAGCCCTGTCATTGTAGAGTTTTAGGCGGTTCACATGGATAACCCTTTTGGGTGTCCTGCTGGTGCCCAGGTCAACCAGGTAGGTGACCTCACTCTTTTCTCTAGGATAGGGTAAGGGCCACTCCATCTGTCCTGGAGGGCCCTTGGTGCCACTGGCTCCAAAACCCATACCTGTTGCCCAGGTTGGAATTCAACCAGTGCAGCTTTTTGGTCATACCAGTGCTTCTGAAGCTCCTGGCTGGCCTCAAGGTTCTTGGATGCCTTTTCCATGTACTCAGCCATTCTGGACCTTAGGCCAAGCACATAGTCCACTATATCTTGTTTGGGTTCTTGGAGAGGTCTCTCCCAGCCCTCCTTTACAAGACAGAGTGGTCCCCTCACAGGATGGCCAAACAGAAGTTCAAAGGGTGAGAAACCTACCCCCTTCTGTGGCACTTCTCTGTAAGCGAAAAGCAGGCATGGTAGTAGGACATCCCATCTCCTTTTGAGTTTTTCAGGGAGCCCCATGATCATGCCTTTCAATGTCTTGTTGAACCTCTCAACAAGGCCATTGGTTTGTGGATGGTAGGGTGTAGTAAACTTGTACTGCACCCCACACTCCTTCCACATGTGGGTCAGGTAAGCAGACATGAAGTTGGAACCTCTGTCTGAAACCACCTCCTTAGGAAACCCTACCCTGGTGAAGACACCAATGAGGGCTTTGGCTACTGCAGGAGCTGTAGTAGTCCTAAGGGGAATAGCCTCAGGATACCTAGTGGCATGATCCACTACCACCAGTATGAATTTGTTCCCTGAGGCTGTGGGAGGTTCCAGTGGACCCACTATGTCCACACCTACCCTTTCAAAGGGAACCCCCACCACAGGTAGTGGTATCAGGGGGCCTTTGGATGGCCACCTGTCTTGCCACTGGCTTGACAGGTAACACAGGAGCTGACAAACTCCTTCACCTTTTGGTGCATCTGGGGCCAGTAAAAGTGGCTAACTAGCCTTTCCCAAGTTTTGGTTTGGCCCAGATGTCCAGCTAGGGGATGTCATGAGCCAAAGTTAGGAGGAACTCCCTGTACTTCTGGGGCACTACCACTCTCCTGGTGGTTCCAGGGTTGGGGTCTTTTGCCTCAGTGTACAGTAATCCCTCTTCCCAATAGACTCTGTGGGTACCACTGACATCTCCCTTGGCTTCTGAAACAGCTTGCTGCCTCAGGCTTTCAAGAGTGGGACAGTCTTGCTGTCCCTGGCACAGCTCTTCCCTAGAGGGTCCCCCTGGGCCCAAGAGTTCAACCTGGTAAGGGTCAAGCTCTAGGGGCTCAGTTCCCTCTGGGGCTTCCAGGTTCTCTCCCTGAGGAGAGGGGTCCTGCTCTTGTGACTGTGTAGAAGCTGGTCCGCCAGTCTTCTTTCCTTTTCTCTTGGTAGGCTGGGCCATCATTCCAGGCTCCAACACTATTTCTTCACCCTGCCTTTTGCTCTGTGCTCTTGTTTTTACACACACCAATTCAGGGATGCCCAGCATGGCTGCATGGGCCTTTAGCTCTACCTCTGCCCAGGCTGAGGTTTCCAGATCATTTCCTAGCAGACATGCAGCTGGTAACTTCGGAGAGACCACTACCTGCTTCAGGCCAGTAACCCCCCAGCCTAATGTCACCAGGGCCATGGGATGACTAGTGGTGACACTGTCAGCATTGGTGACTGGGTAAGTTTTCCCAATCAAGTATTGCTCAGGGGAAACCAGTGTGTCCCTCACCATAGTGACACTGGCACCTGTATCCCTCAGAGCCTCTACTCTAGTTCCATTCACCCAGGGGTATTGCAAATACTTCTTTAAGTTGGGTGGCCACACAGCTACAGTGGCAAATTCCACTTCCCCTAGGGAGACCAGACTTGCCTCAGTGGGTTCCCAGATTTGCTCAGGGTACACTTCTGATCCCATCTGTAAACTTGCTGCCCCAGGAGTAGCTGTACTGGGTGCCTTAGGGGCTTTGTTGTGGGGGCAAGTTTTGTCTACAGTGAGGTGTCCTGACTTCTTACAGTTATTACACCAGGCCTTCAAGGGATCAAAGTTCTTCCCCCTATAGGGTTGAGGCACATAGGGAGTAGTTTGGGACCCACCCCCTGAACAGGTTTTGGGGCCCTTTGGAAGACTCAGACTTTTTATCTTGGGGATTCTCACCACCTTTCCCCTGGGGGGTTTGGTGACCACCTTCTTTTGGTCACCCCCAGTGGTTGTCCTTGTCACCCTAGTCTTGACCCAGTGGTCTGCCTTCTTTCCCAATTCTTGGGGAGAAATTAGACCTAGGTCTACCAAATGCTGATGCAACTTTTCATTTGTGCAATTACTTAGTATGTGTTCCTTCATAAACAAATTGTAAAGTCCAGAAAAATCATGCACATTATGTCCAGCTAACCAGCCATCCAGTGTCTTTACTGAGTAGTCCACGAAGTCAATCCAGGACTGGGTCTGGGTTTTGTGAGCCCCCTGAATCTAATTCTATACTCCTCAGTAGTGAGCCCAAATCCCTCAATCAGAGTACTCTTCATGAGGTCATAGGACCCTGCCTCTGGCCCAGAGAGGGTCAGAAGCCTGTCTCTGCAGTTACCAGAGAACAGTTCCCACAGGAGTGCCCCCCACAGAGGTTTCTTTACTCTTCTTATTTCACAAGCCCTCTCAAAGGCTGTGAACCATTTGGTGATGTCATCACCTTCCTCAAACTTAGGGACAATCCCTTTGGGGATTTTAGGTTCAGAAGTTTCCTCCCTATCCTTATTTTTAGTATTGCTGCCACCATTGATGGGTGCTAAACCCATCTCCTGTCTTTCCTTCTCTAGAGCCAGGAGTCTGGTCTCTAGGTCCAGTCGTTTGGCCAACCTGGCTAACAAGTTGTCCTCCTCACTGAGGCTATCCTCAGTGTCCTCTCTGGGACCAGGACCACCTAGGTGGCCCCTAGGTCCCCAGAGGTCTATTCTTGGAGTTAAGGGTGCAGGGACCCTATCTTCCCTAGGAAGTGATGGAGGTGGGTTACCATCCCCATCCTCCTCATTCCTTTCCTCCTCTGTTGGGTCATCACCATGCTCAGAGGGGTGGGCTTTAGCATACTCAGCCAGGAGCTCCTGGAGCCCTTGTTTGGTTGGATGCTGGCCCATTGGTATATCTTTAAGTTTGCATAAGGACCTTATCTCTTTGAAAGACAAATGAAGATAAGGGGTGAGGTCGAGCTCCTCAACCAGTTCCTGTATGTCATTATTATCTTCACTAGTAGCTGGGTTCTTGTCTTGAGACATTTTTTAAAAAAATTCTAACCCCTCTAACCTTGGCTATAGTGACTTTTTATTTTCTAAGATGCTACAGGGACTTAAGCAAGGCCCTAACAAGACTTTTAGTAATTTGGTAAAAAAATGCCAATTAAAAAAATCAGAATTCTAAAGGCAATTTAAGAGTTCTGTCGTGTGATCAGATGGTAACCAAGTAGTCCAACAAATGCAAGTTTGTATCCCACCGCTGATCCACCAATGTAGGAAAGTGGCTCTGTATATACTGTACCTAAGTAAGGTTCAGGGTGTACAGAGTCCACAGTCCCCAGAGGGTTGACAGAGGCTAAAGTTAGATATAACCTTACTCTCCAAAGTGGTAGCTTGGTCGAGCAGTAAGGCAGTATCAGAGGACAGTGTAAAGCATTTGTTGTACACACTCAGTCAGCAAATGAAGCCACACACTCAAGAACTGAACTCTAGGCCAATGGTTTGTATATAAAAAAATATATGCTTGTTTTATTTTAGAACCAACAATAGGATCAAAATATACTTTCTCAGTATGAGATGCTTTGGTTATTCACCTTACAGATAGGCAATAGACTTTGTTGATAGTGGTTATCACAGTTGGTGCAAGAGGCAACACAGGGTCAAATTCAATGCAACATTGAGCTCAATGGAAAATTATACTTAATTACAATTGATTACTTTGCAGAGCACTTTTCTAACCACAGGACTGGATCCTGGATTCAGTCCTGGGACACTTCCTGTAAACAGGTAAGAAAAAGCGTTTTGGTTATTGTAGTGATTTTTGAAGAATATTACTATATTTCAAAAGCTGACACTTAGAAACTTTTCTGGGTAAAATTACCAATGTTATCCTATGAAAGGAAATACAGTGTGCAAGCAAAGTATGTTTACGTTACTTTTGTAATCCAGTGCTGGACTCCTAGGTTCAGCACTGGGACATTTACTTAAAACAGGTAAGTAATTACGTTTTTGTAGTTTGTTCGATTTTTAAAGAATATTTGTAAAATACAGAAATCGACACTTAGAAGAAATTTCACAGAAAACCAGTCAATGGATCCCTATGAAAGAAAAGTGAGTTAACGGTAAGTAACGTTGCGATTACTTTTTAGGGCCAGTGTTGGGCACTCGGGTCCAGCACTGAGGCCCCTCCTAATACTAGGTGAGTATTTTCGTTTTCGTGACTCGGTTGATTTTTGGTGAATATTCTAAAGTTTCAGAACTCCACACTTAGAAGAAATTTCGCAGAAAACCAGTCAATGGAACCCTATGGAAGAAAAGTGAGTTATCGGATTTCGGGTAAGTACTTGACTGGCAGGGTTAAGGTTCTGGGTAAGACTCAGGGGTCCCCCAGGATCAGGTAAGTACAGTTTTACACCCTCAGCGGCACAGGGGCGGCCGGGTGCAGAGTGAGAAGGCCCAATGTTATCCTATGGCAGGCGGGGGCCCCGGGTTGGTGGCTGCTGGCAAGCAGGCCACGCGACTGTGGGAGCTGGGCTCCTGGTCACTTGCTCAGGGCAAGTAGGGAAGTAGGTTAGGATAGAGGTTGCACTTCCAGGGGCACTCGGGCGGCTGGGTGCAGGGTGCTTTGAGCCGTCGGGCGCTCAATGTTAAACAATAGAGGTCGTGAAAGGTGAAGAAAGGCTGCAGGCTCGGGGACGGTGATTCTTCAGGGACGACCAACACTTCAGGAGGTAAGTTGGGGTCTTGGAGGATAGGTTGACACCCAGGAGTTGGGCACAGGGGGCCGTGGGGCGCCGGGTGCAGGGGTGTCTTTTGAGGTCGGGAAATCTTACCCCCTGCTGGTCGCGGTTGGAGGGGTCCCTTGTCCTGAGGCTGCAGGCGTCGTCTGGGTCGTCGAGGAGGGTCCTTGGCCACTGGATTCCAGGTCAGAATCGCCGGGGGACGTCCTCGAGGTCTTTGGTCACTCAGGCACAGGCTGGACTCGGCGGGTGCAGAGTGTGCAGGTTTCGCGGCTCCGTGCCAGGGCCGGGTCTTTGGTAGGTTTTCTTTTGAGCAGTACCACTGCTCGTGGGAATCCCTGGGTCGAAGGCTGTAGCACAGAAGTCAGGTCCTCCGGGGTTTGTGAGGTTGCTGAGGCCGGGATTCCGCAGGAGCAGGTTCAGAGGTCGACAGGCCGGTAGGGCTGGGGCCAAGTCAGTTGTTGTCGCCTCCTTTTTAGCAGCTGCACGGCTGGTCTTCTTGCTTCGTCTTCTCTTCTTGTTTTCGGATTTGGGAACTCCGGAAGGAAGGTTCAGGGAGCCCCTAAATACTAAATTTAGGGGTGGTTACAGGTAGGTAAGGGCAGGGACCAATGGGTCCCTTCCCTGGGGTGGGTACACCCCTATTCTGTTCCTCTCCAGTGGGAGGGGGCAGGAGCCTGTCCCTGGTTGGTCAGGTCCCCCCATCCTCAAGATGGCGGGGACTCGAGTTTGTGCTTCACCTCGCCTCCCCCACCTTAGGGGTGGAGTTGGCAGAGGTGGGCACAACCCATTTCCTGCTTCTGGTTTTCCCGCCGGTTCTCCCGCCAGGAGTGGGGGTAGAACCAGTGGGGACCAGTTTGCTGGAAGCAGCAAATGGTCTGGGGAAACTCCAAAGGCGGCAGGCCTTTGAAGCTCCCCCTGCCCATCCTGGGGGAGGAGGCTTTGGCACCTCGTCCCGGGATGTGCATTGTTTCAGGCCCCTGAGAGCAGAGGCTCTCGACCCAGGGGTCCAGAAACATGTCTGGTGGTGGCAGCCTGGGCAGCCACTCAGTCCGGACACTGGAGGTCGGGTTGGTTTCAGGGGGCATCTCTAAGATGCCCTCTGGAGTGAGTTTTACATTAAATCCCACACTGGCATCAGTGGGGGTTTAATGTGCTGAGAAGTTTGATACCAAACTTCTTAGTCTTCAGTGGGGCCATTATGGTGCTGTGGAGTTCGTAATGACAGACTCCCAGCACCATATACTCTTAATGGCAGCACTGCACTTACAATGCCCAAGAATGGACTTGGGCACTGTAGGAGCACAGGGCTCATGCCTCTATGCCCTCACCACTGGCATAGTGCACCCAGCTAGAGGGGTGGCTGACCTAGGCCAGGGCAGTGGCTGGTAGGCATGGCACACAGGGATGTGAGCCATGTCGACTCTTCACTTTTGTTCTGCACCAAGACACGCAGCCTGCAAAGGCAGTGTGTGTGTGTAAAGGTGCAGGGTCCCTAAGGGTGGCACAACAAGTGCTGCAGCCCTTAGGGGCCTTCCCTGGTCACAGTGCCCTGGGTACCCATGGTACCATTTACCAGGGGCTGACCTGTGGCCAGGGATGTCAATTGGGTGTAGGTATCAATGCAATTTTAGGGAAGGAACACAGGCCCTGGGTACCTGGTTGGCAGGAGCCCAGGGCACACTCAGTCAAAGTACATCAGCCATTCAGCAAAAAGTGGGGGCATACCATGTAAGAAAGATGGCACTTTCTCACAAAGGCCCTTAGTAATACTGCATCTTGTAGACTACAAAATCATGAGTTCACATTTCACACTAAAATGTAGTGCTAATAATGGCTTTGCCTTTCATGTCATTTCGCATAACTTTTCTGAGATTTCAAGTAATTACGCAAAAGCAAAGTATGCAAACTACGCACACCTCTAAAAGTAACATTGACCTGCTTGTCTTAGAACTCTGTCGATAAGGAGAAGATGTGTTTTTGAAAGCGGTTATACCCCAGTAATGGAGATGCAGCCCCTTCTCTTTGCTCTCTGTTTGAAATGCAGCCAGAAACCATGCTCCTTTTCAAGCATGTGTAATTTCCTTCCTATTTGTGTCTGGAAAAGTGCCTATTCTAAAAACAACAGGCCATGTAATTTTTACACCTCTTACATTTTCAATCATATCGCATTAATTATGACTGCATACTACTGACAACTATTATTGAAAATAAGAATGAAACTGCAAAGATAAACATGCATTGGCAAAGCCAAGAGAGCTAGTTATTTTTAGAAACAAAAGACTGTTTTTTAGGCAGATTAGTTTTATGTACTGCTTTAGGTAGAGAGAGTTGCTATTTATGTGGGGTGGCAGTACAGTCCAGTGTGTGAGGCAGTTGCAATGCATGAAGGTGATACTGTGGTGGGTGCATTTGAGTGGAGATGGTTGTGCAGTAGCAGATGATTTGATGTGCAATGAGTACATCGATGTGTGGTGGCTTGGTTGTTTTGGGGTAGATAATGTGATGCTGGGGGTAGTAGTGCTGTGCTGTATTGTGTGTGGTAGTAATGTGGTGCTGTATGATGTAGAGTGGTGATGGAGATGACAGTAGTGCTGGGATCGTAGTGCAGGTTGGTAGTGTGTCAGTGGTTGTGTAGTAGTGTGGAGTAGCAATGAATGCTGGGCTGGTAGTGTCGTGCTGGGGATTAAAGTGTGATCTTGGAAGTGGTAGTGTTTTGCTGTGGTGTCAGTGTAGTGCTGGGATGGTAGTACAATGCAGGGCAGTGGCAACGGGGTGCTGGCGGATGGTAGTGCTGTACCTGAGGTGGCAGTGCTGTAATGGGCATTGCCAGCATGGCACTGGATGTAGTAGTGTAGTTTTTGGGTTAGTAATGGAGTAGTAGTGAAGTGCTGCGTGGTTGGAAATGCAGCTGTTGAGTGTGGTAGTTGTGAAGTGCTTTTAGGTGGCAGTACATTGTGGAGGCAGCTTGGCTATGGGCAGTGCTTACTTTACCAGTGCCCAATGTTGTAATCAGAAGCCTGCAGCTGGCACAGGCGCTCTAAATACCAACACTACCAGACTCCCTGCCCCTTTACCTCCCTCTTGCAGGTTCCTGCTTTCTCCCTTTGTGACGGGTTTTCTATCTCTCTCTTTCTACTTCTTTACCCTATGTGCATTTTTCCCTCTCTTACTCTCAGGAAATGTCTCATGAGGAAAGTTAAGAGGAGGTCCCCAAAAATAGTTGCTGGTGGACCCCACCGGCAACCACTGACTCAGACTAAGCACTGGTTGTGTGTGTGGTCGTGCATCCTCAGAGGTGGTAGTGATATCAAGGGTGCAACACAGGTCCCTGCAGCCCCTGCAGTGCGGGGGGGGCAAATCTTCAGGGATCCCCAATTCAGCCCAGGGCCATTGCACGTCTGTGAGATATGAGAGTTTCAGGGGCCCCTCATCACATTCTGCAGTGGGGGCCTCACCATTTTGCGTTATGCCACTGAGTGTAATGGTGAGGTAGTGCAGTGGTGGAGGTAGTACTGAAGGATGAGGTGTGATAGCACAGTTATGATGGTTGCTAAAGTTGGCTCATGTGGTTAAGAGGGTGTGGTGGTTGTATGAAGAGATAGCATGGTGACGTACTGTGGAGGAAACCGGTTCTGATGGGTGGTAATTTGAGGCTGAACAATGGCAGAATGCTTGTTTGTGGATGTTAGTATGATGGTATGGGGAGGTACTTTGGGATGACAAAACAGTGGTGTGAGGTGATAGTAAAGCTGTGATAGATGGCAAAGCAGAGGTGTAGGTGATAGTACAGTGGTGGAAGGTGGCAGTGTGGCGCTGGGGGGAAACGAGTGAGCTGGAGGTATGCGGGTGTGTTGTGAACTGGCAGTACAGTGGTGTGGTAAAGCAGTTGTGTGAATTGAGGTCTTGGAGTGAAACTTCTGTGATTTTGGGAAAGTATAAGAGTATTAGAGGAGTTAAACCAGGGGTGGCGTGATTGTTTGATTTGGGATTTGTATAATACAACATTCACCACAAGGGGGACTTGGTGCTAGGAATGCTCCCAAAAACAAGAAGGCTGCAGAAGTCCTAATCAAAAGAGGAAAGGAACAACTGAGGACTGCTGTCAACAGAACAAGAAGGTCGTAGGTGCTTTCCTGAAAGGAAAGACATTCTGGATACGCTGGAGAAGGACAGGAAGAGATCTGGATAGCTGAGGGCTCAGACAAACGAGGGTGTGGCCTACACAGTCTGTGGGTGCTTACTTACAGTAACTAAACATTTCACAGCAAAGTGGGCTTGAGTTCTTATCATCGAAGTGGCTAACAATGGTGATTCAAGTCCAGTTACACCAGTAGCCCACTAAACCCTGATCTTTGCTTTATTTTATTGCATAAACAACAGTCAAAGGGTCATTTTTTAGGTCGAGCCTGGGCAGCGCATGCGCTGCTCTGCGAGGCTGTATTCGAGTATGGACTTGAAGCCCCGCCCACTTTCCGCCCATATTTGTCATTGGCTTGTGTAATTGTCCTTCGTAAATGCTGGCTTCTGATTCGTTAATAGGCTTGTTAGTCCCTCCTTAGTACCGCCTTGTCTTCATTTGTTACCTCCCATGAGGACTGGCCCTTTTACTTCGGTTGTTACAAAGCACTATTTTCTTTAATGAGTTTCTCCTACTGCAGGCACGACATGCTTTCCTGCAACATTCAGCGCGCCATGCGCACTTTCACTTTCAAAGCAGCCCAGGACAATGGCGCCCACTTCTTTGAAATGTAATAGGTCTCGCATTTACAAGAGTTTGAGCTATTGGCATTGTAAATAACTACTCCTTTTATTTATGTGTTAATTATCAAAACAGATAAATAAAAGGCATTGTCATTTACAATGCCAATAGCTTAAACTCTCGCAAATGCGAGACCTATTGCATGGCAAATGCTTGTCCTTGTTTGCACTAGGGCGCATGGCATTCTTACAATGCCACTGGGTGTTATGCAAAGGGAACTTCTCGGTGAGAGACTTTGTGGATGGGGCCAACAGCCAGTGATCTATGAAAGACTTTGTGGATGGGGCCAACAGCCAGTGATCTATATATACAGCTCAAATTTCTTGATGAAAATTAATAAAAACGAATGATTAAATTAAAAAGAATGAAAGTCTTTGTGGATCATGCACAAGTCTCTAAAGAGGATACTTACCTGCACCGGGAGCCAAAGTAGGGTTCTCTGGCAAAATCCTCAACTGCGCCACCCTCCAGAGTGTATTTGGACAAAATAGTAAGTTTTAAATATCGAGTTACAGACATATTGAAAAAATATATATTTTGATACAAAAATATCGTGATGCAGAAATATCGTTCTCAACAATATCTATTTTTTCAGGTAATATTGTTGCCAGGAATATTGTTGTTGTTAATATCGTTTTTAATAATACAGTTGTAAAAAATACCAATTTTTTAATTATCTTTATGTGATTTAATACATATATTAATTTCATATGTTATCATTGTTTATATAATTGTTAATAATATTTTTAAATATAGTTTGTAATTTAAGTGATTTCGAAATGTTTAATTTAATTGCTAATAGTAATGTATAGTGTCGTAGCGGGTTGCTAAGTTTGTAGGGGTATAGGGTGGGAAGTTAATTAAGTATTATTAAATAACAATTAATTATTAATTTATTATTCATTATTTAATTGAGTAATAATTAGCTACATTGTGTAATAATTATATTTTTTAAGTTATATATTGGGTGCGGGCTGCTGGGTTTGTAGGGCTATAGAGTGGGAAGTTAATTAAGTAATAATTAATTAAGAATAAGTCATTAATTTATTAATAATTATTTAACTGTTTATTAATTATGTTAATTGAGTTATACTTATGTATTTTTATTATATTTTAAGTGTGGGCTGGTAGGTTTGTGGGGGTGTAGTGTGGGAAGTTCAGTAATAAAAAAATAACAATATTCTTTAAATTGATTTTTTAAATTCTGGCTAGAAGGCAGGAATGCTATGAGTTCAACAAGCGGGTGTGGCATCTTCTAGCACTAAGTACACGGCAAAAGGTGGCGGCGGATTATATTGCTGAAATTAGGAATGGCCAGGGAGACCTGGTCTCGGACCCCGAAGACATTCGGGAAGCTTTTCGGGTATACTATGAAAAGCTATATCTAGCCCAGCGTCCAACAGGAGTGGAGAATATTAAGCAATTTCTGAGTTTAGTGGCTTCGGATATAATTACCAACGTTGGATGCTTCTCTTTCCAAAGATGAAATACAGGAAGCACTTAATAAGAGCTTCCCTCTGGTAAGGCCGTGGGGACCGATCAGATCTCGCTGGAGTTTTATAAGGTCTTCTTCATGGGGTTAAGCTCTATCAATATATATATATATATATATATATATATATATATATATATATATATATATATATATATATATATATATATATATATATATATATATATATATATTATCTACTGGCGGTCGCCAGTAGATAGTTATAGTTACAACCTATTATCCATAGGAAATCCGCGACATTCTATTTGAAATAACTCTCTTGCCGGTTGACGTATCTTCGCGAAATTTTCAAACTTCGTGGGGCGCTCCGGTCCGCTCCTACCCTGAAAGTCTCGGGGTGATACGTCAAGCGGGGGCCGAGAAAAAGGGGGTCCCAAACGCGTTTTCCCCATGCATTTTCCCATAGGAAACTTTAGACACGGCTACAGCCCGAACTGCTGAACGGAATTACACCAAATTTGGCAAAGAGGTAGTTCTTGGTTCAGAAAGAACCCTTTTTGTTAAATGGTGTAAATCCGTTCAGTAGTTGCTGAGAAAATCAAAAAGTAAAAGTACATATATATCTATGGGCACGGAGGATTCGCGCACCCTCCCGATCACGAGCTGCATGTTAATTGGCTGTCAGCTGGCTGTCAACATTCCGATTCAGGAAATGTTGGCAGCCATTTTGTCCCTCGGTAGAACCGAGGGACAGAAACTAAGTGCGCAAAGCGCACAAAGGGGAGGGTAGAAACACCCTGACCCCTAGGTTTGCTCAGGGGGTCCCACAAGGACCCCCTGGGCAAAAAAAAAATTTTTTTTTTTTTTTAAAAATCGGCAGGATGCGCTCAGGGAGCGCGAACCCTGCCGAAAAAAAAAAAATCGAAGCGCGGTCTCCCACGCTTTGATGTTAATTGGCCCCGGGTGGCCCAAGTCCCGGGGGCATGCTGGGGGGTTAATTTTATGTGTGGGGGGCCTCTAAGGGCCCCCAAGCCCAGGGACCACCACCCCCGGGGCTTTATGTACAATGGTGCGGGAGGGCTCTGAGCCCTCCCGCAACCCGGGACCACCACCTCCCGGGGCTTCTTTTTTTTATTAAAAACCTGTGTGGGGGGCCCCCACACGCCCGAGGACCACCACCTCCCGGGGCACTAAGAAAAATTACAATGGGGGTCCGTTTTGGACCCCAGAGCCCGGGGACCACCACCTCCCGGGGCTGTGCACTGAATGGGAGGGGGCCGCGCGGCCCCCTCCTGGAGCCCTTGATGGCCCTGGGGACCACCACCCCCAGGGCCGGCTCCTGCAGTGTCCCGGGGTGCCTACCCCCGGGACACTGCTCTTTGCAATGACAGGACGGGAGCCTCGCGGCTCCCGTCCTGTCATTGCAAACTTACTTTGGATATTGGAAGAGAGGCAGGAAACCTGCTCTCTCTTCCAATATCCAAAGCCGACTGCTTTCCACATGGGGAGCTGCATCTTAGCAGCTCCCCATGTGTAAAAGCAATGCCGGCTCCCGTAGGACACGGGAGCCGGCGGGACTGTGGGGGATTGGGGACCCCCACAGTCCCCAACGAGAGGGCCAGCCCCGGGGATGGGGTCCCCGGGGCAAGTAGTGGCCCGGGAGGGGGCCACGCGGCCCCCCTCCCCCAAAAAACAATTTACAAAAAAAAAAAAAAAAACGATCGGGCCCGCAGGCCCCGCCCCTTCCTTCACCACTCTGCAAACGCGCCCCTGGCGCGTTTGCAGAGAGGAACAATTCCCCTTGAATACTGGGGGTCCCTGGGGGCCAACTAGCCCACCAGGAACCTCCAGTATGCGCCAGGGGCTGCCTTGCAGAGAGGTGTACAGAGGCCACGCCCCTTTTACACCTCTCTGCAACGCAGCTCTATGGCGCTTTTGGAGTATATGGTGGGCTAGTTGGACTCCGGGGACCCTCAGGATTCAAGGGGACTTAATCCCCCAACTTAAAACGCGCCACGGGCGCGTTTGCACAGTGGTGAAGGGAGGGCGGGGCTTGAGGTGACATGTGTGCAAACAGGCCCCGTGGCGCGTTTTAAGATGGGGAATTAAATCCCCTTCAATCCTGAGGGTCCCTGGGGCCAACTAGCCCAACAGGTACATCCAGAAAGCGCCACAGAGCTGCGTTGCAGAGAGGTGTAAAGGGGTGTGGCCTCTCTACACGTCTCTGCAACGCAGCCCCTGGCGCATATTGGAGGTTCCTGGTGGTCTAGTTGGCCCCTAGGGACCCTCAGGATTCAAGGGAACTTAATCCCCCAACTTAAAACGCGCCACGGGGCGCGTTTGCAAAGATGTCACCTCAGGCCCCGCCCCTCCCTTCACCATTGTGCAAATATTCCTCTAAAATCAGCCGAAATAGGAATTCCGATTTACTCACCTGTTATAAGGAGAGACCTCAGTGCTGTATCTTTCAGCCCAGTACTGGTCCTGAAAAGTAATTTTAACCGTACTTACCGGTAACTTGAATTTCCTTCATAGGCTAACATTGACTGGTTTCACTTGGAAATTCTTCTAAGTGTGGAGTTTTGGAACTTTAAAATATTCCTCTAAAATCAGCCGAAATACGAATTCCGATTTACTCACCTGTTATCAGGAGAGACCTCAGTGCTGCATCTTTCAGCCCAGTACTGATCCTCAAAAGTAATTTTAACCGTACTTACCGGTAATTTGAATTTCCTTCATAGGCTAACATTGACTGGTTTCACTTGGAAATTCTTCTAAGTGTGGAGTTTTGGAACTTTAAAATATTCCTCTAAAATCAGCCGAAATACGAATTCCGATTTACTCACCTGTTATCAGGAGAGACCTCAGTGCTGCATCTTTCAGCCCAGTACTGATCCTGAAAAGTAATTTTAACTGTACTTACCGGTAACTTGAATTTCCTTCATAGGCTAACATTGACTGGTTTCACTTGGAAATTCTTCTAAGTGTGGAATTTTGGAACTTTAAAATATTCCTCTAAAATCAGCCGAAATACGAATTCCGATTTACTCACCTGTTATCAGGAGAGACCTCAGTGCTGCATCTTTCAGCCCAGTACTGATCCTCAAAAGTAATTTTAACCGTACTTACCGGTAATTTGAATTTCCTTCATAGGCTAACATTGACTGGTTTCACTTGGAAATTCTTCTAAGTGTGGAGTTTTGGAACTTTAAAATATTCCTCTAAAATCAGCCGAAATACGAATTCCGATTTACTCACCTGTTATCAGGAGAGACCTCAGTGCTGCATCTTTCAGCCCAGTACTGATCCTCAAAAGTAATTTTAACCGTACTTACCGGTAATTTGAATTTCCTTCATAGGCTAACATTGACTGGTTTCACTTGGAAATTCTTCTAAGTGTGGAGTTTTGGAACTTTAAAATATTCCTCTAAAATCAGCCGAAATACGAATTCCGATTTACTCACCTGTTATCAGGAGAGACCTCAGTGCTGCATCTTTCAGCCCAGTACTGATCCTGAAAAGTAATTTTAACTGTACTTACCGGTAACTTGAATTTCCTTCATAGGCTAACATTGACTGGTTTCACTTGGAAATTCTTCTAAGTGTGGAATTTTGGAACTTTAAAATATTCCTCTAAAATCAGCCGAAATACGAATTCCGATTTACTCACCTGTTATCAGGAGAGACCTCAGTGCTGCATCTTTCAGCCCAGTACTGATCCTGAAAAGTAATTTTAACTGTACTTACCGGTAACTTGAATTTCCTTCATAGGCTAACATTGACTGGTTTCACTTGGAAATTCTTCTAAGTGTGGAATTTTGGAACTTTAAAATATTCCTCTAAAATCAGCCGAAATACGAATTCCGATTTACTCACCTGTTATCAGGAGAGACCTCAGTGCTGCATCTTTCAGCCCAGTACTGATCCTGAAAAGTAATTTTAACCGTACTTACCGGTAACTTGAATTTCCTTCATAGGCTAACATTGACTGGTTTCACTTGGAAATTCTTCTAAGTGTTGATTTTTGAAACATACAAATATTCCTCTAAAATCAGCCGAAATCCGAATTCTGATTTACTCACCTGTTATCAGGAGAGACCTCAGTGCTGCATCTTTCAGCCCAGTACTGGTCCTGAAAAGTAATTTTAACCGTACTTACCAGTAACTTGAATTTCCTTCCATAGGCTAACATTGACTGGTTTCACTTGGAAATTCTTCTAAGTGTGGAGTTTTGGAACTTTAAAATATTCCTCTAAAATCAGCCGAAATACGAATTCCGATTTACTCACCTGTTATCAGGAGAGACCTCAGTGCTGCATGTTTCAGCCCAGTACTGATCCTCAAAAGTAATTTTAACCGTACTTACCGGTAACTTGAATTTCCTTCATAGGCTAACATTGACTGGTTTTCAGCAAAAAGTTTCAAAGTGTTAATTTTCACAAACTACAAATATTCCTTAAAAATCGCCTGTATGACTTAAACGCATTCTTTCAACTGTTTACAGGAGATGCACCAGTGCTGGATCCAGGATCCAACACTGAGTAAGAAAAAGTAACGATAACAGTTTTTACCTACTAAGTGAATTTCCTTCCATAGGATAACATTGGTGATTCTATGAGAAAAAGTTTCAAAGTGTCAACTTTTAAAATACAATAATATTCCTTAAAAATCACGACTGTAACCAAAACGCTTTTACTCAACTGTTTACAGGAGATGTACCAGGACTGAATCTAGGATCCAGTCCTGTGGTTACAAAAGTAATCCATAAAGTAACTAATTGCATTTAACTAGAAATTCACATTGAGCTGAATGTTGCATTGTGTTTGAAAATGTGTTGCCCATTGCAACAACTGTAACTACTGTACTTAAAAGTCTATTGCCTATCTGCAAAGTATTTAAACTAAAGTAATTCATTCTGAGAAAGTATTTTTTGTAATGTAATGTATAATGTAATTACAATGTAATTTGACAAATAAAATATGTTAAAAAAAATTGTTTCTAAAAATGTAGTAAATCAGTATGAAAAAAATTAATATAACAATTAATACATTTAAAAATTGTCATTTACAAAACCTTTGAAATTCACTGAAAAAACCGTAGGTTTCAGGCACGTTATAGTTAGAAATTAGCATTTAAAAAACCTTTGAAATTCACTGAAAAAACCATAGGTTTCAGACACGTTATAGTTACAAATTAGCATTTAAAAAACCTTTGAAATTCACTGAAAAAACCATAGGTTTCAGACACGTTATAGTTACAAATTAGCATTTAAAAAACCTTTGAAATTCACTGAAAAAACCATAGGTTTTAGGGACAGTTATAGTTACTTGGACATTGCACTCGTACAAAACCCGTGAAATTCCCCCGTTATAGTTAGTTCAGCTAACTATAACTCGCGCCCCGCAATGCACTGCTGATGACGTCACATATTACATCACTCATGACATGGTCAGTGACATCACTGATGACATCACTGATGACATCTCAAATGACATCACTGATGACATCATCCACGTGATAATCTGATGCACCTCCTCACACCCTAATATAATCTTTGATACACCCACTCTAAATTTCAGACTGCCATTCGCAAAACCATAGACACTCCAACACCAATAACTACATACCCACTCACTGATTCTTAGGTCTACACACACACATCCACTCACTACCCGTACAGTCACTCATACTTACGGTCACTCAGTACAGGACTATCATATGCACTCTTACTCCTATATAGACACTCAAACAACGCCACTCATCCATAGAGATACTCACACACCTAGTCAGTCATGCAAATAATTAAACACACTGCCATTTACTCACCTATACAGTTATACACACACCAGCTCACTTACTCATACAAATAGTAGCACATTGTTACGCTCTTATACAATCACTGATACAAGCACACAATCATCCATACAGCCACTATCACAATCACTCACTCTTGCTTATAGCTATTTATATACTCCAACACACATATATACTGCCTTTCACATATGTAGTTACTCACACATGTACCACTGGGACATACATTCACTCACTAACACACTCTTACACACACTTACCCACCCATACAGTCTATCACAGATGCACTCTTGAAACCATCCACCCAGTGAATCACCCACTCACACATCTATGCACAGAGTTGCACACACCCCTCCCACACAAACACTCAGGCACCCATACAGATACTCAGACAAGCATTCAATAACTCATATAGAAAATCATTTAGCTATTCACAAACACATGCAGCCACTTACACAGCAACAGACAGACGGATACAGACATACACCCAGTTTAGTCACTAACCCATGCATTCAGTAAGATACGTTAAATCACTCACTTATAGAGTCAGTCACGCACCTACTAAATCATCCATACAGACACTTAGACACCCACTCATTCTTCAATACGTCTTTTCCTATATATTTTAAAAATATTTAAACTTTACAGAAACACACAGTCACTGGATGATGTCATCAGTGATGTCATTTGAGATGTCATCAGTGATGTCATCAGTGATGTCACTGACCATGTCATGAGTGATGTAATATGTGACGTCATCAGCAGTGCATTGCGGGGGCGCGAGTTATAGTTAGCTGAACTAACTATAACAGGGGAATTTCACGGGTTTTGTACGAGTGCAATGTCCAAGTAACTATAACTGTCCCTAAAACCTATGGTTTTTTCAGTGAATATATATATACATATATATATATACATGCATATATATATATATATATACACACACATACATATATATATATACATACATATATATATATATATATATATATATATACACATACATTATCTACTGGCGGTCGCCAGTAGATAGTTATAGTTAGGACCTATTTTCCATAGGAAATCCGCGACATTCTATTTGAAATAACTCTTGCGTCGGTTGACGAATCTTCGCGAAATTTTCAAACTTTATGGCTCGCTCCGGTCCGCTCCTACCCTGAAAGTCTCAGGGTGATTCGTCAAGCGGGGGCCGAGAAAAAGGGGGTCCCAAACGCGTTTTCCCCATGCATTTTCCCATAGGAAACTTTAGACACGGCTACAGCCCGAACTGCTGAACGGAATTACACCAAATTTGGCAAAGAGGTAGTTCTTGGTTCAAAAGAACCCTTTTTGTTAAATGGTGTAAATCCGTTCAGTAGTTGCTGAGAAAATCAAAAGTAAAAACACATATATATCTGGGCGGAGCCTAACCACACATGTCATCGTGAGATCTGATTGGCTGTCAGCACTTCATCCTGGAATTGCTGGCAGCCATCTTGGGACCAATATAAATGATAGTACCCCATTGAAATGCATTGTAGTGAATCGAAGATTTTGAGGGTTACCAAAAGGAGAACTATAAAGGGTGATAACAGACTTTAGTTACATTAGAATTCATTTGTTGATGGTACCATACTAATTTCAGGAATTGTGGTGTGTTCTAAGGTGATTTTACCCTGTGAAAAACCTTCTGCTGGGATATCATGAATCATGTTTGAGAGAAAACTATTTTCACATGCTTGTCCCATACAGTTTTGGAAGGTGCCCCAGAAGCTAAAATGAGAGCATATTTTCTGTAAATTCACATTATCTTTCTCAGTCATGTGAGAATGAAGTCTGACATTCTCAGTAAAACATGTACATCCAACAAGGGCAGAGACTGTCAGTTGATTCCTTTGTGTTCTACTGCAGCTTCCCAGAGTGTTCTAAAGAACAACTAGAGTGCTAACAGCCTTACTTATGACAAAAGTATGGCACACCTGAAGCCATCTTGATTGGAATAAACTGGTAACACTTAAAACATTTAATTTAAAAAGGAACAAAATGATGGGGTTCATCTTGTCATAGAAATTATGGTTAGTGCTCTGGAAAGAAAAATTAGGACATGTTTCAAGTGTGATCTCAAATATCTTCCTGTTATATTTCAACAGGAGCAGCCTGTCAGTTGATGCCTTTGTGTTCTACTGCAGCTTCCCAGAGTGTTCTAAAGAACAACTAGAGTGCTAACAGCCTTACTTATGACAAAAGTATGGCACACCTGAAGCCATCTTGATTGGAATAAACTGGTAACACTTAAAACATTTAATTTAAAAGGAACAAAATGAGGGGGTTCATTTTGCCATAGAAATTATGGTTAGTGCTGCAAAAGAAAATTTAGTGCATGTTTTAAGTGAGATCTCAAATCCTCTTCTATTTCATTAGAAAATTCTGACATGCAGACTGAAACAATCATTTTCAATACCAGCAGTAGACTTCCAGTTAACTCCTTGGTGAGCAGTATCTTTACTACAGTGATCTAATGAACAACTAGAGTAATAACATTCTGAATTTATGGCAAATGTGTGACACATCTGAATGCCTTCTTGATGGAATCAAAGTAAAAAACTGAAAGCATTTCCTACTGAGGAGACTGCAGTAAATGAGGAAATTAGGAAACTTCATAACAAAGAAGTCTTCCAAGATGGCCACCAGTGAAAAAAGAGCCCAAATGTAGCACAAATATTACCCAGATGTAGCCCACATATAGCCCAATGACAAAAGTGTGCAAAACACTTTTTATTTTTAGTTTTTTGCAGTTTTATGTAGTGCAGACTGGTCAGGTATTGGAGCGTTGCATCTTAAAACATGACCCCCTACACTACAAAAACACCACTGCACTACCCTAAACCCTAAAACACTACCCCAGCACGACCCCCTACACTACACAAGCACCACTGCACTATCCTAAACCCTAAAACACTACCCCCAGCATGACCCCTACACTACACAAATACCACTGCACTACCCTAAACCCTAAAACACTACCCCAACACCACTGCACTAACCTAAATCCTAAAACACTACCCCCAGCACGACCCCCTACACTACCCAAACACCACTGCACTACCCTAAAACATGACCCCTACACTACACAAACACCACTGCACTACCCTAAACCCTAAAACACTACCCCCAGCACGACCCCTACACTACACAAGCACCACTGCACTACCCTAAACCCTAAAACACTACCCCCTACACTACACAAACACCACTGCACTACCTTAAACCCTAAAACACTACCCCCAGCACGACCCCTACACTACCCAAACACCACTGCACTAACCTAAATCCTAAAACACTACCCCCAGCACGACCCCCTACACTACCCAAACACCACTGCACTACCCTAAACCCTAAAACACTACCCCCAGCACGACCCCCTACACAACACAAGCACCACTGCACTACCCTAAACCCTAAAACACTACCCCCAGCACGACCCCCTACACTGCCCGAACACCACTGCACTGCCCTAAACCCTGAAACACCAGCCCCTGCACGACCCCCTACACTGCCCGAACACCACTGCACTGCCCTAAACCCTGAAACACATACCCTAGCACGACCCCTACACTGCCCGAACACCACTGCACTGCCCTAAACCCTGAAACACCACCCCCTTCACGACCCCTACACTGCCCGAACACCACTGCACTGCCCTAAACCCTGAAACACCACCCCTTCACGACCCCCTACACTGCCCGAACACCACTGCACTGCCCTAAACCCTGAAACACCACCCCCAGCAAGACCCCCTACACTGCCCGAACACCACTGCCCTAAACCCTGAAACACCAGCCCCAGCACGACCCCTACACTGCCCGAACACCACTGCACTGCCCTAAACCCTGAAACACCACCCCCTGCACGACCCCCTACACTGCCCGAACACCACTGCACTGCCCTAAACCCTGAAACACCACCCCCAGCACGACCCCCTACACTGCCCGAACACCACTGCACTGCCCTAAACCCTGAAACACCACCCCCAGCAAGACCCCCTACACTGCCCGAACACCACTGCCCTAAACCCTGAAACACCAGCCCCAGCACGACCCCTACACTGCCCGAACACCACTGCACTGCCCTAAACCCTGAAACACCACCCCCTGCACGACCCCCTACACTGCCCGAACACCACTGCACTGCCCTAAACCCTGAAACACCACCCCCAGCACGACCCCCTACACTGCCCGAACACCACTGCACTGCCCTAAACCCTGAAACACCACCCCTGCACGATCCCCTACACTGCCCGAACACTACTGCACTGCCCTAAACCCTGAAACACCACCCCCAGCACGACCCCTACACTGCACGAACACCACTGCACTGCCCTAAACCCCGAAACACTACCCCCAGCAAGACCCCCTACACTGCCCGAACACCACTGCCCTAAACCCTGAAACACCACCCCCAGCAAGACCCCCTACACTGCCCGTACACCACTGCACTGCCCTAAACCCTGAAACACCACCCCCAGCACGACCCCCTACACTGCCCGAACACCACTGCACTGCCCTTAACCATGAAACACCAGCCCCAGCACAACCCCCTACACTGCCCGAACACCACTGCACTGCCCAAAACCCTGAAACACCACCCCCAGCATGACCCTCTTCACTACATAAACACAACTGCACAATTTGTTACAGGCGTTGCAACGCAGGCCTGTGGTGCTTACTTGAAGTACCTAGTGGGCTAGTTGGGCCCCAGGGACCCTCAGGATTCAAGGTGACCTAATCCCCCAACTTAAAACGCACCACGGGGCGCGTTTGCACAGTGGTGAAGGGAGGGGTGGGGCCTCAGGTGACATGTGCGCAAACACGCCCTGTGGTGCGTTTTAAGTTGAGGAATTAATTCCCTTTGAATCCTGAGGGACCCTGGGAGCCAACTAGCCCACCAGGTACCTTCAGTAAGCACAACAGAGTTGCGTTGCAGAGAGGTGAAAAAGGTGCGTGGCCTCGGAACGCCTCTCTGCAACTCAGCTCTGTGGTCCTAACTGTAGGTACCTGGGGGCTAGTTGGGCCCCAGGGACCCTCAGAATTCAAGGGGACTTAATCCCGCAACTTAAAACGCGCCACGGGGTGCGTTTGCACACATGTCACCTCAGGCCCCCCTCCCTTCACCACTGTGCAAACGCGCCCTGTAGCGTGTTTTAAGAGGTAGTTTTAATCCCCCTGCCCTATTATGTACTAGGGACTTGCAGAGGAGGTCATGCTAATCACAGGGGTACCCCAACGCATAGTGTTCCCTAGTGTATGTAGGTGTTTTCACTGTATTCTAAGTGTCTTTTAGCATAGCACTGGCTCTGGTTAGTCAGAGTCAGTTACCACCAGTACCCGTCTGAAAAAGTTGTGGGCACAGGATGATTTTGCAACAAGGCCTCTTTCTGCTCCTCTGTTGGTTCTTTCTGCACATCTTTTGCTTCTTTCTGTGCGTTTTTCTTCTTTCTTCACATGTCCTACCTCTGTAGGCATAGTTAGAAACTAGCATTTAAAAAAACCTTTGAAATTCACTTAAAAATCATAGGTTTCAAGCACGTTATAGTTAGAAATTAGCATTTAAAAACCTTTGAAATTCACTGAAAAAACCATAGGTTTCAGACACGTTATAGTTAGAAATTAGCATTTAAAAACCTTTGAAATTCACTGAAAAAACCATAGGTTTTAGGGACAGTTATAGTTAGTTGGACATTTCACTCGTACAAAACCATAGAAATTCCCCGTTATAGTTAGTTCAGCTAACTATAACTCGCGCCCCGCAATGCACTGCTGATGACGTCACATATTACATCACTCATGACATGGTCAGTGACATCACTGATGACATCACTGATGACATCTCAAATGACATCACTGATGACATCATCCATGTGATAATTTCATGCATCTTCTCACACCCTAATATAACTTTTGATACACCCACTCTAAATTACAGACTGCCATTCTCAAAACCATAGACACTCCAACACCAAAAACTACATACCCACTCACTGATTCTTAGGTCTACACACACATCCACTCACTCACCCGTACAGTCACTCATACTTAGTCACTCAGTACAGGACTATCATATGCACTCATACACCTATATAAACACTCAGACACCGCCACTCATCCATAGAGGTACTCACACACCTAGTCAGTCATGCAAAAAACTTAATCACACACCCATTTACTCACCTATACAGTTATACACACACCAGCTCACTTACTCATACAAATACTAGCACATTCTTACGCTCTTATACAATCACTGATACAAGTACACACTCATCCATACAGCCACTCTCACAATCACACACTCTCACTTATAGCCATTTATATACTCCAACACACATATATACTGCCTTTCACATATGTAGTTACTCACACATGTACCACTGAGATATACATTCAATCACTAACACACCCATACACACACTCACCCACCCATACAGTCCATCACAGATGCACTCTTGAAACCATGCACCCAGTGAATCACCAACTCACACATCTATGCACAGAGTCACACACACCCCACCCACACAAACACTCGGGCACCCATACAGATACTCAGACAATCAATCAATAACCCATGTAGACACTCATGTAGCTATTCAGAAAGCCATGCAGCCGCTTACAAACCAACAGACAGACGGATACAGACATTCACACAGTTTAGTCACTAACCCATGCATTCAGTAAGATACATTTAATCACTCACTTGTAGAGTCAGTCACTCACTTACTAAATCATCCATTCAGACACTTATACACCCACTCATTCTTCAATACGCCTTTCCCTATATATATTAAACATATTTAAACTTTACAGAAACACACAGTCACTGGATGATGTCATCAGTGATGTCATCAGTGATGTCATTTGAGATGTCATCAGTGATGTCATCAGTGATGTCACTGACCATGTCATGAGTGATGTAATATGTGACGTCATCAGCAGTGCATTGCGGGGGCGCGAGTTATAGTTAGCTGAACTAACTATAACGGGGGAATTTCTATGGTTTTGTACGAGTGAAATGTCCAACTAACTATAACTGTCCCTAAAACCTATGGTTTTTTCAGTGAATATATATATATATATACTCACAAACACACACACACACACACACACACACAGCTACACAACAACCAGGACAGACCAGATATACTGTGATCATTGACAGCCTTTAGTCCTACTTCTATGTCTGCCCTGTCCTGGTTTTTTGCTTCTCAAAATCTGGTCACCCTAGCAGTAGTGGCCGGCACGCATCGGGAGTGGTAGGGCGGGGGCGAGGAGGGGCGGGGGGGGGTAAGGGGCTGATTAAAAAAATGCACAAACTTACTTTATTGCCGCGTTTCTCTGTCATCTCTCCTCAGAACAGGAAGTAGGCAGCCAGGCTCCCCTGACAAATCACAACACTACAATGCAGCGTTGTGATTGGTAAGCACCCAGGCTCCCCTGACCAATCACAATGCTGTGATGCAGCGTTGTGATTGGTCTGAGTGCCGTGGTTCGGCGCTCAGCCACGGACTGGGGGCCTGGGCATGTTCTCCACACAGGCTGTAATGCAGCCTGCATGTAGAAAATGCGAAGTGCGCAATGACTGTTTGGCTGGCACCGAGAGGGCCGGCCAAACACCCTTTGCGCACTTAGGAGGGTGCTACCACTCCTCCCCTGCCCTGCGAGCAGAGGAGCCCCGCCCCGCCCTGTGATGCAAAGCTGCTGCATAAGGACAAAATAAAATGATAATAACATTATGTTATTATCATTTTATTTTACCTTTCTTGCACTGCTTTAGAGCAGTGGGGCGACGCTCCTCCGCCTTAGGAGCGCAGTGCTGAGGGGTAGAGTACTGGGAAGAGGCAGTGTGGTGATGTGAGGTGAGGTGGTAGTGTGGTTGTGTGTGGGTAGTAGTGCAGTAATGATGAAGGCAATGTGTTAGTATTTGCTAGGTGTTGGGTGGTAATTTGGTAGCATAGGGTGGTAGTGAATGCTGATTGTGGTAGTCCAATATTGGGGAGTAGAATCCCAACACAGAGGTAATAGTGAAGTGATGTGGCGATAAGAGTGTTGTAGATGTTGCTAATATGGTAGTGTGTCATGGCAGTTCTATGTTGAATGATGGTAGTACATTCGCACTGGAAATTATAGTGCAATGGTATAGGCGAAAGTGACTTAGCTCGGAGGCAATTGTGCAGTGTTGCCAGATGACAGTGGTATTGGGAGTGGGGTACTGGGATTTGTGAGATGCTGGATGGAGGTTAGTACAATGATGTGGTGTGATAGTATGGTCACCCAATACTAGTGTGCTAGCGTGAAATGCCACTCTGGAGGTACACATGGCGGTCCTGTCCTGGCCTATGGTGGTGGATCTGTTAGAGGAGTACTCTGGGCAGCGGTAATGTAATAGGGAATGTTGGTAATGCAGATATGACTCTGGCATACAATGGGTGGTAGTGCAGCACAAGAGTATGAGAGTGAAGTATTGTGCAGTAGCAGTAGAGTGGTATAGGAGTGGTAGTGCATTAGTGGGGAATGTTAGCATGGCAGGGTTGGTTTCTATGGATGCTGTGCTTTTCTGGGACAGTACTGTTTGCTTTGTCAGTGATTCTAAAGGGTGGTAGTGCAGTGGTAGCACTGTGGCATGACGGCTGTATTATAGTATTTGTATTACAATAACTACTCCTTTGTGGGGCACTGAAGCACTTGTCCGCGCAGGTAGAACAGTACACCATGGGCGGTATGGTTGGAAGAGTGTTGTCCTTGCTGTGAGCCTATGTGGGAAATGCTTCCATGTCCTCAGTAATGACCACTGAGGTGTGGAGCTTAGCATGTAATTCATGAAGATGTGTGAGTGATGGACACACATTTTTTTATTATGTATGCTATGCTGGTAGATCTGACTAGCTCTGCAGGCTCCTTTATTGTGTTTGTAGTTTATCTTTTATGCACTTGATCCAATTGCTTATGCTGGCTGTGGCAGGAGGTCATCCAGTATGAATAGAATGTGGTGGTAGGTTGCGGGTGCGGTGTGATAGTGTTGTGATGAGGACTGGTAGTGGCTTTTAAGTGGTTGGTAATACCACTGGGTGGGGTAGTACTGCAGTGCTAAGAGGGTAGATTGATGCTGGTGGGTGATAATGTGGTACTGAGAGTCATAGTGGGGTTGCTTGAAGGCAGGAAGATGGTGGGTAGTATGATGATTTGGGGTCAGTGCAGTGATTTGTAGTCATAGTTGGGTAGGATAGCAGTGCTGAGTGGTAGTAGTGCGGTGCTAGGAAATGGTAGCAGCAGTGTGAGGCTTAACAGTCACCATGCAGTTTTGCGTGTGGTAAAGTGGTACTAAGCAAAGGCAGAACAGTGGTAATTCTGTAATAGGGGTGGCGGAGTGATGGTGGTAGGCGGGTGTTGGTTGTGCGGTTAAGAGTAGTAGATGAGTGTTTTTGGGAGATAGTCTAATGGCGTGGGGAGGTAGTGCAATGGTGTGCATGGACTCATATCCTAAAATGACTCACATTTCTTAGCCAGAATGCATAAAACAGAAAAGAATGGACTTGGAGTTCTCAGGCTGCTTCTTGATATGCTCACAAAACAGTAGAAACATGCAAACAAGGCATGGGAGAGCGCTGTTAGCTCCCTCTCAACAGCCCATCTGTGGGGGAAACAGTTCCTAAAGTGGAAAGAAGAAGCGGGAGAAGCACTGTTACGGATTACAGGTCCCAACATTCTAGGGGGCCGGGAGGCAGCCCGTATCATCGTTTGCACCTGCTGCCAGCGCTATACAGTGCACTAAGAGGCCCCACCGTGTGGGACTCGCGCGGGCTGTGCCTGGGTGCGACTGCGCCTCTTATCGTCCAGAAGAGGGTGTGCTGGGACACCCCACTTGGGCCTTGGTTTTGGACTTACTCAGCGGTGAGTGGACCTTCACATTTCCTCGTACAGACGGTGATCTGTGCCTGAACCCGGGTGTAAAACCTTTGGATGTGTTTTGTGTTATATCTTTTTCCTCCATGCTACTGCCCTGAGTGATTTGCCATCCACTTCCCTACAACAATAACTCTTCTATACTGCTGGAGGGCTTTACGGGGAGCATCATGAGAAAGAGGAAGGTAGCTGGGGGCAAGGCCCCTGATAATGCTAGTGATAAACCCAGGGCACAAGTCGGGGGTACACGCATGTACCACAGAGTGGACGCCGTCCCCCCTGCAAAGAACTTGGGCCCCACAGAAAAATGCTGAACTTGTTCCGGTGTAAGACACCAGGACACGTTCAGCAGCGCCTGTACGTTGTCTGCTTTCAATTCCCAGCAGCAACGTTTCAGGCAGCGAGGGAGCTTTTGTTGTCTGCTTTCAATTCTGAGGAGCAACGTGCAGGCAGTGAGGGAGCTTTTTTTTTTCACCATCAGCTTGGCCGAAGTTAAGGGGCCATCAGGCCTCCTTTTGTTTGAATATCCTGACTGTAGGCGGCCTGCAACCTCACACTTAAAGGTAAATGCCACTGAGGGAAAAAAAAGGCACACAGCTTGTTATCTCTTCACAGGTACTTAAGAGAGGAATGCTTTTGCCTTTGTTCAGTCCCTGTATATAAGTGATGCATGCACTGTAAGAATGTCAGATGTGTTGGCCTGTCCCAGTATTTACACAAATAATAATTTCAGTAGCACTATTTTATTTCTTTGATAGCGCTACGCTACCCAATGCAGGGTGTCAGGGCTCTTTACGTAACACACACATTATACATTGACAATAAATCATGTACATGTGTAAATCAATGTACAAGATGAATTATATGAGACAGGGTTACAAGGTGTAAGAGTCACATGTCCTTCATAGCTCACTGTGCTATATTACAAGGATTACAATTTATAAACTGCAGGAAACAAAAGGATCTCTGTGTTAAAAGCAGTAAGCCACTTTACTATCTACATAAAATACAAATCTGTCATCTGCATGTTACGTGATGTGCTTTACAGGAGACACATTAACCTTATACTACTTTGATTCAAATCTGGGACTTCACAATACACAGATCACTCCAACAAATGCATTAAACTCCAGAGTTATCTCACCATTAGTACTATTCCCTGAGATTTACTGGGCACCTTTACAGCAGATGCCTTAACCCAATCAAATATTTTAAAATGTAGACTTTGCAACCAATTAAGCATAACAGATCTACTTCCATGCTTCTCCTTGTTGCCAATTTCTTTGTGGCAGGGCTTAAAAAACATAAATGTACAATTTGAGGCCCAGATTTTACGTCGGGATTGCGCCACATTCTTGGCACAACCCCAATGCCAAATCTCATTTGTTAAATCTCATAATGCGCTTAAATGTACTCATTATATACCTGATAATCATATGTGTGAAGTCTTAATATCTGAAGTCACTTCTTGTGATGTCACTTCTAGTGAGGTCACTTCCTGTGATGTCACATGCAATGTCATGCGTCGTGACATCATGCGCTGTGATGGCACGTGTCATGATTTTACTTGCATACTGCCTAACTTGGTTAGTCCCCCCACTTCTTTTTTTAGGACTTGTGCCCTGGATAAACCGAACAACTCTGGACTCTTTTCTGGCAAGAGCAGTTCGGGTCATCTCAAAGGAAATCAAACTCGCGGAGAGCGCCTATCCCTGGATTCGGGGGAATGTTCTAATACTTTTTCCCCTTCCTCAGAGCTTTCAGCCAACCTACAGTGTACCAGGCCTTATGACCCCCGCGATACCTATCACACTTAACCCACTGGCCTGCTGATATATGGGCCCCAGGGTGTTTTAGCACCTTGCGCTTCCAGCGCCCCTAACAGCGATTTAAATGAGTCTGTTGCTTCGGGTGAGAGTGTGAGTGGGGCCTCCTGGTAAACAGAAACGACAGACCAAAAAACCTTGCAGTTCTAAGCACCGTGCACAGAGAGGTAAAACTAAGAAATCTTCAGGCTTTGTGCACAAACCTGGACCTTTCCAGTCTTTGCTCCCTGGTGACTCTAACTCTTTGTGGGAGGAGGTGCTAGACACGTTTAGAGCCATTGTTGTTGCCTGTTTAACGCCTCTCGAGGAAAGGATGAAGAGTTTGGAGAGCTGTGTCTTGTCCTTAACAAGGCAATCTGAGGCTAGGTCTTCCGTGGCTGTGAGCCCTGCTGGCCCTCTGGTCCCTGATGGCACCGCAAGGCCCTGGGCTCGGAGGTCCAAGCTGAGCCAATGGCCGCTCTCGCCCATGTGCCCAGTGCAGCTGTGTGCCCCCACCTGCAAAGGTTACATTGTGAACAACCCAGCAAGCCATTACACCCAACCAGTGGGGAGAGTTCTGAGGGCACCAAGTCGGCCAAACGATCCTATGCCGGAGGTTGAAGGCCAGTGTATTCCCTTTGTTCATGGAGCTGAAGGTACTGCTTGGATAGATAAAGTCAATTTGCCATGCTCTAACCTTCCTCCCGGCTACTGCACATATGTAGCAATAATGACAAGGGTACCGCCCCTGCCTTCGGACACCGAGGAAACATTTGCCCAACTCAAGAACAAGGTATGTCCCTGGCTCAGTAAAAACACGATCTTTAACATCAAGGAGT
The DNA here is from genome assembly GCA_963921515.1 of Calotriton arnoldi. NCBI lineage: Eukaryota > Metazoa > Chordata > Amphibia > Caudata > Salamandridae > Calotriton > Calotriton arnoldi. Next base: position 289,281 of record CAWUFW010006468.1, read on the forward strand.
GTAAAGATATTATCTTTGTAAGGAGGATAGGGTGGATCGGCCCATCACTAAAGAATCTGGACGGATATTGCATAGTTATTAACTGTAAGCATTTGGATCTAGCATGCTGTATAATTGCTAGTCATAGTAGCAATCATTTACGGCCTGGACGCATCAATGTTCGCCCCTTCGGATTCTTCTATAGACCTTTGAAGCACAGGTCACAGCCTGGACCTTTGCATCCGTCTATGGTAGTTGGAGGACTTGTGAGATCTTTAATCGACAACTTCCAATCAATTTTTTTCCTTTGATGGACTTAGACGCTAATAATTGACTTGATTCAGATCTTACTCTACCTAAGGAAACTTCTATACTATCAAGGGCCGGCTCTATTGCTTCTGGTTACTACTCTGAAGACCAGGTCTCGTTTAAAGGGCCAGTTACTAAGTTGATAAGTTGGAACATTACTGGTATCTGGGCCAAACAGCAGGACCCAATCTGGTTGGATTTTGTCACTAAATTTGATATTATTATGCTACAAGAGACTTGGTCCGAGATCAGACCTAGACCGCCATTAAGCACACATGTTGTGTGCCCTGGACAATGCACACCCAGACAATCAGTCACGTTATTATAGATACTATACAAGGGCAATGTAACACACTAAAAGTTAAACAATCGCAAATGATGTTGTAAAGTGTATACACTGTTCAAATATGAAAAATCCAATAAAATGGTTTACCAAAAAAAAAAAAAAGAAACTTGGTCCGAGGATGAAACTGCGTGGGATGGCTTTGAAAAGCTTCTCAGTTCCTGCCGTTGCTTCCAGCACCCAGAGTGTGTGGGGTGGTTTAACCACTCTGATAAGAATATTAATGTTTTATAGAACCGTCCGAACTGTTTTCAGATTTGGAGGGATGCAGATCTTGTGGACTGTTGTAAATAATACGTTTAATTTCTTCCCTGTGAATTTTTATAATGCAGTCTTTGATGTGGGATGCCAAATTGATGCCCTGTTAAAAATACTCTCAGTCTTAAAGTCAAGGCTATTAAGCCTTTTTAATTACTTTTATGTGGTTATGGGGGGATTTTAATGCTAAACTGGGCCGAAATCCAACACTGTATGATCCGTTTGTGACAGTCGATACCTTACTCTGTCGCCAGGCTGGTTGTAGGGGTCTGAAGCTGCTTAATAATCTACACAACTTTGAATTATTGAACATAGGAGAAATCTTGGGAGATCTGCATAAACAACCCCCTACGTTTGTTGGTTGGGGCAAAGGCTCAGTCAGTGGCTGCATTGTCATCTCTAAGAATATGGAATCCTTCACCATTTCAGGAAGGGGATTGAAAACACTTTTAGCTACCACTATCCACTTGTGCTTACCCTTAAGTTATCAGGTTGTATCCAACCATCAGCCCCTTCAGGTGTAACTGGTTTGACCCAGAAGAATGGCGGGCTAAGGCTAAGCTGGAGAGCTGCTCATATCCCCACCCTGTTGAGATGTCTTGTTGGGTCTAATTTGGGATTTATTTAGTTGCTTATTAACTTTCAGTCCCCCACCACTTAACCTTTTGGACAGTTTTAGTCTCCTAAACCAGGCATAAGACATTTTATCCGGGACCAATCAAGGAACAAAGGGGACCCGAAACAAGGGTGGTTTGACAAGGATTGCAGAACTGCAAATCTCAGCCTGCACGAAGCCCTCATTGCTAAGCCCAGAAATCAACAGCGTATAGATGAGGCAAGGTTAACTTACCAACTTGCCATAAATCTGTACCTAAAGAGGCAACCTGGGAACGATTAGTCCATACATGTTAAACTAGGGATTCCAAGGGATTTTGGGAAATTGTTAACAACACAAAATCCCTACCAGTCATGTGAGAGGGACTTGAATCTAATATCAACCCAGAGAAATAGATAAAGCATTTAAAAATGATCTATTCATATGGGGGGAGTGCCCACGACAGAACACGTAGATGGCAATTCACAGTTCCCACTGGAAGTTAGCTTCAGTTTGGAGGAGGTTTCTGTTGCTATCTCCGTTAGTCCATCGGACAAGGCACCGGGTCCAGATGTGGTACCCATGGACCTTTACAAGGATAACATTCAGCTGCAGACGCCCATAATTACTAATGTTCTAAACACTGCTGCCTCCTCTGGTATTCCTTCTTCTTGGCAGACTGCCACTATTGTGCCTGTTTTTAAAAAAGGTAATTGGCAGGACCCCCGCTGCTACAGGCCAATTTCAGTGGTAAAGATTGTGGGGCGAGCTATGCTGCATAGATTTGAGGACTGGGGGGAGCAAAATGGCTTGTTATGCACCACACAGTATGGTTTCAGGGAAGGTTTGGGGACTGTAGAACAGTGTTCACACCTGCACCTCATTGTTGGAAAATATGTCACTGCAAAGAAGGGCCCGTTTTATGTGGATTTTTTGGACCTAAGTAGTACCTTCGACTGTGTCAATCGGTCTTAGTTGTGGAATATCTTAACTGACATAGGATTAGCCCTACCTGCTCAGGAAACACAAGTAATCAGCAGCCCCTTCCTAACAGGCCCTCCTTGGATTTCTAATGGGAGCCCTGTCTGCATTGTTTCTCACTTCACTGTGGTCTCCATAATGGACTTAGTGCCTCTGTGAGATATGGACCACAGGGGGAATGTAAATACCCCTTTGGCCTGTCTCGGAGAGTTCGCCAGGTGTGTGTCTTGGCCCCTATTTTCTATTTCTTATATATCAATGGTTTAAGTTCTTTTTTAGAATTACGAGGGCAGATATGCCCAAGGTAAACTCAACCTTTATTCCATGCCTACTCTATGCCGATAATGCGGTCCTGCTTTCCTGCACACTAAATGGTCTCAGGGTCCTCATTGATGCGTTTGTCCTTTTTATGGACAACCTTGACCTAGAAACCAAAATTGCTAAGACACATTATATGGTGTTAGGGAAGCGTAATGCCAAAGTGAGGCCAATGTCTATCAAGGGCAATAACGTCACGAGGGTTAGTGAATTTCCATACCTAGACATAACCTTTGATTCTAGGATTTCTTGGTTGCCATGCCTAACAAACCGCTGCCCGCATTTTAAACAATCCGTAGAGGTTTTACTTGGGCTGGCAGCAAGGGTGGGGAGCAAGCCTATACTGCCTCTGTTGGAGGTTTACAGACTGAGGTGTTTCCCGGTCATGACCTATGGTGCAGCCATACGGGGATATCTGGACTGCTCTAGGCTCCAACTGGAGGGAAAAACCTATTGCAGGCGATTACTAGGCCTCGCCCCTAACAGTTCGCAATGTTTTCTCCACGGAGAACTGGCCTTACCATATGTCGAGGACTACATCAAAGTTGCTCCACTCCTCTTGTGGTTGGCGGTCTGGAACTACCCATGCACATTCCTAAACCGAACAGTGATCACAGATTGAACTGTGATAATGGGTTAAAGATCCCTTGGTGGAGATACATAAAGAGAACCGCCGATGCCCTGGGTAGGCCGGATTTATTTTCCTACCACCCCTAGGCAGGGCCGGGATGAGAGGGGTAAGATAAAGGCGCAATATCTGAGCGTGGCCTCCGATGTGAAGGAGCTTAGGATTTTAGCCGGACCGACAATGAGAGAATACTTAGTCATTAAAGTCTGTGACGGTCCTGAGTCGTACCTTTCCCTGGTTAGAAACATTTGGGAGTGTTTGTTGCTAACCAAGTTCCGGGTTGGCTCAATTCAAAGTTATCTTTGCTTACCTACAGGCCAGTACGACCCAAAAAGTATATTAGTATGCCCCTGTAATAATTCTTCTCTGCAGACATTAGAGCATTTTATCTTTTTTTGCTGCTATTATGATCCTTTCAGGCAATGATATCTATTACCTATTCTTAGGGCTCATGGGTTCCGACAATACAGACCAGCTTTTAGTTTTCCTTCACATATTGTCTGAGCCGGCAGTTTCTTAAGCTGCGGGAGGATTTTTAAAAGGATTGCATTGGTGCAATTCTGTGGATTTTTAGTTACTTTTATGTTTGTTTTCTATTATTTGTTATTTTTGTCTGATATGGGGTTTCAAGATTTGCTGTTTTATGACTGAATTTTATATGGATGTTGTAGTATCTTCATGTTGTGTTATTATGTTCTATGTTATCTTGTTCCTAGCTGCTCAGCCAGTGTGAGTGTTCTGTGTGGAATGTTGGTGTGTGGGCCATGAGTAGAATGCTTGAGTGACTGGTATGAGTGGTGACAGTTGGTTGAAGGGCTGAGCAGCTAGCAGGCTGCTCCTGGTGGGGCTGCTCTACAGACTTTGACTACCTGCTGTACAGGATCTACGTTACATGTTGTCTACTTGAATAAACTTGCTTAAACTACATCCTACCACATGGACTACGTTACTACAGATGTTTTTATGAATTTCTGTATGTTTGTGTCTTTTATAGTCAGTATATGGCCGAATAAAGATTTTTTGATTGATTGATTGAAGAAGCAGAACATTTCTATGAATTTTGTGGATTTGTCACTTTTAAAAAGACACCGGGCGTAGCTTGGTCAGTAAGATTGGGGGGGGGGGGGTGTGAGCTTCAGATTTCCTAACAGTCACGCTGGCATATAATGTTAAGATACATTATACGACGAGCAGGGCGCATGAGAGGGGCTTAAGGGGCAGCGCAAAGGGAGAGGAATGCGGATTGGTACGGGTACGAAGGGATATTTTGTGAAATAACCAACATTTTTTAAGTGTTTTCTAACAAAGAGAGTGTGTGTGCGTTTTGTCTGTGTGTGTGTAAACATTCCTGGGGAAATCCGACAGACACTTCACCATACCCAGCTGAAATCACCTGTACCCAACTAATTATCACAAGATACAATACATTTATTAGGGGTGTGTAACACCCCAAACACCCCCCCTGAAGCAATGCCCCTGAAAGTACATACTGCTTAATGGAGTTAATGCAATTTTGGAAATGTGTTAGTAATTTCTTTATTCTGCAGACCATCTGGTTTGTGAATGAACTTATAAAATGTTACATTCTGAAGACCATCATCTTTGTGAATGTTCTCCTGTTGGAAGTATAAAGGATGACAGAAACAGAGTTGAGGAATACTTCTTTATTGACCATCCACTCTCCAAATCGCTGCCTGAATTCCCAACATTCTAAGGTGAGCTCCCAACGGGGGAAACCAAAGGTGAGGGCAGGAAAGGGGTGGACGGAATGTACCAAGGCTACAACACACCTCCTTACCTATACAATGAAGGAGATGAGAATCTAAATAATAACAGTGGGACCAAAACGGGCAAGGCAAGATGATAACATTTGCCTTTCTGCAGGCCGAGATTTAACCGAAAAGTTGCAACCAGGAAATTTAACACACAGTCACATTAAGATTTCACAATTTTGTCACAACTCCACCACTGCCCATTTTCAAGTTGGACAACATTGTTGAGAGCTTTAACAATGCGGCAAGGAGGATAGAATTTACTCTGGGTGTGCCAGTCTTTGGTGTTTCTCCTGACTTGTACCACATCACCAGTTTTCCAAACTGGTATTTTTACCCCGTGCTTCTGGTCATACCACCCTTTGTAACTGGTTTGATGCAGATCTACCTTCCTGGTGATTCCTTTCTGGTCGGGGGTTGCCTCCCTGCCTCCCTCTAGCCAACTAGGGTTGAATTTGGTGCACGGTTCTCTCCTACGAAGTGAGACGAAAGGGGAGATGCCTGACACTAGGTTCGGGGAGGTGTGATATGCCCACAGACAATTCCGAAGGTGATGTTCTACATCGTGACCGTTGGCCACAGCCAATTGAATGTGTTCTTTGATCATCCTGTTGGCTCGCTCAACTAGGCCATTTGCTTTTGGGCAATAGAGTGCCGTCAATTCATGCCTTACATTCATGTTGTCTAGAAAATCCTTCATGGTTTGTGAGGTGAATTGTACCCCGTTGTCCGTGATCAGAGTTGCGGGTATGCCCTCCTTGGAAAACACATCCTTGAGGAATTCCAACACCATGTTGGTGCTGACGCGATGCACAAACTTCTGGGTGATCCAATGTGAGGTGTAGTCTATTAGGACAATCATAAATCGCCTTTGGATCCCTAGGTTGTCCATGGGTCCTATGATGTCCATGGCTAGTTTGTTCCATGGTTTGTTAGGTATCTTGACAGGGGCCAAAGGTGCTTTGCGCAAGGTTGACTTGTCACTCTTGGCACAACTTACACAGTCTTTGACGAGTTGCTCTGTCATGGTGTCCATCTTGGGGAACCAGAATGTTGCCCTGATTCTCTGTTTCGTGATGCTGCGTCCCAAATGCCCTTCATGCGCCAACTCTACTATTCTTTCCCTTAGTCCTGTGGGCGGTACTACTCTGCATTGGCGGTATACTCTGTTCCCTATGATACTCACTTCGTTCCTGACTTCCCAGAATTCTCTCAGTTCCTCCTCGAGCTCATTTCTCTTGTCGGGCCACCCCTTCACCATGATTTCTCTGAGCTTTTGTAACTCCTTATCTTCCTCCATGTACTTGGCCCATTCTCCTTCTGTGATGGCAGGGTTATCTACTACCATGATGGGGTTATCCAGTATTTCTTCCTGCTCTTCCGTTTGTAGTGGTGACCTTGATAAATAGTCAGCAATTTTATTTTCTTCTCCTGGAACGTATTCCACCTTGTAGTTGAAGTTCTCCAGCCCCAATATCCATTTGCTTATGCGTGGAGTACAGTTTTCCATCCCTTTCACTGTGAAAATGGAGGTTAGAGGCTTGTGGTCCGTCCTAATGGTGAAAGTCAAACCCCACAAGAAGAATTTGAAATGCCTTACCGCCCAGAAACACGCCAGAGCTTCTTTCTCAATTACGGAGTAATTGTGCTCTGCGCTCGTGAGGCAGCGGGAAGCAAACGCCACTAGCTTCTCTTCCTTCCCTTCCTTTTGTATGAGAGTGGCTCCTAGGCCCTTGTTTGAAGCATCTGTGGTGAGGATAGTTTTTTTTCTTGTGTCGAAAGTCCCTAATGCCGGTGAGTTCAGGATTTCCTCCTTCAACCCATCCATGACACCCTTATGTTCCTCCTTCCATATGAACTCTGTGTTCTTCTTCAGAAGATTACGCATGGGCTCACATTTCGCTGCAAAATTTTTGATGTACTTGGCCATATTTTCCATGAGCCCCAGGAAGGATTTGAGATCCTCTTTGTTTTTTGGGTAAGGGGCGTCCTTTACTGCCCCCAGTAGGCTGTTTTTTGGTCTGAACCCTTCCTCCGAAATTGAGTGTCCCAAATAGTCGACGCTTGTCACTCTTATTTTACATTTCTTCCTTTGTACCGTTAACGCAGCATCTGTCAGCTTCTGAAACACTGATTTGAGGGTGAGATCATGTTCTTCCACACTTCGCCCGTACACCAGGATGTCGTCTTGGAAGCACATCGATCGCTCTACTCCTTTGAGAATTTGTTGCATTATCTTCTGGAAGACCGCCGCAGCAGACGCTAGTCCGAAAGGCATCCTCCTAAACATGAAAGCACCTTGGGGGGTTATAAACGCAGTGAGTGGCCTGGAGTCTGGGTGAAGATCCACTTGGTGGTACGCCATTGACAGGTCGATCACACTGAAGTATTTTGCCTGTTCCATGGTGCTGAGCATCTCGTTAATATTCGGTAGAGGGTGTCTCTCCACCCAAATATTTTCGTTGAGGCTGCGTAGGTCCACACATAAACGGATACCTTCCCCATTGGCTTTGGCTGCGATAACCACCGGGGCCAACCATTCAGAGCAATCCACGGGTTGTATGATCCCCATGTCACAAAGCCTGTTCAGTTCCTTTTCTAGGGGTTCCCTCATTAGTTGTGGCACTGGGCGCAGTTTGTGGACTACCGGTTTGGCACTTGATTTTAGTTTGATTTTGTGTTGGAAATCGTGCAGGCAGCCTAACCTTTCTTGGAATAATTCAGTGAATTCTTCACAAATGGTGCCACCTCCGCGGGTGTCTTCAGTAAGTAGGACTTGTCTTTGCTATTAGGGTCCAGGATGATACCTAGATCCTTCTGGTGCTGCCATCCCAACAGGTTGGAACCAGACTCCACGACGTATACCTTACCGAAAGCTTTCCTGTTTTTGAATTGTATGTTCATTTCCTTCATCCCCATGAGAGGTATGGGTTCCTTGCTGTACCCTGTGGGAGAGATGTCAAGTTTCTGTAAGGATGTCATTAATTGTCCCCCCAGGTTTTCAAAATCATCCTTGCTAATTAGGGTGAATGGGGAACACAAATCGGCATACATAGTGACGTTTTTGTTGTTTAACAATACCTCGCATTTGGGATAAATGGCATTGATAGAGCCTGCATTACTCTTGAGTTGTAGTACAAACCTCTTCTCGCTGGATATCATACAATTTACATCTCTGTTCTGTGTTCTCCCACCTTCTCTCTCACTGTCTCTAGTGTGTGGTTCCCCTTCCCTGCACACTCTTGCGAAATGCCCCCTCTTATTACATTTCTTACATGTTATGCTTCTTGCTGGGCACATAGGATTATTAGCAAAGTGATTGCTGCTGCCACACCTGTAACACTTGAAATGACTTCCCTTCTCAGTTTCCTTGCTAGTCACGCTTCCCTTGTATTTCACCTTGTAAATTTCGCCCTCTTCTTCATTCTCTTTCACATTTGCTACCACTTTACTGCTAGGCTTCATTTCCCTTATGCACTTGGCAGTGTGCTCAATGGATTTGGCAATCTCAACCGCTTCTCTCAAACAAGGGTTCTTGGCTAAGAGCTTCTCCTGAATGCGAGTGTTGTTAGTGCAACGCACCAACTGGTCCCTTATCAGAGAATCGGTGAGATTACCAAATTCACACAGCTGCGTGAGGCCCCACAAAGCAGCAATGTAATTCTGGACTGACTCCTGTTTCCCTTGCGCTCTATTAAAAAACTTATGGCGTTCCAGAACGACATTTATCTTATCCCCAAAATGCGTTTCTAATTTTTCCACAGTGCACATAAATAAATCTACATCTCCACCCTCTACTCCCCCTGCAGGTTCTGGCAAGGTCTCGTATATTTTCCTACCATGTACTCCTAAATTGTGGAGGAGTATATGTTGTTTGCGCAAGGACGTAAATCGATCTCCCCCAATAGCTATGATGTATGACTCAAATAGCTTGAACCATTCCTTCCAACATATTTCTGGCTCACCTATTTCATTTAGGAAAGGGGGTGGTTGGCTCATGCTCGCCGCCGCCATCATGGATACAGGAAGAGATAATACTGGAGCGATAGGCCCCTAGGGGATGAACGTCGGTCCAAGAAGGCTATGAATGACTCCCGAAAAACACAGGTCAATAACCCCAGGATGTGCCAGGAGGGAAATGACAGGAAAAGGCCCCCACGCCCAAGGAACAAAGAGGTAATATCTAAAGGAGGTAGTATGGAATGAATGATGGGGGAAAATTGAAGCACCCCTCCTTTCACACACAGCCACACGGAAGATGGAAGGTTTTTTTTTTTTACAACCAAAGTACCTTATGCCCTTAAGCACGCACTACAGTAGACAGTCATATGGGGATAGCTTCTGCTCTGCCGCTCTTCATACACTGTCCTCAGGTAGCTTGTTGCTGATCTCCGCTCTGCAATGGCCTGAAACACACCTCAAAAATTGCTCTTCAAAACGGAAAATGAGGATCCGATGTGTATCGTTTAAAAGATCCGTGTAGCAACGCTACACGCTCTGGAGAAAAGTGGAACTGCACATCTTGAATCCGAAAGGGGAAAAGTCTCGCTGACGTGCCTTCCTTCGCTGACAGGATGCAGTATCGGCTTCGTTCCTCCTCACTAACCGGCTGCGGGTCCACCACTTCAAGCTGAGGAATATACACGCTTAACAAAGGAAATCCTAACTGCGCCTCTACTGTCTCTTGCCTCCACACGACGGCACCTTCGCACCAGCCGGCACCCCAACAGAGACAGAAATCGCAATTGCACTCGCCCAGGAGGGGGAATATTGCGGAGCAGTGCACCGTGCCTCTAAACGAACCCTTGTTGCATTTATTTATTTTCCTACTTCGGCACTGTCTTCTGAGTCAATACAGGACCGATTACACTCCTCCCACACTTCTTCTTTTTTCGCAAAACCAACAGTTGTCAACGCTGCCTCTGTACCTCCGTGACGTGCACAAGGACTCTCCCGCTGTCATCCGAGGTGGGAGCGCGGCCCGTTCTGGAATTTTGCATTCCCTTAAATATGCGTGACAGCCTCCTACATACGTGTAGGCACAGCCAAGTTCGCCAGCAGTGTTAGGGATTCCTCTCAAACTTTTAACCAGGCACGCAACTTGCTTCTGAGGTTGCTCACGCTTAGGAGTCCGGATAAGGACGACAATATCTTCTTCTCAATCTGTATGATGTGGATGGAGGGGAGAGAGTACTCAGAGGGGAGATGGTCAGGACTGCCCCCTACGCAGTATCGTCGCCAGTGTTGGAAGTATAAAGGATGACAGAAACAGAGTTGAGGAATACTTCTTTATTGACCATCCACTCTCCAAATCGCTGCCTGAATTCCCAACATTCTAAGGTGAGCTCCCAACGGGGGAAACCAAAGGTGAGGGCAGGAAAGGGGTGGACGGAATTTACCAAGGCTACAACAGTTCTCATTGAATTTTATATTTCTACAGACCATCGTGTTTGTGAATGATCGCAGGAAATGCCATATTTCCCCAACACAGTTTATAAACGGTATAATCCAGCTATATTTCTGCAGACCGTACTCTATGTGAAAGATCTTAGGGCCAGATGTGCAATCTTTTTTAGCGGTTTCAAACGGGAAATCGTCCCGTTTGCTACAGCTAAATAGGTCTGTGCAATGTACAAACCCTATTTTGTGAGTCAATAACCTATTACCGACTCGCAAAATAGGGTCTGCGACTCGATATTAGGAAGGGGAGTGCCAAGGGCATCCCTTCCTAATAGCGAGTTGCACTTCTATGTACGATTGTTTTGCGACCGCAATTGTGGTTGCAAAACACTTGCAGTTTACCATCTACTTTAAGTAGGTGGTAAGCCACTCGCAAACGGGAAGGGGATCCCTTCTCCTTTGTGACTGGCAGCAAAAATATTATTTAAGAGCAGGCAGTGGTCCCATGGACCACTGCCTACTCTTAAAAAAATTAAACTGAAACTTTTAATTTTTATTATTTAAATGCATCCCGTTTTCCTTTAAGGAAAACGGGCTGCATTTAAAAAAAAACTGCTTTATTTAAAAAGCAGTCACAGACATGGTGGTCTGCTGACCCCAGCAGGCCACCATCCCAGCGAGTGCTGGCCAGTCCCAATGGGGTAAATGGAATGGTCGTACATCTGGCCCCCTAGGGAATGTTATATTTTTACGGACCATGCTGTTTGTGCAGGATCCCTGTGGATGTTATGTTTCTACAGCCCACTGCACAGTGTTTTGTCTCCTCCAGTTGCTTGGCTGGTAGATTGGTCATTATTTTTAGGTCTCGCCTAGCGTTGTAGCACGCATGCGCTACTCGCTCTGCGAGGCGTATAGTAATCGATAAGATTTCTGAAGTGGAGTTAAAGCCCCGCCCATGATTTTCATTGGCTGGCGTCATCATTCATGCTAAACGCTGGCTCTTGATTGTAAATGAGGCTTCTTTGTTACTGCCCTGTCTCCTTCTCGGACGGCCCATCCGGGCTGGATCTTTTACTTGTGGCGTTACACGGTGTCCTTTAAAAGTCGGGAAGCACTCTTTTAATTTACTTTCAGCGCGATCAGCTTTGAGTGTGGTCCGTTTGTTTGCTGCTCATGATCATAGGCGTTTGGAGGTCGCCTGTTCTGTTGGGTGCATTTCACTCCCGCCCCCCCACCCTGCTTGTTTTTAATAATTTTAAACATACTTAATCAGCGCTGCGCTCGTTTCACGAGCGCTGCCCTGGTTTCGCTTTTTCCCGGCTCCTCCGTCCCACTGTCTCTGCTCTCCTTCGCCCTCACAATCAGTCAGCAAGCTCCAGCAGAGCAGCAGAGCGAGGCAGAGGGACGGAGACGGAGGGTTGTGCTGGAGCCTGCCTCAGAGCAGGGGCACTGCTGTCTGCTCCTTGCAGCTGCCCCGGCCTGGACTGCCTCTGGGGAGAATTACAGGTATGATTAGCTCTTTATCTTCGTGGCCTCCTCTCACGAGCGCTGCGCTGGTTTTGCTTTCCTTGTGTCTTCCCCCTCCACCCCTGCTCCTCCACCCCATTCTCTCAACTCGCCCTCCCCCTTCCTTGCAACAAGTCACGGGGCTCCAGCTTGTTAAAATTCCAAGTGTTAATTAACTCTTTTCTGGCTGCTGTTTAGTTTAACAGTGTGTGCGTGTGTCTGTACGTGTGCGTGTGTGTGTGTGCGGTATGATTAGCTCTTTATCTGCGCGGCGTCCTCTCACGAGCGCTGCGCTGGTTTTGCTTTCCTTGTGTCTTGCCCCTCCACCCGAGCTCCTCCACCCCATTCTCTCAACTCGCCCTCCCCCTTCCTTGCAATAAGTCACGGGGCTCCAGCTTGTTAAAATTCCAAGTGTTGATTAACTCTTTTCTGGCTGCTGTTTAGTTTAACAGTGTGTGCGTGTGTCTGTACGTGTGCGTGTGTAAGTGTGCGTGTGTGTTTTACTGCATCCTGTTTGTTAGTAGCAATCTTTACACCATTATCACATAAATAACTTCTTGAGCTGGCGCAGGACAGTAATGATAACATAATCTCTACTTTAAAATTCAACATTTGGCCCTCTTTTAAAGCGCATCTGTTTTAAAATAATGTTACTGATGGATTAAATTCCTGTGTACCTCTCACCAATGTTACTTGGAGCCGTGTGGTTTAAATTGCACCGTTTGTCACTTTTACAAAGCATTTCCCGTGGAAGATGCGCTCAGCTTTCTGGAAAGTGATACTTAATCCATTTCTGTTCCAGTAAATACCGGCATCGCAGGGTGAGGTAATTACTGTGGCCTGGAAATGCCTTCTATTCAGAGTCCAGACACTGAAATGGGGTCTAACATGCACTGAATTCTGCATAACCTAAAAATGACTTGCTATTTTCCTCCTGGTTAATTTAATCAGGTTTGATGTGGCACAGTTATCCTGGAGAAAATTGGTGGGCGTGTAGAATTTACCGCACCTGGTCCTCATTGGGTGTAGTAAATTCAACATTTAATTGTCATCCTGATACTGGCGCAAGCAATCAGGTCCTTGTGCATGGATGGGAATACTATGGCCCATTTAAGACGGAGGGCCAAAATATCCAAATACTGCTTGGCGGCATTTCTGCAAAGGAATCATTAAGCAATATTATTTGTGGCTAATGAAGCAGGACCATTTCTCACTATTTACAAAAAAAAGGCACTATCTCAGCACCTCCCCCAAAAACTTACCTTCAAAGTGTTTTTTAAAATGTATCCTGCTCTGACAAATCTTACTCTTCCTTAATACTTTAAAAAGCGCCAAAATTAAAAAATGTCCACCATAGAAATAAAAGCTAGCTCCAAGGTGACCCGTCGTGAGTGGTCACAACACTGTGAAAATTTCACCCTCATTAGGTCTCGCCCTGAAAGCGCTGGCTCTGGGCGAGACATTTTGTAGTGGACTTTCAGAAATGCGACCACAACTTTTGGCTGGCCTAGAGCATGCGAGTACGCGCACAGTAACGCGCATTCCTCGCATGCTCCAGGCACCATATGTCTTTCCTCTCACTTGCTCCTCCCCCTCCCCCACCACAGAGCGCTTCTCGGGGCCGCGCGGCCGTGTCACTTTCATGGCCGCGCGTCACTTGCTCTCCCGCTCCTCCCCCCTCCCCACCACAGAGCGCGTCTCGCACGGCCGCGCGGCCAATGCTTGTATAGAATGCTGCAGAGCAGGGTCTGGGGGTACTGCCGGGGTCTGTACAGTGGGGTCTGAGAGGGTCTGGGCACAGAACGGGTACAGAGCATCATATCTCATCCGACGCACTTCAGCCGCACACAGGACTGCGTTTGGTTAATAATTCAGTTTACCTAGAGAAAAGGGATACCGTCAGTATCGGCACACACAAAAGAACAAGTCTGCACGTGCGAGTAATGAGGGCAATACACCGATTCGCTCGCGACATGTAAGGTCGTCGTCACACTAATACGCGTAGGACAAAAAAACAGGAGGCCGAGGAGGCATCACATATTTACTTTAACTTCAATGCAAAAATAAAATAAAAATGCATTTAATGAAGAGGGCGCAAGAGGGGACAGCAGCCAGACGGGATGTGTTGTAAAGTGCCATTGTTCCGGTGGACACTGCGGGTCTGTGCTGGCAGCCAGTGGCGTCCCTCCCCCCTGGCAGCGTTCCCCGTCTCCTCATATGTGCGCTCTGCAGACTGTCGCCCCCAGACTCCGTCAATGGGTCTAGCCGGCATGATTGTTTATTAACTGCCCTCCCATACCTGTCAGGAGATTGTCGTATTTTTTGTGAGCGGTATATTAACACGTCTTTCTCATTTTTCAGAGAGTGTTGCATCTTTTAACCCTTCATGTGCAGTCCAGGGACAGAAAGCACGCAGCCAACCTGGGACCATTAACATGATCAGCATAGTAATGCTCAACTGTTTCTGTATGTGTGTGTGCCTGTGTGTGCATCTGTGTGTGTGTGCATCTGTCCTGCCTGACAAGCTCTTCGGCACGGCCCAGTTGTGCTGAGTAAAAGAAGAGCCCCCTCCCAATCCCCTCCACGCTCCATTAAGCAACCCTGCACCTCCCTTTGTCGGCCTCGCTGCCAACCCCGGTCCGCCCCTTCTGCAGTCTTTGCACCCGTCACCCGCCCTGGTGAGAAGCGGAGTCCGGCAGCCCTTGCACCCGTCCCCCGCCCTGGTGAAAAGCGGAGTCCGGCAGTCCTTGCACCCGTCCCCCGCCCTGGTGAAAAGCGGAGTCCGGCGTCAGAGGTTCCAGGAGGCAGATTTCATTCTTGTATAACTTTTGCGGTAGTCAGAATAAAATAAACACTTGCGGTCTCTCTTTCAACGTGTAGTTCTGGTTAAGTCTTTTCTGCTGGTGTGATGCTGTTTTCAGTCCACTGGAGTTCTGACACTACTTCCTGCCGGAGCCTCGGATGGACCAGTTTTGTTCTAGAAAATTCTGCTCTTGTCTTAGATTTGAACACTCCTGGAGTTTGGAATTAACTCTTTCTCCCAGCCTCGCAGACGGAAACATGAATGTGTGTGTGTGCCTGTGTGTTTGTGTCCATGTGTGTGTGTGTGTGTGCATGTGTGTGTCTGTGTGCATGTGTGTGTGTGTGCATCTGTGTGTGCCTGTGAGTGTGTGCCTGTGTGTGTGCATCTATGTGTGTGTGCATCTGTGTGTCTGCATCCGTGTGTGTGTGCATGCCTGTGCGTGTGTGCGCATCTGTGTATGTGTGCATACCTGTGTGCGTTTGCCTGTGTATGTGAATGCATCTGTGTGTGTGTGCGTGCCTGCGTATGGGTGGGTGCGTGCGTGTCCAGGGCAATGCAATCCTTCACTTCTGTCAAGATTAACATAAAAATGAATTTTATGTTTGAATCACATTTGCCGTTGTCAGAATGAAATGACTGCTGATGTGGTCAGGCCTTGCCTCAACATGGGGTTCTGATTAGGTGTTTCCCGCCAGCCTGAAGTGTGTTTTCAGTCAGGCGGAACTCAGTGTCGTGGTTCCTGCGAGGGGCGAGCGTGAGGTCTGACATTTTTGTTATTTCGAAGCATGTTCCTCTGGTCAGAAATGTGAGCTCACATGTGTTTTGAGTTAACTCTTGTTCCCACCCTCCTAGACGGAAACGCACGCCTAGGTGTCCTTAGGGCAGGGCCTGAGCTCGGGCGGCGTTGAATATGTGCGGTGTTATCGAGGAGTCTTACCTACTCATGTAAAATGAGTAAAGCAGGGTGCAGTAGTGTTGGGGTGCATAGAGAGTGCAGAGCGAATAGAAGAACTTTCATTTAGAAGTTTTAGGTAATTCACAGAAATATTCGTTTGTCTAACCACAAAATCTCCCGAGCTGCAGGCTGATAGCTGTTTTCAATGACCTCTCGACCCCTCTGTGGATGTTAGAGGGAGAGAAGAGAGAGAGAAAGAAAGAGCACTTTACATAAGTACTACTTCCATTACAGAATTCTGCCCAGTGGGTGATAATGTGCTGCATGGCTAAACACTTATAAGGTCCCAAAGGCGAGACCTATTGGCTATGCCAATGCTTGTTTTTATCTTGCAGAGATAACAGGTGTGCCTACGTGTAGAATGGCATCATAAAGAGTTGTGCCGCATTGTTGCATAGGGCCTGTTTCAGAACTACAGCCTTTAGGCCCTGTCGTAGGGCAACATCACAAAGACATTCCTACAGAGGCCAGTTATTTCCCACATAGGTCTACATTTTATTTTGATTATGTGACCCGTGTTTGATCCCATTTAGTTCATATTTGCCTCCAATCCCTCCCTCAATGAACCCTTTTCGATGCAACGACAGCAACAAATATTGGATATGACGCCTTAGAACCAGGCATCATGGGTAGTCTTTTCTGTTACAGCAATTACAGTATTTTGTTTGATTTAAAAAGTATTGCCAATCACATCTAGTTACCATACAATAAATCACATGTGGGCTACATGAGGTTCACGTGATCCATATATACTGAAAAATATGGTCGGTGTACTGATGATACTTTCATTTGAATACAGTACATTTGATTTCAATCAATGCACATTCTCTGGGTAATCATTAACATTTGTCATTTTTCCAGCTATGGGTCGGTGCCTGTAATATCACGTGTTAAGAGTCGGAATGTTAAGGCATTTTCTTCTTTTGTCTTCCTACTGGACTGAATTCACCGAGGAAGCCTTACTTTCTTTCAACTGAGGCCTTAATTTTCCCACTGCATGATGCTCCGATTAACAAGCCATCTTTCTGTTCCACATGTGAACTGTGCAGTACAAACTATCTACTGTGACCAGGGCCACTGGAAATATGCAGCAGTGGGGGTCAAATTATGTAGTAGGCTTATATGAATTATGAGGCAAGACAAGGCAAATTATGCGGCATAATTCAGCATATTCAGAGGCAGTATTATTTCGTTGTTTTGTAATTTTAGCATAATAATAGCATCTGGGCAAATGTGTAATCTTATTAGTACCAGTTCTTTAGCTGAAAACATCAATCAGGGCCTGAAAGGTGTCCAGTTAACCACTTCAAAGGGTCTGCCGCTGCACAGCACCGTGTGGTACTTTTTCATTGAACCTTTTGATCTAAGTTCCTAAGCAGCATTGTTTGTTGAAATCTGTTGTTGCAGGATTATGTGGCAAATGTAGTAAATCCATAATTATGTCACAGATGCAGGGTCGCCTAAATCTAATGGGCCTGACTGTGACCAAGAAAGAGAGATCACCTCTAACCGATGAAGAACCTATTCATTAATCTTTGTGTTAAAGGTGACTAATGCCTGGAGATATTCCAGCGCTATATTGTCGCTATAAGCAATAAAGCACAATAATCAAATTCCAAGACAGATACCGCCAGTTTTATGGAATCCAGAGGACAGGTGGAGTTTGGAGTTTAGGTTGAAGGCTTTGAACAGATGTATTTTAGTTCACTTCTGAAGGAGAATCACTCTTTCCTCGCCATTGGAGGGTTTGCACTGCAGGAAAAGGCTTCATTTGCAGTTTTTGAATTTGCAGAATAGTCTGCAACTTCCACCTCATAGCGTGTGTGCCTCCTAAGGAAGTCCGTCCGTCATGCTAGTGTGCACATTGTACCAGACCTGGAGAATTATATGCACTGCAGCATGATTTACAACTCACACTTCGAGCAGCAGCCAGCTGATATTGCTCCTCCTTTGGCACAGGCCTTTAGTTTGTCGCCGCAACCGTGCTGTTCCATCTTTGAACATGGAGACCCAGGTTTGAATCCTGGCCTCGGCTTGGATCCTATTGGAGCAGGGCCAAGACTGATTTGCATATGGCTGGGTGTAATCTCAGGTGGCATTGTTGGCAAAAGAGCATTGGGTTGGATGCTCCCCTGAGGATTGCCAGTGGTTAGGTTGTTTGCTGGCATTCCATTCAGCACTGTTTCTTTGATTTTTACATCTAGTGACTACCTGATACATTGTCAGGGCCACTGGAATTATGTGGCAGGGGAGGGCCAAATTATCCAGCAGGGTTGAGTAAATTATGCGGCAGGTAAAGGCAAACTTTGTGGTGTAAGGCGGCACATTTTGAGTAAGTATTACTTCGTTATTTTGTCATTGTTAGGTTGAGCCTGGGCAGTGCATGCCCTGCGAGGCAGCTGTATTCAGGTATGGACTTGAAGCTCCGCCCATTTTCCGCACATCTTTTCAATTGGATCCTGTTACTGTCCTTTCAAAATGGTTGCTTTTGATTCATGAATCGGCTTAGTAGTCCCTCCTTAGTACCGCTTTCTCTGCATTTGTAACCTCCCATAAGGACTGGACTTTTTAGGTCGAGCCTCGAGTAGCGCTCAAGCGCTGCTTAGAGGCGAAGACTTATTGTATGCGAGTTTGAAAGCAGTCCCAAAACGCTCGTGCGTCGTGGCTGGCCTTTTGGGATGGTGCACGCTGCGGCAAACATGTGTTTCCAATTATCGTGCCCAGACGCGGGCGCGATAAGTGGAAACACATGTCTGCCGCGCGTACTCATCCAAAGGCCAGCCACGACGCTACGAGCGTTTGGGACTGCTTTGCAGGCTGCCGCGCTCGCCCCGCTCCCCCTTCTCCCAGGGGCCCCAGCCAGGCCGTGTTGTTGTCTGCCTTGTTGTTACCGGGGTGGAGCTGATCAGCAACGCACAACACCCGAACGAGTTGTGTGGCTGCCAGGACCCCGATGCATGCGAGTCACTGCTTTCGAAAAATGATGCCGTTATAGTGCAACTGAGGAGGGCAACAAGCTTAGCTTCTGTTTTTTCATGCGCTCCCTCCGATGCAGTAGTGTGGCGAAGATGCGGTATGTTTGACGTCATCAGCGCAGCTGTGCTGAGCCCTTGCATTGGGTAAACGCTTCTCTATGCTCCATTAAGCAGTCTGCGTGAGATGGTGTTATTTATATGGAAGAGTATGGCTGTGCTGAGTCTGCTCGCTGCTTCTTCAATGCTCCAGTATTTGAATACAAAAATTAAAACAACACTTTCCTAATGTCCTCCTGCGGGACATGGAGAATCAACAGAAATGTATTATGAATTAGGCAGCCGCCACTAAAGAGAACACCAGGACGAGTTGTGTGGCTGCCAGGAACTCCGGACTCCACACGCCTGGGCTAGCTTTATTTAGGAGGGGAAATATTTGATTTTTATTAACGCTTTCTGCACATTTCAATGGCAGTTTTTAAGCATACGAAGCTTTGTACTTTTATTTTGGCGCTACTCTTCACTTTCCCAGCGTGCAAGCAATTACCATTATGTTAATTATTACTTTGGCTGCAGAAGCCTCACAAGCACGTTTATCAGAAATCACCACAACACGTCTCTATCTCCCCCTCGCACCCCAGGGCATACATACAGGAACAGGACGCATGGCTGTGGGCCTCAAATAGTCTCCTGTCCCTGAGGAAGCCTGATCTGGTTGTAGCCTCATTTCCCTGATCGCTATCGCTCCGCATTTAGAGCCTCCTTGTTAACAACATTTGTTGGAAGTTCTTCGGCTCCTCCTGTCTCCACACATTTCAAATGTACTTTTTGGGGTTGTTTATCTGCTCCTGTCTGCACGCATTCCCTCGTCTGCCCACATTGCAAAAACTGTTTGTTTCCTGTATATTTTTATTTTTTACAAAAATATTAGCTCCAATACTTACTAAATAATTAACTTCATTTTTTACCATATACTTTCAGAACTAGTGTCATAGCAACATCAGGAAATTTATGCGGGTTTTTTCACAGCAACTTATAGTTTTTTAAAAGATTTTGGTCCCTAATGCCTTAAAAGTCATTATTTATCTTTTAGATAATATCAAATTAGGTAGCCGCATTTTATTAACGCTTGACAGGTTAAGGTGCTCTGTCAAATTCTAAACATTTCAACCTCTGATGCCTTTTCAGTAATGACATTGTTTAGGTAATTACACATTTTAGGACATGTTTTCGTGCCACCAGCACGCAGTTCAGTATTCGCTAATGCTTGTATTTGTCACACCCCCCCCACCATACACACAGCAGGCCTGGCTGCGAACATTTACAGCTTGCTTGCTATGCTTTTCTTTCAATATTGCTCTTTCATAAAAGCAAATACTTGCAGTTTGTTACGACTTCTTATGATTCTTTTAAAAATAATTCTTACGCCCATGCACTATTCTGTTACTTTAATAAACTCTATGCTGTTTCATTTTATAGGCTGCGTACATTTAGCACCTCCACAATTATTCCCTTGGCTGCAGAAGCCTCTAAAGTACGTTTATTTGTGTGAACAAACCATACCGTTTACTTTGACAGGCTGCAGAAGCCTCAACTCCTTTTATCTTTATTCACAACAACCCGTTTCTACCATTCAGCCCCCAACATACACACAGGAGGCCTGGCTGCAATAGGTCTCGCATTATTGAAAGTTTAAGCTATTGGTTTTGCATTATTATTTGCAATGCCAATAGCTCAAACTTTAAGTAATGCAAGACCTATTGCACTCACTAAATACTCAGGGCCAGCACAGCACCACTCAACGCCACCACAGCATCACTCAGCGCCACCACAGCATCACTCAGCGCCACCACAGCATCACTCAGGGCCACCACAGCAACACTCAACGCCACCACAGCATCACTCAGCGTCACCACAGCATCACTCAGCGCCACCACAGCATCACTCAGGGCCACCACAGAATCACTCAGCGCCACCACAGCATCACTCAGGGCCACCACAGCAACACTCAACGCCACCACAGCATCACTCAGCGCCACCACAGCATCACTCAGCGCCACAACAGCATCACTCAGCGCCACCACAGCATCACTCAGCGCCACCACAGCATCACTCAGCGCCACCACAGCATCACTCAGGGCCACCACAGCATCACTCAGCGCCACCACAGCATCACTCAGCGCCACCACAGCATCACTCAGGGCCACCACAGCAACACTCAACGCCACCACAGCATCACTCAGCGCCACCACAGCAACACTCAGCGCCACCACAGCATCACTCAGCAACACAACAGCATCACTCAGCACCACCAAAGCATCACTCACGTCCAACACAGCATCACTCAGCACCACCACAGCATCACTCAGCACCACCACAGCATCACTCAGGGCCACAACAATATCACTCAGCGCCACAACAGCATCAGTCAGCACCACCACAGCATCACTCAGCACCACCACAGCATCACTCAGCGCCAGCACAGCACCACTCAGGGCCACCACAGCAACACTCAGCGCCAGCACAGCATCACTCAGGGCCACCACAGCACCACTCAGGGCCACCACAGCAACACTCAGCGCCACCACAGCATCACTCAGCGCCAGCACAGCATCACTCAGCGCCAGCACAGCACCACTCAACGCCACCACAGCATCACTCAGCACCACCACAGCATCACTCAGGGCCAGCACAGCACCACTCAACGCCACCACAGCATCACTCAGCGTCACCACAGCATCACTCAGGGCCAGCACAGCACCACTCAATGCCACCACAGCATCACTCAGCGCCACCACAGCATCATTCAGGGCCAGCACAGCACCACTCAACGCCACCACAGCATCACTCAGCGCCACAACAGCACCACTCAACGCCACCACAGCATCACTCAGCGTCACCACAGCATCACTCAACGCCAGCACAGCACCACTCAACGCCACCACAGCATCACTCAGCGCCACCACAGCATCACTCAGGGCCACCACAGCATCACTCAGGGCCAGCACAGCACCACTCAACGCCACCACAGCATCACTCAGCGCCACCACAGCATCACTCAGCGCCCCCACAGCATCACTCAGGGCCAGCACAGCACCACTCAACGCCACCACAGCATCACTCAGCGCCACCACAGCATCACTCAGGGCCAGCACAGCACCACTCAACGCCACCACAGCATCACTCAGCGCCCCCACAGCATCACTGAGGGCCACCACAGCAACACTCAGCGCCACCACAGCATCACTCAGCAACACAACAGCATCACTCAGCACCACCAAAGCATCACTCACGTCCAACACAGCATCACTCAGCACCACCACAGCATCACTCAGCACCACCACAGCATCACTCAGGGCCACAACAATATCACTCAGCGCCACAACAGCATCAGTCAGCACCACCACAGCATCACTCAGCACCACCACAACATCACTCAACACCACATCAGTATCACTCAGCATCACCTTTGCAATACTACACCACCACATCATCATCACTCAGCAAGACCTAAGTATCATTCAGCATCACCTCAGCATCGTCTCAGCACCAGTCACCACCACCACTACCACCTCAACATCACTCAACACCACCTCAGCCTGCTCTCGGAATCTGCCATCTGTTGAGTCTCCCCTAGCATCTGGCCGCTGCTAGTGTTATAATACAGGTACTAGTTCACAACCTTCAACCTCCAATTGTTTTTGCCCCCTCAAAAAACAAGCATTGGCATAGCCAATAGGTCTCGCTTTTGGGACCTTATAAGTGTTTACCCATGCAACAGTTGATGTTGTTGCACCAAGGATATTGTGCTGCATAACTAAATACTTATAAGGTCCCAAAAGCGAGACCTATTGGCTATGCCAATGCTTGTTACTTGTGTTGTTACACAGTCTGTTTTTTCTACAGTCTGTGAGCACTATTTTCTTTAATGACTTTATTCTAGCTGCTGTTGCAGGCACGACAGGCTCTCCCTAACCCACCCTGTTTTCCTGACAGCGTGGAACCCGATCATGGATGCTGCGCTATATCTTTGAAAAATTCTCCCAGCATGGCACTTCTGCACAAGCTATGCTGCTTAACAAATGCTTTTTTTTGTAAAAGCGCCCCATACCACGCTTTCATTTTAATGGTGGCTGTGCATCTTTCTTTAGATGTGGGTCGTCTAAAGAAAGGGGTGTGGCCACCGTTAAAGTGAAAGCACGGCATGGGGCGCTTTTACAAACAAGCATTTGCAATGCAATAGGTCTCGCATTTGCCAACACATAAATATGACATTGTCATTTACAATGCCAGTAGCTCAAACTCTCGCAAATGCGAGACCTATTGCATTGCAAATGCTTGTTGTTTCCTCCTGTCCCAGGCTGGACAGCCGCTGACGTCATATGCCCTAAGATGCACGAGCTTGCTCCTGTTGCCTAAGCAACGCGTCTTGAAACTGACAATCTGCTGCATACCGCTCAGTCGAACATGCCGAGGTTGCATTTTAGTTCACATTTCTAGCATTTTCAGATTTCATAGACCAGATATTTCGCAAACACAAAATGTTTGTTACTAAGCAAGCACCAGACGTTTCGGTTCCGCTTACATTTTTGTCGAGGAGGTGTTTAGACTTCAGAATGTACAAATATGTGAATGTCAATAGGCCCACGCAGCAACGGGGGAAATACTTAATCTCTTCTGACTGTTAGAAGTAAACCGTGATCATAAAAGTGAAATTATATGTAGTTTATTCCTTACCATCTAAGAAAAATATAATCAGCTTCGTTGTACAAGACATGTTACACTTAAATCCACATCTAGTTTTCTTCTTGACCCTACCTTGGTCCTGATGACACACAAACTGTTCCTCAATGAGAGCCTCCAGAATCAATCCTAAGTGAAATGCTACGGGCAGGGTCACTGGAAATAAAGTGATTCAGAGGTCGAGGAATTTTCTGCATCATTATGAATTGGCCGTATTTACCACATAATCCATCTTCTGTTTCACAATCCGCTGATTTTAACAAAAAAGTTTGTTTCAGCTCAAATGCATCGAAAGTTACAGAAAAACGTTGCGACTTGGTTTCAGTGCAATGGAAAACCATTTGCAAAAGTTGACTGGTCATCTTTCAGTTACTTATTGCTGTATTTGTTTGTTAAACTGGTACTAAAGAGGTGAAATATTTTTCCAGACAGTGTTACCATGAGAAAAAAGGACAAAATAATGAAGTAATACTGTCACAAAATGTGCTGCATTATGCCACATAATTTGCCTTTCGTGCTGCATAATTTAGTCAAATGTGCGGCTTAATTTGGTCATCCCATCCCACATTATTCCAGTGGCCCAGGTTATGGGGTCGTCGCCAGGGCCTGCCATATACCACTTGCTGATAACTAAATGCGTATTTGTACAGCTCATGTTCAACCTGGCGTTGAAGTTACAGATGTTTATTGTTACCCACCTCAATGGTACTCATTTGAGCCATCTCAGAAGGATGAAAGGCTAAGTGCACCCTCTGGGATTCAAAACTGTGAGCATGAGGACAAACTCAGAGCTCTGGAGTGCACTGTGCCACCGGACCCAGAATAACTAAAACACATTGAATTGCTTCTTAAATGGCTGAGGCCTCGATGACAAGTGTCCTGGAGGGTGATATGCTATTTATCACACCCATTAAAAATGTATATCTCTGGATTTGCAGTTTAACTGGTGAGATAATTGGCACCTAATATAAGTTGATCCTCAAAAATGGGGTATAACATTCAGTCTTTGGTACTTTGCTCACCAAAATATACGTGTCCCGCTGTTTACCAGGCCTTTACTCCCATTGAATTAAGTTTGAACTTTCACAATTTATCGAGGAAAAAATCCAAAGATGCAGCCATACTTTCACCTGGTTATTATCAGTTGTGATAGACATTGCACCACTTGTAATCACGATTCCTACGCAAACACTTGTTTGAGCAGTACTTGTTAATTAATGAGCCCCTTGTAATCACGGTCTTAGGGCCTGTTTCTGAGTAGGGTGGCATAAGTTGGGCTATGGGTATTTACTGAATATGATAAATACCTCCATTTTTGAGTTGTCCACCTCGGAATGAGGCATAACATGCATATTTGATACTTATTGCACCAAATTCCATATGTTTTTACTTTTTGCCTGGCAATCCCCTCCCCTGCAGAATTTTGCTAGATTTTACTTCACAAAAGTTTTTAGGGGAAAACAAGGGGAGCAATAATGGTGCAACGAAGGATGATTTGGGTAGAGATGTCACAATTAAATGTATAATGGCTCCAGGGTTCTAAGGAGAAAGAAAGGAAATTGTTATTAATGGTAGATGAAGGGAGAATTTATTTAGTAGAGGAAGACGAGGCACCCCTTTGGAGACATGTGGAGTATATCATGGCATAGGGTAAGGATGAGTAAGTTAGTGGATTTACACATGAAAAAAATAACAATATTATTTAGAAGGAAAAAATCACTGGAACTCTGCAGGCACTTTACACGATATGAGAAGTTCAAAGTGCTTACTAACCAAATGTGATGGGCAAGATGTCTGTCCAAATATGGATACAACTGCAGCATCTGTTGTCTTAGGAAGCATTACAAGAGTCTGGTATTCCTACCTTACAAAGGAGCTGGACAGCAGCCCAATGAATCCCACTGCAGCGCCTACGACAGCCGTTTTGCGACACCCAAACAGATCTGTGAATACGCTGACGATTGGGGAGCAGAAGAAGATCATTCCCATGGAGAGGGAGTTCACCCAAGCTGTGGAACAAACACAAAATAGACTGAGTGCCCTGGGATCAACAAGAGTAGTGCAAGAGCTCCTTGAATGGCACGCCTACATGATGTGAAACCCTCTCATGGCATATTATACCATCCAACAGCAACCATTGTTCCCCACTAAAAATAAGGTACCTCCTTCACTGACAATTACACTACTCTTTCCATATCTGTTACAGTCAGACCTCTGGTCTCCACATATACTGACAGCCCCCTCAGTCCCTATCCCCTACTCTCACCACTTTCCCCTCATCACTCACGCTCTCATTCCTTACTTCCCATTCTCTACACACTCATGTCTTTCTACCCTTCCCTCACATTATCATCCCTCTCTTCCAATCCCTCATTCTCTCCACCCTTTCGCTCTTCCCTCAAACCGTCTCGCCCACCTATTCCTTTCTGGTGCCAGTTTGCTCTGCAGCATTAAGTTTCGAACTTTTGGCTTTGCCAGTGCTTGTTTTACAAGCTGGGACTTCCCCACTAACATCTGCAGTTGAAGATTTAACCACATCAGTTGTACAATTTGAAACATGCAGCACACATCTGCCTCGCACTCTGCAAGTGAAAATGGTTTGGAAACGGAAGTTGCGATTGCAAAGCGAAACCCAGCGACGCTCAGCAAAATCCCCGCTCACGCCACGCTGACGTCTGCAAGGGCGACCTATGAGTGAGGACATCTTTTTAATGAATCATCAAAAATGGCTGGCTCCCGCCTCCTCGTCCCATTCTCTGCAAGAGGGGTGACCTGGAGCTACAACCATACTATAAATCCACCCACAATTAATATACATTCCACTTATTTACATGGTCCATGGTCATCCTAAAGGTCTGGCATGGATCTGTGTCTCCTGATCCTGCATTGGACACCTCTAGTTTGAAGGGGAATAGCAAGTCACAGCATGACATATGCAATCTATCACTTTCTGTGTTCTGCCCTCTGGCCATCTTGAGGCACTTAATGTCGGTAGGTGTTATATACACTATCACCCTAAAGGCACAGCCGCGATACTGTCCACGGGGGTGGTGACCCTGGTCATTATTATCTGGTGGCTATTTAGTCAACCCCACAAAATAACCTTGATGGTCTCGCTGCAGTTTCCCATGGAGAATCAGCCTTGATTGTCATTGGTCAACACTCATTGGCCCAACCATTGTCACTTCTGGCCAAAGAATTTGAGGACTGTGAGAACTAAACTATGTACCCGCAATCAGAGTGGCCCTGTTAGACCGAGCGCTTAAGGGACATTGTCATGGAGATAAGTACATATTATTGCCCAGTAGCGGCCCGTGGTGGGAGTGCTGGCGGGGAGGGACAGGGTGGGGCTAGTAAAGTACGGAATACGGCCGAATAGAGTAAGTAAACATATAAATAAATAAAACGAATTTGCAGCGCGCGCTGCATCGCATTTAGCGATGCAGCGCGCAACGAATTTTATTTTATTTATTTATATGTTTACTTACCTCATACGGCCGTATTCCGTACTTTACTACCCCCACCCTGCCCCTCCCCCGCCCCACGTCACCGCCCGGCAGCACTCCCACCACGGGCCGCTACTGTTATTGCCACACATGCTTTACCTGCATGTGCTGCCTTGCATTTCATTTTCAGGTCCACTGGAAAGGATGCTTTCAATGACCCACTTTCATTCGAAGCTTATCTATAGTCTCTACTAGACTATTCCATCAATCCTTGGTTTAACAGAACATTTTGGTCATAAACAACAACCTGAGCTGCTGACTTCCAAATAAGTCTACTCAAAACCTTCAAGGAAGTGGTTCTTAACCTTTTGACCACCGTGGACCCCCACATAATCATTACTGGAATCCAGAGACCCCCACTGAGACATTTATGGAATCCGGGGACCCGCACTGAGCCACTATTGCAATCCTAGGACACTGGCCTAAGCAATGTCGATGATTTGAACCTCAAAATAATACACAAAAATATTGAAACAAGCATTCATCAAACAAATGCACAAATGATTAAATATTTTAATTAATTCAGAAATAAAAAATTTATTTTGCCTATATTTTGTGCGATGCACTTCCACTGCTCCCACAAATTAATCTGAGAATACCGACATAACTTTTAGCCTCCAATTTCAAATTCCTTCACATTTACAGAACATTTTAAAATCATCATTTTTAAATTTTGCTTCTTTATTGATGCAAACTTTAGTAATCTGCTAATATTTATTTTTGCAAGCAGTTGCGGATCTCCTGGGTTGGAGTTGCAAACCCCCAGGGGGTCGCAGATCACAGGTTAAGAAGTGCTGCTCTAGGTATATCTGGTAATAATCCATACTGCACTTAATTTTATAAACCCTGCACTGTGCTGGCACTGAGTGGGAACCATTCGGATCCGGTTCCTGTTCTTGAGCCAAAGCTGGGTTTTGGGCTCATCCCAGCGAATTGCCTTGGCTATGTCCCGGTGCCTTGTGCTGACATCGGGACACATGCACCGGTGACAGCGCACATTCCTGGCGCTCATCGGAGGGCAGAGCAACAACATGCAGAGAGGCTGTTTTCATATCCCGGGTGACCTATATATGTAAAGGCTCCACTGCTTGGATAATTATCAATTCTTGTTGTCAAATCAGAGGAAAAATACACCATTCACAATTCGGTGGTATGTCTTTTTCTGTTTTGGGGCTGACTTTATGAAACTCTCTTCCTTTGAAAGTTTGTAGCTGCTTGTCATTCTTGGAGTTTCGGAAACTGCTAAAAACCTGATTGTTATAATCTCTATCCCCATCTTTATGTTTAGCGCTGGGAAACTGTTTTAGAGTAGCCATGCACTTTAGAAAGTGGCCTGCAGATTACACAAGCAACCCACTGAGCTACCTCACATGAAATACAAATCTGTGACCCAAATATTACGTGCGCTGCCTCGTGCACACACATTAATCCTCTGAACTATTTTATGATGAACCAAACGGGTTACCAGAGAGTAGACACACATCGCTCCAGCAAGTGCATAGACCACCTGAGTTATCTTACTGTTATTATGGCCTGAAACCTGCTGGGTACCTTGATCTCCGCAGAAAGTGTCTTAACCCTGTAAGATGTCTTAAATGCATTCTGTTGGTGGCCAGTTCAGTAAGTCAGAGCAGCTTTTTCAACACAGTTTTCTTGTTGCCATTTTTAGGTCTCGCAGACCTAGCGCTGGAGCGCGCATGCGCTCCTCGCTCTGCGAGGCTTATTATGATCGTCAAGATTTCAGAAGGGGACTTGAAGCCCCGCCCATTATTCCCATTGGCTAGCGTCATCATTTATGCTGAACGCTGGCCTCCGATTGAAAACGAGGCTTTTTTGTTACCGCCCTGTCTCCTTTTGGTACGGCCCATCCCGACTGGATCTTTTACTTGCGGCGTTACACGGTGGGCTTTATCTGGTGGGCGAGCACTATTTCGAAAATAGACACTGATGGGGACAATGGCGGCTGCAGCGCTATGCGCTCTAAATTGTGTGCTTTTTATTTATTACTTTAATGAGCGCGGCGCCCGCTAGGGACACCGCGCTCACTTTATTTATTTATATTTTACGTTTCGCGCAGGCATTTGCTTCTGAAGTTAATAATTATATAACGCCCGATGTCTGTGAGGTTTCCTCTACCAGCATTACTGTTTTTGTGCGTTCCTTTGTTCTGGCCTGCCTCTTGCGGTGTGTGTAGTGTTCTGGCTGTTGCATGTGATGTAATAAATGGTACGTCTTTCTGTGACGTGCCGACTGCCTGCGTCCCAAGTAAAGGCGCAGTCTCATGTTGGCCGCCCGCCTGCTGAACTTCCTTTTCCTTTACACGAGAACGAAATGTGCTGCTGGTGCTCGCGGACTGTGTCAAGGTCATTTTTTGCGACAATAGAAAACCTATCGTTCTTTGGGTGTGTTTGTTCGCATTCTTCTCACCGGCTCCGGTTAATATCCTGGCTCGCCGTTTCGGCGGACTGCAGGGCAGCGAAGCTTGTGTTTGACTGTCCTCAGGTAGAAAGGCGGGAGGAGCTTGTTAGCAGAGCCCGCTGTAATTACTTCATAAAGGTACTTACATACTGAGAGTCCAAAACTCGCCGCAGGGGCAGCAAAGCGCTGTACAAAACCCGAAGATGGCAAAACCGTTCATCATTCAGAAGATTTGTAACTCAAGTTTGGCTGATAGTTACACTTGCTGTTTACAGCGCTTACAAATGGCAGAAGTGAGATGAACTGCTGAAAAAAACCACATAGATTTTCCTGCAGCCTTTCATTGGTGGCCAGCATATGAAGCGTGCTGTCGCAAGAGGAGTTCCTAGAAGACGTGTAATTGGTTCACATGGTGGGAGCAGGGATACGCAGGCCTACTCTGTAGCCCCAGGGGTGGGTCTCTTAGGAGCTGTAAGGGAATAGGTTTCCGTGTATAAGTCTGTTCCCATTTGCACTTGTAAACGAGCATTGGCTAAATAAAGTTCGAATATGCTCCCACAGGCCTACTTTTCCTAGTTTTATTAGCAAAGCCTGGAATGGCGGATCTTGAGTGAACGTCGTACTTAAACAGGCTGGCCTGGCTGACCTCTTACCCACACCGAGTTCGTGTGTGAAATAACTAGCCCGTATTGTTTGCTTTTGAAGCCGTCTTTATGGACATGCTGCCTGGTCACATTCAAAACAAAGGGCCCTTTATTATGGGGTTTAATAAGGATACTGCTTTCTTCTATATTTATTAAGTGGGGTATAACCTGCTCATTCAGTTCAATAACATTCCACGGGGATCACGTGGTAGTGCCACATGTCCTTTTTATGTGGTAATTTTCTGTGCACAAATTTCGGTGGGGCTCTACCTTACAAAATGTGTGGCAGGAAGGCATAGTATTGCCACAAAAGTTGTAATTGCACTTAAGATGCAAACTGCTGTTGTCTGATAGCGATTACCGGCCCGATTAAAATGGGAACGAAACTGACTAATGGCTGCAAATATAGTAAATAACAAAAGCATGGTCTGGTTTCATATGGTTGTAACACATTAAAGGCAAATTTCTTGATGTGGGTCGTAGCCAGATAGAAAAGCACATACAAGACACAGTGGCGAAAGTTTAAAAGTGGATAGATTTTTTTAAAGTATTATAGGCTTAATTTCGTTGTGTGTGTGTTTTTTTGTGGAAAGGTGTGTTGTGCAAAGTGCACAACAATGGCTGCTGACTTTATTAGTCTTGCTTGCGTTTTTCTTTCTTTGCACAAATTGCGCTATCATTAACTCGGTTTGACACATGGGTACTACTGAAGAATTTTGCATTCATCTTTAACGCCAGTTTAAAGACCGAATGGAAAATCAATAGCTGGCTAATCAGTCAACGTGTGAAGCCATTATTCGACTTTCAAGGCACCCTGGTAGTAATTCGTGCTCTTCTATCCCTGCTGTAGATTTCACGTATTTGTTGCCTTTTTGTCACCGATTACTACAACGTGTGGCCGGATTCACTAGACCAACCATATTTGTGTAGTGTCCCAGCTTAAAAGAATATTTTTGAGCAAGTTATGCTTCCGGTGTTCTTTTTGGCAGGCCATCTTACTAATATGGGAATGATGGTCTTTAAGTTGCACTTGCATATGTTTTTGGAAATTCTTAAATAGACTATCGCATGATTCATAGTCGACAGAGTATTGTTAGGAATTGGGGTGTTAATGAATATTTTATCCACAAATTGATGGACTATTTCAGGGGGCAGTGTTCTGTTGGCTAAGCAGGTGGGTAGTAGGTCCCTGACTCAAGTTCCTTCTGGTACAGTATGCTTCATAGATGGCCATGGTATCATAATTTTGGGTAGGTGGTGGTGGGATGTGGCTTTTTGATGCTCAGGGGGTCTATCCTGAGTGGTTGCTGGGAACACGAACTTTAAGTTATTGAGTAGTAGTGGTTCAGTCTTTGACACACTGTGGTTAACTTTGGCATTGTGGTCAAACACCTTGTGCATGGTTATTGCTACTCTGCAATACCTTTGTTTGGTAGGGAGTTCCTCGACTTCTGGGTGTTCACAATTTATGCGTGGTGCAGTGCAGCATGTATCGACAAAAGACACCCACTGTGTGTGTGTGTGTGTGTGTATGTATACATTTCTGGGGTGGGTAATGCCTCTTATATATATTGTGGTGGCTGTCAGGTTTTTTTTTCCTCTTATTTTTTTCTTGCTTACAGTGCTTAATCTTTCAGTCCTACTACTTGTTTTTGTTTTTATGCCTGTTATGAAATAAAAACAAAAATGATGCAGTTGAAACAGTGGTAAATCAGTTGCCACCCACAATCTGTTCTTGGTTTTCTAAAGTGTCCACATTTATTGTTGCGGTGGCAAGATGGCTCAGTGTGATAATGACTTTGAGCTGCCTATTACGATTTGGGCATTGACATGACTAACTCAGCCTTCCAGTGTTGTCAAACGTGGTACCGTTACATTGGGCAGTCCCTTGCGATGTGACAATGATGGCAGTCCTAAAGCAGCGATGGTCACAAGCCATGAAGGCAGTTCTTTATAAAAAGGTTCTGTTATGGACTTGAGGAGACTGTTCTGGGGAGGGGGGGGGCAGTATTTTGCCACTGTTGGAAGTGGTGACGTAAATACGCCAGTTAGAGCACAGCCCACCAAGCATAAATTGCATTTGTCTACACGAAGACTGTGCACTGTGGTGGAATATGAAACCTGTATGATGGATCCTGGAGGGGTGGAGACTTGACCTTAAAGAATGCATACCTGTAGGGGAACAGCTCAAGCCTCTGTTTGTGCACCTGACAAGAAAGGAATTTGCCAGCCTAAACAAAGCATTCTTTGTTTTCAGTGCTAGTTAAGCGGAAACAAATCATGCTTGGGGTTATAATGTAGGAACGGCTTTTACCTATTGATCTTGCAGAAATTTGCTTTAGATGATTCTCTTACTGACAACTGCTTGCTGGCAGTATGCAGTCTTCCCCGACCTTTGAAGTACAGTGCAGTACATTGGACGTCGTGCTATTCTCTACCTTGCATATGGGGCATAACACACAGATCTGTAGTTAACACACCAAATTGAGCAGAAAAGAGAGAAGGAAATAAGGAAAGACATATCATTTAAATAGAACTGTTTCAGGACATGGACGTCAATTTTACCAAAATGCCAGGGGTAGTGGAAGTGACATCGCACGCCATTTGACCTGTACTTTAACTCACACACATGCTTACACATACTAACATTCACACGCACTCGCACACATAAACACACTCTCACCCGCAAGCATGCATACAACATACATTTAACAGTATTTTTTTTACTTACCTTAGCTTCCAGACAGGGTCATATTCTAGCGAATGTACTCCATTTTATATAACACTAACAGTGAACAATATTATTCACTATTTGCATAAT
The DNA here is from genome assembly GCA_963921515.1 of Calotriton arnoldi. Taxonomy (NCBI): domain Eukaryota; kingdom Metazoa; phylum Chordata; class Amphibia; order Caudata; family Salamandridae; genus Calotriton; species Calotriton arnoldi. Next base: position 322,232 of record CAWUFW010006468.1, read on the forward strand.
TAAACAAGCATTTTCAATGCAATAGGTCTCCCATTTGCAATAGTTTAAGCTATTGGCATTGTAAATGACAATGTCTTTGATTTATGTTTTAAAAACCAAAACATAAATAAAAGGCATTGTCATTTACAATGCCAATAGCTCAAACTTGCGTAAATGCGAGACCTATTGCATTGCAAATGCTTGTTTAAAGAGGGGAGAGTTTCTAGCTGTTGACCCGCGCCTGTTTCCATCTCCAGCACGGTTACCTCAGGCAGGGGGCAGTCTGAGCCCATGCCAACCAGCTCACAACTCACCCCATAAGTGCTCTATGAACAGTTCGGCAGTCAGGGCCTAGGCAGGGATGCTTGCTGTCTTAGGACAAGTGGCTGTTTACTGCTCTGGGAGCCGACAAACACATCCCTTTTTTTCTAGTATTTTTTTTTTGCAGTTTTATATAGCGTGCGCTCGACCCGAAGGTATTGAAGCGCTTTACATGAGCACCAGTTGCGTTACAGACGGATACATTCATTTTTGGGAGGCACGGGGAGATTGAGTGATTTGACCAGAATCACAGGATGTTGAGCCAACGCCATACTCGAACCTGGTTCCACAGCTCCAAAAGTCGGCAGCTCTGTCTGTTAGGCCACATCCTCTCCCTCACCCTAGGTGGCCACCCCCGCCTAGTGCGACCCTAGGTGGCAGTCTGCAGGGGCGTAGCTAGGCCTTAGGCTGCCCGTGGCGGCCCCTGCGTTTGCCGCCCTCGGCAAAATCATAGTAGAGCGGAGGAGGAGGGGGGGGGGGGGGAATCGCGGCCGATTTTTGCGGCCGCAACGGCCGCAGGTAAGAGCGGGAGGAAGGGGGGCCGGTTGCCGCCCGAAAACTCGTGCCGCCTGGGGCGGTCCGCCCCCATCGCCCCCCCCTAGCTACGCCACTGGCAGTCTGTCCATGCCCTGCACTAGAACCCCACCTGGCCTGAGTTCACCTTCCTTTTCAGAGCTAGGAGAGTCATGTTCCGGAAGTTAGTGCAAGGGGCAGGGCTGTGTGTGTGAGTGCAAGTCCTGTGCAAACAAGAATCTTATCAGCAAGTCAATGAATACGAAAACCTGTGGTGGAGATTACAGCTGTTTTTGAAAAAAGACTCACATTTGAACTTGCTGATGTTTGTTTTCTCCAGCGGCTGCACTTAGGAAACACTAAAGGAAGGCCAACCCTTCTAAAACATGACTAGGCTGTAGATAGTTTACCCTCCAGCGCTGCTTGCCAGAGACGGTTCTAGAATTTTTGGGCCCGGGCAGAAAAGGAGTGCCTGAGGCCCATCTAATTTACATTAAATGTGACACATTCACGCTGTTTGCATCCCAATGGATGACCCTGCTCCTGAAGCTGCTTTGTACAGACCCCCTGCCCCCGACTGAAGCCCCTCCCTCTCAGCCACCTACAAGCACCTACTTTACAGTTCACGAAGGGCTGGAGTTGTGAGAGTAGCTTGTAGGCTGAGACAGTGCTTAATTCGTAAAAATATAAGTGCCAGGGCCCTGCCCACTTCCACTTGCACCGCCCATTTCTGCTGTCAGCGCTGCCAGTTATAGTAACAACACAACTACTAACCATCACACTCCCACCAAGTGGAACAATTCTGACTATTCCAGGCCCCCAAAGCTGCAAGAATGGCTTTGGTGGCAGGTAATAGTCATTTTTAATGTATTTTGAATTAATAAACAACTGTTGTTGTGCTTGTTTCTAAATTAGACAAACAGTGCCACCATGTGGCAGACTGTCATAAGTGCTGGTGTTGACAATTGAGCACCAGAAGCTGCCAGCTCAAATTAAGCAGAGACTAGGCTGAGAAGGTTAAAACTACTGGGAGCTAAAATGCGGGACAATGGGCATCCCATGGTGCCTCTGTGTGGGCAGCAGGACAGGAAGCGTGACTGCAGAAAAAACCTGCAGAATGTGTCTCCTTGCAATTGGGCTCTTAGGAGGTGCCCCCCTCCCCTAGGCCTCACCTCCCTCCACCATGGATGCTACACCCAGGGGAAGGGGGCCTGTCCTGTGGGCGCAATTGCAATTAGAAACACTTCCCTCTCAATTGGATGGGATGGGTCACAAGAGGACCTGTATGCCATGGCCTGGCTGTGGCGCACTGGCGTTGGGCCCCATGTTGGTAGGCTGAGTGTGGGGCCTTGGGCAGCTGCCCACATTGCCCATGCCAAGCGCTGGCCCTGCTGCCTGCCACTAATCTAAAGGCGTCACTTCTGGGGCACGGGCTAAAGCGAGGCTACAGTCCTCTGATTGGTTAAATGCTGCGCCTCATGACTTCTCTTTGGTATGGAGTGATTTTAAATCATCCTGAGTGTATATAGTCTCAGGTTCTTAAGCCTGAGGTAGGACATTCAGGTGGAAAATGGCATCAAATCACAGCAAGGCATCCTTGGAACACAGTTGGCAGGACCCCAGGTCCACAGTATGCACGTCAGTTAAGGATAGTCATGGGTTGCAACTTTGCATGGTTTACTTTACAACTTCATGCCCCTGCGGTTCTTAGCTTTCTTAGAACCAGCCTTCTGAGTCTTAAGAGGATGTGGTCTTACCGGCCACAGCTGCCGACTTTGGAGCGGGGGTTACCAGGCTCGAGCCTCGGCGTCGGTTCAGCGTTATGTGATTCTGGGCAAATCACTTAATCTCCTCGTGCCTACCAAAAAATGAATGTGTCCTTGTGTAACGTAACTGGTGCTCATGTAAAGCGCTCCAATACCATCGGGTCGAGTTCGCGCTATACAAATCTGCTAAAAACAAAATAGCAGCAATCAACAAGGCAGACATTTCGTCAGGCAAATACTGAAGGGCTGCAGCTCTGACCTGGCGCTTCCCAGGCTTTGAAGTAATTTTTAGCAGTTTTAATAGGCTGTTTTAGCCACTTTCCGTGATTTCGCCAGGGTCTTTAGTTTGTCTGATGTCGCTTCTTGTGACGTCATTGAGGTCAAAGGTTGTATGAAGTCACTTCCTATCACGGTATCCTCGGCCACCTGAGTGAATTTGATGAAATGCTGTCAATGATGTGTGGCCCGTCAGACACACTCCCCTGAACTATAAGCAGGGAGCTCATAAGCCCTAGCACGAGGGGGTTCTCTTTAATACACCTCGGCTTGAGGCATGGTGCTGCTGAGTCAAGTAGAACATACTTGTTATTTGACCCTGTCTTTAAGAAGCCCTGCCTCCGCTGGTAGTTGCAGCCTGGTGCAGTCGACAGGGCACAATCTGCTAAAGGATGGAACTTCCGGAAGCATCAATAACCAATATCAGACTCCCCTAGAACAAGTTGTTGTGTTCTCTTGTTCAAGGCAGTTTGAGCTCCTAGAGGTATAGACTCAAGGCGGTAGCTATCAATGTTGCAGCAGGTGCAGTGGCACCTGGCCCCAGAGGTCTGAGGGGACCCACTCAACCCTGATTATTGCTGCTTTTGACTAGATGGTCCGTTTTCTGTGCTATGGCACTCTTGCTACGCTCCCGGTCTGGCATTGAAGGTCAGGTATAAGCAGGGCCACTGGAATTATGTGAATTTGCAGCTGCGGCGTTTTCCGCATATTTAGGGATTTGCTGCATTTGCCACATAATCTATAATCTGCTGCATAATCTGCACATTTTAACAAAAATTGGTTCTAGCTCAAAAGGATCAAAACGTACTAAAAACTCAGTGACTCGTGCTGTCCCGCAGTGGACGGGCCTTCGCCAGGTTGACTGGTCGCATTCCTGCTGCTTATTGCTGCATTTGTGTTAAACTGGTCTTAATGAGATGAAACCTTAGCCCAGATAGTGATAATCTGTAAAAATGACGAAATTATGAATACTACCAAAAAATGTGGTGCATTACGCCACATAATTGACTTTTCTTGTCACATAACGTTATCAACCCAGCTGCATAATTTGGTCCTCGCTTGCCATATAGTTCCAGTGGCCCTGGGTATAATTCTGAGTAGAATGCACTGCTCTCCATCTCTGCCGCACGCGTGCTAAGGCAGAGTTAGTAAACGGGTTTTGGTCCTAGGTGGTGCTATATTTTTTTTGTTCACCCATCTCTTGACAATGCATCCATGCTAGGTGCTCTTTTAGGGGAGGACACCCCCTCACAAATCAAAGAAGAAAGGAGCAGCGTCCTGGGGACTGAAGACCATCTGCTGGCCACACATTGCAGTCAAACAGATGGACAAGATGAGTCTCACAATAAATCAAAGGAAGAAAGAGGGACTTTCTCTCTTGTTTTTTTGTGTGGGTGCTTGACAAATGTGACCGCAGCTTAGACAGTGGAGCAGGAGAGTGTGTTATGTGTTGCAATGACTGGAGAGTCTGCGGATCAGATGGAGGGGTGGTGTGGTAAATTTAAGAGACAGGAACAGAGCTGGGGCTCCATGAGGGATTATGACTCAAGAGCCATCACTCTTTTTAAGTCTCGCCTACGACAGTTCATGCGCTGTCACTTGCAAGACATTTTGTTAGCTTAGAGTGGGCGAAACATATTGGCTTTGCCAAAGCTTGTTTGGCATATGCACACATGAAGTCATTTAGACTCTGGCGCTAGTGCAAACATGTGTGCAAGTGGTATTTGTGTCCATTTTTGCACAAGTGTTGATTAGGATCTATGGGGCTTATTTACAAGCCCCTTGCGCCACCCGTACGTCACTTTTCCCATGTTAAAAATGATGCAAAAGTGGCGCAAGGGGCTTGTAAATAAGCCCCTAAGAGTAACTTGTGTTCACATGGTATGGGATAACGTGTCTAAAGAGCAGCTGCTTCTCCTGCTGGGGCTTCTTGTCAATGAGAAGCTAGTATGTACATAACCCAACACTCCTGACGACATGAGGCAGAGGAAGATCAGTTATTTCAGCTGGAAGAACCATCTTTTTAGTCTTTTATGACTGACCCCAGACCCTACAGTAGACCTCAGCTCCCGCGTAGTTGCACTCACTCCCATTCAGCACTCGCTCAAACTACAAACTTTCAGCTAGCACTATTATTAACATGCACAAAATTACTAAAATAGGCTCATCTAGGGCCATATGTACAAAACCTATTGTGAGTACTGCAAAAAATATTTTTAAAATGTACAAAAGAAAAATGGCGATTCGATAATCTGTTACCGAATCACAATTTGGATTTTCGATTCCGCATTTGGAAGGGGAGTGTTTATGGCGCCCCTTCCTAATACCAAATCACAGTTCTATAAATGAATGTTTTGCGACTGAATTACGGTCGCAAAACATAAATTATTTTACCAACACCTCAAGGGTGGTTGTAACCAATCGCAAATGGGAAGGGATTTCCATGGGACTCCATTCCCTTTGTGAATGCTGAAACAAATAATTTTTAACAGTAGGTAATGCTCCCATGGACCACTGCCTACTCTAAAAAAATGAAACTTTAAAGTTTAATTTTCGTTTTTTGAACACATCCCGTTTTGCTTTAAGGAAAACAGGCTGCATTAAAAAAAAAAAAAAGATTGCTTTATTAAAACGCACTCACAGTCATGGCGGTCTGCTGACCTCAGCAGGCCACCATCCCTGTAAGGGCAGCGATTCCTAATGGGTCACAAATTGCGACCTACCTCATTAATATTCATGAGGTAGGTCTATTGCGACCCCATTAGGAATCATTATTACTAATTTGGACATTTCTGTACATTATGAATTGCGATTTCCTAATTGACATTCGCAAAGAATCGCAATCCCAAAATTCTGTACATTTGGCCCAAATGTACTAAATGAGCGCAACAAGTAATTTGCAGGGTTATCCCCATTTTTCCCCCCTATCAGCATATCGGATACACCCGTAATTACCTGTCACATCTAAATGACCTTCCTAGAACCTCTGCGGGCAGGAGAAGGGGGTTCAACTGGTGGTCAGTGTGCTTGCTACCTCAGGAGAATGTTATAAGTTCTCCCAGGATCTCCGGTATTTAGGGTGCACATTTTAGTGGAGGTGGTACCGCATTCTGGGGCATAGCTTAAATCCATCTGGCTGTCCGGCAGGATACCACGGATCAGGAAATATTTGAGGTAGACAAAAAGTTTTAAAAAAACATTAGGGAAAACTAAAACAAGGAAACGCATGAATGAGAAAGAGAGCACCAAGGCGTTGATGATGTCCTTGAGGGGATAGGGTCAGTTGACCGGGCGGATTTACCCACAGCTAAAGGCAAGAGAAGGGATCCCCAGGCAGAATCGGTGCAACCCCCACAACCTTAGGTCTATCAGCAAGTGGACCAGGCCCAGGGGCTAGGTGACGAGGATCACAAAAGCCTAAAGCAACTGATCAGTGTTCAACAGCAGAAGAGCAGAGAGCAAGCAGCAATCTTTTTGCCCTCTTAGAGGAAGGGTTGCACCAGCGGCCAGGCCTGTACCTGGTAGCCACGAGCGGAGAGACGGAACAACTGACAAAATTCCATTGGGGAATGGGAAGGAAGGACCCTGGTGTCCTTGGTTTATGAAGAGGCTGAGATAAGGACATTGGGACGAAAGAAGGCAAGTGGTACCACTAGAGAGAATAAGCAAGACACCATCCCCTCTTATGTGGAACTTGAGAACACAAAGATATTCCCACTCCCCCATGGGTTCTGCGGAAACTTCTAATGAGAGGCTTCAGAGGGAGTCCGGCAAAGCAACTACAGGAGGAATTAGGATGAGGTGATAATATTGGGAGCGCTCTGTCCAGTATTATCCTATAAGAGTATTTGTAGCAATAAGTGGTCATAGATACCTAGCATATCAGTCATTACTGGTGGGTATGTATTAGGAAGGCTAATTTATCAATACCAAAGCATACAAAGAGTTGACTGAATTCGTAGGCAGCGGAGGGTGAAAAACTGCTTCCCGCAGCATGTGTCCCTCAAGGCTGGGGTGAGCTGAGAGACAAAGCGATTGATCTGAGTCAGTGCTTAATTTGTAAAAAAAATAAGTGCTGGGGCCCTCGTCAGGAGGCCACCGCAGTTTGCACCACACATTGCCCCTGAACTTATACAACTACTAACCATCACATTGCTAAAAGTAGGACAATTGAGACTGTTTGAGGCCTCCAAAGCTTTAAGAATGGCTTGGGTGGCAGGTATTGGTTGTTTTAAATGTATATTGAATTAACAAACAACTGTTTTTCAGCTCATCTTTAAATTGCACAAACAGCGCCACCATGTGGCAGCTGTGATAAGTGCAGGTTCGGCAATTATGTGCCTGTGTCGTCAATTAAATGCCGGTGCCGTGCACCGGAAACCACCGGCTCAAATTAAGCACTGATCTGAATCCAGAAAGAAGACAGCTCTGGAGTGGATCACAGAAAGAAATGTTCATAAATGTTTACTAGTGGTCCCCACCGCCATAGAAGTTCAACGGCAAGTAGGGTAGAACTATGGGAATAAGGGAAAAGTGGCTGGATAGCATGGACATCTTAAAGTTCCCTTCCCCCCTACGGATTCGGGATACTTATCAAGTGATGTCCCTTTACAAAAAGCCCATAATGCACCCTCTACTGTGAGTCAGCTCAACCCACTTACCATAGCTCAACTATAACTACAATGGCATCCATGGAATCAGGTTGGATCAAGTGGGATCCCAAGTCAGCCCAATGCGAGGGGAGGGAAGAAAGGTACATTCTATGCATGCAAGTTGGTGAACTCTGGTTTGATGTTATGGAAACTGCTAAAGAACAGGTGGGGGCTGGGTTACTACACAGTAATAGGAAGTGAGTAGTGATCTATTGAGGGAAAAGGGAGACAAGAATGAGCTTGCGTGGGAGGGTAACAAGAAATGCACCTTGGACTTTCTAATCTATGTCAGTGTACTATACACTATCAGAAATTAACAAAGCACCAGGTGGCCTTGCTGCAATAAATGGAGGTGATAAGGGGCTGCACTTTAATCTTGGTGGCATTGCTGGACAAACTAGCAAAAAAGGGTCGAAGTTGCAAAAAATGAAAAAGCTAATTTAGGGAAACGGGCGAGGGAAATTTTTCAGGCCTGTCCCCATTGTCTTAAGGGTCACAAAAATGTAGAGCACTCCCAGTTCATAAAACAGAAATTAAACTGATGGTTTTTGCTTTTTTTAATTCTGTGGACCCCCAATGAGTCACTACTGGAAGCCAGGGACCCCCGCGTAAGCAATGTGTACAATTTGAACCTTAAACAATACACACAAATACACAAACAAGTAAGCATTAAAGAAAGTCACAAATAATGAAATATTTAATTTAAGTTCACATAGAAACAAATGTGAAAATCTAAATTTTATTTTTATGGGACGATTAAAGCATTTCAAAATTTAGTTTTATGTCTATAAGATGGAGCGATGTGCTAGACTCTAGCAAATCAAATTGTCTCTGGCTTCGAATGCATACTCTCTTTAATAATTTGTGAATGCTCACAAAATCACGAGTTTATAGCCATTCTTATAGTCATTCACAAACTCACAAGTCAAACCATTCCTCATACTCACACTTCCCACCACTTGCATTGGCCTTACTCCTGGTGGTAACTAGTTTTATGGCTGTTAGGTCATCTTTTGTGAATACCCAGCATCCATAAATGCTGCCACTTGTGCAAGTAAACCAGATTTACGAGTGCCAATAGTTTTGTGAATGAGGCCCATTGGTTGTTTGTCACAATATCATGTTCAAAATATCAGCCTGCAAAATACAGAGGCCCCAAGATAAACTACAACTATGTTGTTAATGTAATTTTCTATTGGTGAGTACACATTTGTAATTATTAACTACACATCTGCCTCACACCAACCAACCTATCAAAACTTGAAGAAGGATGGCTCACTCCATTCCTGGCTCCCATCTCTTAACCTTGGGCCCGATTCACAGAACTAACTTAAGACAAAATCCTAAACTTACTACCATTTTGGTATTCACAGAAGACACTCATTGTTGAGTAAGTGCCTTCTGTGAATACCAAAAAGAGTAAGTGCCTTCTGTGAATACCAAAATGAGTAAGTGCCTTCTGTGAATACCAAAATGAGTAAGTGTCTTCTGTGAATACCAAAATGGTAGTAAGTTTAGGATTTTGTCTTAAGTTAGTTCTGTGAATCGGGCCCAATGTGTGCAGAAACTATGGTGCGGAGGTGACAACCGGAAGCAAACGGTGCCTCATGATGGGGACTTCCTCCACAGTTGTACCCAGTGGCGGCCGGCACAGATTGGGGTGGCGAGGCGGGGAGGTGTGGTGGGAAGGGGGTAAATAAAAAATGAAATTAAACTTACCTCCTCGCTGCATCCTCCTCATCGTGTTTCTCCTCCTCGGCCGGAAACACGGAACAGGAAGCACCCAGGCTCCCCATAGCCAATCACAATGCTGCAATGCAGTGTTGTGATTGGTCTGAGTGCCATGGTTTGGCTCTCAGATGGGGACTGGGAGCCTGGGCATGTTCCCTACCCAGGCTGTAATGCAGCTTGGGTGGAGTACATGCTAAGTGCGCATGAAAGTTTGGCCGGCCTCAGACGGTCGGCCAAACATTCATGCACACTTAGGGAATGAAAACTACTCCTCCCCTCCCCTGCTGTCAGCAGAGCAGCCCCGCCCCACCTCGTAAAGCTGCCGCGCCCGCAACAGGAAAAAATAAAAGGATAATAACATTGAGCTATTATCATTTTATTTTTCCTTACACTGCTGAAAAGCAGTGGGGCGAGGCTCCTCCGCCTTAACGGAGGAGCCGCCACTGGTTGCACCTCTAGCATGTATTGCATGTTAACCTCGGTACTCTCAAATCTTCACTATTTGATGGTGGTCACTTGCCCAGAGCTAAAAAGCCTACAACGCCTTGCCCCAGAGGTGACAGAGGACTGCCCCAGCATGCATTTCACTTTATATTACACAAAAGTGTTTGCTTTAAACTTCACAGCTTATATTTTACAAGTGGAGGTGCACTCTTATATCTTGCTTACAGAAATGGAATGACATTTGGTGTTACAGAGCATGTTCCTTTGTAAAGTGTGTTCAGATCTGAGACTGAAATGGGATGCTTGTACAATGCTGTTCTATCTCACTATCGAGTTTTAAGTATAGTTCAGCCTAACTATTGTATACAGAATATCAACTACCACTATATTGTGAAGGCAACTATGTATAGGTGGAGAGGTGTGGTGCAGCGGCCAGGGCAGCTGACTTCGGAGCCAGGGCTCACGGTTTGAGCCCCGGCTCCGGCAGCAGCTCAGCACCATGTGACTCTGGGCAATAGCTCACTTAATTTCCATGACGGCCCCCAGCACCTTGAGACCCGTAAGGGTGAGTAGTTTGCGCTTTACAAGTGCGGATTTACATTTTTTTAGGTAGTGTAGACTTATTAGTCTTAACTCCACATCAACATAGCTTAATGATATATATCTTCAAGATACGTAGATGTGGTACCCATAATAAATAGCATATTACTTTCTGAGCACCCATATGTCTGGATTAGGCCATGCTGTATTGTTGTATACATTCGTTATAAACTACGGTATTAAACCGGAAGTCAAACACGAGTGGTTAATCCACACACTGAAGTGGAATCTTGAAACAACCTTGAGGCTATTATCAGAGCTGCAGCAGCAGCTCATCCGCTAAGGCGAAGGAACGTCGCCCCACAGGAAAAAGAAAATGATAATAACACCATGTTATTATCATTTTATTTTCCCGAACTGGCTCTGTGGGTGCGGGGCAGGGCTGCCCACAGAGCAGCGGGAGGAGAGGTGGGAACTTTCTTTGTGTGCATGACGGTGTGGCCGGCCACCTTGGGCCGGCCAAACAGTCATGCGTAGCCGCATGTTCTCCACCTGGCTGTATTGCACAGCCTGGGTGGAGAACATGCTCAGCCTCCCACTCCCTGTCTGAGCGCCGAATCACAGAGCTCAGACCAATCATGACGCTGCTGTCATGCTGATGACAGCAGAGTCGTGATTGGCTAGGGGAGTTTGGAAGCCTGGGTGCTTCCTGTTTCCTGCATCAGGCAGAGGAGATCCGGCGGCCGGCAGGTAAGTGGATTTTTCAATTCTTTTTTTTAACCCCCCTCCTCCCCGCTCCACCACTACAGCCTCGTAGCTGCTGCTACTGCAGTGAGTTGTTAGTCAAAGTCGTTATAACATGCATTCTGTCAAAAAGAAGGCAATGTTTTCTCATGTTAAGTGCACTGTGATGTGATGATGATATGGAATTTGAACTTTGCACTGTATTAATAAATGTGCTACGTTGTGTTTATTAGTACACATGTTCTAAAATAACAAGTGCCACTGGGCACGTTTGTTTTCACTGGAATGGCATAAACATGTTTACAATGTGCGAGGACACAGTGAGGTGGCTGTCACAATTTGTTTGAAGTAGCAAAGAGCAGAAAACACCAGTGATTTTTCACACTCATGGAGATTTGTATGGAACGTGAATATGTGTGTGAGTGTGTGTAACATACTGTGTGTGTGTCTCCCAGACACAGCAGATGTTTGGGAGGAAGAACAGATGTGGCTTTGCTGGAAAGGAAATGAATCTGCTGAAAATGTAATCTGTTGCTCGCCTATGTGATTAATCAGATTAAAAAATGCAGATCCTGGTCCCCTGCGTGGCAACGAAAAAGCTGACTCTGTGTAGGATCAAACTTGCTTCATCGGTCAGGATCATTGCACAGTTTAGAAAAGTTTGTGAGTAGAGTTCACTGCAACTCGATATTGTATTATATTACAATATTTATATAGTGCTTACTACCCCTATGTGGGTCACTGAAGCGCTTGCCTACAAGGGTAGCACGCTACACTGTGTAGGGTGTGTGGTTGGAAGAGTGTTGTTTTGATCCTACGTGGAAAGTGTTTCCATGTTGTGTGTGATGACCAACGAGGTGCAGTTATCGTGTTATGGCATGGAACGCGTAGCAGTGTGATGGATGCAGAAGTGTGAGAGAGGCATCCGTTTATAGTTTTCAGTAAACTGGTAGCCTGGAGTAGCACTGCAGATTGCTTTGAGGTATTTCTGCGCTCATAACCCACTTAGCTGGTCATTGCACAGATCGTCCATTCAGAAATATTTTCTCTAACGTTTATGGGACTGAGCAGGCATAGGAAGGAATGAGAAATGGTGTAATGCAATAAAATACAACTCTAGATAAACCATATTAACCAGTCCAACAGTTTTTGTGTGCGGTACGTGGAGCTGTATTTCTTCAGAGCTCTGCAGATTACTTAATGTGCTTTTGAACAAATGTGTATAATTTATATCAGTGTAACAGGAATATCACTTCGGTTTGCGTGTAACTCCTGAGAAGAAATAGACAATGTGGTAAATTTACTATTTTGTCATGTAATGGACTGCTGCTTGTTGCTTTACGAGAGAGGGAGAAAGCTGGACAGGGCCATAACTAGTAAAATATGGTGCTGCTGCTCTCTTCCCAAATGCTGGCTCATTTCTTGACAGGTTAGCCTCAGACACACACATGTGCATCACAGTGCAAAGGTGTCTGTGGGAGTCTAGCATAGGTTTTGTATAGGAAAGTTACCTTTTTATTGAAAAGTACTAAGCTTAGACTTCCTTTTAAACTTTTCCATATTGTTTATGTCCTGTACAGCACAGCACACATGTAAAGTTACTAAGGTTTGGAGAAAAGAGAACTTCTTTGCACCCACAAAAGGAGGCATATTTCTTTGGTGCAAGAAAATAGAACTTTGTGTCAAAAACCATAGGTTGTGGCATGGGGTGCACCCATGTACCACCCTTGGGATGGCCCCTTGACACAAAGGACCACAAAGTAGTGCAAAGCACTACTGTGCATTACGTTAGGAAACTTTGAGCAATGCAGAACACGTTTTGTGCTGGAAAGTAATTGCCACATGAGCACTTTGCGCCAGTTTGAGTCACTTTTGGAGACTTTGCTACAGTACAAACTGTTCATATATCTGGCCCACATAACTTTTCATCTTTTTTTAAGAAACACTATTTCATTGAAATGTATATTTAACTAGAGAACTAAAGTGGGCCATTGGCGAGTAGGGCTAATAATAAAGCTTTCCCCTTATATAAGCTAAAATACTTTTCTGTATTAAGGTACTTAGGGGCATATTAGCAAGAAGAGGCGATAATCATCGCTAACCCTGCTTAGCGTGATTTTTTTTATCGCCGGCTATCGCTGGAATATATCGCCACGCTAACGCTGTATTAGCAACGATTAGCGCTATGGCGATGAATATTCCAGCGATAGCGGGGGAAATGGACCAACATCGCTGAAAAACCAGCGATGTTGCATGGAGAAGGGAGAACACCTTGCTGATACGACCCTGTGGTCGTATCAGCATAATCCACTCCCCATGTTAGGTATGGCTAACACCTGCTAATTGCAGGTGTTAAATAAATGGCGATGACCTCGGTTAGCGCGACTTTTCACGCCGCTAACTGGGGCCATGGCCACCTTGCTAATAGGCTGATAGGCCTGTTAGCTGGGTGTTTCCCAGGTTTGTCTGTTGAATCGCTTCACTTTGCATGTCATTAGCGATAAATATCGCTGACATGCAAAGCGGTAAAAACGGGCGCTAATGCCCGCAAACTGTCAGCTAACTGCTGCTAGAGACAGTTTGCTGATAGGGCGATATGAATATCGCCGCTTTAGCGGCAAAAAGTGCCGCTAAAGCGGCGATAGTGCCCTTGCTAATATGCCCCTTAATTTCTATATATTTCTTATGAAAGTACGTGCATTTTGGTTAATGTATTTTAAGAAGTAAACTTTCAGTTGTGACCACCATAAAAAAGAGTGTCTAATGTTTTCCAGCTGTCTCCCCCATGTGCTTTTTCCATCCCTTGCTCTCTCTGCCCATGTGTTTTCTATCCCCCACCCACACTCATGTTGCTCTCTCTTGCCTGTGTGCTTCTGACCCCTGTATTCCACATTGCTTTCTTTTGGCCACATTATTTCCTTCTTGTTGCAGCACCCCTACCCGCTGTGTTGCTTTTTACCCCAGCTTGCTGTGTTGCTACTTCTCCCTCTCCCCATGTTGCTCAACCCCACCTACTCCACAAAAGTGCTTTTGTGCTACACTTTAAAACAGTGTGTTTACATAATTTTTTTAATTTAGCAATCTATTTCGGATCGGTAAATAAAATAAATGTATCCTTTTGTAGGCGTGTGCATACATTTTGAATGCATATACCTGCTTGAAAAATGATGAGGCAACCACGTCATACAGTCTTTTTTTTTAAGCCATGCTGCACAGCAACCTCGATACTGTACTTTATGGCTAAAAAAAATAGCAAAGCCAATAGGCCTTACAGGAAAGACCTATTGGCTTTGCCACTGCTTGTTGGGCCTGGTGGTGCACTGCATTAGTAGATCTACTACAGGCATCTGTGTTCAAACCCTGATGGTCAGAAGTACAAATGCGGGTGGCGCCACTTACGCTTTCACACTCCAGTGGCCAGGAAATGGAGTACCCTTGAGTTGGATTAACAATATACATCTGTTATCTGTTAATACCGCTAAGAGACCCCTCAAGTTGAATGTGCACTCTACAAATACATATTGTTATGTTCCATGACTCACTCAGTGCTCTGCAGTCCCAATCCTGTCACTACTGCAGTCTTTCTTCAGTGGCAATGACCTATTTGCTTTTCAGGAACATCTTTTGCCTGGTTAGCGTTTCCTACCCTGGAGCATACATGAGGTAGGCAAGGCCCCATCTTTTGTGCAGACATGAATCCAGTACCTAATCTGTAAAATCAAATCATAAGTGCAGGAACCCAAAGTTTTTCTTAGGATAATACCACCAGTTCTGCAGAATGCCAAGGTTGCTAAAAACTAAGGCTACCTAGTGCAGAGTCTGTCTCTTGCCTATTCCTTCCTCACCCTGTTTTCTCTTTCACTCACTCCTGCAGAATATTCTTCATCCCTGTTCCTCCCTTTGTCACTGTTTTGCTCTCTTTCTCGTCGTCCATCTTTTTCACTTTTCTGCCTTTTTTTAGCTGGGCTAAAGTTTGATGATGAAAAATATGTCCCCGTCTAGATAACTGAATGCTGGTGCACACCACCTACAACCACTGGCACAAATTAAGCATTGCATGTGTCCTGTAGAAGGGAGGTAGGTCCTTGCAGCATGCGCGCCGAGCGCCCATTATGCTGTCACCTGAACTGAAATTGACATATCGTCTCCAGTCAAATGAGATCAGCTACATAGTTAGTATCTCAGATTTTTGTTAGTGAAGCTTATTTTAAACACATTACTCAGAAAATGCCCCCTTTCTGTGCCTTTTTAGGGGTTACTGAAGTTAAGGGACCAATGTAGGAGACTGGAGCTACCTTGTGTTTTTTCTTTGGTATAGAGCAGGGGTCTTAAAACATAAGATATGTATTTGTAAAGCGCACGTTCACCCCTAACGGGGTATCTTGGCACTGAATAACAGATGTTTATTGTCACCCAACTCAATGGCACTCATTTTATCGACCTCAGATGGATGAAAGGCTGAGTGGACCCGCCAGGATTTGAACCTGTGACCATGAGGTCGAACACAGGCCCCTGCAGTGGATGCATTAGTCCACTGAGCCACCAGACCCGGCCTGGGTGGCGGCCCCCCCTAGGGGCTTCAAGTGATCCCGGGGGAAAGGGAGGCAGTGCCAGGCTCTGACCTAAAGAAGCATTATGCTGATAACAGTGCTTTGTTTTCAGCAGAAACAAAACAGCAGCAGTAAGCCGCTCTGTAATGGGCCATCACTAACATCTTTTGTCATTTATATCCTGGCTGGGAGAAGGTGTCAAAAGGGAAGGGACTCAAATATTCTTCAAAACCCCCACCCCCGAGGGGGCGTGGCTTGGCGGTCTAACATGGAGACATTTCAGATCTTATACATCCTGATCAAGCGGGATTTATGCCCGCCCGGGCTACACGCCATAATATTCGTAGAGCACACAATGCTATAGCGGCGGAGGACGACTTGGGGGAGCCTGCGGTACTACTTCTGGCCGACATGGACAAAGCCTTCGACTCGCTTAGTTGGGTCTATCTCTTCGCCCTGCTCAGTCGCTTAAACATTGGCCCTCGCCTGCTAACACTCATACGGCTGTTATACACTGACCTATCGGCGACTGTTAGGATAGCGGATTCCATCTTGGGCAGCTTTGCTATCGCGCGGGGTACTCGTCAGGGCTGCCCCCTATCCCCCTACTTGTTCGCCTTGGCCATGGAACCATTGGCAGCGTGGGTGAGGATTGATGCCCAGATCAGGGACTTTGAGTGGTCGAGAGAGGTGTCTGACCGCATAGCGTTATACGCGGATGACGTTTTGTTCTTCCTCACCCGACCGGATGTGACCGGCCCGCTTCTGTTTAGAGTTATGCAGATATTCGGGGAAACCTCTGGACTCTACATGAATAGTAGCAAATCATATTTGTGGCCGTTGCTTGGGGGAGATCAGTTGGGCTCATGGTCTCAAGCAGTCACTATAGCTCAGGATGGCTTTAAATATCTGGGGGTGTTTCTATCCACATCTCAATCTATTTCGTGGGATAGGAATTTGGCCACCCTGTGGGCGCAGACGGCGGACCAGGTCCGCGTGTGGTCTCACCTGCCGCTCTCCCTACTTGGCAGATCTGCCATATTCAAAATGGTATCCCTGCCCCGCCTACTTTATCAGCTCCAGAACCACCCTTACTACATACGCCGACCTGGTTCCGGCGATTTAAATGCGATCCTCGCTTGCTTTCTGTGAGAGGGAGGAGCGGCGCGCTTCGCTCTGAGAACCTGTTGTCAATCTACTTATAGTGGAGGTATTGCCACCCCAGATGTTCAGGCCTATCATTCAGCCTCACACATATTGGTCCTTAACGACTGGTGGTATGGAGATTGTAGGGACCCAGCGTATGCAGTGGAGCGTTGGCGCATGGGGGCCATGTCGCTACACCAGATCCTGTATTCCAGCCCGCAACTTAAGGTGTTGCTGCCGGCGACCAGGACGGTATTTGAGGTGTGGAAACGAGCGCTGCGTGCGATGGGCTGGTGGGGTAAACTGATGAGGGAAACCCCCTTATGACGCAATGGCCAGCTGTCCCAAGTAATGCAGCTATCCGGGTTTCAGGGTTGGGAGGCCATTGGCATTGACACAGGAGCGGCAGTTAGGCATGTTGGTAGCTTGAAGTCCTTTCAAGAAATACAGACCGAATTGAATACGCCTCGCACACAATTTTACAAGTACTTACAACTGAGACATGCCCTTTCCCCATACTTGGCGCAACAAGATACTATACCTGAATTTAACCCTATAGAGGCCAAAGTCTTTATGGGTGATCACAAAATAACTAAGATCTACCGTACGCTCATAAACAACACCCCAACCACACTGCATAAAACACGGGAGGCCTGGCAGCTAGACCTGGGGCCCCTTGACGAAGATGATTGGGTGGAGGCGCTTGAATCCCCACGTGGCGCAGCGATAGCTGCACGCCTGCGGCTGATCCAATTCAAGTACCTACATCGGGTGTACTTCACCAGATATAAGCTGTGGCGGGCGGGGCTGATTGCGTCCCCTGAATGCTTGCAATGTGGGGCTACTGAGAGAAATTTCTTCCACACAATATGGCAGTGTACGTCCTTGTTGCGGTTTTGGAGGGGGGTTGCTGCGTGCCTTTCGGAGGTTCTGGGTTGGGATATTCAACCCATGCCTCGATTATTTATGCTTCATATAACTGAGCGAATAGGTGGCAATAGATATAAGCGCCACTTACTATTTCTAGGCCTCACACTGGCTAAGCGCGATGTGGCTAGGGTGTGGAAGAGTGAGTCTCCGCTGTTGGTTGCGTCCTGGAAGAAAGGACTTGACTTTTGTATGGGTCTAGAGATCCCGGTCTTTACAGCGAGAGGGTGCCCCCAGAAACATTATAAGATATGGAAGCGGTGGGCGGACTACAGGGGACTAGACTTGGATCCTCCTCCCTCTGTCTCTGATGTCGAAGAATTGTTGGGTTAATGGTATTTTGCTACGCTATGGATGTAGACCTAATCTATATGTGTACTAAATTGCATCGATCTACACATCTTAGATCGTTGGATGCCTCCAGCGATTTTGTTATGGCACTATTGTTTGTTGTTACAATTTTATTGTTTTCTTTCTTTTTCTTGTGTTTTTTATATCAACACAGATATATTATTATGGAAAATGTTGAAATCAATGCTGCTTGTCATTATCCTTTACTGGCGTTTCATAAGACGTCGGATCTGTATCGGCTTTCAACAATAAAATTGAGTTGTGAAAAAAAAAAAAAAACACCCCCATTTCTAATAATCACACTGTGGATACTTTTACACGTTAGTAAGGCCTCCCTGACCAGAATAGTATGTTTGGCAATAATGTATTTGATTGCATTTTTAAAATGGTAATGGAACTTAACTGTAAAGCTTAAATTAGTCTAGACATATTTAAACATTGCCAGTTTAATAGAATAATTGTGATAAATGTTGAGGGGTGTCCCCGATTATTATTTTTTGACCGGGGTGGGAGGGGCAGCATTAAAAAGTTTGAAGACCACTGGTATAGAGTGTAGTCCGCTTCGATCCCCCCCTCCCCTCCCCCGCCCAAGGCCCTGAAATATGCAATGAGATCCAGTTGTGACATTGTCGATGGTGGGGGCACCAGATATGTTTTGCTCACCAGAAAGTGAGGTGTGCTAAAATGCTGACTATCACAGATTAACGTATTGGACAGAAGTGGATGACGCAAACTATGCAGCACGAGTCGTGCTCATCAGTATGTATTTAATCTTGAGTGACAAGAAATGTTTCTGCTGGTTTACTGCATTCTGTCTCTTTTCTGATGACCTGATCCAGCCGGCATGAATGTGTTTCAGTTAATCTGTTCGCTTAACATTCTTTTCAACTGGGAGTCATGCTTGTTTGCCCAAAGGAATTCTTTTAAATTGTGGCTGCTCTTATTTCGTGTGAGATTCTTTTTACAGTGATTTTCCAAGCTCTATGCTCGTGAGCGTTTTGCAGAACAAACAGGTCATGCCAGGAATGATGAAAAACTCAAGAGGTGTCTGCAAGAAGAAGGAATCCCAGCTCTTCAGGCACCTGGCCTTTAGAGTGATTCCTGGCAATAGGGAAATGTCTAATGACCATCTGGCTGCAGGCTTATCAGAATTCTGGTGGAGACCTGGGGCAGAAACGTAATGCGGGGCCCTCTGGATGCTTCTTGCGAATTATTTACGTGCAACCAGCAGAACCTGTTTCTAACTGTTTAAAAGTCACTACAGGCTTTGGTTCCTCCGACTGTGGGATATTTTGTCCTTAGAATTACTCACGGCACGCCTTAATCACACGGATACACGATTTGACCGCATCTGGCAGCCACTTATACGCTATTTTACTAGAACTGAGCACTCCCGCCTGATGCCCCCTAGGCTGCGCGCCCTGCAGTTGTTTGAGGACTCCTTGGAGCCCTTCTCCTGGGGTGGGAGGTCGGAACCTCCGGAGGAGCCCGCTTGAGCTGGTGGGCAGACCCCCTTGCCCCCGAGGTCACCAGCCTCCGCATTGGCCAGGGCCCTACCCCCCCTGCCCCCCCATGGCGCATCCTCCTTTGACCCCTTCCCTCCCTCCTCCCCCTCCTAAGGGGGCACACCCTTAACTGATCTATCCTTTCTCTCCCTGTGCTTACTTCTTTTCTAGCTCTTGTTTCTCTTTTCTCTTTGGTCTTTTCTCTTCTGTTGTGTGTTTGCCCTTATAGTATCTATGGCAAAGATTCTTAGTATTGTCGCAGCGTGGGGTCTTTCCTTCCCACGAGGCGGGGACT
Source organism: Calotriton arnoldi (assembly GCA_963921515.1). NCBI lineage: Eukaryota > Metazoa > Chordata > Amphibia > Caudata > Salamandridae > Calotriton > Calotriton arnoldi. The sequence goes on from CAWUFW010006468.1 coordinate 341,972, forward strand.
TCATATTTACTGGGCCCATGTTTGCTTAGACTCTTTCGGCTACCCAGATGGCGTGATATGTCATCCCTCTACTCTAAGATGCACTCTGATTCGGCTGATGTATTCTTGTTTCTCCCATGGTTTCCCCCTTGGCCCAGGTCCTAAGGTGTCGCCGCCAGTGACTTGGCAGGGCCCCATGTCTTAAGCTATATTTGAATGCCAGGACTTGTGGGGGAAAGGCTGTTCTGATGGGTCGATCTTGAGACAATACCATACTGTGTAACCTAGCCTATGATGTCATCTCGCCACTGTTTCTTCACGCTGTGACATGTATCTTATATCTGCTTGTACTTAATAAACAGATGTTAAACAAAAAGTCACTACAGGCTAAAAAAACTTCTAGTGGGCTAGGCTACCCAAGCTGCCTTATGAGTAGTGAAGACGGCAGGCTTCATTGCCATTTAAAATCTAAACATAAATGTTGCTGTGGGAGAAGGGGTCAAAGAAAGGTCAGGCCCTGGAACATAAACAGTGGTCGAAGTGGGGGGGAGGGGGACGGAGGGGCAGGACGTGCCTATACTTTTTTAATTTTAGAAAAAAAACAGTTCCCCTACTTTTTGTGAAATTAAATCCGTCCCGGGACCGTAAATTCGGAGAGCGGAAAAGCTCCAGCAGAAGTGTGAGGCAGGGGGTCTCAGGTGCTGGGAAACCCAAGGAGGGGCAGACAGCTAAACAAGCCTTCTTGCCAGGCGCCTACTTCCCTGAAAGAACTGTAAATGCACGCAACTGGTCAATCTGCAAATGTAAAGGGTACTTGGAAGCCAGTATTGGCTTTAATTGATGGTTTAACTTGAAGCTTTCTAATGACACATATTTATTCTTTTTGAGAGGTATTGTAAGGGAGCTACCAGCTAAGCTGTGAAGTGTGTGCTTTTAAAACACAGTTACAAAAAAACCCTTGCTTCTTGATGACACTTTTTTTTTTTGAGGGGTATTTTAAGGGAGCTACCAGTTAAGCTGTGAAGTGTGTGCTTTTAAAAGACAGGTATTAAAAAAAAATGCACTACGTACAGTCTGTAAAAATCTACATTTTGTAAACACTTTTTATCTTAAACCTTTTTGCTCATTTTGTAGCAGCGTATCTTATACTGTGTGTAATGCAAGTTTAAGATAATGACTTACATGTTCACAGTGGTTTCCGTCACAGACTGGGACCTCGTAGCACTAAACATACACAATTCCCTATTCTCCACTGCACCAATCAGGATTCAGTTCTGTGGCTCTCTGGTGCAGTGCTTTAACCAATAGAGGGTTCATAATGGATGATAGTGCTTTTCCCACTGATTAACATAACTTGTATTTAATTTTCATTAAAGCTGTGCGTTATTTTATATGTATTTACCTGAAGGTGAAAGACCGAAAAAATGTTACCGAACATTTTTTTTAACCATGCCTTTGACCACACCCCCACGCTTACTCACCCCCCATGTGCACAACATCACAGTTCCCATACTTAATGCACTTCGACCACTGAACATAATGCCCCTCTAACCCTACCCTGTGATGGCTATTTTTGGCTGTCTGCATTGTAATGCAGCTCCACCAGTTTGTAACTAGGCATAGAGCCCTGTCATTCTGACTGCTTGTTTTGCTTTAGGCATTTGTTGATTAGGTAGAGTAGGCTCTCATTTACTTATACACCTTGGCCTTAGCTGTCCCAGAAGACATGATAGTCTAATAGCTGCTAAAACAGAATGAAATTATTAACCATCCGGTGACTAACATAAAGCTTCACTCACTTGTGAAGGAGACAAAGCTGGGTGAACGTCTGTTGGTGTGTGTCTAGGAAAAGACTTTAGTGCGAGGAGGTTGGCATCACAAAAAAGACTAGCAGACACTGTGCCCTGCTGCCCGGCCTCTCCTCCTAACTCCTTCAGTCCACGAAGCGCCAACTCAAAAATGCAAGTGCTGGAGGATGGGTACTGTGGTTTATCTGCTAGTGTATGTGTGTGTGTGCGTGTGCATGTATAACCCACACTGTGAGTACCGGGTCGGTCCTCATAGCGTGGGTACACCCTGACAGAACCAGACAAACACTGTCATTGTGAGGACTGTTGCGTGTTAGGAGGACCGGTCCCTGCAGTGTTTAGGAACTTTCGAGTGAGTTTATCAAAAAACTAAAAGTGCAGTTATGTTTGCCTCGGTCTGCTTTATAACCTACCCTACTATCAAAGAGCGCATGGAGTTAGAATAGTAAATACACACTTCATGACAGTCAATGGGCAGTCCTCATAATAATAGGTATGTTATGGGGGGGGAGGGTGTGTGTGTGTGTGTGTGTGTGTGTGTGCACGCACGTGTGTGTCCTACTCTTTTACAGGTATACTTTAATTGGCTGGATGGTGTTTAGGAGGAGATGAAGGCTGGCCCCTCTCTTTGTTCTTGAGGAGTACCATGACCCGCATGTGGCCTCTTTATGTTTTGGTAGACGTATTTCTACAAGGCCACCCTGCCAGAGCTGCAATTGTTAGTGTAATTATGCCAGGGTCACAGGCCATGTATTACTTCGAGGGAAGATTCGGGGTCAAAGGTCACATGATGTCACTTCCTGTGAAGTCATTGAGTTCAGAGGGTATGTGATGTCAATTCTGCCACCCCTGGCATTGTGGCAAATCAATATCCAAGACAGTAAGATAAGTACGCAGCGCAAATGAATAGAGGATTCAGACAGATCAAACATAAAAAAGTAATTAACACTACAGCTATCTTCGGTATACATAATATTAATCAATGAGGTGCCTAACTAGCATTTTGTCAGTTCAAAACCTTTTCACAGTGCATAAGAAGTCATCAATGAATCTGTCCCTTACTACATTGATTTTGCCACAATGTGCAGGGATTGAGCCTGTCCAGCTTTGGACATTGGCTCTTCTGGTAGGATTACAGTGAATGCAACATCAGTCCCAACATCTGCCTTGGAACGCGAGTTCCATCTTGAAAAATCATAGGTTATTATTTACAGTTCTTAAAATTGAACTGGGTCATGACTGTCTGCAAAAGATGGAGCTCAGAGGCAGGAAGAAGGAGGTAACACAAGCCTGCAGTACATTCAGATTAGGATATTCATTCGCCTCCTAATCCATCTGTATCCTGACGGCACAGGGCCGGACTGGCCATAGCGGGCACCGGGCGTTTCCCCGGTAGGCCGCTAGGGTGGGGGCCGGTTTTGGGCCCCTGGGGTGCCATTTTTGTTACCGGGGGTCGGCAATATCGGCCCCCGGTAACAAAATCGCCCGAAACCGGCCCTCGCAAACTGCTCGGCCGCACTCCCCCTCACCCCAGGGGGGGCCTGCTGAGCAGTTTGCCTGGACCGGTTTCTGTTCCCAGTCCGGCCCTGGTGCTAGGGTGCCATGCTGATATTGCTGGCTGGAGAGGAACATGCTACCTTCGAGTGTATGAGGCAGCAAGGCCCACTCTGAGAGCATTGAGTTTTTAAATTAGGGAAGCACCTCACACTGACCAATCAAAAGCATTCAGTAGACCATCGCTCTGCCGTCGTGGTAACCAGGAGCATAGCCTCCATTGTTGCAGGAGCTGCAATGGCACTGAGTCCCATGGCCTGGCTGGCCCAGTAAATCTTGATTATTGCTGTATTTTTGTCATTCTAACAGCAGCATGGGGTCAATTTCCTCCCGTGCACTAGGGCCCATGACACACTGGCTGCGTAACTGGTGGCAACTAACTCCTGCGTGCAGGAGACCAAACTGTGGACTGGTGGTGACAGAATGGCGACCAGGGTAAAACCAGGGGAGTAGCTTGGTCAATATGATTGGGGGGTGTGAGCTTGAGATTTCCCAACAATCACATTGAGGCATCTTGTTAAAACATGCTATATGAGAAGCAGGACATGAAGGGGGCTTACCGGGCAGTGGAAAGAGAGAGGAGTGCAGATTGTTAGTGGTACTTAAAACGCAAAGTTTGTCAAACTAATCAACGTTTTTTAAGGCCTTCAAACCATAGAGGAGAGACACTGTGTGTGTTTTTTGTCATTGTGTGCATGTAAAAATCCCAAGTGAAATCCGACAGACACTTCACATTACCTGACTGAAAGCACTTGTATCTATTTACTACAGAATACATTTTTTAGGGGGGGGGGGCGTGTAACAACCCATGGGTAAAACTAAATAGTTTCTGGGAAGTAAATCCCTCTGCGAATTTCTCTTGTGCGTACATAACGTTTACTTCATTTATTTCAAGACTGAAATACTCGAGAAAGGGGCTAACACTGGCACAGCGTTTAGGAGCCCAGCTCGCATTTCCCAAGAAGTGAGAAAAGGCTACTTTAGCTTGTCTCGCTCCCCTGCATTACTCATGTGTGAACTTGAACTTGCTAGAGCGACGAGGTCAACTCGCACCTTTCTTGAGGCGCGTTGCCCTTGAACTTCGCCAGCAAGAAGGTAGAGAGCTAGGCTGACATCTTTCAGTCAGGCATGCCAGGCATTTTTTCACGGCGATGCTGAGGACCTTGAACTTAGCATTGGAGGTCCAAGCACTCATGCTGAGGAAGCTGCACGTCTTACTCTTTACCTGTGTCTTTAGAGCGCTCATCCAAAAAGAAATCATGACATATGTCCGCTACAGATCTTTTATGCTGCATTCGTTCTCTTGCATGTCTGACTTTCTCCATTAGACATGTTTATACATTTTTTTCAATAACATGCAACTGTTTTCCAGTGGAAATAAAGGTAATATATCAGAATACCAATGGCAAAAATATCACCTGACACAGGGGCGGACTGGTAACGCAAACCGGCCCTGGCAATTATGTTTGACCAGTAAAGGGGGGGGTGAAAAACACTGCAGCCGCTTTTGTTACAGCGGGCCGATACTGCTGCAAAACCGGCCCCCCGGTTACAAAAACGGCCCCCCAGTGGTCCAAAACCAGCCCTCACCCTGGCGGCCCACCGGGGAAATGCCTGGTGCCAGCTACAGCCAGCCCGGCCCTGACCTGACATAAATTTCATAGCCTAAATATAATTTACAAAAATATCGCTCTATTGGGTGTAGATTTTCTATTGTTATCTTTAATGTGGTGATATGTTCCTAAACCACATTTAGGACACAATATTTTGTCACATGATATGAAGGCTGTGGTATTTTAGTACCATGACAAATGTGCTTCGCTGGCTAGCTCGCATCTGTTGATGCGAAAGACACGTAGACAGAACACTAACCCTCTAATCCAGCGTCAATGGAACTATGCAAAAGGGAGAACCAAATTATTCAGCAAGGTTGACTAAGTTATGTGGGAAGAAAAGACAAATTATGTGGCATAAAGCGGCACATTATTACTTCATTATTTTGCCCATTATTACACTGCATGGGCAAAGATTTCACTTCATTAGTACCTGTTTAACAACAAAATGCAGCAATAAGCAACTGAAAGATTACTTTTAAACTTTAGGAAAGGGCCTTACACTGGGAGGAGGCACATGTTGCCACATTTTTAATTAAGTTTGATCTGTTTGAGCTAGAAACTATTTTTTTTTGTTAAACTCTGCAGATCATGCAGCAGATGGTGGATTATGTGGCAAATGCGGCAAATACATAATTATGCGAAAAAACAGAGCAGCCATAAAATCGCATATTTGCAGTGGCCCTGCCCATAATTCGCTCAGTGTAGGTACCACACGCACCCACATCCATGAGCTTTCCCTTGCCACAGGCCTGAAGAGAGGCATGGCTTCTCTCCACCGACTGCTGTAACAACTGTCCACAAAGCGATATGGGTGAAGTGGATACCCCTATGTACACTAACGATAGCTTGTGTGAATTAACAGAAATGTGACAATTGTATCCCAGGTGTTTACAGTTTTCCTGTGACTCTGGTTTAATCACAGAGTTTCAGGATGGTTTTATTTACTAGTACAAAGGTTACTTGGTTTATTTACTAGTCACAAAATGTATTAATTAAAATTAAGGGTGTCTATTTGGAAAATGCCCGGTGGTCTGGCAGACTGCCAGGTCAGTGGAGTGCATTGCCCCTAGCTGCCCAGTTGAAGACCACCTGCAACACTTAGGGCCTGATTACAAGCTTGGCGGTGCGGCACTGGGTCCGCCCCGCCACTGCACCACCAGGCCGGTGGTCGGGCCGCCCCACTGACCAGAGTGTTTCTCATATCTGGCAGGCTTCTTTTTTATGTTCCCACGGCAGTGTCTCAGAAAATGGGCACCGCAGTGGGAACACCAAAAGCAGTTCCTGTACGGCATAGACTGTAAAGTCCATGCCGCGCAGGAACTGGGGTGCATGCACACAGGGGGGCACATGTTGTGCCCCCCTGCATGCACCCCATGGCCCTGAGGCACAAGGGGGCCCTGTAGGCTCCCTTTGTGTCCTCTCGGCCATGGTTTTCATGGAGTAGGAACCGCCATGAAAACCGTGGTGGAGAGGAAACTCCGAATATGGTTGCCGGGACCATTGCGGTCCCGCCAAAGAACATTGCGGCCTCAAGGCCGCCGCAACACCGCTAGGGAATGGTGGTTCCCTGGCAGCTGCAGTGGGGCAATGGCAGTCCGACTGCCTTAATTGTAATAGGGAGGTTGGAAGACCGCCACTGCCACGCCCCCGTGAGTCTGGCTGTCCATGGACCGCAAGACTTGTAATCGAGCTCTTAGAGATTGCACCACCACAGCAGGGATCTTTTTTGCCAAAAGTGTTTCTGCTTTTGCAGCACAAGCCTTTTCAGGCAAAATAAAATGCGGCCGGCTGCCATGCTCTGCAGAGAGTAAGCATTTTTTTTTTTTTTTGCAGAAATAACCCCCATATTGGGTGGTTTATTTCTGCAAACCAAAAAATCTATGGCCCTGACTCACTGATAATTTTCTCTCAGCACGCAGGGGTCATTTCTGTTGTTTCCTGTTCAGGACTGTCATGCGTTCCCTTGCGGTCGTGATCAGAAAAAATGTACAATAGAAAGTCCCTACTAAATAGGGCAGATCTTTTGAAGTAAATTGACGGACAGACCTGTGAAGGACAGGCTGTCGGCCAAGGGTTTCCGCCAGCAGAGCAAGATGACGCTTCGCCAGTGGCAATCTGGTTCGTCACCCACCTCTAAATAGGACAGACGAATTAAGAGTTTACAGACAGAACATTTTCCACTTATGACAATTGCATCTGCCAAACTCTAAATAACCCTACTAGTCTTTTGATGGTGATTATTCGCCTACAAGAGAAAGAAGCTTTATCAGGCATTAAAACAGCACTCCGGAGACCCCCATCAGGATGGCCACTGGCTTCAACTACGCAAGATATGGGGTTCAAACAAATGATGAGGCTCTAGAAAAAATGCAACTTGTAATTAATGCTGAAACTGGCTCTATTTAAATTAGCCCTGAGGAAGCTCTAATTAGCGAAACATGCTGGCCAAGCTTATTCTATGAAGTACCACATATAAAAACACAAAAAAATGAATTGGAATGATCAAATATCAACTGTAGCTACTTCTTTAAGTATATAGCACGCGTGTGAACTGTAACACGATTTAGTTAGCAGCGAGACAATTGTCGGGTCTGTGCACTGTAATGGTGTGGTGCGTACGATAACAGAATACTATGAAAATGCAAGTGGTGTGGTGATTTTTTGTGGCATGTGTGAGTGACATAACATTAGTCTTACATCACCCCTTTATATGTCGAGCATCCGTGCAGCGTAGTGAAGTCAAATAAGTCCTTTTTAGGTCTCGCCTGAGCCAGCGCATGCGCTGCTCTGGCGAGACTTTTAGTAAGTGGGCTTCAAAAAGCCGACCACAGCTTTTTGTGTGGCCTAGAGCGTGCGGTTACGAGCACAGTAACGCGCACAGGCGCCATCTGGCTTTCCTCTCAGGGCCTTTAGCCGTCGCTCTTCCAGGCGCGCGCGCACCACTCGCAGGCTCACCTCCTGCTCCCCTCCTCTAGCCGTCGCTCTTCCAGGCGCGCGCGCGTCGCACCACTCGCAGGCTCACCTCCTGCTCCCCCTCTCAGTTAATAGTTAACTTTCGCGGCCGCTTGTGTTTTAGCGCTTGTTATTTATTAATGGCGCTCGGTGTGCTTCTAAAATTGTTTCTTGCCTTTGCGTCCAAGGCAGTCCCCTCCCCACCTCCGACACAGCATGGTTGAGCGCCTTCATTTATTTAATAACAGCACCGCTTGCAGACCCCTCCCACCTCCTGACACAGCATGGCAGTGAGCCTTTATTTATGTATTAACGGCGCCCATGTACTTCGAAATTATTTCTTGTCTTTCCTTCAAAGCAGACCCCTCCCACCTCAAAAACAGAATCGCCGAGCCTTTATTTATTTAATAACAGTGCCGCTTTCCTTTGGGGGTCGTCTGCTTGGAGTGCTGTTTATTGGATTGCCTCAAAAGCACGCCCCTCCCACCTCCCAATGCAGCACGCGCCTTTATTTATTTATCAACAGCCCCACTTTTACTTTTACATTTAAAGGATAGAGCTGAGAGCTGCGCTTCAAAACACAGCTTTATTTCTCCACAGCGACATGCAACTCCTCCCTTAGGTTGCTTCCCTTTAGCTCTCACTACAGAGGGGCAGTGGCTGCTGAGTTCCATCTGCTCCTTAATTGTTCTTGTTGATACATTCTTAAGATTCAATGGGTGGCGTGGCGTCCCCCCGCCAGCATCCCGTGCAAACAAGCTGCAGCCTGGGGCTCTGCCTACTGCTGCTCTGCGCACAGCACATAGGGACTGGAGCAGGGCTGCTGCTGCATTCCACAGCTACCAGTAAGTGCAGGACATCCTAACTTCCACGTACTCTGTAGCCCCAGTCTACCACCCCACCTCTGTGTGCATAAAGTGTGCATCCCGGCAGTGCTGTCTCAGACTGCTCACCCAGTCAGCCTATGTGTGGTGCCCTCAGTATTAACACAGGCATCCTCGCACATCCAACACTATAAAATATTGCCATTCAGGGTGGCGTCAATAGCTCTAAATCTCATTGTTATTCAACTAGACCCCATCCCAGTGGTGGCTGGTGACATTTGAAAGTGGTGGGGTGTAAAATTATTGGCATACTGCACCGCAGCGAGCGAGCGTAGCGTGCCCGAACAACCTAAGGGGGGGTTCGGGGGGGTTCTCCCCCCGAGAAAATTTTGACAAAAAAGAGTGGACAAATGGTGCATTTTCAAGCAAATTTGAGAAAGCAGGAAGGTTAATAAAGCAATTGTGAAAGTGCAGTTATTACATTAATAAAGAGATGTCATATAACATAGGTAGCTGCTTATTCAAGCTTTCTTTCACCCCATAGTCCAGCAGGGTCTTGATACAAGACAGATAAGAGAAAAAGCAGTGTGGTCCTCGACCAGGAAGACACTAATATTTCGTTGGTAAGAAGTCAAAGGATTGGTCAAATTGAAAACCTGAAATGCAATATGCAATCAAACAATTTGCAAGGTACATCTCATCTATGTTCAACAAGCCATGTTTTACCCATGATTGGAATTGTGAATCACCAAATAAACTGAGCCACTGCAATCAAAAGCAGAGGGCCTCCTCAAAAAGTATGCTCCTTAAGAGAGTTCTCTCATCTCATGTCCTCTCTATATTTTCTCTGGAAGTTGAAAACTCATCACATTCTACTGCACAAACCTGAACCCTTCTGCATATTCCAACACCAGAACTCATTCTTGGCCATTTAGTTTGGAGCCATTCATACCAGGAATACAGAAAATACCTTTAAATAGAGTAGAAGGTATTCCAAAACAAGGAGTGCTGAAATGTTGCTTAAGATAAGATGTACACACTAAGTACTATGGCCAAGAGCACGTAATGTTCAGTCAACAATAGGCTTAGGAAAAAACAACCATTCTGAGAGCACCTAGAGTCAAGATCCTTCACCTGAGACTGTGTTCCCAAAGATGTAGTGATATGTTAACAGTTGTAGCTAGACTTAAGGCCTTCTAACTGATGTACAAGGTGAAGGATCTTGACTGTAGGTGCTCTCAGAATGGTTGGTTTTTCCTAAGCCTATTGTTGACTCTTTCTTCCCCTCTCCCTTTGTCCTCTACACTGTCTCTATTTGTGCTTTTTTCCCTCACTTCCATTTGTCTATTTCATCACCTAGAGCTCAGTTCCTTTACTTTTCTCTCCTGGCATCCTCTTTCTATGCTACTTTTCTTTATTTGTTTCCGACTTTACTTTCTCTTTATTTACATATGTGCTTCGTTTACTTTCTCTGTTGCTCTCATTCAGATGATTTCTTTTTCTGTCTTGCGTTCTTTCTTGCTCTTTTTCTTTCTTCCCTCCTTTCTTGCCATCACACCTGTCCCATCTCTTTCTCACTACCCTTTCTTTCACTTCACTTTCTTCATCCCATCTTTACTATCCTCTCTTTCCCTTACTTCTATTTACCCCTTCTTTGTTTTTTTCCCTCTTCCCTTCTCTTTTCTGTTCCTTTCTTTCACAACTTTCTCATTTACACCCCTTCCTCCATCTATTTCTCTTTACCTTTTTCTTTCCCTTCACCCTTCTTTCCCACCATAGACCAATTCTTTGCTTACTTCCTTGTGCATTTCTTCCTCCCTACCTCCTTTATTTACACATGTTCTCCCTCCAGTTTATCTGTCACCCCTTCCCTCCTCCATCTTATCCCAACCCCACTTCTTCCCTTGTCCCTCTCATCTCCTTTTGCTCTCCCCTTCTGTCGTGTCCTCGCCTTCTTCTTTACCTCTAGCTCTCCCCTCTGCTTGCCATCTCGCTTTGCTTTCCCTCTCTTCAGCAGTTTTAATTTTCCAGGCAGTGCTCTGCGCCGGGTCAATCACAAGCATTGTTCTTCCCTATTGTTACGGCAGCCCTCGCGCCCAGGCAGCGGGCTGCAGACCCAATCAGCTGCTCTATGGATTAACCATCCTTGTTTACTGCTGGGGACCATTGATCAACTAAATGGCTTTATGTTAATGAAGGAGCTTTTTCACGTTCATTTTTCTTAGCCAGGCCCTGAAAGCCTCTGACAAGTTCTGCAAGCCGCATTTTTTAAAGGCACAGCTACCTGTTCTTTCATCTTCCCGGGCAGCGGGGGCTCCCACAGAAGTGCCCACTGCAAGTGTGGCGAGCAGCACTGACAAAACAGCAACATTGGGGTTATGCACAAACATTTGCAATGCATTCTCCGCCATAACTACACAAGTAAACATAGAGGCGTAAGTGGCACATTTAAGGCGATCGTGTACTTAACGATGGTTTCAACTGGGAGTCACCCAGTTCAGGAGCTCAACTCACAAAAGGCATTTCTCATTATGCATAGTAATTCCTCCTGTACAATTCACATAGCTGTAGGTGTAGATCTACACCTACTCTGCTGTCCATTTCATGTGCAGAGTTTTCAATCAGCAGTGCACAGAACTACGCACACCTAATTTTAGCACTAAGTCACACATTGCCACTTACAGATACTGCAAGCGAATCACATAGAAATCATTGGAGGCAGGGAATACCACTACCAGCACAAGCCCAACACCTACAAAAATGTCTGTATCAATATGCATACACCCAACTATATATAATATTTAAAGATATTAGAAATATGCCAAAAAAATAAGATAAAATAATTTAAATGAATGTTCAAAAAATGGCTATATGTGAACAAATGACAGAAAAAGCGATGAGCAGAAATATTTAGAAGGAAAATAAAATATCGTTTAAATGCATGAGCCAAAGCCTGCAGAGCTTTTTACATTAAATGATCCACTTTATATGTCATTTCTGATTTGATTGGCATCCGGATGAGTCCACGTAAATAGGTGAAACCTGCTCCCGGAACTTAATGGTTGCTCCTTAGATGAGCGCCACACTTCAGCAGAAACCAAGCGATGACAGCTCAAGGATGGTTCTTAGTGCCGTCTGGGGAGGGCGGAAGCAATAATCGGGAGTGGCATACATGCCCTAATGGCTAGTTTAATGGAAGAGGTTTGAAGTAGTGCTTTATTAATAAAATGACAATCAGAAACTGTCCGAGGTTGACTATTCGATCGATCCTCGCGCATGTTAGCAAATTAAAAGTTCCAGTAATGCATATCAGTTTAAATCCCGTTACCTGAGAGGGCAGTGAAATAATATGAGAAAAGCTAGGCACGGAGGCAGCCTCTGTGTTCATGAGATAAACATTATTAATAAGGAAATAATAAAACATGATAAGTATTGCATTTCTACAAACTTTCCGGTAATGTCAAGGACATTGGAGGAAACTATTTTAATTGCTGGAACAATGCCTTGCCCAACAGAAGGTAACATTTTCTGAGGCAATTTTCTCTTCAAAGGCCAGAAGTCCAAACTCCTGCGCAACTTAATTTGTGGTCCAATTAAACGTAGCTGCACCGAATAGTGAATCTTTAATCCAGTATCAGACAGTATGTTATCGTATGTTATGTTGAGGTTTATGTAGAGTGCTTGGTTACTCCATTCGGAGTGCCCTGTCTTCCCCCAACCACCTCCACCCCCTCACACACCACCAGGCACCGCCTTGAAATAAGGCATTTATTGTTGGCTGAAAAAACACGTTTTGAGCTTTTTTCGATTGGTGGTTTCAGAGCCTTGTGATCTCAGTCCAGAAGGGAGGGAGTGCCTGCTTGCTTCCTCCACACAGGAGCAGGCGCAGCATCACGAGCCTGGGTTGGCCAGCAGACTTCCGTGAAAGCCTCTCAAAATGTACTGGGATAGTGGGAGACAAGCCACAGTTTCACCACAAGCGGCACATGGTGAAAGGGACGTTGTGGTCACGTGCAGTGGGCCAAGAGGTGCCCTCAGCAACTAGTGCTACTGTGATGCGTTTGTGCATCCTTCACAGGTCACTAGGAGAGAGACGAGCCCCTTTGTGCCCCTGTCCCCAAGCAGCTCACAAGGTCGTGCAATGTGTGAGTGTGACCCAGAGTGTCCGATGTGACTTGCAGTGCACATCGGGGCACTGGAAATGAGGAATTTTCAAACCTAAGGCCATCCTCGCTGGCGTTGGCAAAATTAGGTCCCTCAGTGCACTCCCCTTAGGTCTGACCTTCACTTGTAAGTTCTTTAGTAGTTTAAAAAAAAAATGCTTTCAAGTAGCATTCAGTATGATGTTTATCCAATATATAGAACATGCTTTGGTGCGTTTCAAAACAAATAGTTCGTAGGGAAGATGTCATGCTCGTCAATTATGTATTGCACCCAATGGGACCTTTTTTTAAATGTACTATGCAAATGTATTACAAACAGCATGTATTACTGATCAGTAATGCAATCTTCTGCACACATGTATTCATCACTTAACTTTCTACCTCTTGGCCTGTCCTGTGAACCCTTGGTTGGGACACTAAGACTGAAACACCATTACCAGTTATGAATTAATTTCCCTATTCTGTTGAGCAAGATGGTCTCAAATGCCACATTGCGTTTTACTGATTTTATGTAACTCACCGTCATCGTGGAACTTTGCACCTAAAGCAGAGTTTCTAATTTTGCTAGAGTGTGCCTGGTGTACATGGGAAACAAGCATTTTCAAAGCCAGAAGGTTTGGCCTTATCTTTGCCAATGCCAGCGGCCACTGGTTAACAGTTAAGTATTTCAAAAGCATCCAAAGATGACTTCTTACGCATGCATGCATGCGCGGGCAGCTTTCATTAGGTGTTTTTTTCAAGACTACTGTTTTTTTACCATTTCAAGACGGCTGATACATTGGACGCTTGTCAGCTAACTTGGAAGAGTAAAGCATGATAAAGTACTGGAAAAACATTCCTGGTCACCTGTGCATTTGGATAAACACACATGAGCCAGTCTTCTTATTTTTGTTTGTTTTGTTGAACTTATGGTGAAAATGATTCCAAGAGGGCTGCCGGTGTACAGGCATGCACAGGTGGTCATTGTGGAATTATTTTGCTTATCCTATGTCAAAAGCAATTCAAACATGGCCATCCATGCATGCACATGCAATGATTTTTTGTTGTTGTTGTTTTTCATTATTTCTCATTGTTTATTGTTTAAAGATGACCCATATGTTCACATGCAAACTTCAGGCAACAGCAGTGCAAGTTTTGTTTCCTCACTTAATTGGTATATGATGGCTGTGGCAAAGCAAGCTCTCCACTCTCACAGAAGGCAGTAAATGCAACCGTCCATTCCGAGAGCAGATCCAGCGGGGCACATAAATACAAAGTTTTGCCAGTCACAATAGGTCATTGTTATTAGGAGCAAATCAGTCACAGGGTAAGTAACTATGCTGTATTCAGGTGCACAGGTAGCAGCTTCTTTGAAACATTTTTGAATGCGAGTAGCAGCGGGTTGCTGTGCAATCCCGGCATCGGTACTGCACCTCCTCAAAATGTTGAGGGCTGGCAGTGAATGTAATACTGCTCGATTTCTTTATCTCAGAAGGATGAAAGACTGAATCTTCCTGTAAAATGTGAACTTCTGACTAGCAGGATACACCATAAGACAGCAGCAAAGTCTTAACTCGCCGAGACACCTTGCAAACCTCTATTTAAGGATGTTGCACTTTTTCAATGAGTTTCTGCTGCTTTTTTCTGCACTCTCAAATATGTTCCACACACGTGAAGAGAAGGGCTGCATTTTGAGCTATGTTGATAATGCGGTGGAGAAGTATTTTAGTTTTACCTCAATGAATCAACGCCTATCCTGCTGCTTTCGAATTTAAAGCGGATCAAACACAGCTGTGTGATGTGCAAACTCACCAATTATCGCATCTGGTAGAAATCTGTTTACCGCGTTTCGTATTTATTGAACTGCAGTATAATGACTTTAAAGTTTACAAAGAATAGATTTACAAATTTTAAAAGAACTCCAACTTGCGAAACTATCTGTTACCGCAGAACGAACGAACAGAGAGCAAGAAGTTTTGAAAACGCCTGATTACAACGATCCATAACGGTGGGATCTTCAAAAGACTTTTCCTTACCTGGCCTGAAAACAAACGAATCATTGTAGAACAATAGTTGATAACACAAGGGGATGATTTCGCTGTCGGATGCTTTCCTACAATTGATGTACCACCGATCTTCCGTCACTCGGAGCTGAACATGTCTTGCAGTTTATCAAGTTGATAAGGCTGTGTCTTTACTGAGGGAAGGCCCCAGTGTGCGCTTATCTCATTATTACTGAGAGGGTGGGCCCTTGTTTGGGCTATTTCTGCTCACTAATAGTAGAATATTTATAACGAGGGGCTCTGGGCCTCTCTCCGGCCTGTCACAGTTTAGAATCTACATTTTCACCTGACGTTAACAGGAAGAAATGGCGTACCAGAAATCGGACAAGGTGCGTGATATTTTGTTCATAAGCTGGGTGTTTGTATGCAAACATTACGATGTGCATGGAAGATGTCATGGAAACGTTCGTAGTACTCCGTGCAAGTAACGAGACTGGTCTGTGGTAACGAGAAACGGTTCTACGGGTTTTTTCTTTCTATTTTTTGAGTTTTATATAGCGCGAACTCGATCCGAAGGTATCTGAGCTTTACTTGAGCACCAGTTGTGTTACAGACAGACACATTCATTTTGTTGGGCAGGGGAGATTAAGTGATTTGCCGAGAATCGCAGGATGTTTACTGTCCCTGCCGAGACTCATACCCGTTCCCTAACTTCAAGGTTCCCAGCTCTAGCCGTTAGGCCACATCGTATATTGTGTACTTTATCATGTATTATGTTACATTTAACAGTAGCTATTTTACATTTGGCACACATCACCCCAACTCTAACAGATGGGATATCGAATGTCAGAGGTCACTCACCAGAGAGCCCTTTCTGTTCAGCCAACAGCTCACTAAATAACAGGGACCCTTTATTAGGCCGCATCGGGCTTAAAACTGAGATGGTGCATTCATTTATGCAATAGGCGGATAAAAAGCTACTTCATGGCAATTTTCAAGATGCTCTTAAAAAAACAAGAAAGTAAATGTTCTCTTGCCAAATATTTGAGAATCGGCTCTGCGTTAGTTTGATTACTTGGAGGTGAAACCTCTCCCAGTCTAACGCATCATAAATATTCCAAGCAATGTTGTCAAAAAGGTCTGGCATTTGCATTGTGTAGTAACGAGCTTGAGGCAAAGACAAACTGGTAAGATGTTTATTTAGGCAATAAACGCCAACTACTAACTCATAACTGCCAGTCGCGGCTCACGCGCGGGGGGGGGGTGCCGGGGTTCCGGGGGATTTTTTAACTAAAAAAAGAAAATCCACCTGAGCTGAGCAGGTCCGCCGTCCGCGCCGCCTCGGGTCCGACTCCGTTTGCGCATAGCCCCTCTCAGCCAGCGCCAGGATTGGCTTAGGGCACGGTTACCTCTCGCCTGCCTGCCCATTAGGAGACCAAGGTTTGAGCCTTTGCTCAACCCTCGCTCTCCTAATGGGCATGCGCAAGCCAGTGCACAAACAAGTGCGCATGACTGGGCACGGCGCGAAAATTCGGTGCCCTTCCCCACTCATGCGCACTTGTGCTGCAGTGCTGCCTGCTGCCCCTGGTCCCTCTGACAATCATGTCAGTCAACATGACGCAGGACCGCCCACCCCCTTCAGACTCTGAAGGGGGTGGGCGGTCCGACGTCATGCTGACTGACATGATTGTCAGTTCTCCCTCGGCGTCTTTGAACTTAAGTAAACTGATTCAGTTTACTTAGGTTCAAAGACGCCGAGGGAGCTGCGGGCGGGGGGGCTACGCCCCAACGCCCCAATGGACGCACCGCATGATGCTTTCGTAGAAAACATACAAACACAGCGGCAATCTGTCTATGCTTCCTGATTTTAAGCCGTTTCCTCTATGTTTTCGTTAAATTTTCAAACTAATATAATTTTGTGTGTCTACGCCATAGCTTTCGTCCCCGGGCTAAGTCATTATCACACCGGTCTCCTTTTAAACCGCTTTTAATCCCCCGAAGGATGCTTATCTCACTGCCATGCAAATACTTAAGCTTTGCCTGAGGGAGACACATTACAAGCTCAAAAACACTGTGTTAAAAAGATCTCAACTGCAGGACCGAGGCATGCTCTCAGTGAGGCTTTCAATTCAGTTCCAAAGTCAGCTGCTTTACCTGTTACATTACAGCACTGCAATAAAAACAAGCATTTGCAATGCAATAGGTCTCGCATTTACGCAAGTTTAAGCTATTGGCATTGTAAATGACAATGCATTTTATTTATGTTTCAAAAACCAAAACATAAATAAAAGGCTTTGTCATTTACAATGCCAATAGCTCAAACTAATGTAAATGCGAGACCTGTTGCATTGCTAATTAATTGTTTGGTTTGTGTGCCTCAGTAAATTCCTTACTTTTCATTGGTAAATCATGGCCATTTGTCCCTCCCTTTTGATGTGTGTTCCATCCCATGGCGACTGACCATGTCACAGGTTTTTTTTTGCTTCTCGCCTTTTAGGATAACTGGCCAACAATTTTTTCCGATTGCCTGGGCTTGTGTGTTTGGAATGTTGTTGGTTTGCTTTCGGAGGCAAACGCGTGCAGCTGATGTTTTCAACCACACATGTTTTTTTAACTTCAGAAACACACTTGTTACTTGACTTCGCCTTTGGGACCTTATAAGTGTTTAACCATGCAACAGTTAATGTTGTTGCACCAAGGATATTGTGCTGCATAACTAAATACTTATAAGGTCCCAAAAGCGAGACATATTGGCTATGCCAATGCTTGTTTTCATAGCCCTTAGTGTAACATTTTTCGGTTTACATATACTGGAAATAAAGTGTTTTCAAAGAAACACAAATGTCTAAGCCACACAAAGAAAAACAAATGAATACATCAAACATTAGAAGTAATGCCCGGCTCCAAGGTGCTACATTTTCGAAAAATACTCATCATCAAACCTGGGGCAACTTTTCCCCATAGCCTGCTGCTGAAATTCGCATTGCATAAGTGCGGATGTGCACCATCGTGCACTGGGCACCATGCGCGTGCAACATATTCCTTTACGGACCATGTAGCATGCAAGCACATCAGCATTCGTGAAGCAGCATGTATGTGCCTCCAAATCCACCTTGCAACATGTGGCTGTTCTTTCAAAAAAAGGGGGGGGAAATTACAAAAAACAAGCAAAAGCAAAAATACAATATGCAGAGATAACACCTTTATTTAGCTGACACGTATTTTTTTTTAGCAAGCTTGCTTGTGAAACAGATTTAACTAATTTCCATTTGCTACTACGGCTTTTTTGACTGCCTTATGAAATGTTGTGATTTTGACTCAGGGATATGACTTGTCCTGTTCCCTATTGCCCCAGACTGGTTCCATTGTGTAACGATAGTTTGCCCATAATTATAGTAAATGATATGTGCTGTGCTCCGTGCATGAGGGAACGAGAAATTATGCTTTAAGTGGTTGAAACAGCAACAGTGTAAATGCTGACTTCCCTGTCTATCAATCCAAGTATTCAGTGGGAAGCATTCAGTGGGAAGCAGACAAAAGAGGGCGGGGGAGTCGCGCAGCCTACAGTCAGCGGGACCTCTCTTTATTGCTTGCACAGAATCCATTTCCTCAGAGGGGCCCTCATCACGCCGCGCATTCATAAGCTTAAAACGCAGTGGAGAGCTGAAATGAACATAAGAGTGTAGCAGATGACTGTTTCTTGCCAGGCCTTCTCTGAATGACTGCTGTCAGGCTGGCTGACCTGCACGTGGAGCCGCTTCCGCCCTGCTTTGCACGCGCTCGATTGGCAGCCATCATTGGTTTAGTTTCAGATTTCGTCACAGTTTTAGAATGTAGTCCAACGCGGGCTCTCAAAGCCAGATTCACGTTAGATTTTGAGAATGCCACTGTCTGGCTAAATGAGTCAAATTTGGAATTGTATGAAAATGTATCTGCGGTGGCCTTATTCAAAATCTGGCTTTGTCAAGGCCTGAGGCCTGCCTGTGTCACGAGGGACGTATTAAGTCAAGTCAAGTATACTTTTATTGGATTTAGTAAAAAATCATAAAAGAGTGGGAAAACCACCATTAAAGAAGAATACATTCAATGTACATTTTAGAAACAAGGGCCCCTGCAGCCACTGAGGCGCAGGTGGCCCCCAAACCTTCCAAGGGGCCCCAAACCCTTCAGAGCCTATGTTTAGGCCTCGGGCGGAATTGAGTCCCTCGATTCCGCCCGAGGCCTAAACATACGTGTGAGATGTGGGAGACCTGGCGAGCGAGCCCCTTTTCACATTCTGATAGGGGTGGAGGCCATTATTTTTACATTAGGCCACTGTGTGCCACCGCTGAACTGAACTCAGGCATCAGCAGTGCACAATCCATGTTCACTTTCTCACTGGAACGTCACTATTTGCAGCAAGTATCTTCGGTGTGATTTCTTATGCACATGGAGTTTCTCAAGTGTGTACAAACCCGATGTTTCTCAGAAGTATTGGATAACTGCGACCTACAGGTTTCACACAGCTTTCGGCAGTAGAGTGTGAACTCAGTAAGCTGTCCCTGAAGGGTTGCCCACCCCCGCGCACCTCTGTGTTTTTACTGACTAGTGTGAGAAAAATAAGAATACGTCTTGTCTGAGAGTAAACTGCAGCGAACTAAGTGCTTGGATGCTTTGTCAAACGACTTTATTTATTTGCCCTTTTCATGATAAAAAAATATTTAACATTCATGTTGTGATTTTAAATCGAAATAAAGATTTTTGACTGATTGACTGACATTCAGAATCTATGCTGCCCAGGAGAAACCAAAGGTTCTCGAACCCTCTTGTTTAGGGTCAGAGACCCCCACGGGGCTTTTGCTGCGTTCGGTATAAATAAGATTGTTTCCAGACACGCTATGCCTGCGCCCCTTGTTCACCCCTTCCCTCGCCGTCACCGTACACCCCTCTATGCGCCCGGAGCCCCATACCCCTCTTTCCGCCGCCACCTCTCTTCTGCTGCTGCTGCTGCTTGTGGAATGAATGACGGAGCGCAGACCAGGCCCAAGTGTAGCTGAGGCCCGCACGCTGCCCCCTCGCCTCATAGCAGCACTCTTCTAGGATTTCAAAGGTAAAACCCCCCGTATGTATGCGGTTGAGAAGGGGGTGTGGGTGGAGGGGCTATGGGGGAAGTGCGCCGAGGAACTCAGTTCTTTCTCTGTATAAAGCCCGCAGGCCCACGTCTTCTTCGTGTGCCCTTTGAACAGGCTAGACGCCTCCGGGCACAGGAGACGAGCAGGTGAAATCACTGCCTTCAAAGAGAGACTTCAGTTGTAAAGTGCTTTGAGGAACAGTAAAAAATGGCTGTAAAGAGGTAGGCAGGATTAGTGTGTACATTTCGATGTTTTATTTTGGTGTGTGGACGACTTTGAGGGCTCCTGCTTATGAAGAGGATTTATAATTTTTAAGTCTCGCAGGGCTGTGTGCAAAACATATTATTACCGATGCTTTAAGTTACACAAAGAGCGTGCTATGGCTCCACTCAGAGCAGCATCCCTCACCTAATTCTGTTGGCTGTTAGGTGCAGCATTCCTCCTCATGCACAGCCACCTTGCCTCCTGGCTGCCCCTGAGGACTGTCCCACATTCCCAACGACCTTCTGATAGGCGGCACATCGCGACTGTGGCTTTCTTCGCAAAACTGGGGGGATACTTGGACCATTCACATTCCTTTTTGATTAAGAAAGTCCTGAAGGGATGGGAAAGTTGGAAGGTTCTACCCCGGACCAAAGGCGCCCATAGATGGAGATAAACTGGGAAGGATCATAGGGGTCTTGGACAAAGTATGCAGGTCTGACTATGAGCAACCTTGTTTACAGCAGCCTTTTCTCTCGCATTTCATGGGGCTTTTAGGGACCCTGAAATTGTGGCAAGATCTAAGCAAGACCCTGGAATTATACTCAGCCATATCTCCTGGCTAGGAGACAATTTAGTAGTCACCATACCACGCTCCAAGACAGATCACCTTAGGAAAGGGGATCAAGTGATCTTGAGGAGAGCGGGTGAGTTTTTAAGGTGTCCAGTGGCGGCACTATATGCATTCTCGCAGATATGTCATAGGGTGGCATCTGCTCCACTATGAGTCCATGATACGGGTGTCCCAACCACAAAGTACCAGTTCACTCACTCAGGTTCTGCTCAAAGCTCTTCAGGCGGCAAACTTCCAGGGTACTTTCATCACACATTCCTTTAGGACACATGCAGCAACGTCCGTAGTAAGTGCAGTGCTTAACACGGATGTGGTCAAGAGGATTGGCAGGTGGAAGTCGGACTGCTATAAATGCTATGTGCACCTCAATATGATGTAGGCACAGGGGCTGTCATGGGACTGGGTAAGTAATGAAAATGTTTTTTATCCTCTATGTTTGCATTAGGCACATGGCTACGCCAGTGTGTGGGTCCTTGGTCATTTCTTGGTGCGCCTAGTGAAGTCAACTTTTGTCCGGAGTAGTTTACGCAGATGAGCAGCTGACACAGGTATTCCGTTCCAATGGACTGGTAGGGGCAGTCTTCGTTTGGATGGCCTACGCCAGCTCACCGAGGAGGTTGCAAGCCGGGGACTACAGCCACAAGCATTCATCATTCTTCATTTAGGTGGCAACTGTTTGTCTGTTGTGGGCAGAAGAACCCTATTGAAGACCTTATTGGTTGAAATTGCATGATTGGCTAGGAGATGTCCAGGCGCAGTCATAGCATTGTCTCACATCATCTGAGGGTAGTCTGGAAGCTAGGAAGGTCCTCGAAGGGCCTCAGCAAATCAGTCAGGCATTTCAACAGCAGATTAAAACGATTGCTCAGCACAGAGTGGGTAAAGACAATTTCTCATGGTTGCCTTAGTTGGGAGGCACTATTTCACAAGGATGGGGGTCCATCTCTTCACTCAGGGTAATGAGGTGTTAGTCGAGAACTTGGTGGCCTTCGAAAGGCAGCATTTCTCACATCGTGAGATGACCGAACCTAGGAGGAGTAATGGTTGATCGGGGAACCAACCATTACTGTGGCAAGTGAGGACCCATGTTTGTCCACTAAACAAGGGGACAACTTTGTGCGTCATGGATATAAATGCAGGTAAATTCAAGATGCAATTGTTTTTTAATTCTTTTTACTTCAGCTACATGCTATTGTCTATAGTCCTACAGTACACTTCATTACATGGCCCTATGGATGTGTGGGGGGGTGCTGTGCCAGGGGACCAAGGTATGGCCCAGTTGCCCAGGCTCATCTCCTGATTGGGTGGCAGCGGGTATCCTTTTATTGGGTTGCTCTGGTATGGTTGTTTTGGGGGACCGCTTCCCTGCTAGTACTAGCTCCCTCTGTCCTGAGGGAGCAGTGAATTTGCCTTGTTAAAGATAATTTGTTGAGGGAACTGTAAAATGTACCCAGGGCCAAGACAATTGAATTATGCGATACCACAAGGACCTGGGGGTGGTCAACCATGACTGTGAATGAAATGTGAGAATATGTTGGTAGGAGATTTTTCATATTACTCTAAAATTAAGACCATGTAAATTTTGTACATAGAGTAAAAATGACTGTCAATGAAGGTAACAGTAGAATTTGAATGTCTTGTTTATGAAGTGTAATAAATATGTCCGAGGAATTTGTAGATTCTCTAATGCAAGAATGGAGGTTGATATTGCATTATTTAGAGGGTACCGCTTTTGTTTGTGGAGTACAATGTTTGTCCTCATTCCAATCTGACCGTTTCACTAGAGTCCCTCACCTGTTTGATTGTACCAGTCTTGTCTTTTTTGGGACCTCTCCTGGGTGCATTAGTGCTGCCTCCCAATCGATATCCTCTATTTCCCCAAGGTCATCTTCCCATCTTGTCCCAAGATGTACTCGTTTGTCTTGCATATTATTAATAAGAGTTTTATATATGGAAGAACCAGCCCCTCTGCCCGAGGTGCCATACTTGAGAATCTCTGACCACATCAGGTTTTCTGTTTGTAGTGCATGTCTAAATTGCATCCTGATTGCTGTGAGCTAAGTCATACTTTTGTTGTAGACTTGAGAAGGGTCCAATTGCGTCTTTCTTTAGGAGATACTCACTTTTGATATTCTAATACTATCCCATACCTTAAATCCCTTTATTTAGTGACTCCCATGAGTATTTTACCTTCCCAAAGGGGTGCTTCTTTGTAATTTTGTGTGTCCAATTGAGGCATCTTGTGGCTTTTTCCCAACCCATTAGTACCACCAATGTGGCTGGTAGAAGTTGTGTTTTACTTTTGCTGCCACGCAAGTAATGAAGAAATGTCGGCTTGACCAGCATCTATCTTTCCAGTCTGAAGGCCATTTCATATCCAGTCATTGATAGTCATAAGTTGTCCCGCCCAATAATATGGTCTGATATCAGGAAGGGCGATCCTGTCATTATAGTGGCTTCTAGTTAGGGTCTTCAGTGCTAGGAGCAGGGAATATCTGGTTGTGGATGAAAGAGGCATGAGGTGGAATCAAAACTAGCATTTGGTGCCATCACTCAGTACCAACAGCCACAGGCTTATGAGCAATCTTTGGGCACCGTCAGAACTTTGCGCACCAGCACTTATTCTTTTGCAAATTAAGCAGTTTATCCCAAGTGAGAATGCCCAGGCATCTTCTGATGGTGCAGATAGAAATGTAATCCTGGAGGATGGGAGTAGTCCAAAGCTAACTGCAGGTTAGGCAAATAGTAATGTGGCCAGTGTGTTATGGGCTCTAGTCAAGGAAGGAAATGGGCCCCCTGGCCAGGGTCGGACTGGGACAAAGAGGCCTGGACACCAAAATAAAAGTGGCCCTTGTTAGCCAACCAGATAGCTTCAAAAGTGGCCTATGTTTGGAATTCAGGCAAGTTTTGAACTTGTAAAGGCACACTGCATGGGTATTTTGCAAGGTTTGGGACACTGCATGCATTTGTGTTTACAGCAGACAATGTTTGTGGTAGTATCAGGGAAATCAACAGTAAAAACTGGCCCGCCTAGCCATAAAACAGGCCCACAAACTGCTAAAAAACAGCCCATTAACTGATCTGTCAGACCAGCCCAGTGGGCACTGTTTGAACGTCCTATAGGCAGGGCCACTGGAATTATGCAACTGTGCGGCCGCTGCGATTTTCGCATAATTATAGATTTGCTGCATTTGCCACATAACCCATCATCTGCACATAATCTGCAGATTTTAAGAAAAACAATTGTTTCTAGCTCAAATGTGTCAAAAGTTACTAAAAATGCAGCGTCACATGTTGATGTGCAGTGGAAGGCCCTTTGCAAAGCTGTACTGATCACCTTTCTGTTGCTTATTGCTATATTTGGGTGTTAAACTGGTACTAATGAGGTGCAACCAATGCCAATACAGTGTTACCAAGTTTAAAAATGAAGAAATAATGTAGTAACACTATTACAAAATCTTGCCGCATTATGCCGCATAATTTGGCTTTTCTTGCTGCATAATTTACTCAGCCCTGCTGCATAATTTGGCCTTCTCTTATCACATAATTCCAGTGGCCCTGCCCATAGGCCAGTCTGGCTCTGCCATTGTTTGACCTGTGTAATACAGCAATATTCAGGTTTCAGTGGGCCCCTCAGGCCTCAGGGCCCCGATGCCATGGCACTTGTACCAATGAAAGCTACGCCCCTGTATCAAGAACAAAGACACACACACCTGAACAGAAGCCCATCTGAATGAGCATGACAAACACAATAGACGCACCCACATTGCACGTGCACACGTGCCTAGTGCACGGTAAGTTATGTCAAAAGTCAGAAGATGACCTTTTGACCACAGAGTGTAAGGGTCAGCCTGCGAGGGGGTAGGCTTTAACACACTTGTGACGGAGGTCCACTTCTTCAAGGGGCTACTATTTTTAAGGCCTTTCCACGGCTGTGAGATGTCAGAAATTTAAGGCACCTTCATTTTGTTGTTACAGAGTTAAGATGAAACACCTTAAGTGGACATTCTTGGAAGTCCAGGAGGATCTGAAAAATAAGGTCTCAGAACGGAAAAAAATCGATTTATTCTGAAATAATGACAGCGGAGGCCTCATGAACATCCAGTGGTCATTTCGTTTGGAGTCTCACAATAAATATCAAACTGCATTTCTTCGAATGTGCGGTCTTGCCCGGGGAAGGCTAGGCCTCTAAAAATACACACGGTAGATTTGAGGGCTGACGCTCCTCTTTAATCGCCAAGAAATCGATTTATCTTGCAAGTTGCAATACTCCTTGGCTGGCATCTGCAGGCGTCGACGGCTTCCCCCGCCAGTGCCTCCGCGTGCCACGGGGGTAGAGAGCAGAGAATCAAGAATGAGAATATTGTAACTCCTGCCGGCTGCCTCGCCAGCTTTGTCCTGTCCGTGGAAAAGACGGTCCTGAGATCTGCACCAATGTAACGTGCATGTGAGTTTGGAGTCAGTGCTGCTGTAAAAAGCAAACCAGCATTTGCAATGCAATAGGTCTCGCAGTTACGAGAGTTTCAGCTATTGGCATTGTAAATAACAATGCCTTTTATTTATGTTTTTAAAACAAAAACAAAAATAAAAGCCATTATTATTTGCAATGTCAATAGCTCAAACTCGCGTAAATGCGAGACCTATTGCATTGCAAATGCTCGTTGTGGATGTAAGCGGCAAGAAGCGCTAGCAGTTAGTGCGCGCAAAGTGACCTTGTGAGATGTAGACGCCACAGTCATTAATGTGAATGGTCTTAATGACTTATCCTTGAGGTTATGACGAGTGACAATAACTAACGTTATCACTGAAAATATCTTCGTGTCTTTGTTATTGTTTGCTGGGAATCAACATGTACTTAGTATGAGTAATTTTCTCTGCTGTGCGTATGTATATCTTATGAGGTCCCCAGGGTTTCTTGGACGAGCAGTGCTGCGTGCCGGCAAACACAGCAACTCTTCAAAAGAGTTCATTTCGGACTGCGGACCCCCGCTTAGTTAAATAGGAGTTCATTATTATTCCGAGACACCTGCATATTAAGCCACTGTTTAGACCGAGTTTTTCATCAAAGAAACGGAGGCTTCTGTGCTTCAGAAGGCGAGGCATGCACCCCTGCCCCATTCCCGTGATCCCGACCACACACACCATAAATCTGACCCTCGTGTTAGACGGTAGTTCATTCCGCCTCCATCCTCGGGGGCAAAGCATCCAGCCTCGTAACCCGTTTCACGAGACAGCACTGAGTGAAATGTAATTTCCTTGTTAAAAGTTTCTGTCCTCCCACTAGTAGGCTGGACATGTGCCACCACCCTCCATGCGCCTGGCAAGCAACCCTCCGGAAACAAAGCCAGCAAAACATATGAGTAGGCATGTTTTGGCTGACCAGATATTTCTGTGTGAGGCGGGGGGGTACCGTGTAACTTTGGGCTTGGTCACGTGCTGGGCGAGGCATGCAGTTTCTGTAGTGCGACTCTGGCTCCGCCTGGGTCCAGTTTCGGTGGTGTACACATTGCAGGGAGAGGAGCAGCAGTTGTGCTGAGACATGGAAAACATGTGTCAGTGCAACTTTGATCTATGAAAAACATGTGTCATTGTAAAGTAGTAAGTGAATTAGTGTGTGATAGAAAGGTGCGCTGAAACCCGGTTTCAATGGTGCTTGAAGCTACGGCCGTCAATGCGCTAGTAACATTCATTTACATTTTCTCTGGCATATATGACACCAAAAAAAGCTCGCATGTATACTTTGGCGTATAAAACCGCTGATATACCGGTGAGGATTTACCTTTGTTCTCTATACTTCAGGAGTCGCCGAAGTGAATGCCACTGGTTATGCAAATGGCTCCGACACTGCTGACGCCGTGCAGGGTCCCCGGGAGCTTCAGAGATGATCTGGAGCCGCCGGTGGGGGAGAGGGAGGGAAAGTGAAAGCGCGCCATGCGCGCATTGTGCTGAAAGGCCGCGAGACGCTGGACGCGTGCACATGTCCTGTCTGAAAGCGCGCCATGCGCGCGTTGTGCTGAAAGGCCGGGAGACGCCGTACGCGTGCACATGTCCTGTCCGGTCCGTACGCGTGCACGTCTCCTGTCCCCCTTCGGAAGCAAAACCCACGACAATAGATCTCGCCAAGGCGAGCAGCGCATGTGCTGCGTCGCTAGGCAAGAACTAAAAACGTTTCATAGTGGGAAATACATACACCAACACATGTGCATGCACCAGTGTGGAGACACATGCACACACGCATGCCCCAGTGTGGAAATACAGAAACGCGCAGTGCTTAATTTGTAAAAAACACATAGGTGCCAGGGCTTTTGTCAGGGGACCACTGCAGCTTGCACCACACATTGCCCCTGCCAGCGCTGCCAATGATAGTAACAACACAACTACTACAAGAGTTACATTGTGGACTATTTCAGGCCCTCAAAGCTATAAGAATTGCTTGGGCGGCACGTAATAGTCATTTTTTATGTATATTGAATTAATTATTAACTGTTGATGTGGTCATCTCTAGATAAGCCAAACAGTGCCACCCTGTGGCAGACTGTCACAAGCACCAGCATTGACAAATAAGTGCTGAGCACTGGAAACCACCGGCTCAAATTAAGCAGAGATGCGCACACACCACTAGTGTGCACCAGTGCGTCGGCACCCACCGCTCACACACACATACATGCACAGTTTTTCCTTTCCTTCTAGGGATGTGATTTCGGAGGGATTTTGAAGTCTCCCTCTACCAAGTTTCCAGATCATGTCCACACTGGACTGAGCTCTGCTAACTGTAAGTTCTTGAAGTCGCAATTTCACTTTCTGGAGGCTGAACATTGTATCGAGTCTTTAGTTAGAACTCTGAAAGCTTAGCGATAGTGTCATAAAATAAAATATTCTTAAAAGTCAAAGGTTTAAAACAACCATTGGCAAAGGCAATAGTTTTGTACTGTATTTTGAGTCTTCTTCAAACAGTAAAAACGTTTGCTGCAGATAAAACAACATGGAAACAGACATTTGCTTTCTGTAGATAATGCATCTATGAGAAAAAACGGTGTGATAATTCAGTGTACTTTTGATATGTAAAATAGTCCCTCGTGCATTGCAATGTAGGCAGTCCATAGGAAGCTGAATAATACACCAAACAGGCATGTGGTGAGAGAATACTACTCTTCTGGGTGGAGCCAAAGCCCATTACTTATATTTTATAGCATTGGTAACAATAGGTCGTCCTGACAGCTGCATACTCAAGCTAGACCTAAAAAGGACTATGATAGTTAGAAGTACCAGTGAAAGTGATCAGGACAACCTGCTTTGATGACACTTGTCGTGGTGAGAGAAAGAGTGGATAAAATGCAGGATGCAAGTAAATGAAATAAATTGACTAAAGTGCTGGAGGACCACAACTTTCTCACAAAATCAAATCAAAATGCTGCTAAAATTAGCTTTGCAGCCTTCAATATAAATAACCTCTACTCAGAAGCCCAGAAAAAACATCTTGAACCAAAGATCCAACCTAAACCCTATCCCTCAGGTGGAATGAACCTTTGCTCCTAACTGCAGCCAATGCAGTCACTAGACATGGTGTGCACACACCAAAGAAGATCCACAGACTGTGATTGCATCACACAGGAGTCGGGATGGTTCACTCATCACTGGCGAGAACTGTGATAGAAGATGAGGTTCACCACCATCTTTAATGGTAAGTTTCTCCTCCCAGATATCCAGACAAATTAAAGAAAAGGACCATGTGACGTTTCGTGGGGATGGGATAGCTTGTTTCTGGGCAGTTTCAAAGTCATAAAATAAATTGTTGGCATTCTTATATGAAAATGAAATTTGCTTACTCTGGTGCAAAGTCCTCAGCAGTTACAGGACTTACATATGTCCTGCGGGGAAAAAAAGAACTTCACCTGATTCGATAAAAAAAGGCCAACTGTATCCAAGAAGCACCAATAATCAATTCCAAGAGGCAACCAACTGGAATTTTCTTCTTAGCTGCGCAGTAGTTGCACAAAATCTCATTTGTCAGCAACTGCATGCACTATATATATATATATATATATTTTCAAGCATTTATACCTGCATGGCCACCGGAATTTAGACATGGGTGCATGCATGTGAAGAGGAAGACACTGGAACAGAGTAAAACTTTGTGGGTTGGACTTTGAAACATGAAGCTGCAGACTCATACACACTTGAGGAATGGAGGGATGAAGAGAAGTAGACTTGGAGACGGTTTGGCAGAGAATAACTCTAGAACAGCAGAACTACCAAACACTGGGACAGGAAAATATTTTCAGACAAGAAATTGGCCAGTGATACACCTGACTCAGCAAAGACCCTGAGCCGCATCCGGAACGGTCATATGGACATTCACAAGCCGCATCACCGGTATAGAGTTCTCTGCTGGGACTCTCTCAACCACAAACAGCACTCCCTTACCTCCCACGGATTAGGTAGAGGTCTGTAAGACTTAACCCCTTGACCTCGATCGGAATTCCGCTCGTGTGCTGGACATTCCGATCGCGGGTGGGGTCGTGACGAGCTCAGCTCGTCATGCGCACAGCGCAACCGTGCAGCATGACGAGCTGAGCTCGTCACGAGCACCGAAGGGGTTAAACATGCCCTATGCAATGACCCGCAGGGCAAGCCATCAATATTGAATGAGACAAACCAAGCTCGTATTGTTTTAGGAGATGAGGGCAAGATCCCCCACAACTCATTGGAGGGGTAACCACAGACCACATTCCCTACACACGAAAGGCTGGATGAGGCACAGCCAAGGAGTCTTCTACTGGAAAAACCTACAAACTGCACACCATTGACTGACTGCACTGTGAGAAGTTGGCCTGGTATATGCTGCCCACTAATTATAGTGGGCACCTTGCACCAGTCCAAACAACCCCTTATTGGAGAAAGGTTAAAGACAACCTTTATTGAAAGCTATCCTAGTGGTAGCTATGGAGAGCAGCCTTCAGGCTAAGTTTTGAAGGAATGTAAAGCAGCTTGTTTTACCAGTCTATAATCTCTTGAGTGACCAAATGAAAGAGGACCACACCAGGTATATATTCAAAATATATGTATTTATTGCTAAACACACCCCTCTAGTCTCTTTATGAGGCTAGAGTTCGAAGTAAATAAGTTATAAGTTAGTTATCAACAGTAATAGCACAAATACACGTTTGAGCCCTAGGGGCGTACCAAACCATATACCAATAAAGTTGTATAAGAACCACGACTGAGCCAGACACAAGGCCTAGAGCCTGTAGAAGTGCTTGGCCCTCAAGGAACCACCCAAGGTAGTGACACAGGGGACCCACGGGGGACGCGTGCAGTGTGAGAACACAGCCGCGAGCCGCCGTTGACTTCTATGGGGAATGTCGCGGTTGGAGTTTTAAAGAAAAGGGACACTTAGAGGAGGACTTGGAGCAAACCCCTTTAGAACTGGGTTGTTCTAGAGTCTATACCCACGGGAGCACCGGAGTACTCGAGTTACCTCACCCAGGGAAGCCGGGTGCATAGGTGTCTTTCGGGGTCGGGTTTCGTCGTTGTTTTCAATGGCGATCTGCTGCAAAGTGCTGCTGGCGGCCAAGTCGAAAGTGTTTGGGTGGATCCAAAGGTGGATCGAAGATCTGAAGAACCTGAAAGCAGAGGGGACAGAGTCTGGGTCACTAGCCAGTGACCAGGAAGGCGATGAGCGGATGCCCACCGATGTCGGGTGCTTCAGGTAGGTTGACGGTCATCTTGACTCTTCAGCCACGAGGTCCAGGAGGCGTCGACGACGACCAGGAGCTGGATTTGAGCTGTCCCACGACGTCTGTCGATTGCAGGGGTGTCGGCGACCGGATTGGACCCAACAAGCCTTGGCAACGGCAAGTCTTGTGGAAATAGAAGAAGGACAGTGGTGCAGACCAGCAAGGTCTGAGGGACTCACCCAGCGAGGGTAAGTCAGGGCACATCTAGAGCAACCAGGAAAGCCCACGCAGAAGAAGAGTTGCCTTCGGGAGGGCCCACTAGCCAACGGACTAGCGACCGCGAAGGAGCCTCGAGTGGACGCACTTGGAGCTGGCTCACAGGACACTCGTGGAGTGGAGGCCAGTGATCTTCGGTGCAGTCGGTGCTGGAGGCGGGGGCTACTCGGAGCCCAAAGCACAACTTCGTGGGAGACCAGGAAGAGGATGCACTTGTAAATGTGCTCGGTGTCCAGGGGTCACGGTTCCATGTTATCCACAACAGTTACGGGCCTCAGCTTTGCTGGGAACTCAGGGCAGCCTTGGGGAAGTCTGGAAATCCACCTCTGGTGATGCAAAGACTTCGGTGTCCGGCGGGAGCTTCAGCGATGCAGACCGGACAATTGCTTCTTAGGTGCCTGCCAAGCAGGGGAGTCACTCCTTGACCCCAAGGGAGATTCTTCAGTCCTCTAATCTTGAAGTAGAGCGTCGAAGGTCCAGGATTCTGTATCAGAGTTTCGTCCAGGTAAATCTAAAGTCCTAAGGACTGGGGTCCCATACTTATACCAAGTTAGGGGGTTGGACATACTCTGGGGACCCACCTATGGGAGGGTCAGGGCAGAGGGGTGGTTACACCCCTTTCCCTTTGGCCAGTTTCGCGCCAGAGCAGGGGCTGGAAGCCCCTGAGCCGGTTTGAACTGGGGTATGCACAGGGACACCAAATGTGCCCCCAGTGCAGGACTTCAAAGCGCCAGAGAGTGCTCCCGCCCAGCCCCAATACACATTATCCTGTCTGGGGAGGTGGTTACACCTCCTTGGGACAGGAAACCTATTGTCCAGGCCTCCCCTGCCGGAGTTTCAGTCAGCAGCAGGAGGCCAGACCCGTGTCTGTGGCAGCGGCATCCATTTTGTGATGCCAGGGCTCTGGAAAGAAGTTACCGGGTATGCCGGTGGGTACATGTCTCTCCCTCTAGAAGGGTGGAATGCTACCCCCGCCGCCAGAACTGGCGGGGGGGGTAGTATTCCAAGATGTTTGACACCAAACACGACATGTTTTGGTGCAGCCAGTCCAAAGTTAGCATTGTACCGCGAGGATATAATGCACTTAAGAGTATATGGTCAGGCTGTACCACAAACAGCATCAGAGGAGGGACTCCGAACGGTGTAGAGGGGCTCTGCTCATGCAGGGGCACCTCTCACATAAAAACCAAGCACTCTGCCTTCAGGATTGGTAAGGCCTGCCATAGGAGTGACTTATAGGTTTATATGTGTGTGCAATGGTAGTGATATAGGTAGCCTATACCACTGTAAGGGGTGCATGCACCACCTTACCCAGGCTGCAGTAGCAGACCTGTGGTGTCATTTTGGATGGCCTTCCAGGGGTGGCACAATACATGCTGCAGCCCCTGGTAGGCCTCTGAGGTACCTATGCCCTGGGTACATAGTATACCATATACTAGGGACTTATAAGGGCACTCCAGATTCCAATCAGAGATGTGCCTAAGGCACATGGAAACAATTTTAGAGAGGAAGCAGCTAGGCTGGGGTTCTGATTAGCAGGGCCCCAGCCAGACTAAAGTCGTAAAACAGTGAAGCATCAGCAAAAAGTGGGGGTACCCATGTGAAGCAGATCCTACTCTCCTACATGCACTTCAAGAGACATCCAACAGAGAGGCGCCAAAGAAATGGAGAATGCCACATGATGCATACCATGCTTGCTAGTCATTCGACTCTGGGATGAAAGATCCACAAAAAGGCAAAGAGGAGGGTTGCGGGGACAGGGAATGTGAAAATAAATATCCTAGCTGAGCTCAATATTGGCCATTCAGAGTGAATGCAGGGAGGTCTATAGTGAGTGTGAACACACAGTGGTTTGCACCCTTTGAGCCCAGTCATGCCCCTTATTCTGCTCCACATCTAGATTTCATGGTAACCCAGTGGGCCACTGATCATAAAATGTTACTGGTTTGCGCCTAATTTGATGGACATCATAGACACATTTCACCAGCCACTGCCCCAAGTTTGAATAAACAGGAAATTCCTGTTATGAGAAGTTCTCCTCCCGCCTCACTCACTTCACACAGAGATGGCAGTAAGGCATCATGTGAAAATCTGTATCCTAGCAACAAGACATGTGTAACCTTGATAAAATGACCAAGAAAACCATAACTGTGAAGTTGTTGGCTTTGGGCCAGATGTGACCTACGCAGGGATGTTGTTGGTGGGGACCACTGGGACGTTGGGGCAAAAGGGGTGTTTCAAGGATTCCGAAATAAAAGATGCACTAGTGACAAATATAGTGAAAAACTCGGATTCATGTTTTTTTGGTGAGGTGTTTCTTTAAGGTAACAGAGCACGTGTTAGGCTGTGACATCACCAGAGAATGCAATCTCACTAGTAAAACTACTGCGAAATGTGTTAACTTGTAAAGCTTTGGCAACGCTTGCAACCTTTAGTCACACCAATAACACTTTATCTAAATGATTTGAATTAAAATGGAGGGTAAATGTTTCCTTGATGTGCAATTTTCTTTTTCGCACGGCAGCAGAAAGAGCATTTCCATATGGGGCACCAAGCTGGTTTTAAAAGAGGAAATGCCTAATCTAAAGAGCTCTTAAAAGCCTTTCATCCCAGCAATGCAAAAAACAAAAACAAACCACAAGAGTTATAGCTACTGCTGCTCCAAAGAAGGCCCTAAATTAGGACCATGTGCCTTTAAAAGGCTTTCTGCGTGGTTCTATTTAGGCAGGCTGGTGCTTTAAAGAGGCAAGTGCCCCTCACGAAATCACACAGCAGGGGTGTCGTCCACCCCCCACCCCGCTTTAGCAGCTGTTTGGGGAGAGGGGAGGTTGTTACGGGTTTCTTCTGTCTGCAACTGGAAGACAAAAGCTCATAATTAACTCTATCAGGAAGAATGAAAGGTGAGAGAAAGGGGAAAGAATGATGGAAGGATGAAAGGAAGAAAAAGTGAAAGTAAGGAAGGATGAAAGAAAGGTAGAAGGATGAATGAGTAGGTCGGTGGGTGGGTGAAAAAATGGGTGAATGGGTGGCAGAGTAAATGGAAAACTGAGCCAATGGATGGACAGAAAGACCAGTTGTGACTGAAAGGCTTTATTGATGGATGGATAAGTCAAAGGATGGATATATGGGTGGATGGATACATGTATGGATGGATGCATGCATAGACCATGGATGTGTGAACGGATGGATGGATGGAATGGCCGATGGATGGTGAAAGATTGAATTATAGATGAAAGAATGAATTGATAACTGAATGTAAAAGTGAATTGATGGACATCAGTGGCTGGACTGAACTGTGAAAGCATGAATGGATAGATGCTTGGATGGAAGAAATGAGAGCTCTTGCAGGGAGGGTTGGGCTCACATGCTTCGCTTGCTTTGCTCACTTGGTGCCTCAGAGCTTTGGTTCAAAGTGGGGGTATTTTAATGTCTTGGCTACTACCTTGTCACACAGCATGTGTTTTCCTCTGCTCATACACTCAAAGCCACATTGAGCAAGGAAGATGAATGTTGCAATCACTTTTTTAATGGTGATTTATGTTATATTGTGTGGGAGAAATGTTTATTTCAGGTTTGTCCTAGCATCAAATATTCAGGAAACACAGACTAGTCACATTCACCTTAATTTTTGGATCCAAGTCTAATTTATTGCTGTAATTATTTAATTAATAAGAGCAGCTTGACATTATGGCTGGAAATGACAAACGCAAAGGCAGTATTACGTGTGATAAATAGTGTGAGAGGCACAAACTGCAGCAACATACAGACAGGATACATAGTACCGTATTTTAATTTCAGTATACCCAGTATAAGGGGACTTAGAATGAAAGTGTCAGTGGTGTGTGATTAAAAAAGTACTCCAACATAGGGGGATAAGGAAACCAGAGGGGCCGTCTTGTGAAGTTCGCGTAGCAACCCCCCAGACGACACCTAAGCATGCTTTCTAAATAAGTGGGAACAGGAGCCGGGCAGCACTTTAAAGTAGCGCTCTGATACCCTCTAGGATCATGTTCGCGTTATATAAAACTCTAAATAAATAAATGCAACTGTCACATGGTGAACATGACAGGTGGCTAAGCCCCCCCCCCACTTGCCCCGAGGACGGGGAGCCTGGGCCTCCGTCCTCGGCATCATGGGAGATACAGGGCCCTGTGTTACACCTCTAGTCCAACACAAGGGCAGTGCTTAATTTGTTAAATAATAAGGGCCGGTGCCCAAAGTTTTTAGCAGGTGCCCTCAGGCGGCACAGACGAATGTCATGATTGCTGAATACCAAGGCTGAGTAATCTGGTTCCGCCTCGTGCCTCTTTCTTCCACCACCATACACTCGCTGCCCTTTTATTTCACTCTTGCAACAAGTTAGTTTTTATCCCTGCTATCTCCCGTTGTCACTGTTTGTCATCCTTTCTCTTCCTGCTCCTTTCCTCCCTTTGTTTTTTTCTTTCTTGCTCTGTTTCTAAGTATGTTGAGGAAAGATAAGTGCCGGTCCCCAAACATAGGTGCCTGTGGGCCCCACCTGAAACCACCGGCTCAAACTGAGCACTGCACAAGACACAAAGGTCTGAAATTGAGAGTGAGAAAAGAAAATCTGAGCAAAAAGTGCAAATTGCACCAAAATAAGACTATAAGATGCAAAAAAATGCACGTGAACGCTTCGAGCAACCATGTTGGAGGTTCATGTGTCTATGAACTCGGACTGCCCTTGGCCCAGAGGGAGTTATTCCCTCCCCCTATCTCCGATGATGTTAAGAGCAGCCTTGGCAGTGAGAGAGAGTGCACTCATGCCTGGGGTACATGTCCTTAGTGCAGCTCTAGTCAGGGCTTTAAGTGGGAAGGAAACAGTGGGGGGTCTGTAAAAGGGGCATGGACTAGGTAATCAATGGTGTGGCTAAAACACATAAAACACAAAGTACATTTCTGTGATTCCCATGGTGTGCCACCCGAGCAGTATTTTAATTCCTATCTGAGCTTTCTGTTATTGCATCCCAATATATAACACAACAACTGACACATGCCTAAAACCAGCCAGGAGGACTATTAGCTTTGTCAGTGGTTGTTGGCTGTGTAAAATGAACAAGCAACAACAATGATTTTGTTGTAAATATTGAAATTGTAAGAGTCTGAATTAAACTTTACTGAGGCCTGCGGTTGCGATAGTGGTCATCAGAGTGTCTTAACCACCCCCGATTATGTTCACTCTCTGTTAGACATGAACACCATTTTTCTCTTCACATCTGCATATCTTAAACCTCATCTCTTTCCTCTTTAGCACACTCTTTTCACACTCTACTAAATGCACTTCCTTGCACCCCCTTCACTTCACCACCACCCAAATACATAACTCACCCACTCACCTGTGGGCTGTGCATTTTCTTTTTGCTTTGCCAATATTTTGACAACTGTGTACCTCCTTCACAAACATTTGCACAGAATCACATTTACGTGACAACGTGGAATACATAACCATTGCACTGTGCAATTTGCAGAGAGGCCAAGGACTGGATGGGCACGTATTCTGAACACCTTTTTGATACATTGACAAGCACTGTGAGAAACTCTCCCTGCTTCAACCTGAACTACAGAGATCTCAGTCTTGGCCCTTTATAATCACCTGAAGATCACTCACTTCAAAGTTGCACCATATAAGAGTAGTATGCTGCAAGAAAAAAACACAGAAGCCTGGAAATAACTAACACTGTTAGGGAATGCAAGATTAAATAAAACTTGTGAACAATAAACTGGAATTAAATAGCTGATGTGTTACATTAACGTTTTTTACATTCATGGCTCAGAAAA
Source organism: Calotriton arnoldi (assembly GCA_963921515.1). Classification (NCBI taxonomy): domain Eukaryota; kingdom Metazoa; phylum Chordata; class Amphibia; order Caudata; family Salamandridae; genus Calotriton; species Calotriton arnoldi. Next base: position 378,545 of record CAWUFW010006468.1, read on the forward strand.
AGATCAGTGTTTGCAATTACAGTTAAGAACATGAATATGGGGTCCGAGTCCGACACGGACCCGTTTCACTCTCCGTTATAATTACTGCAGGGTTCAAGAACCGGAGGGACCCGGCCTACGTACAGCCTGTAGAGAGCCACCCGGGCTCTCCCACACATTGTTGCAATGACACACACACGAATACACCCCTCGGGGCGGGCTCGACCCGAGGGGATAAATAAACGGCGGAAGACCGCTCGGGGTCCTTGCGCCAACCACCTGTTACCACTGTGTGCGTGTATATTTATACGGAGCGCGGCTGCGGCCTAGTGCCTTCCAGCGCCCCATCACACTAGCGACGAGGCCGGTCGGACCGGCACGCATCTGCTCACCACCCGCTGAGGCTGCCGAGCGACTACGGAGCCCACCCGCATCGCCGCACACTGCCGCATACCTGCTGCCGGTGCCCGCCCACGCGTCTCCTGACCGGTGTTGGGAGCGTGTTCAGCTGGCGGCGCCTCTCCGCATGGCTGTGGCTGTTCCTGCCGCTGCTGCCTGCGCCCGCCCACGTGTCTCCCGACGCCTCGGGGCACGTTCAGCTGGCGGCGCTAACTCTGGCAGCAGCGCGAGTGCGGTGAATGAGCACGCGGAGCTCCAGAGTGAGGAGCGACGCTCGGCCCCACCCCCGCTGGGCTCTCCCCGTCCCTGCAAGGCCCCCAGTGCTGCCCCAAAGGTCGCCTGCCAACAAAAAACCCCCAAAAAAACAAAAACAAAAGGAGGACACAGGAGGAGAGAACCACCTGGGCAAAGTGAGAAGGAGGGGGCAGGGAATTGGCCCACGGACACAGCGAGGCCCAGGGCAGGCCTGTACACTGACTGACCCCTATCCTCCACTGAGTGCAGTGCCCTGCCCCTGCGCACAGGCCACGGGAGGGGCGGAACACGTGGGACGTCCTGCATGCATACAGGAGGCAGAAAGTGAAGCACGCACAAGATGAGTAACACACAGTCGGGCACAGCTGGCCCACAGGCGGGAGCTCAAGGCCAAGTCAGAGGACCTGACGCGTCGATCCCGGGGCACCATCACAACGCAATTGCTCCCCTGTCGCCATTCAGCGAGATCTCGGATCCTGCCACGGCCGCGCCACGATGGCGGGCATGGGTAGGACGACTCAACCACTACTTCAAAGGAACAAGAGAAACGGACGGCACGGTCAAGCGGTCACTCCTCATATACTATGGGGGACCTGAAATTTATGACCTCTTCGAGACTCTCCCGAACACAGGAACGGAAGACGACTATGACGCTGCAGTCAGGGCGCTCGACAGACATTTCGACCCCCAACTGAACCCTGATTTCGAGAAGTTCAAGTTCCGAAGGGCCGCCCAGACAGACTCGGAATCGGTCGATATGTTCTATGCGAAGCTGCGCAAGCTGGCCAGCACGTGCGCATTCGTGGCCCCGCAGACAGAGATCAGGGATCAAATCATCCTGGGCTGCCGCTCCAAGCTTCTACGCAAACTCATATTGCGACAACCAGGGATCTCGCTGGACGACATCCTTGTCCTGGCCCGCTCACACGAGTTATCAGACGTCCGGGCCGAAGCCATGGAAGCGGCGCTACACATGCCCGTGGCCGCCACGAGCGCCCCGAGACACCAAGCCGTCAAGGAAGAGAGGGTGGATGCCATCCAGAGACGCCCTGCCCCGATCCGGCAACCGCCGACACCGCCGCGCAGCGGCCAGTGCGGATACTGTGGAGACGACCATGCCAAAACAGCAGTCTGTGGGGCGAAAGGCAAAACATGTTCCAGGTGCGGGAGGCTGAATCACTACGCCAGGGTGTGCCGGGGCGGACGTTTCTGACAGGGCCCGTCAAGACAGAGGAGCATCTCGCAACGTGTCCAGCAGGTGTCCCTGGAAGATTCTCCCCCGCTCGATGATGCAAGGCAAATGTGGGAGGATGAAGACGACGACGTGTTTGTGGTCTCGTATGCCAGCAGAGCAGATCGACGACGGAGGCCTCCCCTGATGTGCTCGGTAACAGTGGAGGGCACGGCCGTGCACGCATTAATTGACACCGGCGCCTCCGTCAATGTCATGGACTCGGAGCAATATGATCGCCTGTCACCGAGACCCCCGCTCGCACCATCCACAGCCAGAATATATGTGTATGGAGGAACCGACCCACTACCGCTGAGAGGAGTCATACAAGCCAAAGTAGCCAGCGGCACATGCATTACGGACACTCGATTCCACATAACCGAAGGACGAAAAGGAACACTGCTCAGCTGTCACACCGCGGAGGACCTCGGGCTTGTGTTTTTCACAAATCAGATACACGAGTCGCACGCCGAGGCTATACTAAAGGAGTTCCCGGCCCTCTTCACAGGTCTAGGGAAGCTCAAGGGCAAAAAGTTCGAACTCCATATCGATCCAGCCGTCCGGCCAGTGGCGCTCCGACACAGGAGAGTACCATTCAATCTGCGACCACAGGTCGAGGAAGAACTGAGAAAGCTGGAAGAGCTAGATGTAATCGAAAAGGTCTCAGGCCCCACACCGTGGGTGTCCCCGTTGGTTGTGGCCCCGAAGCCCAAACAGCCGGGGGCTATAAGGCTCTGCGTAGATATGCGCCTGCCTAATGTGGCAATGAAACGGGAGCGACACATTACTCCGACCATGGAGGATATCGTGGCTGATCTCAATGGGGCCAAGTGGTTCTCCAAACTGGATCTAAACGCAGGGTACCATCAGCTGGAGTTGGAACCCGGTAGCCGGTATATTAACACGTTTTCAACCCACGTCGGCCTCCGGAGGTATAAGAGGCTTAGCTTCGGAATATCTTCGGCTGCTGAAGTATTCCAGAACGCAGTCAGAGAGGTGTTGTCGGGACTGCAAGGGGTAATCAACCTGAGTGATGATATCCTCGTCTTCTCGAGCACGCTGGAGGATCACCACAGGCATCTCCGCGCCACGTTGCAGAGGCTGGAGGAGTCAGGACTGACGCTGCACAAGGCGAAGTGCTCATTCTATCAAGACACCGTCGAATTCTTTGGATATGTGTTTACCCGAGAGGGGCTCCGGATAGACCCGTAGAAAGCAGACGCCATCCGGGCTGCCAGCACGCTGAAGAACCCCACGGAGGTGCGGAGTTTCCTCGGCATGGCCACATACTGCGGGCGGTTCATCCCAAAGCTTGCAACCATGTCGGAACCCCTCGGGGTCCTCACCAAACACGGACAGCCATGGGAATGGTCGCCTGCTGCCGCCAAGGCGTTTGCTGACATCAAAGAAGGGTTGCAGGACTGAACGGTCATGGCATATTTCCACCCGAGGAAGCGAACCGAGTTGATCGTGGATGCCAGCCCCGTGGGCCTAGGAGCGGTGCTCCTGCAGGAACATGACCCCGAAGTCTGGAAACCCGTAGCATACGCCAGTAAAGCCCTCACCGACACTGAGACCAGATATGCCCAAATCGAGAGGGAAGCTCTCGCCATCAAGTGGGCGTGTCAACACTTCCACCTATACTTGTGTGGCCAGGACTTCCAAGTTGTGACGGATCACAAACCTTTGGTCCCGCTCTTTGCTGGGTCAACAAGGATGGCACCCCCAAGGATTGAGCGGTGGGCCGTGCAGCTGCAGGCGTATCAATTCAAGGTTGTGTATCGACCTGGCGCTCACAACCCGGCTGACTATCTATCACGTCACCCCGACCCAGAATCAACAATGCACCAGTCCACTGAGGAAAAGGACAGAGGCGGTGGTAAGGATGGTGTCACAGCATGCATGCCCGAAGGCCATGACTCTGGAGGAAATCGGACAGGCTACCGCGGCAGACGGAACACTGTCCAGGGTAAAAGACGCCCTGGAAGGAAACACTTGGGCCCGCTTCATGGAGGGGAGCCGCCTGCTACGACCGGAAGTGGGCCAGGCCCGGCAGCAGCTCTGGAGGGTGCGTCATGAGCTCAGCGTGGGGGAACAAGACATTGTCCTGAGAGGACATCTCGTCGTAATCCCGGAGGCCCTCCAGCAACGAATTTTGGGTCTGGCGCATGTTGGTCACCAGGGCATGGCGAAAACGAAGGCGAGGTTACGGCAGAAGGTCTGGTTTCCGGCCATGGATACCAAAGTGGAGGAGATGGTCAGGGGCTGCCATGAATGCACCATCACAGGAGGAGACCCCCCTCCAGCGCCGATAGTCACGGAGGCTCCGGCCACACTCCCCTGGACCCAGGTCAGCCTCGACTTCGGGAGTTTCCCAGATGGCCGTCACATGCTGGTCATGGTTGACTCATTCTCGAAGTTTCCAGTCGTGGAAGTCGTGGGGTCCACGGCGTTTCCTCACGTGAAAAGGGCCCTGACAAAATCTTCGCCGTGCTGGGACTGCCCGAAGAAATCAAGTCCGACAACGGACCCCCATTTCAGGGTCGGGAGTTCCAGGAATACATGGAAAGTAAAGCCATCCAACACCGCAAGATCACGCCACTCTGGCCCCAAGCCAATGGGGAGGTGGAGCGGCTGATGAGGACTCTAAACAAGACACTGCGCATCGCGGTGGAACGCGAAGAGAATGCTGAGGCAGCGTTAGACCAGTTCCTCGGAGTGTATCGCCAGACGCCCCACAGCACTACCAAGTGTGCGCCCTCACACCTGTTGTTTTGGCAGCCCCCGCGGGATAGCATCCCGGCCGATCCGACATGGGTACCTCCAGAGAGGGACGATGAGGCCATTCAAGCCAGAAGAGAAACCACCAACCAGAAGGCCAGTGATGCCCGAAGGGCACAAGAGCCCAGAATCTGCATTGGAGACAGGGTCGTGATCAAAGACCGACACCCCGGATGGAAATTTCGAACGCCATTCGAGCCTGAGACATGGACCGTGACAGATGTTCAGGGAACGATGGTCACGGCGAAGAAAGGACACCTCCAGGTCACCAGGAATGTGTCGTGCTTCAAGCGGACAGTTGGGCGGGGCCCCGACAGCGAAGAAGGAGACAGCGAGGTCTCCAGGCCGGGCACGTTGTCCCAGGAGTCTCCCCGGGCTGGTGGCCCTGCCTCAGAATGCATACCGTCAGAAGACAGAAACACGAGTGCGGCACCTGAACAAGCCGGTTCAGAGGATGCCCAGGGCGCGCCAGTGGGTGCTCCGAGTGACACTAGGGGCGTCAACATGTCCCGGAGCCAGAGGTATGGTCTCCGGGCCAACCCGATGCCGAGCCAAAGACTAAGAGACTTTGTATATATGTCCCCGTAAGGAAAAGGGACTTTGGGTAGTTGTAACTAAAAGAAGGAAGGGATGTAGAGAGCCACCCGGGCTCTCCCACACATTGTTGCAATCACACACACACGCATACACCCCTCGGGGCGGGCTCGACCCGAGGGGATAAATAAACGGCGGAAGACCGCTCGGGGTCCTCGCGCCAACCACCTGTTACCACTGTGTGCGTGTATATTTATACGGAGCGCGGCTGCGGCCTAGTGCCTTCCAGCGCCCCATCACACAGCCCTCCTTGCAGTGGTGAGAAGGACCCACTGCTCCCGAATTATGTCTGAGATTTACCCCTTTCAAACTGCTTGTGCCACTAAAGATCACAGAGTAAAATGGCGCCTCCAGCCGCCATGCCACCTTATGGTTCACTCACTCCTGATTTGTTGTTTCATGGAAGCCATTCAGCTGCCAATAATCTGCTCTCAGAAGGCCACCTGTAGAGGCCACTGCCACTGTAGGGTCGCGCCTGTGACGCAACAGGTGCGTCGGGGATGTGTAATTACAGTCACAACTATAGGGGTGCTCAGTGTTGTCCCCTGTGTATTTCTGTAATAGTGGTTGGTTCCGCACCACGGGGTGATTGTTAATAAATGTGACCCCGGCTGGGGTGAGGTCATTGGAGAGACCCGGACCGGGGGCTATGTACAAGCACCGTGTACTGTGTTGATTGCTGCGTCGTCAGGCCCCTGGGTTTGCTCGCACCCTGCGGCCCTGCGAGCGTATCCCCAGCAATCACGTCGCAATTTCACCGACTCAACAGCCATGTGGCAGCTAGCCAGGCATTGCGATTAATGGCTAGAGTTTTGATTTCCAAGCTCTTTACAGGTGGTTGTAAAGTCTTAATTATTAACAGACAAATGTGCAGACACATACTGTAAAGCTGAGCAGCACAACCTTTGAGAGTTATTAAGCTGTCTGTTTAGCAGAGGGTGGCGATCTGCCCGATAACAGTACAGCATGAGCTTGTATGCTCGCCATTAGGAACCACAAATGGGGTTTTCTGCTGATCCGGGACAAACAGGCCTAATCAATTACAATATGGCTCTGCACCTTGTACTTGGGTAATGAACCGTGCAGACATATTGGCATGGTTGACTTTTTAGTGCAGCCTGATAAGCTACATGCTATTTGTGTAGGCTTAGCCAGAGCTTTCTCACATCTCCTACTGATTGACTTGCAGGTCTATTTCAATTTTGTTCCAATGATCGACTCTATTTGGCGTTTTTATTGGGTCAGCTGTATGAGTGGATCCACAAATGCATTCCTCTGGCACTCTTGAAGTTTTGAATACCAGATACATGGCTTTTATTAATGGTGGGTGGCTGGGCAAATAATGTGCCTGTGGACAGCCAACCCCACTGCACACAGCCTTTGGCTGTGGCTGTGGGGTGGTTGGTCAGCCAACCCCCCACAACAATCAACCTTTGACCCTGCGGCCAACCCCACACAGGCATCCAACCCCATGTGCGCCACGTAACCTCTGAGCAGCCAGCCCTATGCCATGCACAGTCTTCTGTAACACCAAAATATAAACAAGCATTGGCATAGCCAATAGGTCTCGCCTTTGGGACCTTATAAGTGTTTAGCCATGCAACAGTTGATGTTGTTGCACCAAGGATATTGTGCTGGATAACTAAACACTTATATGGTCCCAAAGGCGAGACCTATTGGCAATGCAATAGGTCTCGCATTTACACGAGTTGAAGCTATTGGCATTGTAATTGACAACGCCTTTTATTTATGTTTTAAAAACAAAAATAAAAAGCATTGTTATTTGCAATGTCAATAGCTCAAAGTTGCGTAAATGCAAGACCTATTGCATTGCAAATGCTTGTGCACTATATTTCTATGGGAGAGATTACCTCCACCAACCAGTCCTCTTTTTGACATGTCGACACACAAGAGGAGGTGGAGCGCGGCTTGTGAAAACATGTTTACTTACTTCCTACATTGCAGGTTGAAGCTCTGGTGTCGTGAGCACAACAGCCGTCTTGCAATGGCTTGAACTGCCACTCGCTATAACATAACTGAAAAATCGACTTTATGACTCAGCCATTGTTGATTCAACTACCCTGTTTGTTTTTCATCATATTAAAGCGAGTAACCTCTAATTCACTTAACCATTAAGGTAACATAAGAGTAAAGTTCACTTAAACGAGCAATAATGTTGCCTCATACCGCAAGTTTATAATCAAATTAAAATTGCGAGATTTTAACTTAGCGAAACTTTTTAGTGTTAAGATCATAAATACTATGTGCTTCTGTTCTGGTTTTTCAATATGTCCGTCAGCTCAGAGCTCTCACGCCCGGGTAGCAACCACCTCCAATTTCCAAGGCGCGTAGGTCACAGACATGGTCAAAGCAATAGAAGAAAGACTGTAGCGGGATGGTTTACGGACTGAAAACCGGCTAATTGTAAGATCAAGCATGGCGGCGGAGGCAAGAGGTGCCCCGTTCTTTTCTCGTTCATTGAACTGCAGAGAGCCTAGCTACCGAGCGCCATGGTAAACAAAGTTGAAAACTTCGTCAGCCGCCCTTTCCAGGCATCTGAGCCGCAGCCATGCGCAAAAAACGCAGTGGGAGACGGGTGAACGAGCGGGGAGAATCACTGAGCACGGCCAGTGGTAAGGCATCAGACGTGAGGCAGGGGGCAAGACCCAGGCGCACCGGCATTGTAGGTGCGCAGAGCAGTCAGGATTAAAGGGGATGTGAAGTGCTCAGGTGCAAAAGACGGCAGCTGCCGTGGGGCGTGGTTTAGTGCTTAGTAAGTAAAGTTTAAATAAGAGGGAGGGACCTCCTAGGAGGTGGGCGTGCTATCCGACGATTCAGACCAGCATGGTACGTCATAACTTCGCTTTTCGTTGGGAGGGCGAACATTGTAGCTGGCAACTGTTTTTAACCGTAAAACTAGAGCCAAACACCGGTCGCTTTATTTTACATTGTATCTTTTAACAAGGCACCCTGAAAAGAGCTGACCGATTTCTAAAGGTCATCTCCTAGAACAGCGCATGCGCGCTGCCTAGGCGAGACCTAAAAAGTGATTCTATTGGCTTTATCAAGAGGTGAGAATATCAATTTATATATCAATATAATGCAGATCTATAATCTTTCTCCAAAAATCACCAATAATTTTAATCAAATATGTATTTCAATAATTCACACAATGTAATGTTTTTTAACATTGATTACTAAAAAAAGTTTAATAATAAATTTTAATAAAAACATGTCCCAGCACAAAAACAATCCTGCTTACAAAGCAGGCACCCTTGTAACATAGTGCAAGGGTGCCTGTATTGGTGCTAGGCAGCACATTGCGACCCAGCGCTGGAAAATGACAGGAATGCCCCGTATTATGTTAAATACTGAGCATTCCGGCTCTTTCCCTATCACGCAGCAAGGTGACTTGCTGCGCTGCGTGATAGTTTCAAAAGTATGCCCCTAACTACTAAACCGGTGCAAAAGCTAAAATCAAATTATTTGACCTAAAAACAAATTATTAAACCGGTGCATACCCATGCCTCAACTGCTATGAAATCTAAAAAACAAAGCAATACATTTCACATTTACATTTTTTTTTGGTCAAAATCTTTTTATTGGTTTTTACAAAGATTTACAACATTTGAAGCTCAACCGAGCTCTATCGCAAGCCTAGATCATCAGGTATCTAAAGACAATACACAGCTTTTTCACACGTTCTCGGCGTGACTCTTAGCGTTTTCAGGTGCAGATTTCCCCACATTTACATTTTTAACCTAAAAAAACAATCTGTTCAGTTATTTTGGGGTTGCTGCAAATATACTTTTGTAACTAATGATAAATGGTGGGAACAAGCTGCGTTTTACACTGTTTAACTTCTTATATACTGGGCTTACTATGCTTACAATTCTTTTGTGCCTCCGTTAAACATGTGCTTCATTTTCAAAGTGATGCTATTAGAATTGTTAAAAATCAGCTGATGCTCTTTCTCTGTTTAAAATGTGTATTAATTTTGTTCAAATCTGCTGTATTAGCAGTGGCGGCTGGCACGGATCGGCGGGAGGGTGGGGCACACGGGTAGGGGAGGTGTAAGGGGATCAAAAATAATAAAATTAACGTACCTTACCGCCGTGTCTCGCATCCGTCTCTCTTCCTTGTCCCTCCGCACAGCCAGAACAGGAAGCACATCCAGGCTCCCCAAAGCCAATCACAACGCTGCAATGCAGTGTTGTGATTGGTCTGAGCGACGTGGTTCGGCGCTCAGCCAGGTGAATGGAAGCCTGGGCATGTTCTCCACCCGAGCTGTAATGCAGCCTGGGTGGAGAACATGCAAAGTGCGCATGAATGTTTGGCCGGCCCAAACGGGCCGGCCAAACATTTATGCACACTTTCAAAGTGTGCTCACTCTCCTCCCCCTGCTCCTGTCTTCATAGTAGTCCCGCCCTACAAAGCTGCCACAACAGGACAAAATAAAATGATAATAACCTTCATTTCACTGCTGCAGAGCAGTGGGGCGACGCTCCTCCGCCTTAGCGCAGGAGCCCCCCCTGTGTATTAGGATCAGTGGTCTGTTCCTCAGAGCTGCATTTTTCTGAGGCCCAATGAGCCAGGAACTTTGGTGCTTCGTCTGTGCCTGGCTCTGTTGCCCAGTTTGCCACTGTGCTCCGCTGAACTGCCCCTACCCATGACTCATGCTTCACTTGCCACCTCTCCATAATTTTATATGTAGGAGGATGACAGGCGGGAAAAGCACTGTACTTGTTTTCTGAAATCGGGGAGACATGCACACCACAAACCCACATAATAGTATTCAGGCATCCGCCGACATCTTAGCTCACATTACATGATTATCACGGGACGCCATTGTGGCTTCTGCTTCTATCTCCCCCACTAGGCCACTACATATGTGCTCCCCGGTGCTCCACATTGGGTACCCTTCTCCCCTTCACAATTGTATGCGATGGAAGATAGTGTGCGCACTGTGGGACATATTTATGTAGCCTGTGCGCAGCACAGCAAGCCACCTTACTGCGTTGCGTGAAAGGGAACAGGCAGGAATGCGCCATATTTAAAATAATACAACACATTCCTGTCCTTTCCTTGTGCTGGCGCCTTTTGGATGTCTAGTGCCAATGCAGGCACCCTTGCACCATGGTACAAGGGTGCCTGCGTTGTAGGCAGTATTGTTTTTATGCAGGAAGGGACAACTTCTTGCACAAAAACAATCCCCTGAGGCATTTTCCTCTTTCTATGTGTGCTGCAGAATGCAGCACACATAGACAGAGGAAGTAACAAGGAAAAATAAAGATATTTCTCCTCGTTACACCTTCCTTAGGGAGGCGTAGCATTTTGACGCATTCCCAAGTTTACCAATGTTGGTAAATCTGGGATTGCACCAAAATCCATTGGTGGATGCATGGGAATACCCATGCTCCACCCATGGAATGCCTCCCTGGGGTAGAGTAACGCAACACAGCGATTTGCACAGAATTGCGTTAGTCTAGATTTATCAAGCCATGCAGGGTGGTCATGCAGATGGCCGTGCGTGGCTAGATAAATCTAATTAAAGAGTTGCATAGCTCTTGCACTCCTATAGAAAGGTGGAGTATTGTGTGGTGATGCTGGTTAGGCTTTGCCATGCAATACTCTCACAATACCCTAAAGATGGTCCTTGCATTCACAATAATAAATCCATAGCTCAGTCCTGGTAGAGTGGCAAAGAGCAGTTAGGCTTTACTAGAGGAACATGTGTTAAGCATTTCAGAGCACCAACATGGACTATAAGTAATTGACACGACTCAAAAGAAATCCAACACCAATTTATAAAAATAAAACAGATTTTTATCTTAATTTAGACACCAAAATGCACAAGATTAGATACATATACCCGGAGTTATGGATTTGAGAAGAAAACATAAATCACAGCAATTCACTACAGGAGAACGTTTGCATTGCGGACAATGGGAAAAAGTGATATTGACAATCGGTCACATGCAGGTCGAGTTGCATGGAGCCCAAGGAGGGCAAAGGTGCTGCGGATCCCAGGACCAAGCCACGACAGTCAGTTAAAATTTACCTGGATCGAGAAGCCCGGGTGCAGAGTTATCCTGGCTGTTCTTGGTGCTGAAGCGGGAGCCACGGGTAAGCTGGGTTTACCGCTTACACAATGCTGGTGGGGAACAGGGTGCAAAAAGTCAATAACGAAGCCACTGCTCATGTCAGAGGCAGGTTCTGCGGAGTTCCCTCGAGGTGCAGCAACAAGTAAAGGGTGTGGTTGCTGGACTGGCAACCAACAATCCTTGGCAGTGGTAAGCACAGTAGAAAGTTAATTCGATGTCTGGAGGTCCTGGGGTACACGGAAGCCACCTGAAACTTTGAGGAGGTCAGGACTACGTTTTCCACAATGCACTGGACCCTCTACTTTTGAGTGATCCCTCAGAGGGCCCGATGACCAGCGATTCTTCGGTTACAGTATGTTGTTTTTACTTGCGGTTGCAGGGGACTAGTGCCACTAGTCCAGGGAGTCTGGTGATACCTTTGGCTCTTAAACGGCTCCCCTGTCTGGAGGAACCGAGCTTTGGTCCAGGATGAGCCGCATTTGTGCAGTTCCAGGAAGGTTGTCACAGGTGCCGAGTATCACGCCTTTGGTTTGTGCAGCAGAAACGAGTCTCTTCTTTTGTCCTTGTTGCAAGTCAGATCAGAACTGAGGTTCTGGTGTGAGGGGTAGCCCTTAAATCCTAGATTTATGGGCGTTAGGAGTGTGGATGCAAGCGGGCAATGGACTACTAGCCCCAGCGGCAAATCCGCCCCTGAGGTGACCGCAACCAGGTATGTAGGTCCCCTTTTTTACCCAGAACCCACTATTGTACCACTTTTAAAAATGGCAGAAGCCTTAGCGGTACAGACCAGGTAGCCCACCCTAGAGGTGTGGCTAGCCTTCTGGGGGTGTACACCTCCTGAATACCAAATGTTCCTGCCTGCCTGAGTGCAAATGTGCCTGGGGGCAGGGGAAGGGCTGTTTACTCCTTTGGGAGGCAGCCTGGTTGCATATCACAGGCGGTGCAGCCATTGAAGCTCACCTGCTTGATGTGTGATTTTACTAGCCAGCCTGTCTAGGACGGAGGTGTGACCCTGTCCACGCCATTATTTCTGACTCCTGGCAGAGTTCACACCTCCTGGCAGGGGGTCAGATTCATGTCTTGGTGGCAGTAAGCACAGGCTGGCAGCCAGAGCACAGGAAAGGCTGGGGCAACCAGGTGGCAACCTCTAAGGTAGCCACCTGTATGCATGCCACATGGTCCTCGGCATGAGATTTGTGTCAGGGGTGATGAGGCACATTGCTTGATACCAAACACAACATATTTAGGTGATATCATAATGGAGCTGCCAACCTTAGGTTGGCACTGGTGCTAGCCCATGTTATCCTATGGACTGTCTATCACTTATAGTGTCCTTTAATGGTAAAGGCCACCTAAGAGGCATATAAGCCTGCACTTACATATCCCCACCTTTAATATAATGCACCCTGCTTCCTGGGCTTAGGAGGCCTTCATTAGGAGTGTCTGGCATATATCAAAAATCGTGCAATGAGTTTGCCTCACATGGTGAGGGCAAAGTCGAGTTTGCACAGTTTGCACTGCGCCTGCAATCTGCAATGGCAGGCCTGCTATCCGTAGTTTACTTGGATCACTCAGGTGGTGCAAACAGTTTAACACGCATGCCTGGGTACCACTGGTACCATATACTAGGGACTTATAAGGGGGTGAAAGTCCTTTGCCAATTGAGGTTACCAATTCACACATATCAGTTTCAGGGAGAGAGCACTGACACTGGGGCCTGAACAGCAGGCTCCAGTGCACTTTCAGAGTCATTACCATCAGCACTAGGGCAAAATGTGTGGGGGGGAGTTGACCATACTAAAAGGGCACTTTCCTACAGCCCCATTGCGTGGCGCAAGAGCGACGCACATCTTTAATAAATAAGCCCCTGTGTGTGCTGGTAGCCAGGAGAGACATGTTAACTTGTGGCTCAATGGTTAGAGCGGCAGACCCTGATGCAGAGATCTGGCCCGGGACCAGGGTTCAATTCCCGCCTCGGCGGGTCTTGGGCTCAATTTCCTCGGACCTGATAATTCTCGCCTCGGTGCCTATTCTAATCATGGGTCCCACTCTGCAACTCTGGGCAATAGCTTGCTTAATCTCCACAACGGCCCCAACAGCGCTGGGATGCCTGGCTTCACCCTGGGGGTGCCCAGGAGTGGACATTTCACGGGGAAAAGCCAGGAAGGGTTCCACAGCGGTATGCGTACAGCGCCTGGACACCCCTTTGGGGGTATGGGTGCGCTTTACAAGTACAAATTTCATTTCATTTCATTCAACTTCCCTTGATTCTAGCTCTCACTGATAGCACTCGGTGCCCGCCTGCCATCTTGCCTGACAGTCTCTGAAGGAAGGCAGGCTACTGATGCAGTGCAGGAGATTGTGATATTCCTTATGACCCTTAGTAACTTCCGAAAGATGGCCACTGACATACTTTTCTAAACACAAGTGCTTTTGGGCGTCATTACACAGCTGTACTACCTGAGTAATCTTTAGAAACGTGGGCAAATAATCGATTTAGCAGTATCAATCCAAGTGGATCTTCCTCAATCAATATTTATCCACCATCAGCTACTATGTGTGCCTGAATTCTGGAATAAACTTTTTCGATAAAGTGCTGTGGGGCTGTGTGGCATCAAAGTGCTCATTGAGGCTGTAGTGAGCTTTGTACTGGACATATTTATGAAAAGCCTTCCACCACAGTTGCAAGGAAATACCCAGCAGCGGCTCCTCCGCTATGGTGAAGGAGGGTCGCCCTCCCCTGCCAGCTGCCTCAAAACATCAGTAAAGGGAAAATAAAAAGATAATAAACATGTTTTATTATCGTTTTATTTTTCCTTTCCTGACGAGTCTTTGGGGTCGGGGCCATGGGGAATGACAGGCTGCAAGAGGACTGGTGGGCACTGTTGTCAGTGCGCATGATGGTTTGGCCGGCCAAACCGTCATGCGCACTGAAGCTGTCTCCAACCCGAGGTGCATTGCTGGGTTGGAGAGAGCAGGCACAGGCTCCCAGTCTACCTGGGAGCCCAGATTCAGAGCACTCAGGCCAATTCTGACGCTGCTCTCATGACATGAGAGCAGTGTTAGGATTGGCCGCAGTGGAGTCTGGGAGCCTGTACCTGTGAGAAGAGGAGCAGAAGAGCGCGACGCGGCCGACAGCAGGCATGTTTATTTTTTGTCCCCTGCCTCGCCACTCTTACACGACACCAGCCGCTACTGGAAATACCATCTTTTAAGCTGGTACAAAAGCTCAAGTGGAATTTTTTTTAGGTAGAATGAAAATTTTAAAAAATAAAATAAAATTGGAAGAGGTCTTTTAAGTAGGTAAGGCTATTTTTCAACAGAATTGGGAAACATTTAGGTGCATAAAAACGTTTTGTGCATGAAAACGTATTCTGTATAAGGTTCCGATATCCTTTGAAAGTCATTATAGCTATTCTATCATGCTGGAGCAGAAAACTGTAAATGTTCTATTTAGCAATGTATGCACCTATAGAGGAGAAAAGTATCTTGACCTACTGTAGAATCCGAAGATGGCTTTTGGTACACGAAATATAGGGCAAAGGTTACACCCTGACTGACAGCAGCACGTGTTTTGAAGCTGCTTTTCTCAGCAGTCTCTACATTTCTTTCAGCATAAGCAATCCCAAATCTGGCATGAGAGTAAATTAATTGTTTCCTAACCATTGCATCCCGCGACTTCTTAGAAATTTCCGGTGCTTGTGAAAATTCCAACATATGTGGAATGTGCCGTACTTGATAGGAAGATGTTGCAAGCCTCTGACACATATTCTAGCATCTTGTGAAGTAAATGAGGCAGAGACAGATAAGAATTGAAAAGATAAATGTTTTTAGCTTTATAGCACAAGAAAATAAATTAATACACAATCTGTAGTAATGAGTTGTTAAAACTCTATAATTTCCAGCCGTTACTTTTATGACCTCTTTTACGGCTGTTCTGTTTCCTTACATTTAACCCGGGTATATTGAGTTGTAAAATGCTAAAAGTGTAAGGTATTCAGAGAAGAACTGGGAGAGATCAGAGATGGACAGATAAGGCACACATTTTATTAGTGGGACCAGCAGATTTTACAAGGGACACGACACGCACAATGTCCCCTATATAAGTAGACTCCCTTGACATTACCACATCCTGGCTCTATTTGTTACAAATTTGCATTAAAACCCTCCTTTAAATATGTATAAATACGTCACGCCTGTTTGCAAGAATAGTACTCTTTATCATCTGTTTTATGCTCAGAGACAAGCTGTGGATTTTCCATGTTAATGAAAGTGGAGCCAGAACAAAAAACTGAACAGTGCCAAAATAAAGGCATTTATTTGGTTTTAATACAGCACTAAATGCCAGGTCTGTGGTGCCACTGTAAAAAGTACAGACTGATATGCAAGAAGGGTTCATGTATGAAACAGACATTGGCTAAAAGTGAAGTTCAACAACAGGTAAAAGGATAATTTTCTTGCACGTGTATCAGGCTTATATTGAGTTTCTGGAGCGGGGCTGGATCACTGAGTTAACAATGCCGAAGCTATTGAATGGCTGTTTGTGGAGGTCCATCTTCTGAGATTTTCCAAGTGTCAGAAGATTTGCTGTGTACTTATGTGGGCTAGGATCATGCTTCAAAGCCAGGAGACAGCCACTCAGGGATGGTCAAATAGGACAGGGCCATTTGTGCCATAAAACTTCAAGCATAATGGCGTGGCTAAGGTTAGTGGTTCCCAAACCTTTTAGAACCATGACCCAATTTTAGAACAACAAATTTTTGCAGCCCACCCTGCTTTAATGAACATGAGGAGGGTGATTTTTAGGTCGAGCCTCGAGTAGCGCGCAAGCGCTGCTTAGAGGCGAAGACTTTTAGTAAGCGAGTTTGAAAAGCAGTCCCAAAAACGCTCGTGCGTCGTGGCTGGCCTTTTTGGGATGGGTACGCGCGGCAAACATGTGTTTCCAATTATCGTGCCCAGACGCGGGCGCGATAATTGTAAACACATGCCGGCAAAAGGCCATGACGCACGAGCGTCTGGTCAGCTGAGCAGGCTGCCGCGCTCCTCCTCCCCCCTCCGCTCCTCTGTGGTGCGCGCGCACCACTGTTTATTTTTTTTTTAACCGCGCGGCCGCCATTTTTGTCCCTGTGCCGGCCTCGCGTTCTTTCTCCCATTCGGAGCTTTGAATCATGCTGGTTTCTTTGTGTTGCTGCCCGTCGTCGCCTCTCCTCTGCTTGCGCTGTGATTTAGGATTATTTGTTTTATTTTAAATGTTTTGCTGCCCCACACCCCTCTCCACTCTACTGTCCATGCTTGTTTAAAGAGTAGTTGCCTTTCATCAGCTGCCGTTTTCCAGTGTTCTTAGTTCCTGGCACTGAGGGCTAGTGGACTGCTGATGAGGACTATGGATTCTGTTGCTACAGACAGCATAGTGCCGCACCGCGGCTCCGTATAGTGTATCGGAATCAGCGGGATTCCCCATAGTACTCCCCATGCTGCTGACTGAATGGGCAGGTGAGCACTGAGTACCGCATCTCCATCCGCCCTCGGGAGCAGACCAGTTCTCCGCGGGTCGGTGCAGCTCTGTGGAAAGAAGCCGGGCAGAGTACCCCCGATTGATTGGCGCCCTGCCAGCCTGCTCTCTTTGTGGCTAAGGCTGGAGGTCTGTGCGATGGCAGCGGTGCCTATGAGAGGTAAGTAGCAGAAGCATGTGCTGACCTGGTATCTCCTCCTCCGGCTCACCAGGGTACCCCACTTTAAGATTCAATCCAATGGGTTTCACTTTAATTTGTTTTTATGTTATTTTTTAGACCAGCCAAGTTGCCCATAAAATGCAGTTCTTTCCAGTACACCTTGCCCGAAAAGTGCAGTCACGGAGTTACTTTAGCAGTGAGGATACTGCCAGCTCGCTTGTTGTAACGTTGTACTAGTTTTGTTGCTAAACATGCGCCCATCTCCCACGTTTACATGCAAACCCTTCCAGAGCAGACCCCAGGACACACGCTGGTCAAAATGTTATTGTTAGCCTGTCTCTAATGAACTTCTCAAGACTCGCAGTCCTGGGCCGTAGAGGCCCCATGAACTAAAGAGATGGTACCAGTGTGTTCACTCCCGGGATGGCATGTTTACAACTGTAAGCTAATTTAAGTCACTGTCACATGGAAATCTGTGTACACAATAAACTCCTACAGTATATAACTGCAAAAAAAGGATGCGTAAATGGTGTTGCATAGGGTTAGACATTATGAGTTTGTTTTGAAGCGTGACTAGCTAGTGTACCCGGTGGAGGCATACACTGCGGGCCACGGGTGTATACCGAGCACCAGTGGCATGCATAGGTTAATGGAGAGCAACAGCGCTCCCACAGGTCACACTTTGCTTCGAATGAAAGGGCCGATGTTGCATTGCTGCACTGTCTGTGAACTGTCTGCAATGTGTTTTGCAGCACTACGCTGTCTGGACTGAGGGTTGCTGCATGGGCCGGTATTCACACACCAATAAAGTGAGGATCACTGCGCTAGGGTTATGGTAGTGGAGTTGTATCAGCTGTATGTGTGCTTTCATGTGCATGTGTTCTCCAATACTTGCTGTTTTGGTGTAGGTCATCTTGCAAGATTGTTGAACGTGGTTGCTTCTGTGGTGTGCTGCTTTTGACAAGTTAGTGTTAATTATCCACACAGTTACATGCCACACAATTCAACTCCACACAATTCCAATCCACACCACATAATTCGACACCAAACCACATAATTCAACTCAACAACACAATTACACAACGCACTGCATAATCCAATCCACACCACAGAATTCCAAATCATGCCACAAAATTTGACAGCACACCATATAATTAAACTCCACTATATACCACTTCACAACACAAAATACCATTCCATATAATTACACTCATAACACACAATCCCACTCCACATAATTTCAGTACAATCAATACCACATAATTACTATCCACATAATTCCACAGCACACCATGCCACATAGTTCCACTACACAAACGCACTCTACACCACACAATTACACGCCATACAATTCCACAACCCAACAATTCCAATCCAACCCACATAATTCCACTACACACCAAATACGTCCACTCCATAACACATGGGTAAAAGACATTGTCTATTACAAGGCCAATAGCTATAACTCAACCAAATGTGAACCCTATTGCATTTCCAGTGCTTGTATTTTGCAGTGAAAGGAACGACTCCTAATTTGCTTGTGTACACCTTCAAATTACCTTTACAGTTTAAAATACAGTATCAACAGTATTTCCCCATTTAATGCAGTTTTAATAGGTTTTTGAGGCGTTTTATTTGCTGATTTTTTTAAAGAGCTTAATCAAAGTAATTGTTTACTTTTTAATGCTTTAGGGGTTTGGGTATTTAATATGTCATTGTTTAATATGCCTATGTTATATCTTATTTCACTAAAACTCTTTTTTTCTTCAGTATTGCATGTAAAAGCACTTCCAGGTATATAAGTTCAGACTGCCACTCGTACAAAAAAAGACATTAAATTAGTACTTCTGAAAGCAGTGCTATAACGTGCATATTAGTGTCAAAGCATCTTTGTTAAAGAATTACACTTTTTGAATTTTTAAGAGACTTTATCATATGTTCATTAAACAGCACGGAAGCCCATCCTTGGGTGTGTGTGACTGTTCACCAGTGGCACGTGAAGTAACAGTAGATGTTGTAGCACTCAGGATAATGTGCTGCATAGCCAAATACTTATAAGGTCCCAAAGGCGAGACCTATTGGCTATGCCAATGCTTGTTTAATGTAACTAAAGCATTGTGTGGTTACGCTTAGCCATTTACTAATAGCAAATTTTCCATTGAAAGGGCCACTAAATTTGCACGGACATACAGTTTTACTGTTAAAACGTTATTGCACATAAATGATAATGTGTGGAAATCAGGTTTCAGTGAATATTTATCATTTGTACATCACCAAGAGAAGTGTCTTCATTTGTTTTGATGCTATTAAAATCTTTGTTTCCATCACACTTCAGAATTACAAAAGAATGTGCTGCATTTTTGCTTTCCTAACTGCTGAACATGTCTACTTCTTTTACTGATATTTACATGTTGTTGCGAGTTACGAAAAATTACATCCTACAGCCTTTCCTTTCACACTCCATGTACTTCAGCAAGATTGTCCCATTATTCACTTTACTTTTCTTTTTCTGACTCCAAAGTGAGAGAAGTTTGTAAACCCCAATCCGCATGTTAAAAAACATAAGCAGCAATTTGTCAGAAGACATAGACTGACATTTGACCTCTGTCTTTAAAGTGCAGCAAATGTGACAAGATAAAAACAGGGGGCCTCATTTACAAAAAAATGATGCAGCGCGGCGCCGCAAGAGATTTTGCTGCGCCGAGCTGCATCATTTTAAAAGCACAGGGATGCGTCTTATTAACAACAATACGACACATCCTTGTGCTTTCCCCTGCGCTGACGCACAATTGGCTGTCATGTGCTAGCGCAGGCACCCTTGCATCATGTTGCAAGGGTGCCTGCGTTGCGGAGATGTTTGTTTTTGTGCAGGAAGGGACAACTTCCTGCAAAAAAACAATCATTGAAAGAGGGAAAACGAGGAGAAATAAAAGTATTTCTCCTCATTGCGTCACTCCTACGCCTCCCCTGGGGAGGAGTAGGATTCTGATGCATTCCCAGCTTTACAAAACTTTGTAAATCTGTGACTGTGTCTGGTTCCACGGATGATGCAGAGAAATGCGTGGAAGGGGCCCATATTTACAAGGCTAGGAAAAGTCACGAAGGGTGACTTTATTTGGCCTTGAAAATATGGGCAGGCACACTGCGCCGCCAGTGCGTCAAAAAAGGTGATGCACTGGCGGTGCAATGACCTTGTAAATGAGGCCCAGGATTTAAAGGCATCTTTACACATAGTTTGGGAATCAATGG
Source organism: Calotriton arnoldi (assembly GCA_963921515.1). Classification (NCBI taxonomy): domain Eukaryota; kingdom Metazoa; phylum Chordata; class Amphibia; order Caudata; family Salamandridae; genus Calotriton; species Calotriton arnoldi. The sequence continues at coordinate 398,809 of CAWUFW010006468.1, forward strand.
GATAGGCCATTTCACCTATGTGGGGAACGCTTATGGCCCATGCTGGTGGTTTTGCTTTGAGTAGAGGGATTTGTGTATAATGCAGAGCTACCTGAACATAAATAAATCAGTGGAGAGTAGTCAGCAAAGCCTGGTTGGATGCAGTCCCACTATATCATATAAGCAACAAGTCTTTCTGCTGTGAGTTGTACTCCTAATAAAATGCAAATGCCAGATTCATGGAATTCAAAGAATGACACGCAATAAAGGAGTCAAGAGGGGACAAGTGCTCTGCGTCAGTCAGGAAGAGGCTATGGAATGGATGGGTCTCAGCCCATGCAGCCATTTTAAGGTGCATATGTTAGGCTAGATGATTTTCTTTATGTGGGTTGTATTGTATTGTATTGCAACATTTATATAGAGCTTACTGCCCCTATGAGGGGCACAGAAGCACTTTCCCACATGGGCAGCATGCTATGCTGTATAGGGTGTGTGGTTAGAAGGGAGTTAGCTTTGTTTTTAATCCTGTGGGGAAAGTGTTCCCAAGTCATGTGTGATGACCATGGAGGTGTGGTTATCGTGTTATGGGACTCAGTGCTTAGCAGTGTTATGGATGATGATGAGGTGTGAGACAGGACGCAAATTAATGGTTATCAGTAAGCTGTCAGCTTTGAGCAGCTCTGCAGGTTCCATTATGGTAATTCCCATTGTCTTAGACCACTTAGCTGGTTACTGCACTGAGATGTCCATTCTGAGATATTTTGTTTAAATTGTTATGGTCCTGAGCAGGCATAATTGAAGAGAGAAATGGTGGGGAGATCTGCTGGGATGGAGGTTTGTTACTATCATCCCATATCTGATTGTTATTGTGAGATTAAAATAAGAGGTCATAGGTTGGGACCTACATCGATGGACTAGATTTTAGTCCTCTGATTGGCCAGTTGTATGTAGCAGATCCAGTCAGGAAACAGACGCCTAGTCAAAGATCTCTGGCCACAGAATGATAGGAGGTTCCAGATCTTGACTGTTTGGTCTGCCAGAGGCAAGGGCGACCCTTTCTAGTAGCCACGTTGCTGCAGATGCAGGATATGTCCAAGCACAAAAATGCCCTCCAGAATGAATCCCAATGGAGGAAAATGCCTGAGGGCGAAAAGCCTACAAATTGGCAGTTGAATTCCAGAAGTAGAAATAAAGGCTGGGATCCAGGTGGAATATGCAGAAGACAACACTAGAACAGATGGACTGCAGGAGTGCAGACTTGAATCACTGTAAAACAACCAGGAGGTTCATGAGCAATGAACACTAGGGCTAGGAGCTAGAAGCATTGGACTCAAGGAAGGAACTAGACTTCCTGACTTTTATAGGCCCAAAAACAGGAAGTTCATAGGAACCCATCTTGGATTAGGAAAAGGCTATGGGTCCTATTCAGTGTATGCCATTTTGAATTGAGATAAATTTAAGCCCAGAGTTCCTCACCAGGGAACTCTGGGAAAAAGACGAATGGCAACACCAGCTGGTCAGCTACTGTAAGGTAAGTGCAGGAGTGCAGCGGTGCGACCCACCGGTGTATCTCTCCTGCTTTCCTCCGGCAACCAGTAATGTGTTGCAGCCATCCGATAGGAATTTGGACACTGGAATCAGGCAGGACGTGAGTGGAGGTGCCACAGATCTCTTCAGTTATTCCACGCCTGTTCAGTTGGTGATGGCTAGCTCATGGGCTGGTACAGTAATGAGTAATGGACAAGCTGTGTAGCAGATATGTGTTATGTGATTAAGCAGTATGAGGGGGCTATTGTGCAGCCTGTATGGACTACAATTGGCATATTAATATTAGCTGTTAGTGTTATATATGAATTCACATTCCCAGTATAACCTCTTTATAATAGGTTACTTGTGATGCACCCAATCACATATTATATAGAAGTGACATAGCAGCTCAACTTTAAAAATTTCACTGCATTTCTGACATCACAATGCCTGCTGCCAGAGCCATCAACTGAAGGGAAAGGCAGGTCAGTTCACGGAGGATAGTTAAAGCAGCTGTTTAAAGAACAAAGCACTGCTTTTCTTCTGCTCTGTTTTTTTAGCTGTACAGTGACAACCAGAAAAGAGATATTTATGGCAACATGTTTATTTTTTGCACTCCTTAGGTAATTATTGAAAATTTAGAATCTTTCTGCATGTTTCTACACGTTCTGAGCTATTGCACCTTTTTTTAAACAACTGACTTGTATTAAACTGATTTTAATAACTTTTGGCAGCAAATATTTAGCAGCCTTTTTGATGTGTTTACATTTGTAATAGAGATTCTATTTTTATTCTTTATATTTATAAACATGCTCTGTCTTTCATATGATAGAGCTATGCAACAAGGATTTAAGTGGGTTATGGGAAAAGTGTTGATGTGACCATGTATTATAAGGAATAAAGTACACGATAAGGGTATTGCATGTCACCTCGGAGTTCTATAATCTTATAAAGGAACTCAGCCTTTGGCCTCATTCCTCTGTGTCGTCATGGCACTCGTTGGTGACTTGCAGTATCTTTCTAATGTATGAAAGGGGTACTTTATCCTGTATATAATACCAAGGCAAGACATAGGTCAGCCCTTCATAATTTACCTAATATAGAAAACAGTGTGCTGGTTGGGCTGTTCCGTATCTGTGGGGTGGAAACTGTAGATTACACTTGCAGGTATGATTATCATTCTGGGTTCTATCCCAGGGTTGTGTGATGGTTTGGTTATCTTGGAAATAGCCATGTTTCCAACTGTCTTCTGAAGTGTATATTCTCCTGAATGCTTCGAATCATGAGTTTGCGACTTGTAGTGACAAAGCAGGGAGGTGGAGGATCTAATGTGTAACAGGATGTTGTTCCAGACTTTAGGAGCCAGGTAAGAATAGGTGCAACCTCCGTCTCTGGCTTTCTGGATGCATGAATGTGGCTGAGCAAGAGGTTGGCTGAGTGGAGGTATCTGTTCGGGGTGTGGAAGTTGATGTGCATGTTCAGGTATGCGGGGCTCTTTTTGTGAGGGTTTGTGTTTGGGAGCCACTGGAGGTCTCCAAGGTGTCTGAATATGAGAGAGCGGCGCATCTCAATGCAATTCTTCCCAAGCCCCAGCGGCTTCACCGGCCCAGCACGACACACCTCAACCTCTGCACCGATGCATTGCTATGCAGGTCTTCGCAAGCCCCAGCGGCTTCTTTGAAGATGACATCGGACCTCGCATCGCAAGCTCCCATCAACGGTCACTGGCTTTACTGCGTGACACGTCTAACATACGACCTTGCATCGCAAGTTCCACATCGATGATTTCTCTATGCCGGCCAGTGCACCTCACCGTGAGGGCTTTGCATAGCTCCGCAACCAGGATTTGAGGTATTCTTGTTTAGTGTGCTTAACTGCGTCCCTGTAGCCAGCCATCACTCCATTGGGGTCGGCCTGAACCTATGACTTTGTCCCGTCTGGCGTGACCAGATAACCACAATTGAAACTTTGTGCTTTTTGGCGCTAATTCACTAAAATCTTTGAAACTTCATAACTCTGATTCTACTGATTGGATTTTTGTCACCTTGGTGTCAAATTATTTATTAAAGTTTACTCTATTTTTTAATTTGGTGTGGGTTTTTCTTGTGGTGTGTTTTCACTTTATTTCTGTTTGAAGTGCTGCTAAATTGTTGTATGTCTCCACAACGCATGCCATTACATGGCATGCCTTTACAATGCAGTTGTAACAATGCAAGTGTTGTTACAACGCGTTACCATTACAAAGCAAACTTTAACCAAGCATATACCTTTACAATGCATGCCTTTACAACGAATTTTGCTGTAAAAGCATGTTTTGTAAAAGTATATGCGTGGTTAGAGTTGTGATTGAAAATATAAGTATTTTACAGGTAAATGTAAACGCTATTTATGTGTACATTATAGCTTTATATTTCTCTGTAAAATACTTATAATTTCTTAGAGATGGCATGCATGGTGATGCATGTAAATACATGTAAAACAAAAATAATGTACTTACTTTTATACATGTTTTTACATATTCCACCCACAATGATATCTGTTGAAATATATAAAAACATATATATCAATCCATCAACCCCTACCCACCCTAAAATTACCCATGCCACCCCAAAACCCCTTCCCACTCTAAACCCTCAAACTATCCTTGCCACCCCAAACTCCCTACCCACCCTAAACCATAAAACTACCCTTGCCACCCCAAAACCCACTACACACCCTAAATCCTAAAACTACCCTTGCCACCCGAACACCTATACCCACCCTAAACCCTAAAATTACCCTTGTCACCCCAAAACACATACCCACCCTAAACCCTAAAATTACCCCTGCCACACCAAAACCCATACCCACCCTAAACCCTAAAATTACCCATTCCACCCCTAAACCCATACCCACACTAAACCCTAAAATTACCCTTGCCACTCTAAAACCCATACCAAGCCTAAACCCTAATACTACTCTTGCCACCACAAAACCCATACCCATCCTAAACCCTAAAATAACCCATGCCACCCCAAACCGATACCCACCCTAAAATTACCCATATCACCCCAAAATACATACTTACCAAATACTTACATTTGAAAAGCATATCCCTTTACCATTCCTGCCTTTACAACGAAATCTGTTGTAAAAGCCTATGCATTGTAAAAAATTGCGTTGTGATGGTCATGCGTTGTTACAACAGCCGCTATGTAATGGATGTTCCCCCTGCATAAATGCTTTACACATAGCCTCTAACTCAAGCCTGATTTCTCTGTGCCGAGCTACCAGAGGATTGAGCTCAGGTTAATTTGGCGTTTGCTTGTGTCTGAACCCTGACAAGGATTGTGGTTGCTGCTTGAGTAAGGTTTCACCCCCCTCAACACGTAATCCAATTTCTTACAATGGTGTTTCTAGAGGTGCTGATCTTGAAAGCTATGTACTTGAGGTGGTCGCTAGATTTGGCTGATGAGATAGCGCAGAGCTTTTCTTTGTATATGAAGGTGATTCCTCCCCGTTTTGCTGGTTCTGTTGCATATTGTAATCTTGTGGCCTGGAGGAATTCCTGTCGCGATGCCTGGAGCAGAAGACGGATTCAGCCAGGTCTTGGTGAGGAAGGGTAGGTCCGGCAAGAGGACGTGCAGGTGGTCTTAAACTTCAATGCTATATTTGATGAGCGAGCAGGTGTAGAAGAGGGCGCAGGTCAGGTTGGGTTCGGTGTAGTGTGTAGTGGTGTCTTGAGAGGCATCGTTGTATTGTGGTGATGGGGGTAGTTGGGGAAGTGAGCTGGGAGAAGCGCAGGAGAAGCAGTATGCGGGGCAGGGAAATGCACCTTCAACTCTGGCAGGGGAGGCTAAGATGCAGCACGGGTATGGGCATTTGTGGTTTGAAGGGCTGCTGCAGAGTAGAGCCTTGGACTGCAGTGGGTTGGTGTCAGACCAGGGGTTCTGGTGCTGTGTGCGGGCTGATTGCAGATGGGTGCAGACAGCCTTCCACTGCATGTGTCCGCTGCACATCCGTGCTGCACCCGTCATTAAGAAGGTCATGGAGGGAGGAGGAGATTCAGGGGGCAGTGGGCAGGGTTCGGCTGGCCAGGAGAGCATGCAGAAGTAGGGAAGCAGCAGTGTGTTGAGAGGGTCAAAGTCTATGTGGTAGCTCGTCACAGTGTGTGGAGAGGGCCATAGTCTGTGTGGCAGCTCATCGCAGTGTGCGGAGAGCATCATAGTCTGTGTGGTAGCTCGTGGCAGTGTGTAGAGAGGGTCATAGTCTGTGATAGCTCGTGGCAGTTTGCGTAGAGCATCATAGTCTGTGTGGTAGCTCGTCGCAGAGTGTGGAGAGGGTCATAGTCTGTGTGGTAGCTCATCGCAGTGTGTGGAGAGGTTCACAGTCTGTGTGATAGCTCATCACACTGTGTGGAGAGGGTCACAGTCTGTGTGGTTGCTCGTCGCAGCGTGTGGAGAGGGTCACAGTCTGTGTGGTAGCTTGTCACAGTGTGTGGAGAGGGTCATGGTCTGTGTGATCGCTCATCACAGTGTGTGGAGAGGGTCACAGTCTGTGGTTGCTCGTCGCAGTGTGTGGAGAGGGTCACAGTCTGTGTGGTTGCTCATCACAATGTGTGGAGAGGGTCATAGTCTGTGTGGTAGCTCCTCACAGTGTGTGGAGAGGGTCATAGTCTGTGTGGTAGTTCATCGCAGTGTGTGGAGAGGGTCATAGTCTGTGTGGTAGCGTGTTGCAGTGTGTGGAGAGGGTCACAGTCTGTGTGATAGCTCATCACAGTGTGTGGAGAGGGTCACAGTCTGTGTGGTTGCTCCTCGCAGTGTGTGGTGAGGGTCACAGTCTGTGTGGTTGCTCGTCGCAGTGTGTGGAGAGGGTCATAGTCTGTGTGGTAGTTCATCGCAGTCTACGGCACAGCAGCAGCTCCCATGTCCACAACAGATGCTTTTACAACAGTTTAATTAATGAAGAAAGAGCAAAGCAGGACGGGTCTCATTCGATTTTCATTATTTTGCTGCACTTTCAGCGTTCAGCAACTTTGGATCTCCATGTGCTGAGCTTTCTAATTATTCTGCTGGAGTCACAGATTTTTGGCAGGTAGGTGCCAGTGCAGGTATCAAACATTAACCAATTATTAGGGAGAACTGGATAATAGGAACCTTCCAGCTGAGGTGGACATCTTTTATGCTTCGCTAATTCACCCAAGAGTATTTAAAGCTTCCAATTACAAGGCCAAGTCAGACTGAACTAATCCAATTGCACAAAGTCAACTCTCCTGCTCTGGTAGCTATTGTGGGAGCGACTCCTCAGATAACGTGACCTTTGTGCATGCATGGCAAAAATACTTCTGGGCATTTGTCTGCTTGCTTAATTTTACTCCAAAAGGAAGGTCGAGACAAGATGGGAATTGTTCTCGAAACTCCTTGTCTCTTCCCAGGTATAAATGTGCCTACATTTTTCATGATACCCATCTGTAAATAACATTTTGGAAAAAGTGTTCTATTTTGTGATTTGAGAAGGGGTATTTGTTACCAGCATGTGCCCAGTAGATCTTTGGAATGGCAGTATCTGACTGGTCAAAACATGCAGATCTTCAGAGACTCTTCTAATGACTGTTTTTAACCCATTTGTGAAAAAATCTGGGCTCTGGAAAAGTTTCTGTGCTAAAGTCATCTCAGGGTCCCCCCCTGTTTGGTGGAGAATGAAAGCTTCATCACCTGAACTCCACGCGGAACCTAAATTGCTCATCTGACGGCCATCTACCTGAGACTGACGATCAGTGGTCTTAGATCAGTGGTCTTTGCGTGATAAGTCTCAGTTTACAAAAAAGTTGAATAGGTAAATAGGATAAAGAATAATAATTATCAGTATATTGCCTAAACACTCAATTAAAACTTACTGTATGATTTGTGAATCTGGTGATTTATTTGATCTGTGTTGACATAATTAGATTTTGGGCATGCTGCAATTTGGCGGACAACAAGGAATCAGCAAGCCTCCTGAATTAACCCTACACAATCACTGTCTGCTCAAAGTCTTGATCCAGTTCCTGTCATTCCTGGGCACCTCTGCATGTGGAACCACATGGTGCGCTGGAGAGATGACAGACTTTCCAACTATTAAAAACTTTTCGCCATGTGCGTGGAGTGGCGGGCCATGGAAGTGGTGGTGCTTTCTGTCGAGCACCGTCAAGGAGGCCCTTCTGTCCAATCATCCTCCAACTAAAAGTTTCTGAGGCTACTGCTGATGTTTTCCGAAGGATTTAAAACCTGCATTGGATATTGGCTGTGCAGATCCTCCAAACACAAGTTGGTAGCCCACTCCTTGAGAGGTTTCCGGCTCGCCTTGTGTCCCACCATGTGATATCAGCGCCTCGAGGGTTGACCGTATGAAGGAAGACGATATTGTGTGACACCCAGTGGCACTTTGTGAGTTGGAAGGTCTGAAATGAGAGTGGGAAGGGATGGAGGAACTGTATCACAAGAGAGAAGCCAAGTGAGAGAAATAAAGAAAGGCACCATCGGAGGCTGAAGGAGTAGGTGGGGCAGCCTGCTCGCCAATGCATAATGCCACCCGGCTCGATAATGCTGATAAGAGAGTGAATACAGGGGTTCAGGGACTAGAAGGAAGCCAGGGTGCAGCTTACATGAATTTGTAAAGAAAACAAGATGTGGCATCAAAACCAGGAATGCAGCTATCATCAGTGCAGCCAGCACAGTGGTATCGGGGCCTAGCCATCATAAAGGGCCCACTTCACCGAAGTCTGGTTGTCTTCAACCAAGCATAGGGCAGTTGGGGATGTTTCCCTTCACTGAATTACGGCCTTCGGCACCCTTCTAACACCACTATTCAAAAAGCCATCTAGCAGAGAACAGTATAAACAAAGTGGGAAATGCTCATTTATTAAAATATCCCACAAATAGATTTTTGAGGTTTGACCGGAAAACGGACGTTACATGCCAGATCGGGTGGGAGGCAAACCCAAATTCAGTGTCTTCAAGACTTTCTCAGACAAGATTAGGTCCTGTGTATCAGAAGTTTTTATTTTGTCCACAATACCACTGAGAAGCATAACTGCAGTGAATATATATATATATATATATATATATATATATATATATATATATATATATATATATATATATATATATATATATATATATATTACCTACTGGCGGTCGTTATAGTTAGGACCTATTATCCATAGGAAATTCGTAACATTCTTTTCCCAATAACTTTGGCGCCGGTTGACGAATCTTTGCGAAATTTTCAAAACTTATGGCCCGCTCCGGTCAGCTCCTGTCTTGAAAGTTTCGGGGTGATTCGGCAAGCGGGGATCGAGGAAAAAATAATAATATATATATATATATATATATATATGTATGTATGTGTTTGTATGTATATTCACTGAGAAAAACAAAGGTTAAAGGGATGTTAGTTAGGTTCTGAATTTACATGCACAAATCAATAGAAATTCAGCTGTAATAGTTATCTCAAGTAAATATAACTCGTGCCCTAAGGTAACTATAACTCGCACCCTCGCCATGCACAGCTAATGGCCCAACACATTACATCATTGATGACATCATTACATCATTGATGACATCATTGATATTATCACTGCAACATTTGCTGTAAAATTATTCATGACAAAACTGCATGGTGCGAGGGCTTGAGTTATAGATACCTTAGGACACGAGTAATAGATAGATAGATTAAAATAAAATGAGTGCAGGGACCTAGACATTTTCGCAGGAGGTAGCCCCTGGTGCTGCTGAATGCCAGCATTGCCAAAAACCAAGAATGCCTTGTTTTGATTCCACCAGATGCCTCTTTCTTCCACCACTCTGTGCATCCTATATCTTAATCTCACTTTTGCAGGTTATTTTACACTCCTGCTTCATCCCATTGTCAATGCTTTGTTTCTTTCTCTTTCCTCACTTTACTGCCTTTCTCTTGCCCCGGGTCAAAGTTTGATGATAATAAAAAGTAAGCCTTTGTCCCTAAGAATGAGTGCTGGTGCCCAGCACCTGCAAGCACTAGGACACATTAAGGACTGGAAAACGGATAATTGGCGATGGAAATTGCTTAGTCAGCAGCTTTAGCTTACCAGATCAGTGTTAGTGCATTCCACCTGCAGTGGGTCTCAGCGATGACCATAGCTGTCTTTGGATAGGGGCAGTAGGGGAGTGATAATGGACCTTATGTCCATTTACTTGGTGAAAGGAGGACCTTCAATGCAAAAGTAGCTTTATGCATTAGTCTGTGCCTCTTCCTGCAATTGGTGCCCATTAACAAAGCTGCCAAGATGGCTGGATGAGTTAAGGCTCGCCCCGGCCATAGGTCCAACAATATGAAAGTCACAAGTTCGAATACCAGCAAAATAGATTCCACCTTCCATCCTGTCTATAGTTGAATACCATTAAATTGGGAAACAATAACCTCTGTTAAATCTCTTGCTCAGAAGCAGCACATGTGTGATATGAAGCGCTATATACAAAACAGTCATTAACACTAGCTTCAAATCATGTGATGTGCAACATGTGCATCACAGAATTACGACCACGACACAAAACATAGGCCGCGCATGTTTAGGCTTTCAAATGATGTGGGTAAGGTTGTGGTGGTAGTTCCAGTCCTAGGTATACCAGCAACCCCCCTTGAGTATGTTTGTATCAGCGTGCAACCAGTACTTACATGCCCATTGGTTTCTGCTTCCTTCTGCGTTGAGAGGTAAGGACCTGCTAAGGTTAGCAGACTCCCTGGCCTACTAATGGTATGGTACTGGGAGCATATAATAATGGCATTAACCCCTTCCGTGCTCATGACGAGCTCAGCTCGTCATGCTGCGCGATAGCGCTGTGCGCATGACGAGCTGAGCTCGTCACGACCACACCCGCGATCGGAATGTCCCGCATACGAGCGGAATTCCGATTGCGGTCAAGGGGTTAAAAGAAACCCAGATCTGTGACTGGGGGTGAATGTTTGATTTATTCAGCATTCCGTCCATCATCTGTTCTTTTTGCATTTGTCGCCCTAAGTGGGAAGGGTATGCCCAGACATCGGTCCTATGCTCGCTACGCCACCAGAGTTGAGCTATCCTGACTGATATGGGGTGAAACCCTGAAACCGGTCTTAGGGTGGTTTCTGGTCCAGGGAGGACCTGGCCTGGCAGTTCGGGCTGGACTGTTCCCATGGGGAACATGGTCAAGACTGATTTGCATATGGCTGGGTCTAAACTGGAATGGCGTGGCGTGCTAAAAAACGATGGATTTAACCCAGATCTGTGACTGGGGGTGAATGTTTGATTGATTCAGCATTCCATCCATCATCTGTTCTTTTTGCATTAAAAGAAACAGCCATCTGCATTTCTGCCATTTTAAACGGATGGAAGTTAGTTCATGCCATGAACTTGCCACACCAATGGGTCAGCCTCTAAATGGGCAACCCCGCCAAATCAGATCCTGCATGTGATCAGTGTCATTTGTGCACACTTATAGGTCATAAGAAACACAGAGCTAACAATTCGCGCACACAGGTTGGAAAAATGTTCGTGAATAGGCATCTAATGTAATAATAAGCAGATCATGGACCACCACATGGACAGAAAAAGCAATAGTATTCAGGGTTGTATTTCAGAAATATTGTCTGACAAATATTTTGTCCTAAATAGCTTTACAAAGATATTGTCATATTGGGTGCAGATGTTCTATTATTAACTTCAATGGGCAATATTTTTGTAGACGATATTTAGGGCACAACATATATGTCATATGATTTTCTCGTAGGACACCACATCAGGTGATCTTAGGATCGTGGAAAACACAAGAGAGTCATTTGAGGGTTTTGGGCCAAGAGTTAACGTTCTACTAGAAGAATGATGGTTTTCAAGTGTGAAGAGCTGTTAAAGTCGAAGAGGCAATTATGATTGGGCAAGAATAAGACTTCCCATCTATAAGGCTCGAGACTTGAAGGGGTCATCATAGGCAACTCAATTCATATAAGAATGTAGCATCGCTGTGTCTTCAAAAATAAGCAGAGGCCCATCAAGAGTGCCTTGGGCATTCACGCGGGCAAGGAAAATGGGCCTGCTACCCCCAGTGTAGCTAGTTAAAGACAAAACAGACATAGTTGTGGTAGAATGGTCCTCTCATGTCCCTGGGACCCGGTGACACTGCACTAATGATCGACACACACCCAGTAGCGTAGCCAGTGTGTCATGGGCCCTGGAGTAAGGAAGGAAATTGGCCCCCTGGCTGCTGTTCGAATTGTAAAATACGGCAATGATCAGGGTTCAGTGGGCCCCTCGCGCCTCTGGGCCCCAGGGCCACTGCACCTGCTGCACCAATGGAACCTACGCCCCTACACACACCACAGTGCTATCTCAGAATGCATGCACTGAGGTACTATCAGGACATGTGCTGGAAAGTACAAGGCGAGATCTCTTACTAAGGAGATTACAGAATGATTTCCTAGCCTCTAATTACTTGTAATGAAAGGACTAAAGACCACTTGTGGGGCTAAAGTCAATATCACACATTCCAGCTAAAGGGTCACAGACCTGCTGCGCTTGAGGCGGAGCCCGGGCCCCGCAGACTTCAAGAATTGTCTGCGTGTGCAGGAGCAGACAGATGTTATACTGATTTACACTGTCACACGAAAGGGCTCAGCTCCAAAACAAGTAATGCTCTGCTAAGTATCTGGAGACCTTAATCATAAGCGAATGACCGGGCACTTCTTCATAATTAATGCCCCGGTGCGAATGAATTACTGCGGATTCTAACCCACTAGTGTGTAAATTAACGGGAAATGTCAAGTCCTATAGTTTTTATTGCGGATAGCTAGCATGAAACATGGAAACCATAAAATACGCAGTGGCGGGTCCTCTGTAAATGTAATGATCATTTATCAACAATGTATATGATTAAACTTTTTAATATGATTTTTGTTCTCAAAATATGCTTTCATTAAACCCTAAATTCCATTGAACAGCCTAACCCTCTCATCGGATTAGGACCCAATGTATGTAGGCAATATGGGGGGGGTGCGTGTGTGTGTGCGTGCGTGTGTGTGTGTGTGTGTGTGGTGTGTTAGCCTTGTCAGATCCTGAGAAACACTATCTTTGTGAGGGCCGGTGCATCAGGAGGACCGGTCCCCTCAGTGGTGTGCTTAGGTACTTTCGAGTGAGTGTATCAAAAAACTAAAAGTGCAGTTATATTTGCCTCAGTCCGCTTTATAACCTACCCTACTATCAAGGCACGCATGGAGTTAGAATAGTAAATACACACTTCATTACGGTCAATGGCCGGTCCTCATAATAATAAGTAGGTTATGTTGTGAGTGTGCGATTTATTTTTATATTTCTTCTGCATTGAACCTTTCATAATGGCTGTTCATCTTCCTGGCATCTGCTAAGGCGAGCTTTACACTGAAAAGCACTGCGTATGTTGATGGGACTGTTGAGGTGTCAGTTTTGTGTATGTTGTGTAAGTGAGGTACCCGAGTAACGAGCATGCTCACAGTACACAAGATTCATGAATGAGGCTCCCGGTGCCAGAGTAGCATGCGTAGCTGACGAGAATGGATTGCAGCCAAGATATTACAATACACCCTTGGAACCGAGAATCATGAACGTATCCATGTCTGTGTTTGGCACTAGCGATGTTGATGTAACCGCTAGGGTGCTTCGTAATAGTAACCAGATAGGCTGACGCTCAACGGCGCTAACAGGGCACGTGGAGGGCAGGCAGGGTAGGAGTAAATAGACAGGAAAGGCTTACTAATGACAGAAGGCAACCTAAATACAGGGGCGTAACGCAGGCCCCTGCAGCACTTGCGGTGCAGGGGCGGCTCAGCCCTTCAGAGGGCCCCCTACCCTTCAGGGAGACCCCATTTAGCCAAGGCCAATGAATATCTGTGAGATATGGGAGACCCCGGGTCCCTCATCACATTCTGCACAAAGGGGCCCATGATTTTGCGTTTATATATATATATACATATACACACGCACACAACATATATATATAATTTTATGATATATTTATATTAATAACCTGTGGTATACAGCACTTGCTATCTCAGTTTTCCATTAGAGTGTATGTTGTGTAAGTGAGGTACCCGAGAAACGAGCATGCTCACAGTTCACAAGATTCATGAATGAGGCTATATATATAAAATTGTAGTACTGTGCAACCCACTTTAGCCATTGGCTAGCTTCACTGTGAGTGGACGTCATTCTTTTCTTTCACAAGAAGCACAACCATACCAAAATAGTTTCCTTTAGTGCCAGGGACTAGAATGGCAATGTGTGATTTTTTGGGATTAAAAAATAACTTAGCGTTTATACAATCTATTCAACAATAATGTTTTACAAAAACCATGACAAAAAAAAACATTGAGAAAGCCAACAGATTGGAAGCCAACGCCAGACCTACTGACTTTACCAATGCTTCTTAGGTGAATGTGTCACTTTCAAAAGATTGTGGGCAATAGCTCTTGGATTTTGATGGGTGAGATTTGAGGGTTGTACCAAGCAGCTTACATATGTTCTAGGGTAGAACGCAGGTTATTTCTGCGCACTGTCATCCCACCTCTGCGGTTCCTGTTTCTCTACATACAAGGGCCCTGGTGATTGGTTGCTGGGTTGGCAACCCTACTCCACCAGAATCAATCTAGGCATGTAGGAACCCAGAACCCTTATGTAGCTATACCAGGTCTTCCGCTGAGTAGTGAAAAACATCAAATTGAGTGGGTGTACTATACATACCGGTGGACGTTCCTGGGGTGTAATGTCAGCGGAAGCTGATATCAGGGAAGAAATTATTGTAATGATCCATATCACCATATGCAGCGGCGGCTCCCCCGCTAAGGCGGGGGAGTGTCGCCCCACAGGAAAAATAAAATGATAATAACACCAGGTTATTATCATTTTATTTTTCCATCCTGGCTTTAGGTGCTGGCAGGGCTGGACTGCCCACACAGCAGGAAGAGGAGTGGTGAGCACTTTCTAAATGAGCATGACGTTTTGGCCGGCTGTCTTGGGCTGGCCAAACAGTCATGCGCACTTAGCATGTTCTCCATCCAGCAGTATTGCACAACCTGGGTGGAGAACATGCACAAGCTCCCAGTCCCTGTCTGAGCACTGAACCACAGCGCTCAGAACAATCACAACGCTAAATCGGGTGTAGAGGGTATACAGGCGCTCATATAGTATAGCATTACTGTATTGTTTATTATATAAGACACGAGTGCTCCGAAAATTGTAAACAATCACAACGCTGTTGACATGCTGGTGACAGCAGCGTTGTGATTGGATAGGGGAGTCAGGAAGCCTGTGGGCTTCCTGATTCCTGGTTTCCTGCGTCGGACGTCAGACAGAGGAGAGGAGGCAACTTGCAGGTAAGTGGATTTTACCTTTCTTTACCCCCCTCCTCGTCCTCCCTTCCCCGCCTACCACTGCTGCCCTGTAGCAGCCGCTACTGACCATATGGAAGTATGTCTTTTAGCCTCTTGAATGAATGGGTAGCTATTAAATAGTTCCCCTTCCACTTTCAATGTACACTCAATGCCCAGGCCACCCCGGGTACTAAAATCTCCTACTAGTGGTGGCATGTGTCAGCTTCTTTTCATTTCCACCCATCTGTACCCACAGCTCTTGCATATTGCTGAGTCGCCATCTCTCTGCTGTTATTAAGGTGGCTTCTCATCTAAGCATTGAGGGGCAATTGAGATCACTAGAATGCTCTCATGCTTGTGGCTTGAGCTAAGGAGCGTGAACCCTTAGTTGGGTCCCTCTCTTGCAATTTTTAGAAACTTTTTATTAGCATTTGTAAATATATTGGAAATGATCCAGCATGCAATGCACAGTTTATGCACTCATGCTGTAAACTGGAGTGCTGCTTACTACCACAGATAATCTCATTTTCTGTCCCACACATCTGGATATACGTGTGCCACAGTCTCATCATATGAAACATGATTGCTAAAGTCTTAATTCCACTTCTTGTCTTTCACTAGTGCCTTAAAGTATTCCTTGATACTGACACCAATCACCCCACATTTCCAGGTGCTTCGGGGGGCATCCACTGGATCCATATGCTGTGACTTCCAAAGACATGCAGTGGTGTAGGCGGTTTTTCCATGTTTCCAGGTTAGGAAGTGCTATATTACCCCAGTTATTAGCATTATCTCCTCTTAGCGATGGCCAAGATTGTGGGCTCTTAGAGTTCTGCGGTGTAATTCAGGCTCTGCTCTGTTTGCGGAAGTAAAAATGCAGGTCATGGTATGTGCCTGGTAGTGGGTCTACACTACAGGATGATGCTAGTGGAAAGCTTGGTGCCGCTTTTGTTGCAGGGGGCTGATATTGCAGCTATGCTGCAAAACTGGTCCCCAGTAACAAAAACGGCACCCCAGGTGTCTAAAACCGGCCCCCACCCTGGTGGCCCACCGGGGAAACACCCGTTGCCTGCTATGGCCAGTCCGGCCCTGATTATATGACAAGCAGGGCGCATGAGAGGGGCTTAAGAGACAGTGGAAAGGTAGAGGCAAACGGATTAATAGGAGTACTAAATGAGAGAAACACAATATTTTGCAAAATAAACATTTTTAGGGCTTTCGAAACAGAGATGAGAGAGAGTGTGTGTGTTTTTGTCAGTGTGTACATGCAAAAATTACAGGTGAAACTCAACAGACACCTCACCATTCCCGACTGTAAGCATCTGTACCCAACTATTCATCTGAAAATACATTTATTAAGAGGGTGTAACACCCCAATCCCCCCCCCCCCGAAGCTACGCCCCTGAGCACTGTCCGTTTTTGATAGCCAAGCTAGACCACGAACGTGTCTTTAATTTACTCCGGGGCAACACCATTTACATTAAAGATCTGGGTGCCAGGATTGCAGCTTATGTTTCACATATACGAATGACCACATTTGTAAAATACCCTTTGTAGTTTTCACAGTTCACACATCTGCTAGTCACAGGCTTTTTTGAGTTTGAGAACTATCCCATAGGGAGAGGTTGACTTCAACACTTCTGTCTTTAATTTATTCTTCATAGGTGATCAGTTTCATCTTAAAATTTAACAAAGCTCAATAGCCTCAGCGTTTGTTTTGATTTTCTCTAAGATTTTTCCACTTGGTAGAGCAGTCATTAAAGTGGGTGGATGTAGTTATGGCTCCTCCCTTGACAGTGCTGTCTGAGCAGCCATTTTCTGCCAGTCTCTTGCTTTGACTCATGTAAGAGTGCTTCCGGGTGCACTGTCTTGCACACCCTAAGCTTACCTTCAGGCGTTATCCTAGGTGTATTAAAATTTTTTCTGAATTAGTGTCTTTTATGTTTACAAATAAGAATCTACATGTAAAACAATTAACAACACGCTGATGTTATGTATTCACAATGTGGGCGTACATTTACTAATGTTCATCCATCAATGCCATATAAGGTATATTTGGTCAATTGAGGAAAATATGGCACCATAGTTGCACATCTATGTTTAAGGTATTTAATTGTATTGTAGTTGAATTTATATACCGTTTCATACCCAGTAGCGGCGGGGCAGCCGGGCCGGAGGAGGGAGGAGGGGAGGGGGCAGGGTGGTCGGGGGACAAAAAAACCCCCCAAAAAACGTACCTTAACGCCGCTGCCGCCATCTCCCGCTGCATTGAGCTCTTCCTGATTCTGGGCACAGGCTCCCAAAATGCACTGCAGCCAATCCTGATGCATAAAAACAGCGTCGTGATTGGCCTGAGCGCCGGCAAGTTGCGCTCCCAAGCAGACTGAGAGTCCGTGCCTGCTCTCTCTAGCCCCAAAAACTCAACTGAGCTTCAGTGCGCATGAGGTATTTGGCGGGCCTGAGACGGCCGGCCAAACACCTTAAGCGCAGTGAAGGGAGCGTCCACTACTCCCCCACCAGCAGTGTCATCCCCTGGACCCGCCCCCAAGACTTGTCAGAGTCCTGGAGGCGGGTCCAGGGGATTAAAATAAAACGATAATAAAACGTGTTTAAAACCGGTTTTATTATCGTTTTATTTGCTGGTGGTGGCGGGGGAGGCACTCCTCCGCTCTGCATGGTACATGGCCGGGAAGTGCATTGTTGGAGGTGTGTTGAAATTTAATGCGGCCTTTGTGGAAAGTGTTTTTGTGTTGTGTGTGGTGTTCTAATGCTGAAATTGGTCTCTGTCTCTAAGTGTGAAATAGAGGAAGAGAGGTGAGAGCTTGCATTTCTGTGCTTTACATTAATTTATTTTTGTGTCTGGTTGAAAGGGTGTGGGTTACCAGTGTGGCCTATGTGAGAAGTGCTTTAGTGTCATTTGTGTTGAGAAGTGACATGTGCTTTTTGTGTTGTTGCTGCACTTATGCATGGAGCAGAATGTATTAGTGTGAGAGATTGCTGCACATGTGCATTTGCCTACCATCTTTGAGAGCGAATAGGTTGCGCTGCTAAGATGGGGTTGAGCTGCAGAAGAGCAACCACAGAAATGCGCTGAGTCCAGACATGCTGAGAAATGGCCAGTAGAGTTCCTTGAGGGGTAACAAAGGATCCACCCACAATAGCCCACTGCCAATTTGGTGTAAGTGAATGCATATCCACAAAGGGGTCAGCTCTAAACTAAATGTAAGTGCATCCCTATGTATACAACTGCCCTCAGGTTTAGCAGGAACACAGTTCCATAGCAATCATTTGCCCCTTTCAAAGGCGGAAAGAATAACTCCCCCCCCCCCCACACACACACAGGTACACCAATATCATGAGTATGGGCTTTTATGGCCTGCAATTAGGATTTTGGGATCACTCTTCACATGGGCAAGAGCCATATTATACATTGGAGGCTTCTGTCTGTGTTATGGCCAATCAATAAGGACGAAGTGTGCAAATTCACTAGGGCAGTGCAGTGTTGCCAAGCAGTAACCTGGACAATATTCATGTCTCTTTCGGGACCAAGATACTTGTGCATCGTGCATTATGCCAGGGTAACTCAATCTGCAAATGTTCACATTTGTGCTACTTTTTAGGTCTGGCTTGACAGCACAGTTGTCTCCATGTCCTTTTGTTACCAATTCTTTTAAATATACATGAGTGGGTTTTTGGTCCACAGAGAGGAGTATTTCTCACCGATCTCATGCTATTGGCCATTTCATGTATCATTCCACATATTATGGAGTGCTTACACTGCAATGCATGAGGGACTATTTTACATCCATTATATTACACTTCACTGCAGTCGACCTTTTTAAATATTTAGTCGGGGCTAAAAATTCAAGCCAGACCTATTAGCGTTGCTAGTGCTTATTGGAAAATAAACCCTGTGGCTGTTGTGGTTGTCAGGAGTTTTTGGATGACTGTTGTGTTTGACACTTCTACTTTCACTGTGATTGAAAGTGCTCCGAAGCAACTTCAAGGGTCGGATCTATAAACAATCCCCAAATACTACCGATGATAACAAAAGTATAACAATATTTAGGAATGCTTTGAGGAGAACAGGCTGAATCTGCCTGACTGGGCTGGACCCGAATGCGCGAGACTCAGCGCCAAACCCTGAGAGCCTAACGATGTTATGGACGTCATAAATGTTCTTCTATTAAAGGAGTCTGGAATGTCAACACAGAGTGATTAAAAGTGTCTAAAAGAAATACAGACGAAAAGCCCAAACAAATAAAAAAGCTCTAGCAAACAATGTATATTTAGCTAAGAGGTTTTCCATGTCTCTTTTGCAATGACTGTTTACTTTGCCATCATGAAAATATATCCTGGACCAATCAAGTGACAGGCCTGGATCCACCCACTTTTGTAACAAGGCTTCCCTCCACACTGAAGCCAGCCTAATTGGCTTAGTTGACAAAAAAAACAGAGACCGAGAAAGAGAGAGACTACGAAAAACAGAGCCAGAGAGAAAACCAGATAGAAAGACAGTAAGAGAAATTGAAAAAGACAGGGAGGAAGAGGGACAGATAGAGAGACAGACAGAGATGGGAGAGAGAGAAAGAGAGTCAGTCAGATAGGTGGAGAGAGTGATAGAGGAAGTGACATTATTACTACCCCTCCCAGGACATGCTTAATGGCAGATGCAGCGGACGTATTCAGCGGGCACGTCGTTGGTGCACTTGTAGAGTGCCAAAGGCAAGCCCATCTGTGCCCGTCTGCACCTGGACCGCGCCCAGCACCATGAACCATGGTTCTACCCCTCCCTGCCGCTACCCTGCTGCGACATTCCACACCCTAAACCCCAGCTGCTGCTTCACATGCTGCTGCCTTGCCAGACCACACAGAGGGAGCGTTCTCCTGCGCTTCCTGGAAGTTTTCATGCACTTACACCCAACACAGCACCCTCAAAAACAGCACCCACTCTCTCACACTCACACAGTCCTGCAGCTACCCACACAACACTCCATACTCACGTGCATGCTCCTCACCATCCTCTCACTCACCAAACATGCCACAGAGATCTGGGACCTTCTGCAGGTCAACGCTCTGGACCTACTTTTCCTTACAGAAACTTGGCTGAATCCCACATTGGCACCTAATATCACCACACAATCCCCTTCCTCCCACTCACTACAAGATCGCCAGGCAAAACAGACCACACAAGCCAGAGGCAGAATCACAAGAATGGATACAAGATGCCATCAGCTGCACCACCTCCACGGGCATTTCATACTCCAACATGGAACACCTGTTGTTCAAGCTTAATGTCACAGCCAACTTCACCCTAGGTGACACTCTTCTTCAGACCACAGAGACTGCGCATCAACTTCACCGACACCATTACAGACTTTGTCGCAATACTCGCCCTCGATGCTAGCAATTACATCCTAGTTGACCTGAGCTTCCACCTGGAAAATCATGCTGACTCTAACTCAAAAGTACTAATTGAAGACCTTGGAGTCCTGGCGCTCACTCAATGAGTAAAGGGACCTACAGACACCACTGGACACCTCCTGTACCCTATTTTCACCACCTTTGACAAACTCCGAGTCAAAGAGCCCACACCAGTCTCCTGGACAGACCACACCCTCAAAAAATTCGGCATCCCCATCCTGGTCCAGTGCACATGTAGCACCACCACACCAGACTGTCTAAACTGGAATAGCATCACTGACAAAGACTGGAACACCGCTCACAAAGCCCACCGACCCGTACTCAGCAATAACCTCCCCAAAGAAATCTAGAATGTCAACAATTGTATCACCTTCTGCAGCGACTCCTGGCCCCCCTCAAATACAGCAATTAAACAAGATCTAGACCACAAGCCAGTTTATACACGGAGGAACACAGACTGATGAAACGCAACTGCAAACAACCGTAGCGCAAATGGAGAATGAGTCAGGACAATGCAGACAGGAGCACATTGAAATACGCCCTGAGATGTTATCACCGAATGATCCGGACTACCAAACGTGCCACTTGGGTGGATCACATTGATGCCAGTGCCAACAGAAGCAAAGAAATCTTTGCCATTGTGAAGGATTTCACTTCACCTCACCAGTGGCTGCACCAACTCTTGCAGGACTTCTGCAACTATCTCTCTCAATTCTTCAGCAGCAAAATCACTGCCATTTGCAGGAACTTCTACCCGTTACCAGACCAGACAGAACTTGCCAAATGCCTCCCGATCTTATCCAAAGAACTAATGCTAACCACATGGCCCACCATCACACCAGAAAAAAACAACGCCACCATGAGGTCTATTCACTCATGGGCCCCGTTGGTCCCCTGCCTCACCATACCTACCCAGAAGACTGCAACCCATCAGCACCATGCTCACACCCATTCTGAATGCCTCCACCTCTTCCCCGACCTTCCCCAACACCTCTGAGGCCAGAATCACTCTCAACCTCCCACACCACAATCACATCACACTATACCTGAAGGAGCTCCACTTGCTCCCTATACACAAATGAGCACATTTCAAACTCCTCACCCACACTTTCAAGGCACTACATAACACTGGCTCAGCATAACTCAACAGTGGCCTCTGCTTTCACAAACCTTCCAGAAACCTCCGCTCATCCGTACTCCTATGTGCACACATCCCATGCATATAGAAAAGCTGATCCAGGGGTCGAGACATCGATCCTAAAGCATGAAACGACCTGCTGCTCTGCATAAGAGCCTGCTCCTTCTAATTTTTTTAATTCTGCCAGACGTTGAAGACCTGGCTTTTTGAGTAGTGCCACTAGGCCCTAGGTTTGGCTAGACTCATACCTACTCACCGCCAGGATACCCTCTCAGGTGATAGTGTGCTTTACAAATCGGCATAACTTAACATAATATAGAAACAGACATAGACTGTCTTTGAGAAGGTGAGAAAAAGAGAACAGAGAGAGAGACCGACATTGAGAATTTGGAGAAAGACAAACACAGAAGAAAATTAAATTATACAAATGACTAAACTGAAACTACACCTTAACAGAATATCTACACACCGAGAAATCCATACCCAGACAAGTAATGATCAAACAGGATTGCAAGCACATTTTCGAAACTGAAAAAGGATGATGAAGATTGAACTGGAAGACAGAAAAAGACAGAATATGTCAACCTTATGATGTGGAGCTCACAGAAGAGTATACACTTTCGCATACACTGCTCCAAGTATAAGAAACTGTAAACTTCTACTATAAGGGATTCTCCCGCCAAATCTATAAAGTAACATAACTGTAAGAAAGAGCGATAGATGGCAGAACATATGCAGAATCACCATGGGCCTCTGACCGCATCACATACCAAAACACCTCTAGGTAAAATGACATTGCAATAACACTGAACCTCCAAAGTCTTGAAAAAACGTGTAGGCCGGTCAGTTATGCCAATAATTGAACTAAACTGAGAGAGTGTCTGGCATCGAGAAGGCAGAGAGAGAGAAAGAGTGACATCGACAAGGTGGCAAGAGAATTCAGAGAACGATGTAGGCAGTACTTAATTTGTGTCGGTGTTTGCCGGTGATCGGCACCGCACTTATTAAGTTAAAACCGACACATATTTATGACCATCCACTGTCTATTTTTTAAAAAGCACAAAAGCAAAATCTTTAAAGATTCAATACACTATCAAAAAATAATAGTAGGGTGCTCAGGCCTTTCTTAAAGCTTTGGATACCTAGTACAGTCCAAATTGTCATATTTATAGGAGTGTAATGTCCTTGGTACTGGTGTTTGTTAGTGCAGGCAAGGACCATAAATGGTGCAAGCCGGAGTGGCCTCCTGAGAAATATCTTGGGACCTGACACCTATTATTTTACAAATTAAGCACTGGATGTTAAGAAGCCAGGAGATGAACAGGGAAGGAGTGAAAAGAGACAGAGGCTGGCGAAACAGCGAGCAAAAGTGACAAAGAAAAGGGTAGAGAGAACCACAGACGAACAGGGAAGGTGAGGAAAAGAGAGAGAAGGTGAAGAAACAGCGAGCCAGAGAAAGAGGTAGAGAGGTCAATAGATGAAGAGAGAAGGAGAGAAAAAGAGACAGAAGGTGGAGTAACAGGAAACAAGTGTGACGGAGATTGAAAAAAAAGCAGGCAGCTAGAAAGCGAGAGAGAGAGAGAGAGAGAGAGAGAAGGGGCCAGAGAGACATCCACAGAGAGGGAGAGAAAGAACTACAACAAAGAAGATGAGAAGAGAGAGTGCGAAAGAGAAAGGCACTAGAGAGAACGTGAGACAGATTGGAGCATCATGAGAAAGTGTCTCCCTCCCCCCTTCTCATGTGCAAGTGCCCCATCAAACACATCACAGACAGACAGAGGGTGTTTTTGTCTGCACATTGCTTACTCTTGGAAGGGTCAATGAACTATGGTTTTGCAACCTACAAATAAACATAATAAGTATTTTTGTTCTCTACCAACTTCTGCACAGCAAATAATGACGATGCAAAGACAACTATTTGTACAGTGAAGTGTATGATTACGCAGTCTCAAATATTCTAAACCATCTCCTGTTTTCAAAATTGATAAACATGTTTTCTTCAGTGCTTCTGCAGCAGTCTCAATGGACAGAGAGTTAAGTGGGTTACTAGTTTGAAAAGCCTCATCTAGCATTAGACAGCACACAATACAGTTGGCTTTTTACATTACACACATTTATGTTGCATACACTTAAATAACAGTGTACACATATACAAATTTCACTGAGAAGAAACAAAAACATCATGGGTGGAATGTTTGAATTAATGGAAGTCACTGGTAATTAGGAGCTATGACCTTACAGCCAGAGTTGCTGACTTTAGAACTGGAGAACCAGGTTCGGCTCCTGGCGTTGGCTAAATATTTTGTGAAAATCACTTAATCTCCCCATGCCTTAAAAAAATCTGACCTTGTGCAATGTAATCTAGCGCTCTAATGGCTTTGGGCCGAATTCACGCTATATAAAACTACCCCAAAAATTTTAAAAAATACACTCTGGGCCCAATTCCAGCCCATCATTCGTTAGTTCACTGGGCTACTACTGACACCATCAAACTATATGCAAATCAGTCTTTGTTCTGCTCCAATAGTAACAGCTTTGCCTGAACTGCTATGCTATGTTCCCTCTGAAACGGATTACAAGCAACCTGAGACCAGTTTCATTTTTGCTGAACCTCATCAGTGTAGTGCAGTGGCGGCCGCCAGATAACTCCAGTGGGGAGTGGAGGGGGTAATAAGGGCGATATAATTAAAAAAACGTACCTGTTCTGCTGCCAAACGTTGGTGCTCCTCTTCACTCCACATGGTGTCCCAGCAGTCCCTGGGATACCAGCACAGACTCCCCACCCAATCCAAGCGCTGCTCTCATAGCATGAGGGCAGCACCAGGATTGGTCTCAGTAACCTCGTTTGCTGCTCAGACAGTGCCTTATTGTCAGTGGCATTTCTCCAACCCGGCTGTGCAACACAGCCGGGTTGGAGAAACCTAAGTGCGTATGTCTGTTTGGTCGGCCAAACTGACATGCGCACTTTACAGTGCACACTACCCCCTCCTCCCGGCCATGCCCGGCCCAAGACTTGCTGGCTGAGTCAGTCAGTGGACATTTTTTTAATAATATTGTTATATCATCATTTTGTTTTCCGCTGACTGGCTCAGTGGGGCGACGCTCCTCCGCCATTATGGAGGAGCCGCCCCTGGTGTAGTGCAGCTTGAGTCCCATGGCACAGTGAAGTACCGGACACACATGTGGTGCCATTGGAACTCAAAGCTCCCGTTGTTCACATGGGTGCCCGTGCAATCAGCTGCGGAGCAATACCAGAAAACCTGAGAGTGTATAGTTGATTGACACACCAAGAATGTCTCGGTGTTTGGACAAAATATCATAGAAAAATATCAGGTTTACAAAATATTATGTCAAGAATATCGAGGACAAAAGTGGCGTGAAGGTACATTTCTATGAGTAAGCAAAGTTGTACTATACTTGACTCCACACATATGTACCTTGAGGATGTATATATCTTCAAGGTACGTAGATGTGGAGTTACGAACAGTAAATCTATACATACCTATTTGCACTTATCTTCTCGATATTTTGGTCCTCAATATTTTTGACACAATATTCTGTCCACATGATATTTTTGGGACCAATATTCTGTCAGACAACCGAATGTCTGCAGTCTTCCATTTGAAAGAAGTTGAAGGCAATGTGATGAGCTTATCTTGCATTTTTCAAAGATGGCTGCCGCCTTAACAAGAACAAATAATATTGTTGCAAGAGTCTATTTCAACAAAAAAGAAGAGGACCATGCAGAAGCATTGGCAGATATAGCAGTACCTACTGCATGGGGACTCGACTTTCTGGAGAACAGCAGGTCAGGCATTGGCGCAATCTGAAAGCAGACCATCTAAGATGGATGTTTCTTACATCCCAAAAAGTTCAGCTTTTCAAGCGGGTGTTGCAAGAGTTCTGCAGAAGATTCAGTATCACCAATATCTTACTGCCATGCCAGCTTGCCAGGAGTCTGCAGTCAGAAAGCCAGTCATGACCTTCTAGCTTCCTGATGGTACAGAAACAACAGATTTTAAGGTTGATCGTTCCGCGTATAGGGACATTCATCTATTGAACATACTGACTGCATGCCTGAATCGCCAGAAGTGATTTACAAACATATTGGATAGGTCTTTTTCATTCAGTCTATGACTAGTACAGAACATTTGTCCCATATTCTTTAAGATTTCCCCTCTCACCTCAATCTGGTCTGTCCCATAAGATCGGATCCTCCCCATAGCCAGTCCATGGGTATTGCATGAACTTCTTGATCACTAAAGGCTTTTCCATCTTATCCACAGTGGTTGCTTGCGGCATCACAGTCATACTGGAGTACGACAGCCTTCTATTTTCTCCTCAAGAACAGCTCCTGTAACCACAAACCTCTGTATATCCCACGAAAAGTGCTCCAAGGTGGTTCAAAATTGTAAGGCATGCTTTAAACACACAATAAAATAAATAAAGTACATTTTGTATTGAGTACTGGACTTATCCGTGACCACGGTCAACAGGGTGTTTTTTTCTATTTTGTTTCATATTTCAGTCTCTTTGGGCGGGGCGAAGGATGATCTAGTAATGGATCATCACGTTATGTTATTCAAATAACAATGTTTCCCGAAACGTATGATATAGAAGTTCATAGTACATGCGTATTCAGGAGTGCTTCTGTTGTCTCATGATCAGTGCTCCAGATGTAAAAGCCTACCATGTTTTCAACATCTCATAGTTTACAGAAAGCGTTTCATATCATCTCTATCATTCAGTCCTACTGGTTGTAGGTTGTTCAGTTTACTTATCTAATAGTGTTCCCTCTGTAAGAGTAATTTTTGCAAATCACCATTTCTTGGTGGAACTGATACCTGTTCCAAGGTCTTAAACATAATCTGGTTAACATTGTGACCTTGTTATTTCCAGTATAAAGCCACTGGTGCTTTCTTGTCTTTCTATTGCTCTTATTTTCTGAGAATCAAATGTGTGCCTTCCTAGTAGTTTTACCCACACATGCTTTACCATGCGGACATTTATTCAGATGTACAAAGTTTGTTGTGTCACAAGTCTTGAAGTTTTATAATTTTATGTTTACTCCTAGAGACAAGTGACTTACTGTTGGTCCTTTATAATATTTGAGCATTCGATGCCAGGGGAAAGTTCCTTCTTTTGTCTTCACAAACCCTTTCAGATCTTCCTTTAGAGGAAGTTCTGCTTTCATAATTATGTCTTTAATATTCTTATTCCTGGCATAAAATAACATTAATTATGGAAATATTGTCTTCATGTCCACACCAGTGTCTAGAAGGTTCCAGTGTTTCATAATGAGTTTTTTTTCCCCAGACTCAGTTTTGGATATGTATTCACGTATACCAGTTTCTTTTGGCCATTTGTGTTCAATTTTTTCAGGAAATCATCTTTGGCTTTATTCATCCCTGTACTTTATAGTGTCTTGTTTAACATAGCATTTTTTCTCTTTGGGTGTTACACTTGTCAGATTCAGACACAATCCTTTTAAGCCTTGGAAGCTGTGAGTAAAGTAAATGTTCATTCACTTCTCATTGGTAGTAACTTATTATGGTCTGTTGCCTCTGTGCATAACTTAGTTACCCATTAATTATTTTAAATAGCATCTTCTACATCTAGAAAATGTATTAATTTCTTCAGAATTCCATAGGTAAATGTGATCTTCTTATGTTTATCACTGAGTTCCTAGATGTTATCTATCAGGTTTTCTTGTTTCCTTGCCAAATCAGAAATACATCATCAATGTATCTGAAGAATGCATTGGAATATTTGAGAGAAAGATGTAGGCAGTACTTAATTTGTGTCCAGCTCTCTTTTCTCTAGAGTGTGTGTTTCGGTGAATTTTCTAAAAAAAAAAAAGGTGTTGATAGAGGCTGGGGCTGCAGACAAACCCATAGAAGTACCCATTGTTTGAAGGTAGTACTTTTTGAGTGCCCAGAAGTAATCATGATAAAGGATAAAATGCATCAGTTCAATGATGAAACTTTCATTGACACTCAGATTTCCTATTCCTAAAAGGTAATATCCGCTGGGCTCCAAGCATTTAATAATGTGGTATAGACGTATGTAGGGATGTGACATCCCTTGAACACAACCATACTTCTTCATCCTCCTGAATGGTAATTTTACATTATTTATATAAAAATCTGAAGTACCCTGTGTACAGGTAGTGGCACCCTTGGCCATCTGCTGTAAAAAAAAGTGTCTAGTATACATATTTGCCTAAAGGCTCTTGAAATGAGCCTATTGTGGAGATTAAATATGTACCTGGTAGGTACATGAAATTTGTATGGATCTTAGTTAAGATGTGCAGGAAAGGAATCCTTGGATGTGTCTGTGTTAGATATTGCTGGTGCTATCAGTAATATATCCATTATTAAGTGCTATTTCCAAAATTGCAACCAGAATCTGGGCACAATCTGAAGTGGGGTCTCTAACAAGTGGTTGATTTGTCTGATCATCTTAAATCTGTTCCATATTGAAATTCTCATAATATTCAGTAGCAATAATAACTATAGCTCCTCCTTTGACCATTATTTTAATTGTAATCTTTTCCTTTCTTGCCAAATTTTTAAGGCAGCCCAGTTCATTTGTAGTCGAATTCTGTTTTTTTAATATTGCATAAGGAATTGTTTTAAGATCCTTCTTTACCATGGTTTCTAAAAGATCCAACATTTCGTGTGAGACAAATGATTCGAACATAGCTTGCAATTTAAGCTCCATGTTCTACTGATATTGAACATTAGCCCTACTGTAGTTGTTTGAATGTTTTAAGCCCTTATTGTAAAGCAGCTGGCCAACCGCCATTATTCCAGACCATTCTTGCATTTCTGTTACCATATTTTTTATTTCCATTCATAGGGAATTATCTTGCCCAAGTGTATTTGTCATATCTCTTATTCCTGTACTCTATGCTATTATTTGACCTCCCCCAAGATCAGAGGCAATCATTGAAACGTTTGTTCAACATGATACATGTGTCCATTGAAATAGCATAGTTTGCAGTGAGTGCGTGCCCCTTTGCTCCTTCTTAGAGGGGCATTGAGTATGGATTAATTATATGGAATATGTTCATTATCAAAGTATTTGAGGAGATGAGAGGTGTATGACCAATAAGTTGTATGCTATACTTTTCCAGGTGAAGAGAATACATAATGATTGGTTCAGTAAAACCCTTACAATGTTTTATTTTTTCCATCTGTTGCATGCACAGACACTTCTATACACTGGTCTAGCTAAAATTAGTGTGGACAGATATGCTCTGAAGTGGGCCCCTAGTTTGGTCCTGATAAATGCCCTCAGTGTTGGCTGAAACATGTTGACCAAGAAGTAGGATATGAGGGGGAATAGGTCCCCATTAAGTCCACCTTTCCGATGTTTTTAATCTTACTATACGGATAACTAATAATATGTTTGATTGTTTCAGTTCGGGTAATTTTATTCAATTAAGCAACATGGTGAGAGTTTTACAACCTTAAAATAGGAACCCCATTGCAGACTGGAACAAGCATTTGCAATGCAATCGGTCTCGCCTTTGGGACCTTATAAGTATTTAGCCATGCACACTCTCTGGCAATGGGAGAAACCATTAGATTTGACAGGGGGTGAAGGTTTGGAGGTTACAGTAAGCATTAGCAAAAGCATGCAATAAAGTCACATTTAAAAGGAGACAGCTGCCAGACTGTACTCAGACTTCCTCTCGTTACAGCTCAGGGAGTTAGCACCTGCTGCACATAACCTGCAGGTCACATGTGCTTATCAGAGGGACTGGACATGTGTTTCATCATTCCAATGTCGCCGAAAGCAGTTTCCTTGATTTAGGCAGTGGTAGTAGCACCTGTGCCTTGCGTGAGAAAGCGCTATAAAATATGGAATTAAAAGTGGTGGTGTGCAGGGAAGTATCAATTATTTGACTTAAGTATGGAGGGGTAAGTGGGGAAGGAAAACGGCACGGGGTTTTCCCGGTGGAAGCAGGTTGACAGGGGGGGCATGGAGAGTCTGGTGCAAGCGTATGCGCCGCTGGGGGGTGGAGCACAAAGGAGGGCAAGAGTAAGTTTGGGGCTTTGGATCAACACTAGGGTAGATGGCTTGGGGATGCTTGTAGGGTAGTGAGAGAGATATTGGGGAATGCAAGGAAAAGGCAGAATGGAAAAAGAAAGGAAAGAGGTGGAAGCGTATGGCGGGGTTTTATTATTGCAATGTTCACAAGTTGGGAGTTTAAGGGAGGGGAAATTACAGGAATGTAATGTATTAGTGAGGTTTGGTTGATGATTTCTACTGTAATGTTATGAAGTCAGGTAGTCATAGGCTCCAATAACCAAGTAGGCAGGCAGTTTCAGTATCTAGCAGAAGGATCTTTCCAGTGAAGAGAATAGAAACTTGTTGCCACGGTAAGACCGGAAGAGAAGTTGTAACCCTAAAGTGACAGTAGTGGGGGTGGGGGGCGGCGGGAGCACTGTACAGGCATATTCACTTGGGGAGGGAAGGCTCAAGGAAGGGAAAGAGTAAGTTTTAGGCTTTGGACCAAAATAGGGGAGTTCACATGGGGGGATTGCAGGAGTGCGAGGGAGTCTGGGGAATGAAAGGAAAAGGCTGGAATGGAAGATGAAACGAAAGAGGTAGAAGCATATGGCGGGGTTTTGCAATTGCAATGTTCACAAATTGGGATTAAGGAAGCGGGGAATGACAGGAATTTAATGTATAAGTGAGATTTGGTAGATAATGTTCTCTGTAATGTTATGAAGTCATACTACAAACCGATCTTAATCAAGTGCCTTCTTCTGCTAACAAAGGTTGGTGACATATGGGGTTAGCACGTTGTATAACCATGTCACTGGTTCTTGTCAGCACGTCCAGTAATATCTGATAATTCTTCTGTAACATAAGTGACGTCCACATTCCATTACCAATGGGCAGACGTTTGATGATGCAAATGTCTGCCAATGGCTTTGTAACTTAAGCAGACCAGACGAGGTCGATGCAATTCAAAACTTCCCCCTAACCACATCCAGCATACACACTACGTACGGTTTCAAGGCAACATTATCGGCGCATTCACACAATAAATATGGGCGTCTTCAGCCACTGCTGTATCACGAGAAATACATCAGATGCATACGCTTTGTGTCTTACATCAACACATGCATGTGCAGCACCTGTATGCTAACCCCATCTAAGCATCCGAATGAATCAAACTTGATGCTGATTTTCAAAAACACAAAATAGGATCTTACAAAAACACAGAAGTCTTAGCAAACAATGTGATTCAATTATGTTTTGGAGCATACGCATCAATCATGCAGGCAACAGTGGTATGGGGAAATACTGAACTCAAAGGGACGTCCTGCACATAGACTGCTCAAACGCAAACAGCACCTCTAGAACCTACGCAATGCTTAAATATCCCGCCTATGCTTAGTCGCTTTGAACGCCACAAGAGGACGCTTAGGTTTGATCACCTCAGCTGAACCCCTTTAAGAAAGAGTGTAGCGGAAAGGCAACGAACGGAAAGCGACCCTAGAGAATCGGCTCGCAACCCCTTCCTCACCTTATCGAGCCACCTCTACAACTTTCACAGCAACGGATCCCCTTTCGTCGCGTGCAGCACTGACGAAAACTCAAGACAGCGGAAGGAAAGACTATGATGCAGTGCGCTTGAATTTTCTCGCGCCCGCTTGTCATTGGCTCCTGGCATTCACTGGACCCCTCATACGTCACAGGAACAAATATGGCGTTGGCCTGTTGAAATGGGCCGTACTAAAATAGGACAAGGCGGGAACCAAAAAGCCCAATTGCCAATCACGCGCCAGCGTTTAACATAAACGCTGACGCAAACCAATTGAAAAGAAGGGCGTGGCTTAAAGTACCCTTCTCAAACCGTATCGATTCCAAAAGCCCTCGCAGAGCGAGCAGCGCATGCGTGCTGCAACGCCAGGCGAGACCTAAAAAGGAAATGGGATCTTTGAAACCTTTCCCTCTACTGGTAATGTGTTCCATTCACTACTATTCATCATGCGAGTTATAATGTTCTTGCCTGCTTTAATGCATGCCTGATTTTTTTGCATCTGAGATCTGCATCCACCAGAAGGGTGAAAGTAGGGCATTTAAAAAGATATGATTGTGATTTTGACAAGTTCTGCATATTTTGAAATATATATGAAGGGTTTGGTTTAAGGATCGTGAGGAGTCTCAATTCCAATCACGGTGCTCTTCCTAGAGACATGTGTGTCTATTTGTGTGACCACCCCGTAACACTCTCATCTTAGATCCTTGTCTACCTGAAAATGGAGATATAGGTAATTTTTGTACCAGTTCTCTAAGGGAAGTTGCAAGAGAAAAATATATTTTGCTGCCAGCCAATCACAAATTTACACCAAACCAGCCAAACCAGCCAAAGGCGCCTCCTTAAGTAACCTTCTAGTTTCATGCCAATTTCGGTGTAATTCTGTTCAATGTTTTTGTGTATTGAAGAGAAACGAGTCCTATAGCAATTAAAGTAGAGAAGGCAGTCCCCCCTCTTGCCCACCCTTCGCTTTAACCGTCCCTTTTCAATTGGATCTGCAGGCAACTTGACATGCCAAACTCCAATTAGATGACCTGTTTTTTCAGAATGTATTTCTTGATATCTGCAAGTTATATTAATAAGAACTGCGAGAAAGTTATCAGATAAAATTTTAAAAAGCACTTTTAAATGGAAACTATGACCTAACCATGACTACAGAGATGCTATCACAGACACTGATATAATTAAATACACAAATATATATGTATCCATGCAAATATTTATATATATGTATAACCCAACATGTGTGTGTGTGAGTGTATGTGTTACACGTTTGAATGTTTTTATTGCACAAAATGCATTGGAATAAAATTCTATATTTCACCAGCGTCCCTGGCGTCCAGACGTGGGTAGGTCCCACACGGAGGAGCTCCGAACCGGAGGCTACTACTTTCCGTCATTGCTGCGGTTGGTGTTGACGCACAGGCTGACGCACCCTCCCCGGAACCATTAGGTCCGTGAGAAGGACGTTTCCATCCCTATTTGACAGTTCTACCCCCACACGGATTACTTAGGAATCCGATATCATAGGGACAGCACTTTAAGGTACTCCCTGACTGTCTCTCTGACTTTAAGAGTAGATTAGGTACCCCCCTGCACCCTGGTCCTGAGGAAACGCCACCCATCCGCCTGGAGAACAAAGGCGTGGAACATGTTTACCTTTTAACTAACACTTTCCCCTCACTATTCACAAATTCTAAGCTGTAGCAGGTTTAATTCTCCTGCCAGCTGGGACTCTTGCAGTCCGTTTTTTTAGCAATAGCACCAGTGCCCAGCGAATAAAGTACTTTCTGGACACTCGTAGCTAGTTTTAACACACCACATCACCAGTGTACTCACCACTTTCTTCGCCCCACTGCTTCACCATATAGGGCCAAACGGTCTGCAACACTAAAGATCTCTGGCAAAGAGCCCCCCTGCGGGGCCCGTCGGGCATTGCAGCGCCGGCCCGACGAGGAGCTGCCCTATGATGAAGCATGACACCCCTCAGGGTGTGTGAGGGCCCTTGCTCCTATTGGAGCACTCCCCCTCCTTTCTAGTGTTTCTTCTCCGCCTGATTGCCCTCCCATCCTCCTTCCCCTTCCTCTGCTGTTCTTCTCCCTTCCCCATAGGAACTGCATACCCTTAGTGTACAGATATCCAGTAGGGCATGTATGCAGGACCTAGTGATTAAAAGCCCGTGTCCCTTCTTGGTTTATACATATTTCACAGGGAACCATGAAATTTGGAAAATATTTCACGGTTCCCTGGAAAAGATGGGTTTCAATTTCATAATGGCAGCGACTAAACCACTCTGAAGGGCTTTATCATTGTTTCTACTAAGATTATGAAGCATGGATGACCGAACTATGTGGTAAAGTGATCTAAACTGTGGAGCAAAAAACACAAATTAAGCAGCACTTTTTCTGCCATTATTATGTTCATCCATTTGAGCTAGGAACACCGCCTTTGTGAAATCTGCAGATATCACCAGATCACAGTGATACCAATATTGGACCATATTGCACAGTTACCCATTATGCGTGCGCGTGTGTGTGCACACTGAGAGAAACAAACACTAGTTCATGTTTATTTATTTCTAGAGGCGGGCGGGCCAACAGATTAACAGGGAGAGCTGAGTGAGAGCCGAGCGAAGGGTCTGGTTTGGC
Organism: Calotriton arnoldi; assembly: GCA_963921515.1. NCBI lineage: Eukaryota > Metazoa > Chordata > Amphibia > Caudata > Salamandridae > Calotriton > Calotriton arnoldi. The sequence goes on from CAWUFW010006468.1 coordinate 432,458, forward strand.
TCTAAGAGCCCGTGCACAAGCGAGTCCTGAAAATAGTTGCATCTATATCATGCAACATGTATCATGTTAAAGTATGATTGTCTCTTTAAAAAAAAAAAAGGAATGTCTTTAACGTGCAGAAGTGTTTTACCATAATACATCAGATTAATTGTGCACAGCGCACACCCTGAACTCACATATTGCAAGGTACTCTCATAAGAGGTAACAAAGAAAAGGCAGGCTCTGCAAAGTAAAATATTTTGCCTATGATCACACAATTTATTCATAGCGGGAAAGCCAGGATTATTCCCAGGTTTTCTGGTTTTATATTATGCAATGCACCCACTAGATGGCTACCTCTTTCTCTCTTTTTTAACACCAAACGTTTATGCTTTGATTTTAATTGTTGATGCATAATAGTAGAGCGTGGGTGACATACAGAATCCACATTAAACCTGGGCTTGTTTTGGGCTTGAGGGCTGGTAAGGGCCTCGAGCTGAGCCAGTCAGTCCTCTGCCACGAGCCTGGCTCAAGCTTTATGTGGCTCACCCATCGCTATTTTTCTTTTCTTTTATATTATATAGTGCTGCCTTGGCCCAGAGATATCAGAGCCCTTTACAAGAGCACAGTTACCAAACAATTACAGCAGGAGTTCCTTAGAGATAGAACCTAAGATAAAATAAGAGCAAACTTCTTAAACTTTTCAATTTTTATGGGTGTGCTACACTTCCTCCTGCACCCTAGTTCCAGCGCCACTGGTATCTTGAATGTATATCCCAATAATAGTGCACGTGTTATGTCTCTTAAAGCATATAAAAGACACTTAAAGAAAAGAGCCCGTTGAGGGTTAGATAAAATGTTAACCCAACGGGAATGAAATATGACATGGTTAATTTGGATCACATGCAATGTCTGGGGGAAGGGTTTAAATGTGAAAACAGAGGGCTCTTTGACAAGAAAAGGCATCTGTTCTGGGGGTAATCGAACTCCTGGGTCCTGGGGGCTTCAGTCTTAAAGGGCTATTGTTATAAGGCTCACTTTATGATGCAAGACTACAGGCCCCCATGACTCTCATCAAGTCTGCTCCGAGAGCATGTGGCAGGCACTCTGATGGCAGCACGCGGCCCCTCAGGCAGTGACGTGAAGCACGAGGCCTCCTCAGTGTCGAGCCGCGAGCCCTGAGAGCGCTCGAGCTTTCCCGCCAGGGGCACCGCGCGTGAGAGGGCGTGCCGGCACGAGACAAGGCATCAACGTGTAGATAGAGGCTCCTTTCAAGAGCAGAGGCGTTTTAAACACAAGGCGGCCTGTGTCTGGCGGCTGAGCCAGGGTGATCCCCCTGCCTTCCTGTGCTTTGTTCCTTTGTCGGTATCACTTCAGTAAATGATATACTCAGTGCTTTAAATGGGAAAAAATAAGTGCAGGTACTCGTTAAATTGAGCGAGGGGCGTGGCTAGTGGGCGGGGTTAGAGGCGGAGTTAGACATGATACAAAACACTTCTATTGAGTATTCATGTTGTCCTTGCTTTGTCCTGGATAGTGGTCTCAAACTTTCCATATATGCAGATTAACAACCAAAACCCTGAATGAGCCAAGCCATCAACAGTACTTTTAGCTCTTTCAGGCTAATAATCAAGGCACTCTAGGACGATAGAGACTCTGGCACTTACACCGGTTGCGGGACAGAACAAAACATGTGAGAAATGTATCAATCCAAACAAAATGTGTTAACTCGTTATACAAAATGAAGGTGAAACACCAAATGTTCATGTTTCCTTGTTTTCTAATATTTGCAGCTTCTTAATATCATAATATTTCTAATATTCCTACTTGGTTGCATTTGGCGCAATCCTTAAATATTTAAGGTTGCACACATACAAACAAGCATTCCATGCATTTCTGTTCAAATACCTCTTGATTCTGTTCCTCTCAAACACACACTCTCTGTTTTCACATCGCTAACCTCGAGATCCCTCTCGCACTCACCTCTCTCCCGTTTGTAGCTAATTCTGTCCCACTCTCTTTACCCCTATTGCATCTTATCACTCTGTCTCATCACTCTATTTCTAATCTGCCCTCTCCGCGCCTCTCTACCTCTTTCCACAGCCGTCTGGATCCCTTCCATATGTCTGTCTGCACTTACCCCTTCTGCCTCTCTACCGTTTCCTACTTTAAACTCTGCTCCTTCCCCCTCACTCTTCACCTTCACTCACCCCCATTTTCCCTCCTCTCCCCTCGGCAGGAGGCCCCACCGCCGTAGAGCTTGCAGTGGCATGCAGTGAGCACTGGAGGGTCCCGAGTATGTGCAGAGTCCAGCAGTGGAAGAACAATACTGGCAGGGCCGGCTTTAGCACTGGTTGCGCCCAGTGCGACAATGGTTTTAGCGCTCCCCCCAATGACCTCCTGCGCAACGGATTCCCGCACTACCACCACCCCTTAATAGTCTCCATAACCACTCTCTCTCAGATGCATCGAGTTAGTTGTATAGTGTCACTCATAAAAGTGAAGGGTGTCCGAGCACTTTACATTGCACACACATTACTCAATCATATGTGTGTAAATCAATGTATAGGAAAAGTTCCATATGACAGAGTGGTAGGATTTATATGTCATCCATACTGGTAGGTAGTATAGTTACGGGTGCTTGGTCTGGAGAAGCACAAACTCAGAATTTAAAATGTAAGACCATGGTTGGCGATTATCTTTAATAATTGGAATTGATTTACACCCAAATCAACACTTTGTACAACATTAGGATATTGAAAGTCTGGGGGAAAAAATCAAACGCTTTAATCTATACTTGAAGTCTGCATTTCAGTTCTTTGATGACAGTAAATAGCTCCGTTTTTTTTAGCATTTTAACTTATAAGCTGCAAGTAACAAAGGAAGTCTCTGACAAAAGATTTATGTTATGTTCACTTCGTGCTTTGCATGGTACACATTCTTTGCCCAGGCACATTAACCCTCTGCACTACCTTAAGATGAATCAAAACATCCCCCAGTCAAAACTTCCACTAGACAAAAACTTTGTTCTCTCTCCAGGAACAGCGTCAATCACCGGAGTCACCAGGGAGGCTGCTTAAGCCTTCTTCGCCACCTCGATCATCACCGCCCATCATGGACTTAATGTCCCAGCGCGCGGGGTGGGTGGAATCGCAAGGGCAAAAGAGTCCGGACAAAGAAAGTCACACCCCAGTGGGAGGCCAAGGGGTGAAAATGACCCTTTGTGTCTGCGTTCCACGGACCCAGCATCGATGCCTAGCAGGGGGTGATGAGGACAAGGAGAGCCTCCATCTGGGTAGGAAGGGAGCAGAGGCCGCATCGGTCAGCTTGCCAAACCTGAATAAATAAGGCAACGGCCAACATGCTGCCAAACAAACGGCACGCAGCTGCCCACCTTCTCATCTGACACTGAGTACCAGTACTCTCCTTGACAGTGGAGAAGTGCCGGTACTCGACTCGGTAAATTTAAGAAGTGCCGGTACTCAGTACCGGTGAGTACCGGCCCATTTAAAGCACTGGATATACTAGCAGTTAAGTTTTCCCTTCTTTGGGATTACTGTGTGGTGAGTGAAGATAACTGCTTCAAAACGCCTTTCAGGATGTTCATTAAAAGACATTGAACCGGGAAGTGTGTGCATCACTTTGCACGTTAAGCGCAGTTCCTGTATATGTTTTAGCAGATTTTTAACCCGGCAGCCAGCTAAAGAACACTGAGATGACGATGGAGTCTGGATACAACGAATACTTAACGATCATAAGCAAAGCCAAAGACAGAAATGTACCAAAGAAAATCTCTTATTCTTAGTCCCACTACAAGTTTTTCCCTAGAATAAAATCTTAGGAACGTGAGAAGCAAATCATACCACGTGCAAATGATATTTGCAGGGCCTCCCAGCAGTTAAAAATAAACCAATCATAACATCTTCTTAACACCTATGCACTCGATGCACTGATGTGTAGTGGCACTGGGACTAGCGATGCAGGATCCAGGAGCAGCCCACGCAGCCATCAGGTCAGAGGAGACCAAACAGGTGAGCCCGCTAGTGCAGGGCCGAACAAACACCCAGAGCCCACAAACAACAGAGCCCGCTAGAGCAGGGCAGCAAAAGCAAGGGGGCAGTGCGAGGGCCAATAGCCACAAGGCGGGGGAGAACCCAGAACAGGAGCCCGCTCGAGCAGGGCCTCTTCCCCCGGGCCATGGGACCTGCTAGAGCAGGACCTCACCCCAACTTACCTGAAACACGCTCTGGAGAATCTGCAGCGCAGAACCAAAAAAACAGGCTGTGGGTTGGGCCGGCCCTCCTCTTATAGAGGTCAAGGGTGATATGGGTCGGCTATGTTGGGATGGGATGGGAGGCATGGGAGGCTAACTTTTGCTTTGGAGGGTTCTGGTGTGGAGCTGAAGCTCACTTCGTTTATCATGTGGCGAGGAAGACTATACTCGGGGTAATGAAGATTACCGGTAAGTAACCGGGGCATTAACACCTATGCACTCGATGCACTGATGTGTAGTGGCACTGGGACTAGCAATGCGGCAGGTGCTGCAGCGCTCCCAGGTCATCTCGAGGGAGTTCAGCGGGACAAAGGGAAATAATTAGGCCTTCTGGATTTCTTCTTTTTGTATGATTTAGTGTGCAACAATCATAAGTCAGCAGAAGTTATGGAAAAGCTTCATCCTACCCCCTACTGCTTATTCTTTGATCCACAGATCTAGGTTTACCTTTGTCTGCAAAGTGATGGCTGCGTGTAACTTGAAATTAATGACAATCATGCAGTGGGCCAGGAAGAGGGTGAAAGGAGGGTGTTGTGTTATGTGATGTGCATTTGTAAAGTGCACTATCACCCGCGAGGGTGTCCCAGGGTTATATGTGCCTAGCCCTGCCAATGGTAGACTGGTTAATTGAAAAACCAGTGCTTAATTTGAGCTGGCAGTTTCCGGTGCTCGGCACAGCACTTAATTGCCGGAACCCTCACTTATGCAGGCCTGCCAAGTACCACGCATCAGGCGTTAGACTAACGCATTTCAGTGTGGTGATCCGCATCACCGCACTGAAATGCAAAGTCACGCATAATTGACATAGTGCCTCCTAGGACTTCAAGCCCCATACTAGCACCGCTAATCACGCAGCATTGGAATGGCAAACTAAAGCTGTAGTGGCAGCCCGCCCTGGCGCTGATCCCGGCAGGCTTGGGAGCTGCTGCGACAATGTAACAACCATTCTATTCCAGACACAGCGCAACGACGCGGGACATAACGTCCTGCTCCCGCCCGATGCGACGTGAGCGGGTGGCTGCAGTTCCTGGGAAGGACATTTTGGGAGGCTGCAGTGGCAATGAGCGCTGCTCTTAATTCAAGAATTATTTTAAAAAATGTAATCCCTGTGCCCTGACCCATGGACTGCGGCGGCCGCTGGAACCCAGAGCACACCGTTAACGTGCATGCCCGGGCGGCGTGGTTTGCTACGAGAGTCGTTGTGACCACGAGGCGGCCGGGCCGGTATCGAATTGCCACTCACCTTGCTTGCCGCTCACCTCGAGTCAGTGCTGGGAGTGAGGTAATGGTATGTCTCACTCTGATTTCTAATCAAATAAAAAATGTGCCTTTCGAATTATATAATACTACTTTAAAAATGTGCCTTTCGAATTATATAATACTACTTTCTAGCATCGCACGCAGTCATGATCTTAAGCTCGGCCTTGTTACAGCTGAAGTTAGTATGTTTGATGAGTCACGTGATAGCCCACCAGCTCGTTTTGGGACGGTCGGGTCAATGGGTCACACTGTGACTGACTGTGTGTGGTGCCGCAGCCCGTCCAATTACTTTCAGTGCCAGCAGCGTCACCAAAGTCAGCAGAGCCTCTGTGATAGCCTGTGGGTCATGGTGTGATCTGTGCCGCTGCCTGCGGGGCTGGGCAGGTAGCTGCGTTGAAACCGGGGCGGACCTCTCGGGGTTAATGGTTTTATTAGTGTTTGAGTGGAGTTAATTTTTTAAATATTACAGTTTTGTTAACAAGACGCTGTACTTGTTTGTGTTAAGTCTTATTTATTCAATCCTATGCCTATTTCCCTAGTCTTCATTGCTTGATTTTGTGCGCGAGAAAGTGTCACTCATAGTCACTAAATTGTTACTCATAATTAAACTGAAATTATGAAAATGTCACACATAGCAATCTGAAACCTTGGCAGCTATGCTTATGACAGCTGCCACATGGTGGCGCTGTTTGTGCAATTTAAAGATGAACAGAAAAACAGTTGTTTGCTAGTTCAATATACAATAAAAACAACTAATACCTGCCACCTAAGCCATTCTTAAAGCTTTGGCGCCCTCGAACAGTCTGAATTTTCACACTTGTAGCAGTGTGATGGTTAGTAGTTATGTAAGTACATGGGGATGTATGCTGTAAACTGCAGTGGTATCCTGACGAGGGCCCCCGCACGTATTTTTTATTTTTTTACAAATTAAGCACTGTTGAAAAGCCAGGTCTTCAGCTTCTTGCAGGATTCAAGAAGAGAAGAGGAGGCTCTGATGTGGAGTGGGAAGCCGTTCCAGGCTTTAGGAGTGATGCAAGAGAATGCCTGTCCTCCTGATCTGGTTCTGTGTATGTGTGAGTTGTGTGCAAGTAGGAGTTCTGTGGAGCGGAGGTGTCTGGGTGGTTGGTGAAAGGAGATGCTACTATTCAGTTAGGTGAGACCTGAGTTGTGTGGTGCCTTGAATGCGTGTGTGAGGAGTTTAAATTGAGCACGTTTGTGTACTGGGAACCAGTGTAGTTCCCCAAAGTGTGGTGTGATGTGAGTTCTGTGTGGGAGGTTGAGGATGAGTCTAGCTGCCGAGTTCTGGATGGTTTGTAGTCTTCTCTAGTGAGATGCTGGTAATCCGGGTTTAGAGAAATTTCTCATAGTCCAACTTGCTGGTGACTAGGATGTGAATGATAGTTTTTCTAGTGTTGCTTGGGAACCATTTGAAGATTTTCCTCAGCATCTTCAAGGTAGAGAAGCAGAATGTTATGACAGTGCTGACTTGTGCAGTCATGTCCAGTTTGTTGTTGATGATTATTCCGAGGTTCCTGGCATAGGTTTTATGTTGGGGTGTGCATCCAAGTTCGGCCGGCCACCAGTTATAGTCCAATGGTGAGGTGTGCCTGCCAAAGATCACTACTTTTGTCTTGTAGGTGTTGAGTTTGAATCAGTTGGCTTTCTTCCAGTTAGCGACTTTGGCCATGCAGGCGGTGAACCTGCGTCTTGTTGAAAGAGAGAGTATGAGTTACATGTCATATACATAGGAGAGGATGTTGATGTGTGCACAGATGACGTTGGCCAGAGGGACCATATAAGCATTGAAGAGGGTGGGGCTGAGTGATGAGCCTTAAGGCACTCCACAGGTGATTTTGAGGGCTTCCGAGGAGTACGGTGCCAAGCTGACAGCTTGTGTTCTACCCGTTTGGAAGGAGCAGATCCAGCAGAGAGTGGGTCCTTGGATGCCAATCTAGTGCAGGGGCCTGATGAGGATGGGGTGTGAGACTGTGCCAAATGCTGCAGAGAAGTCAAGGAGAATGAGGGTTGCTGTGTCTCTTCTCTCAAGGATCATGCAGATATCCCCTGTGGCGGTGATGAGAGCTGTTTCTGTACTGTGGTTGGGCCTGAATCCAGACTGTGTGATGTCGAGGAGCTGGTGGTTGCTAAGGTGGTTGATGAGGCGTCGGTTAACTAGTTTTGCTAAGACCTTTGCCAGGTATTATAGGAGGGAGATGGGTCTGTAGTTGGAAAGCTGGCTGGGCCAGTGGAATGTTTCTTGAGCAGGAGCATGATGGAGGCATGTTTCCAAGGTGTCAGGGAATGTGACTGAGTCGATGGAGGCGTTGAGGATGGGTGTTAGTGCATCACTGATTGGTAGGAGTCATTTGGTGAAGGTGTGGTGGGAGCAAGGGTCGGATAGAGCCTACGAGTAGATGGTCCTTATGGTAGCAGCGATTTTGATGGTGGTGGCGGCAGGTCAAAAGGTCAAGTTTCACTAATCGGCCATGATTGGGAGTTGAGTTGTGATGGGGTCTGGTTGAGAGTCAAAGTTGCTGTATATGGAGGTGATTTTTTCATATCAACAGATGACATAAAAAACAAATGCCCTGCATGTGTATACACAATATTTTGTTTGCTTGCTTTCTAAGGTTCACAAATATTTCAAAGTACAAATTGTCTCTTTAAGTCAAAGTGTGATGAGAAAAAACATTTGTATTAATAATACATTGATTTTTATTTAGCTCTTCACATGGTTCCTGTGCCATTTCTAAGCATTGTAAATGACAAGTGCTCCTGCAATCCAATTAAATGGTACTCATTTTGACAGACTTCAGAAGATGGAAGGCTGAGTTGACCTTGCTTTCGTTTGAACTTGTGAACTGCACATCACATCATGTTTCAAGCTTAAAGGTTTAACTCATTTAACCATCCAGAAACAATAACAAATTACCTGTACTTTCTGTTACACACACAAGCCTAAAACCCCAATATATTAGTGCTTGTGCTTAAGTATCTATTTTTTCAGTTAAACATGATAAATTTGCAGATCCTTTCATAGGCAGGTCACACACGTTATTGGTATCCCTTGTCATTTATCTACCCTCTCATATGTTGTATTATTTTTCCTTGTTGATCTTTGACACCACTTTTTTAATGAATTTTATGTTATGCTGTGCTTTGGAATCCTCTTTTTACTGCATCCATCTATCATTACTGGAGTTTTACCTGTGTTAGAAGCACTGTGCAGGCTTGCAGAGCAGGCACATAAACTCACTGGACTACTGTACCATTAATGGCTAATCAATCACAGTATAGTGCACAACACCAAACAAGCATTAGCAAGGATATTAGGTTTAGATTTAGGGGCCGATTCCGATCTCGTTCGGAAGCTCACCGAACGGGATTCGCCCGGAAAAAAATACGAGCCAGGCGCGTTTTTCCGACCGACTCGTACAGCTGTCCGAACGAGCTAGTACGATGCGATTGGACGCGTTGTTTCCGACCGACTCGTTTCCGGGTCTGAACCGCTCCGACCGACTCGTACGGAAACGAATCGCACCACGCAATGGAGACGTTACCCGACCGAGCCAGTACGATGCGCGCTTCGAACAGCCCGACCGACTCATACCGTCCGGCTCCAAAGAGCTGTCGGAGCCGGACTTCGGGGGTCCGTGTCGGACCCCCCTTCACCCGTAGCCTTACGAGTCGCACACAGGAGGGTCCCCCCTACACATGCATGTACGGTGCGGGTTGCACCGACGCGTACCCACTGTAGGGGGCGCCCTTGTCCAAGACGTACCCATTCAGTCAATGGGAGCCCATGTACGCGTCGTACGACCGGCTCCCATTGACTTCTATGGGAATCCAACCGAATCGAGTCCGGCAGCACACGGACGCATCGTACTGCCCCGGTCGGACTGCAGGAGTCCGGCTCAGTCTGAAATCTCTCCGGGTCCGGCTCGGTCGGAGAGATTTCCGTCCCAGATCGGAATCGGCCCCTTAATGTGTTACCACATATAAAGACAGGAATGCACAACATGCCGACAAAGGGAGAGGCAGGGCGATGTAAATTAGTCTCTCGGGCATTGAATTTAAGCGAATCACTGACAAAATATCGAGGTACAAAAATATCGTGACAAAAATATCGAAGTCAAGAATATCGACATCCTATCTACATAATGGTAAGTACAAAAATATTGAGAAAAAAATATCGATGTCAAAAATATCGTTGTAAAAAATATCGTTTTTTAAAAATCTTTAAAAATTGTGTAAAATAAAGTAAATAATACATATAATTTAAATAAACAGTTAAAAATATTTTAAAATGTTTAAAAATTAATAACTAATACATATAATGTTAAAATAAATTAAACATACATATAAAATATAATATATATACTTACGTAATAATATTCATAAATAATTAATTTAATAACTTGTAAATTATTAAAAACATTTTATAAATTATAAATACATATATACACAAACAAAAATAATATAAAAGAATTATAACAAATATATATAACAAATTAAAAAACTACAATATTTTTAATATTTTTAAAATTAATTATACACAACATTAACTAAAACAATACACAAAAATATTGGATAGCAGAGGGAAAAAAATTACTATTCTCAGTCCGAAGACTGCAACAGTAGGGAAAGTGTTGGTTAGCGTAGGGGTAAAAATTACTATTCCCACTCCAGAGAGTGCAACAGTAGGGAAAACGTTGGATAGCTTAGGGGTTATAATTGCTATTCCAACTCCAGAAAGTGCAACAGTAGGGAAAGTGTTGGATAGAGTAGGGGTAAAAATTACTATTCCAACTCCAGAGAGTGCAACAGTAGGGAAAGCGTTGGATAGCTTAGAGGTAAAAATTACTATTCAAACTCCAGAGAGTGCAACAGTAGGGAAAGTGTTGGATAACGTACGGGTAAAAATACTATTCCCACTCCAGAGAGTGCAACAGTAGGGAAAGTGTTGGATAGCGGAGAGGTAAAAATTACTATTCCAACTCCAGAGAGTGCAACAGTAGGGAAAGCGTTGGATAGCGTAGGGGTAAAAATTACTATTCCCACTCCAGAGAGTGCAACAGTAGGGAAAGTGTTGGATAGAGTAGGGGTAAAAATTACTATTCCAACTCCAGACATTCTAACAGTAGGGAAAGTGTTGGATAGCGTAGGGGTAAAAATTACTATTCCCACTCCAGAGAGTGCAACAGTAGGGAAAGTGTTGGATAGCGGAGAGGTAAAAATTACTATTCCAACTCCAGAGAGTGCAACAGTAGGGAAAGCGTTGGATAGCGTAGGGGTAAAGATTACTATTCCCACTCCAGAGAGTGCAACAGTAGGGAAAGTGTTGGATAGAGTAGGGGTAAAAATGACTATTCCAACTCCAGACATTCCAACAGTAGGGAAAGTGTTCGATAGCGTAGGGGTAAAAATTACCATTCCCACTCCAGAGAGTGCAACAGTAGGGAAAGTGTTGGATAGCGTAGCGGTTAAAAATAACATACTTATCAATTAAATACATTTTTTAATGAAATAATAATTTATTAATAAATTAACAATAAATTAATTATAAATACCAATAAATTAAAATTTAAAATTACTTTAATAACATTAAATTACTTCCCACCCTATTCCCCAATAAACACACAACCCACTCGGCATAAAATTTAATACAATTAATAAAATTATCAATTAATCAATTAATATAAATGAATTACCAAATAATATTTAATAAACAATAAATTAATTACCAATACCAAAAAATTAATAATTAATAAAAATTAATTGCCAATTAATAATTAACAATAAATTAATTAGCAATACCAATAAATATTAATAAATAATTACTTAATTATAATAAATTTCTTCCCACCCTATTCCCCTATAAACACACAACCCGCTCCTAAACTAAATTAACACAATTAATATATTTATCAATTAATAAAGTAATAATAAAAATTAATTACCAATTAATAAACAATAAATTAATTATCAATATCAAAAATTAAAAATTATTAATTAATTTATTATAATTAATTTACTTCCCACCCTATTCCCCCATAAACCCACAACCCGCTCCAATAAAAATTAACACCATTAATATAATTAGCAATTAAACAATTAATAAAAATTAATTACCAATTAATAATTAATTAACAATACATTAATTATCAATACCAATAAATAAAAATTAATAATTACTTAATTACAAATAAATTACTTCCCACCCTATACCCCTATAAACCCACAACCCGCTACAGAACTAAAATGCAAAAATTAATTAAAAATAATTAATAATTTCTAAAAATTATGATTTAATTTACTATAATTAAATTACTTCCCACCCTATTCCCCTATAAACCCACAACCCGCTACGGTACTAAAACGCAAAATTTACTTTAAAAAAAATTACTAACTTCTAAACAATTAATACATATATTTAAAAAAAATAACAAAACATGTAGAACACATACATATAAAATACATACTAAAATACATAACACTAACATAAATATCGATATTATTAACATCGATATTTTTGCTATCGATATTACTAACTTCGATATTTACAAAAACGATATTTCTTACCTTCAGGTCGATATTCTGGTCACCGATATTCTTGATGTCGATATTCTGTCCCTGCGATATTTGCAACTCGATATAAATGTATGTCGAAATAAAAAACTCGATAGTTTGACTGTTTACCAATTTAAGCACTCCATTGGATGAGGAAAATTAACCCAAATAGACCATAAAAGTAGGTACAAGAGAGGTACACTTCTAAGCTGAGACAAGATGTGTCTGACAAAGTCTCAAGCCCATGATTGAAAGAGGATGATCAAAAAAGCCAATGGTTGAAAGGGGTGGACCCATAGCCCTCTAAATGCATTTTAGAAATAACGGGTTTGTTTAGACAACTACACTCATAGGCTTATCGTCCAGACCACTGCAGAGACAAAACATTTTATCGGAGCCTAGATGAAACGAGTTCGCTGAATCTTTAAAAGTGTTTATGTATCAATAATGTACAGACTATCATAGTTTTTCATGTTATTCGAAATATTTTCCAGTAACAAGTATGGCCTGTAGAAATCAATGTTGCTGGTACTGTCACGAATCTCTGCGGCTGCCCAAGGCCCCCGCAGGGGTCCACTAAAGAGGGCAGCCCTCTAGTGCCATCGGGGTACCCCACACCCCCTTATGGGCAGGGACTCAGGGAGGAGTCCCCCCCCAGCCTTGTTGCGGTGCGCAAGGCGAGCGTCACTTCCTGTGCGCGAGGACAGGGGGAGGGGTATATATGCCTCCCCCACCATCTGGACGTCCTCTTTCGCGCGCCGGACACGCCGTCTGAAGGGTTGTCTGATCGTCGCCGTTTGGTCGTGCTCACGGGAGCTGCTCAACCGCAATTGCACGGTGAGTGCATTCCATGGCCCTCCCCCCCACCCGATCTCTCCATGCGGGGTTGGATCTAGTTCAGGGCGGCCCGGCCAAGGTTGCGAGCCGCCTGGGAAGGGGGGGCGTTTGGGGCAGCTCCCATGTGTGCACGGGCGTCTCCGCCTGGCACGCCGTCTGTTGGTCGTGCGGCGGGTTACTGCTGCCTTGGTGCCCTTAGGTCGTGCTTCGGTGTTTTGGAAGCGAGGTTAGTGTTATTGAATACTCACCCTACCCACCGCCTCCCCCTTTGGGTCCCAGCACACCGGCCATGGCCCGCGTGGGACCCCGTCCCAGTAGCAATTTAGCTGGCCCGACCCCGCAAGAGGCCCGCCGGGTGTGCCCGCGGGCGGGGTTGTGGAGAGGGATGGGGACAGGGTAGGGGGTGGGTTCATGCTGCACGGCCTCACACCGTGCAGCCTTGTCCCAAACCAAGGAGTTTGTGCTCCTCTTGCTTCCATCTAGGTATGGCTCCTCCCGGCACCCGCAAGGCCATAGAGGCCATCCGGCACAGGGCAGCAGGCGGCCATGGGGCCCGATTGAGAGGTCGTCCCGTCTCACATCTTCTCCCACTTCGAATCTGACGGTGAGCCAGCGGGTCGGGAACCTCCTCAACCACTCCCACGCCTCGGCCTTAATTATACGAGGCATCGGCGCTAACACCCTCTTTGTCCCCCTGCTGGGCACTCTGTCGTGTCCCTGGGCTGGCGTCTTCTCCGTCTCAGAGGGTGTGGCATAACTTACAAAGCAGCAGACTTTGGGATTGGCGAACCGGGTTCGAGTCTTTCCGCTGTCGTCTCCTTGGCATCGGCTGTGTCCCGGTGAGTGCAGGGGTAGGGGCAGCCCCCCTGCCACCCAAGTCTTTCCCCCCTCAGTGTGCGTGGGGGGACAGTGAGCACCGTGGTGGGTGGCCCGAGGCCCCATGTGTAGTTGAAGTGGGCCACTCAGTTGCCACCTTGTGGGTGTTTAAACTTGGTCTAATTCGTGGGCGTCGGATTGGTGTTGCGGTGTGTGTCGGGCCAGGAGGGGCCAGGGCGTGGGCCGAACAGCCTCCCTCCTCTTTATCCCCCAGTTGGGGACCCGGTGGCTCCGACCGCTTGCTTGTGGCCCGGTCTGGGGTTGAGGTTGTCCCGGATGCCTTGGTTTTGATTTGTGTTGCAGGGGTTTGGGCCGGCAGGGGTTGGGGCCGGCCGGTGCCCGCGACCGCCGTATTGATGTACTTTTTCCGATTGTTTAGGGGGAAGAGAACTGCATGTACGAGGGCCCGCGGCCTCGCTGTGCCCGGGCCCAACGGGTTTGTGGGATGCCAGGGCGGGCTGCTGTGAGGCTGCCGGTGCCCCGTGTGTCAGTGTGAGCTGTGTCTAAAACAGCGGGGGAGCATCAAGAATCAATCAGCCTGAATCACTGCTCACTCCCGGTTGAGGCTGTTTAAAGGGGTAGAGTTAAGGAGATGTTGGCTTTGACACAACATGGAGCATGCGTAAAATGCAAAGAGCCTTGCGTCACTGAACCTGCTCATGCGACTTGTTTCTCCTCTTTGAGCGCGCGCAGTTCAATTTTCGTTAAGTTATCAAGTGCTGAGGACGGAAGCTCACCGGCGCCAGGGTGCTGCTGTATTGCGGTAGTTCAATCCCATTGGTGCAGCGGTACAGGGTGAGTGAAAGGAAAGGCCGTGGGGCAGAGCTTTAAGTGGGCCGGGTCTCACTGGGTCTGAGCACCGACAGTCTTTTAAAGGTACATGGCTCATTTGCTGAGGTTTCCATAGGGTGCTGTGGTTGTGCACTATTGTTCTGCCACTTGGACCCATCTGCTGCCCATGCAAGGGTTGTTGGGCTGTCCCGGTATCTTATGCTTATCCCCGGTCTGGCCTGGGGAGAGCTGCGTGCTTGGTCACATGTCGCCATCAGATAGACAAAGGTCCACATTTGCCTCGCCGGTATTTTCGCAACACTTAATTTGAGCCGATGGTTTCTAGCGCTTGGCACGGTCGCCGGCACTTATGACTGTGGCCACATAGTGGCGCTGTTTGTGCGATTTGTTTGTGTGATTTGAGGAAGGAGCACAAGGTTGTTGTTAATTCAGTGTACATTGGAAATAACTAGTGAACTAGTGCCTACTCCAAAGCCATTCTTAGAGCTGTGGGGGCCCGAGCGGTCTGAATTGTCGCACTTATAGGAGTGGCACGGTTGGTAGTTGTGCGGACACTGTTTTTTGCATTACGCCACGGACGCAGGCTTTTACAAGTCTAGAGGGAGGCACCCAGCATTTCCGAGGGGCCATTTCAGACGGGCATGGCAACTCCCGCCATGGGCACGCCTCCCACAACTTAGCCTGCGTATTGCTTTGAACGTCTACCCACAGGTTTGGGGGAGTGGGCAGTCTTTTGAACCTTCTGTCTAAATTGTTTGCTGGTTGTTGCTGTAGTACCGACATGCTACCTTTCGGCCTCTTCAGAGCGATTGAAGGTGGGGAGGTGTGACGTGGATGCTCCCTGAGTGGTAAAGAGGCAGAGGGCTGAAAATTGAGACATGGCGGATTGATGGAAAACAAGACAGGTTGTGTTGTTAAGTACTTATTATAATAAGAATTATCTATTATAATTAGGGCTCCCGGTTTTATGGTATTTATTTTTTTGCCATTTCCGTCTGTATTTATCCATATTTATTTTTTGGGCATTTTTTCTGTATTTATCCACATTTATTTTTGCCACAAGCAAAAGACGACGCTACAGCTAGTATTTTTCCACATTTATTTAAATTGACAATGCACACATGCGCTCGGTTGTTATTGGTCAACACTATACATTCATCTGAAAACTTTGCCATTTGCAGAATGTCCCAAATATGGTTAAAAGTACTATCACAAGCCATTTGTCATCGGCAGAGTGCCACATCCTCTCCCCCACTGAACACCATACTGCCCCACTGAGAGAAACTCACACTGCCTTCAGCTGCAACCCAATTGTGCCCCACCAGCGCTAAAGTTGTCCCTGGCCATCACTACGAGGATTGATGTTTTGTGTGTGCAGAAGATAAAAACCGACACAGAGGTGCACGGAATTTATTGCGTGCAATAATTATCATTTATTCCGAATTTTGCCCCTAAAATGTGGTACATATTGCAAGTTTGGAGCGTACACACCAAAATCTACATGTCCCATTATTCACCTGCCATTTTCCCATTGATAAATGTCTGCTGGTTTGGCAAGCCGAAATGTATCCAGCTAATGGGTTTCTATCCCACCAGTATATACTGGATGCAATAAAAAATGCGAAACTCATAATCCGATATGTGCAGTAACAGGAGTTACCACAGACACTGGAACTTACTGGGACACTCGTAATGAGGGCGTAAGTGTGCGATGACACATATGAAGGACTTTCCAAAAGCGTTCACTGTGTTTGCAAATTACAAATGAGCAGAAAACAGATAATTTGGCCGGTTCTAAGGCCCTGATGTTGGTGGTAGCTTCAAACCTGCGATAAACAAAAACTGAACTGCACCCTTGCCAGACTTTGTTGAAGCTCTGGGTTTATTTAAAATCAAAGTCAAACAGTTTGGAAGGGACCCACATTCAGAGGCGCAACTAGAGTGAAATTTCGGGGGGTGGGGGGATGATAAAAATTTCGGGGGGGGGGGCTAATTCTTCAGCAATCGGCAGAGTGAAGAGGCAGGCTCAGCTCCCGGTACTCGCCTTGCCGGCCCACGATCTCGGCGACGTGCTCGGAGAGCTGGGCACCGGCACGCACTCGGTCATGTTGACGCTCTTCTTGCAGCTGCCGATGATACTCATCTGCTCGGCCAGCAGCGAGTGGCCCAAGTGGTTGCGGCTGGGGCCTGGGTGACCCCCACCGGCCGGGGGCTGTGGGACTGCACCGTGCATGGGCCCGAGGGTATTGCAGCCTCCTCTGTGGGGGGGGGGTTACTGTCCTCCCCAGGGGACCCCCTCGTGGGGGTACTTGCAATACTTACTACCCATGCCATACCTCCCTCTCCCCTAGTATTGGCATCACTGTGGGGGAGCTTACCCCTTGGGACGAAATGCACTATGCAGGTGGTCACTGCCCTCTCCAGGCTCTGAACATTGCATGCAAGTGTAAGGGTACTGCTGACAAAGGCCCCCTGCAACCTGTACTACGATTCCTCCTGCCCTTCACTGTATCGGCACCCCTCCCTTGAGCATGCAAGCGGTCCTTGCTTCCACCTGAGATTTTTCTTTCTGGACCAGTGGGTGGCCCTGTCTTAACGTTGTGTAGGTGCCACTCATCCCAGCATTAGGTGAGTGTCCCTTCCGATGCCCTCTGCTCGGCCTTCGAGATATATCTCAGCCTGGGTCCACTTGTGCACTGTCTCCATCGGGTGCCTTTGTTACACCGACATGAAGAGTGCAGGGCGTGAGTCCTTTATCACAGAACGAGGTGCTCAGTCCCTTCATCGGTGAAGGGTGGGTGGCGCCCCCTAGAATCATAGCTGCTTGGGATGTTGTATGCAAACTTTACTTTTAGTATTCTAGTGCAGTGATTGTGGGGGACCAGGTCTGACTCGGAGCTGCAGGGTGCTGGGGAACCAGGCAGGTGTTCCTGGAGGCGTGGAGGATACGAAGGACCGCAGGAACTGTAGGAAGTGTTTTGTGGTGCCGTAGAGATAATGGCAGACTTTTTAGTTTAAGATTGAAAGTCCTTCTACAGTAAAAGGAGCACCACTATTGCAAACATTTGCAGAACTGAATACAGTCCCATCTTTGAATACATTTAAAAGATGCCTGACAGGCGCAGTCACTCAAGTAAGCAAATGACAGCTTGCTGCTGTCTACCAGCAAAAAATAAATGCAGTCTGAAACAGAAGATGCTATTGTAACTGATAGACCCAGGCTTTGCACTCCTTCCCTCGACCACGGTGGGAAGGGGCGACTACCTCTTAGAATGTCTTGGAGTGCTCTTAGAACTGACCTAAAAAAAAGAAAAAAGAGAGTGAAGAGGCAGGGGCTCTAAGAAGGGGTGAAAGAACAACAAAGCCTCATTAACAAGTAAATGGTCTTTCAAAGACCTGTGAAGTACTCGGGTGCGGCTGGCAGCTCTGTGTGTGCCCGGGAAGCTGTCTCAGCCTGGGCTGACACCTCTTAACCCTCTAAGGAGGGGGAGACACCAGATGGTTGGGGGTGTGATTCTATTGATGTCAATGAAGACCTCACTCGAGGGGCAGAGCGGAGCGCCGGGAAATGGCTGGGGCATTAATAAAAGCGTTTTGTATTACTGTAGGCAGGTCTGCTGGAGCACGGCAGCACAGCAAAATGTACTAGTATTTTCCCGTTTTTATATATAATTACAGTTAAAGGAAAACTTGTTTTCCGTCTGTATTTATATGTAAAAATCCGTAAAAACGGAAAACCGGGAGCCCTAATTATAATAGGTATTATTTACCACTGGAAGTTGCTCCAATCTGCACTCGTACAAAGAATAAACGATAAAAAAAGCAGCACAGTGCACTGGCCTGTCACACTGCACTCCCCAAAATACTATATTCCAGGTTACATTGGTAAGAGGATTCACCCCAATAAAGAACGTAAAATAAACAGATCCCACTGTTTCTGGTTCAGCCTCCAGTCACTCCTTATCTGAGCTGTGCTACCCCTGGAAAAAGGGATGCAATTTTACCAATCCTAGGTCTGACTTGACAGCATAGCTGCTTGCCTCCCATTGCTACCAAGCCTCCAACTAAAACATAGTTCTTATTTACGCATGTAACCAACAACCATTGACAATGTCAATTGCTCCGGCTTGCTGTAGGGGTAATGTTACGGGTGAGAAAGTGGGCAATGGGCCACTAATGCTAAATTACAGCACCAAGTTTACCTGTGTAATTTGACCGGGTGGTTTCTGGTGTGCTGCACGTCACTTAATTGTCACACCGGTGCGTGTGACAGTCTGCCACGGGTTGGCGCTGTCTGTCTATTTTAGAGATGACCACAACAGGCATTGTGCATGGGGTCGCCTCGGGATAACTGCCTGCAACCGGCCATGCACAGGCCCTGAGGGGCCGCTGGTTGCAAATGTGCGCCGAACCGAGCGCTGCACTCATGCCGCATTGTGCCCTGCTCCTCTCCTGCTGTGTGTTCGCGGGCTCGCCCCTGGCGAGCTATTGCTTCGAGTTTGGGTGTCCGGAGGGGGGAGAGTTGATTTTCATTCAGGCCGCGAGCTTTCTTGACTCCCTGGGGCCATCAGCGCGAGCGACGCAGCGGCCTTGCCACAGCACTGGGGGTGGGGGATGGAGTCTAAACTTCTCACTATGCCCAGCGCGAGGGCAGGCGTCTTGGAGGTATGGGACTACTTGAACCTTCGTACTGCCCTTGTGCACAAGTTGGGCGGAAAAAGCTTTCTGATGTCCAGTTGAAGCCAGTGTAGGGAAGCCTTCTTCCACCAGGTAGACAAAGTGGCCCCGCCAGGACGCCAGAGCAGTGGAAATGGGTCCTGCGGGACCATTGTATTCGCAGCCCCGATTCATGGTGCTCCCGGGCCCCAGTGTAAAGACGTCTAGTGGTTGTAGCTGGGGCCAAGCGGGGGATAGGAGCCAGTTTCGGCCGTGGGATGATGCCTGGGTTAGGCAGGCGCATGTGCTTGGGCTTTCACCGGTGCAGGTATCAAGCACTATTAATGTCACAGCCCGGGCTCCGCCGCTTGCCGCTCCCAAGGGCTGGGAGATTTGTGGACTTGTTTGAAGTTTTGCTTCGCTGGGCGCTTTTGCTTTCATTGTTGGAAATGACTTCTGGTGTGTTCTTGTTGATGGCGATTCCGCGCCTTTATGAGTGGGCCGGGGACCTTGGCTCATTCTGGCCCAGGGGCACGGTTGCCGTGTGCACTCCGGGCACAGGGGCGGTACTGTCAGGAGAACGGCGGGATGTGGGTCCTTCCCTGTTTTACATTGCTTGGCAACAGTGGATTTGTGCTCCCCAGCGTGGTCAATAAACTTGTTATTCAGCGCTTCGCTACCCTTCGGGGGGAGGTAAGCACATATGCAAATGTTATGTTTGGCACAGCCAATGGCATCACAATACGGTAAGGTTTAGGGATATCTCTCTACAAGGCATCAAGCAAATGAAAATGAAATAGGAACAAAACAAGCCATGCTGGCTTAGGAAAAAGCATTTGACAGAGACCGCCCAATCACGCACATGAGGTCTCGGTAAGTTTGACAGCCAGTCTGTATGCAAACAATATGTGGTATCTTGGGGCTTACAGCTGCACATGGACAAAGGAGGTATACCCCCAAACTCCCAGCATGCAATGCGTGCACGGCTGGGGGCATTGTTTTCGAATTCCTGATCCCACATTATGAGCATGGTTGGGCTATGCCAATAGGCTAGGTAATTCGCATAGCGTCTAGACCTCAGGCCATTAAAAGATGCCCCTCCTGAGTCAGAAGCATCGGCAGGAAATCCAGAACAAGGCTCCTGGCCATTTGAACGCTACCTATGCTCCAGTGGATTGGATTATTCATCTAGCTGCAGTGTTAATTGCATGCTAATTTTAGAGGAGTTTCACATGTGATCCCAGAGGCCTAATGGGTAAGACGCTGGCTTCAGTTTTGGGAGCATATAACCTGCTTGAAATTTTGTCTCCAACGTGGGGATTGTGCGCAGCCATTCCGTTTTCAAAGGGCTGCCGCTTTCCGGTTTCGGCATCTGGCATGCGCGCAGGTGACCTGTCTGGCTGTTGCGGAAGTACGGAGGGCGCGGAGGGACTCTGGTGGTCCCCACATTTCCCTGATAAACTGCTCCTAGCGGTTTCATTTGGCTACGGCTGGGTTTTACACACAGGTCTACATGTTATTGGCTGGCGCAGCACTTGGTCATCAGTCTGCACCCCCGTCTGGGAATAATCCGGGGAAAGGGGCCCATCAGGGCTTAGTCACCTCAGAATGATATGCACAATCTGGCACACGGTGCGCTAGGGCTTGTGTCACACAGAACTTGGGGGTGTCTCACTGGGCACACTCACTGCCTGTGATAATGGTGAGAGATAATTATTGTTTTACTCTAGGAAACTGGGATCTTATGCCCAGGTTCCGTCTGCCTTTGCCACCAGTTACCAGCCCAATGGTGGAAAGTATAAGTTTACACTTACTCTGGGCAATTACAACGCAAAGAGAGGCGCTGCGAAATGTTGTTGAGACTGCATTGTGCAATTGGCTACAAGGGCCTTTATGAGGAACATCTGCTGGCAGCATATAGAAACATTCCTCTGCAACCAAGGGACAGGGTATTATAGACCATTTGGCATTCCCAATATTCAGGAAAGGGCATGTATTTGCACAGAATGTTTCCCTCTGGTTCTCACAGACTTGTCTGCCCCCCGAGTTATCCTTCTATGGGCTAGAACCTGAGACTGGAAGGGGCATCTTCTGCGACCGGTGTCCCAAATACGTTGATAGTCAACGCTGGGGTAGAGGTACCATGAAGGGCATGATTACTACTTGGGTTGTCCCTAAGTTTTGGGGTCAAACTAGGTTGGAGCATTAAGTCTACAGTCCTTCAATCCAAGTAAGGGCAGTTAGCGATAGATAAGTATCAGCAAGTGGGTAACATACACCGGCTATTCAGCGACATCGTGCCCCGGGGGCACGCGCGCTTCACAAAAACACAGAGCTGCAACCAGAAGGGTGCCAAGTGGCAAAAACCAGTAAACGGGTTTAAGATGTGTGTCTCTGGCCTTACAGCGGTGTGAAGCCAGTCTCATTTAGAGGTACGCCCAGGTGAAAATTGGGTGCTTCTTAAGGTTCTCATGACCAATGCGGTTTGTGGTATCTCCCAGTGGATCCACTGAAAGTGTACTGCAGCTAACATGAAACTGGGAATCTGGGATTCTGACACTTTTGCAAGTTTAAGCATCCAGGGTCAGAGATGGTTAGCAGGTACTGACATCTGTGATCCAACGGCAGTTAAGCAAGCGAGGTGCACTGCGTAAGTTGTCACTACACGAAAGGGTGAGGTGTCGCCAATAGCGGGCATAATACATATATGGTCAAACCAGATTTCACACCAATGAGGTGTTCACCAGGGTTAGCACTCAAAGGGGTCTGTGCAATTGTCTGGTCAACGGGGTGAAGTAAGTGCACCCCAGAACCAAGGGTAGGTGACCTGTTTCTGCAGTTAAGCTCAAAAGCCCCGCACGGTCAGCTATATTAGCCACGGTTGGTCTGGACGCGGTCAGCCAACATAGTGTGCTGCCGTCCCTGCAAATGGGGTAACAAGGTGTCAAGCACAATGGGCTACTATGTCAATAGAACATTTGGCACGTCCAGTGTTCAACAAAAACTAAAATTTAACGGAGCAGGTAATTTTCCACCGCTGGGGATGCTCCGGGTTGGCAGTGGGTACCCCCCCCCAACCCCCCTATTTGGGAATATTCTAGGATGGGGGTAAAGTAGGACTTAGTCAACCTTGAATGTCAGGCACCATATTGCAGACAGTGCGCACTGTGCAAATCAGACAGATTCTCTAAGCGGGTATTCCTAGGGGGTTTCACCACAGAGGGAGCTGAGCTGGCAAAATTCCCATAAGGAATAAGGGATGCAGGGGAAGTGCTGGAGGGCAGCCTTGCTCATTGTCACATTCACCAGCTATGAACATTCCTGTGCATCAGGATTCAGCAAGCAAAGGCACTGTGCAAATGTAAGTATAATCCTTCTCGCCCTAATAGCCAAAGTAGGCAGGCGGGTGAAGGAGCGGTCTCCTAACAAGTGGGCTGCTGTCCCAGAGATGGGAGACACAAGTGCCCAGGCACACACGGTGCTAGAAGGGCGGCAGCTAGGTGAGATCAGCAAATAGATGGGGCAATGTGTGCCATAGTGTCTGAATTCGTTCCGCCCGGAGTTGGCACGGGGTGGAGTCATGTGAGGCAGTGGAACTTTCACGCAGAAGGGTGAATAGTTAATTGCACAAGTCATAGGCCAAAGGGGCTTTGGTTTCATCAGACACTAGCTGATTCAGGCTAACGTCAAGGGCTATCGTGAGATAGATGGGGTTCATTTATCACCGGTGGGGATGTATCCCTTTCTTCTAGATTTGCGGGAGGCTCTAGAGTGGAGAGATTGCAGGTAAGACCATAGCTGTTTTGGTGGGGGGCTCTGGCGGCGACGGTGGCCACCTCCAGAGCTGTGGCGGAGTTACAGGGCGATCTGGAAGCAAATGGGTACAGAAGGGTACCTCTGCGCGGCACCATAGGGGGTGCCAGAGCCAAATCCCAGGAGCCTCATGGGAGGTTCCTGGAAAACCGTGTCGGTGCCCCGTTAGTCCTTCGGGCGGTTGTGGGCCTGAACAACCGGGGGCTTGCCTTGCTACGCTCCGCCCTGAAAGGGGCGTGAGTAATAAGGGACCATGTGTCACGTGATCCGGGAAGAGGATCACCAGAAGGGGCAGCACAGATGGGGTTCGCCCCAGTGCTGCTTGGCTCATCAGGCGGGCAGGCGGCCCAG
The DNA here is from genome assembly GCA_963921515.1 of Calotriton arnoldi. NCBI lineage: Eukaryota > Metazoa > Chordata > Amphibia > Caudata > Salamandridae > Calotriton > Calotriton arnoldi. Next base: position 455,865 of record CAWUFW010006468.1, read on the forward strand.
ATGGCTGCCTGCCCTTGGATCGCCCGTAAGATAACCCACCATATTACATAACGGTGTATGTAATAAACCTGCAGCAATTTTACCCAAACAGAAAATGTGTGGTGTGTTTATTTATTAGCATGCATGCTATGTGTGGTGGGGTGGGGAGTGTTGCCAATGGTGGTGCTATGCGGCTGCCCGAGGCCCCCGCAGGGGGCCACTAAAGAGGGCAGCCCTCTAGTGTCATCGGGGCACCCCACACCCCCTTATGGGCAGGGACTCAGGGAGGAGTCCCCCCCCCAGCCTTGTTGCGGCGCGCAAGGCGAGCATCACTTCCTGTGCGCGAGGACAGGGGGAGGGGTATATATGCCTCCCCCACCATCTGGACGTCCTCTTTCGCGCGCCGGACACGCCGTCTACCACCCTACCGCTTACCCGGCGTGGTTTGTGGCAGGCAGGAGGCAGAGAATGTTGTCTTTTTTCGTTGCAGGCGGAGTTACAGGGCGATTTGGAAGCAAATGGGTACAGAAGGGTACCTCTGCGCGGCACCATAGGGGGTGCCAGAGCCAAATCCCAGGAGCCTCATGGGAGGTTCCTGGAAAACCATGTCGGCGCCCCGTTAGTTCTTCGGGCGGTTGTGGGCCGGAACAACCGGGGGCTTGCCTTGCCTTGCTACGCCCTGAAAGGGGCGTGAGTAATAAGGGACCATGTGTCACGTGATCAGGGAAGAGGATCACCAGAAGGGGCAGCACAGATGGGGTTTGCCCCAGTGCTGCTTGGCTCATCAGGCGGGCAGGCGGCCCAGATGGCTGCCTGACCTTGGATCGCCCGTAAGATAACCCACCATATTACATAACGGTGTATGTAATAAACCTGCAGCAATTTTACCCAAACAGAAAATGTGTGGTGTGTTTATTTATTAGCATGCATGCTATGTGTGGTGGGGTGGGGAGTGTTGCCAATGGTGGTGCTATGAAAAAATATCAATGATGAGGGCGATATTCCACCTCACAATACTTCTAAACATTTGAAGGCTATTTTCCGTAGTGGGTGCCTGTGGGTAACACTGACACTTATTTTAGTGCACTGGCATTTTTTGTACCTCCCACAAGCCTCTTCAAGCGTAGAAAAAACACCTTGGGCCCGCCAGCTGCCTGTCCTTCAAGGTTATTCATGGTGTGCTCTGTGCATCACGTGTGACCCCGTGACGTCACATAACGTCATGGCGGAAGTGACACCCCCGCGCAGAGTCTGACTTGTATTGGTACCTCTCATCTGCTCATGGGTGGTTCAGCTTTGGTGAGAACAGGCTGTGGCTCTGACGTACAGCGTGACCCGTCACCCAGTCTCACCATTACGTGTCATGTGCAGTGTCGACTGTTCAGTGTTCTGAAGCCGAGAACCTGCCTGCCTATGGTTACTGTGAGGCTGCACTCCTGTCTGTTGGCGCCTGCCTTCAGCGCCTTGCTAGATGTCTGAATGTGAGTAGAAGAAATGAACAAATATACTTGTTTTTATACAAGTGGAATGTATCTGCGGGTAGAAAAGTGTCTATAGCGCTTTCCATTGACTCTTGTGTGCCCTGCCACCAATCACTTTTTTTCCATGGCCAGGCGCGCTCTCCTTTGCTGCTGTCGATTTTATATGCCCTCCTTGTATCTTCCAGTCGGTGTCGCTTGTGTGTCCCATTCACAGGTTGTCATTTATCTTCGTAGTTTGAGTAGCTTTTTAACGGACATCTCCAAAACAGTGCTTATTGGTAAAAAAAAATAAGTGCCAGGGCCCTCGTGAGGGGCCATTGCAGCTTACATCACCAATTGCCCCTGCAACACTGCAAATGACAGTACCAACACAACTACCAAGCGTTCATGCTCCTATGAGTGTGACAGTTCTGACTATTCCATGTCCCTAAAGCTGTAAGAATGGTTTTGGTTGCAGGTATTAGTCAATTTTATTGTATGCTGAATTAATATTTAACTGGTTTGGTGCTCAATCCCAAATTAAACAAACAGCGCCACCGTATGGCAGGCTGTCATAAATGCCGGTGTTCACAATTAACTGCTGGTGTCGAGCACCAGAAACCACAGGCTCAAATTAAGCACTGCTCCAAAATCAACAGTTTGTCCAATCCAGATGCAGCCACATGAAAAAGCTAAAATCTGCTGCTTTCCCTTCTCTCTGACCATCTATGAAATCAATGGAAGACTAACCCGGGGATGTCCAATGTAGGTTCCGGAGGACTGGATCCTTGTCAGATATTAAGCTATCCACAGACTATGTAAATAATTTCAAATTAGAGTCATTCTATCTAGATGCCCGTGATGCGGATATCCTAAATATCTGTCATGAATTCGGCCTCCTGGGCCTACTTTGCAGACCTCTGAACTAATTATACCCTTCTACTTGGTATAACAGGAACTGACAACCGTCTACACACATTGGGGAACGTGCAGAAATGAAGGTTATGCAAATCAAAGTGAACCAATTAATAGTATGAATGAATGAATGACGGAATTTGTAAAGCGCCGGAATCGCCCCCGAAGGGGTATCTCCAAGCTAGTAGAGCTAGACATCATTGCAAAATATGTATTAGGTGTATTAGGTAGGTACATCCCAATTTTCATATAGAAATAATAATAATATACTCCAATCTTCGGTCTGCCCTGCTCCCTTCCTGCTTCGCTCTCGACCTACACCCCTGCTCTAAAGCACCCCTCTTTCAACCACGTGAATGCATAGGACAGCTAACTTTCATTTTTTTTTCTCGAAAAAGACAACTTATTTCCAGCAGAATGCCTGCCAAATCACGGCTCTTCTTCCCTTGCAGTCACATGTGACACCTAATTACAGCGCCTATGAAGACAGGGATGTGGTATGAAGCACAGTATATAATAGATTACTGTTTGTCTTCATTCAGTGCGTGTAAATTGCATTCCAGCTAGCCATTCTTCAATCTGACGCTGGCTCTTCCAGGTGTTGCCTGCTAGGTGGGTCGCTGGCCACAATTTTATTTTGTCTAGGTCTAGAATACTACAGCTTCATTGATATTTTCAAATGCTGAGGTTTGAGATTGATAAAACTTAGAAAACGGAGCCTTTCCGCTTGTTTGTAAACTTGCTTGAGCGAGGGTCGGGTGAGGTCAGGCGGGGGCGATATTGCCTTTTGAAGTTTGACAATATTTGCCTATAACTCTGATCAATAACATCCCTTCCACCTGAGGCCTGTGGCCGACTGTTGGGCTTTTCAGAGGAAAACTCAAATAGTACTGTGAAGTAGGTCACTGACCTGCAATAGAGGTCACTATGCAAGGCCAAAGGCATGGGCCAATCAAAGGAGTGGCTTTCAATAGGCAGGTGGGCGGGACAACACGCAAAGACGAATCACAGGAAGGAGACATGGCTGATGCAAGCAGTGACGCAGCCGACTGTGTACTTCAACACAGAGACAAAGGACGTGACTGCAGGCAGGTAGGCAAGTGCCCCTTCAAAGAAGATAATTGTACATTCTTTACATATTCACAAACACATTTTGGAGTTTATAAAGTAGTACTCGTATAGTACTCTAAGAGGTACTCTTACATGCTTTTGTGAATTGGCCCCAAAACATCTAAAATGATAGCAGAATGGGAATATTCAGGGAATATTCATACACAATTAGTAAAAATAGAAAGGACTGTCCTCTCTTTACACTTTTACTAGAAGGGAGTTGGATATTTTGGACTGATTCACAAAGGCATGTAGGAGTACGTAAAGTAGTATTACTGTAGCACTACTTTCTTGCAATTGTGATTCAGCTCCTCAACATTTACTATTGGTGGTCAGACCCTTTAACGGCATCACAATTCTGGTAGATTGGGGAATCGAGGCACAGAAAGATAAAGTGCAAACAACTTGGTGGAGCCAAGGAGCAGTGGTGTAACATAAGCCCCCACAGTCCCCGCAGTGCGGGGAGCTCCAGGAGGGCCCCTAAGCAAAAGTGCTACGTGGTGGGCCAGGGAGTGGGGGGGGGGCTCTGTGTACTTTGCAGGAAGGCCCCCTCAAGTTCCATTCCCCCATTGCCAAGGAGGCAGATTTAGGGCTACAGTCTCCTGGTTCCACTGGCACCAACCTGCTGTCACTAAACCACATGCTCTTCTAAGATGTGCCTAACAATGTGGTTTGAATAGGACAGTACTTTCCTGATCTCGGTCCATAGTCAACAATCTCTCTGACGTGCTTCTTCTTACGTACAGGAAACGGTCATGTTCAGTGCTAACCAGGCACAATAAGATGCTTAATTGACGAATGTTAAAATCCTACATAAGTGTTCCCCAAAGTTTTCGAGTTATGATCCATTTGAGGAACTGTATATATAATTGCACGCTAATATTTGAGGTTAGAATTATATTTTCAAAACCAGCTCTCTTCAGTTTTGAAGCCAGTCCTCCGATGCACACTTAGTAGGTAGAATGCCTTTCAAATTCTCTTTTTCATACTGTTCTTAGATTCTATATCTCATTTTGGGCCAATGGTGGTCCTTTGTTGGAGGAAGAATGAATGGGCGAACGTTCAAGAGTTTATTCAGTTGTACTGATCGGTAGTAAAGATCCAGATTATGTGGTGAGCCACGAATCACCACTGACGAAGGACCAGGGTTGGTCCGAAATGCATTGGGGAATGGGGAATCGATGAACTGAAAACAGTTAAAAAGAAAACAGTTTGGAAAAGAACAAAACAATATGATTCATACACAAATAAATTCACTTTTGGAAAATTAAACAACGGTTGGAATAATTAATTGCACAGCTTTTTATATACAAACAGTTGAATAAGCACATCATAAATTAAAATGTTTAAGAAAAGAATAATACCTTTGGATGATGAGGTATAGAATCTAAGTACACTAAGAACAAGAAAATTTGAAAAGGCATTTTGTCTACTAAGTGTGCATCGAAGGACTGTCCCCAGTACTGAAGAGAGGAGGTTTTGATGTTTCTATGGGTACTCATGAGAAGGGTTACTCTCTCTGACAGCACTTAAGAACAAATCCGGCATCTACCCTTTAGATTGGCACATATGTGGTGAAGGGGGTACCAGGCTAACAGGTATTTGAGTCATTTACTGTTATATCTTGTCATATTGAGGTAGCCAACCAATTTTCCATCTGCTTTTTAACAGTATTTTCAGACCTCGAGAAAGGAAACTATTTGACACCCAATGCCAGCATGTAAACTGCGGGGTAGAATTACTAGGCATTTGCAGACCAGGGAGAAGAACAGTTTATTTACTGTACTGTACATTTCAGGTCATAAACTGTGCATTAAAATGTTTTAACTAGATTGTGAAAATAATCATAGAGGATTTGCTGAAGTTAGAAAAAACCTTTTTTGGTTCAACAAAAGATCCATACAGATGTGGAATGGCTTGATGCATAAATATACTCCTGAATGTAGTGCTTATTTTGTAAAATAATATGTGAAGGGGCCAAAAGTTTGTCTTCGGAGCTCACCGTTTATGGTGCTGAATGCTGGAGAATGCCGGATGCCAAGGCTATTTACACTTGATTCCACCTCATGACTCTTTCTTTTACCACCTTATGTTTTCAGTCTCTTTAACTCACTCGTGAAGCTTCCTTTTTATCCCTGCTTTCTCCTATTGTCACGGTTTTCCTATCTTACTCTTTTTCCCTCTTTCTCCCTTTTTAGCCGTTGTTTCATTCGTGCTCTGGGTCAAAGTCTGATAATGAAAAATAAGTCCAAGTCCCCAAAACTGTATGCCCGCTCCCATCCAGCTTCAACCACCAGCACAAATTAAACAGTGCCTGGAGGCAAGCAGGCACCTACAGACATTTACGCCACTTCTTACCAATCAAAATCCACCAGAATGGCACTTTTTATGCATTATTGAGTTTAAGGATGGGTGGGTGTGGGAAAAAGGGTATTTCCTTAGGAGAGGAAAGACTTTGACTAGGGAAAGGTAAGGGTCACTCACAAGGTCCTATGTTTTTATCCACCCTACTTATCCACATATATTACCTCCACAAAAAAAAGCTGTAGTAAGTGTGCAAACAGGGTAGAACTCCACATCTCCAAAGTTCATGAGGCTGGACGAGGAGCAATTCTCCACCTAAAAATGTATTTTCCTGTAAGAAGTTAAACAAACTAAGGCACATTGTTACTAAACGTTCTCCTGATAACTATCAGCTCACCAGATTATCTACAGGAGTAAATGAAGTGGCGAAGTATCACTCATGGAATTTTAATATTTACGTAGATTTAAATGTCTACTTGATGAATCCCCAGAAATGTGGAAGTCAATTCCAATTAAAGACCGAAATCTATGCAAAGTAGATTTCCAACTTTCTAAAATGAATTTGTTGTCATCCTGTAGAAATAACTCTTGTGCTCTGTTTTTCCAATTCTGCACTGGTTTAGTAAGAGGACAATGGGCGTAGATTAGGGGTCGCCAGAGGTAGAAGTTGCTAACCATGCTTGTCCTTTGGTACCCATGGCACTGCTTTTGTGAACACAAGCAAGCGTATGTTAATGCAGTGCCAGGAAGAAGCCGCCATGCTGTTACTCAACTTGCGTTTTGTTTTCCTGACAGCGCAGTCCTGCTGGCTGGCTTTCAAGTTAAGTACGTCAGAGATTCAGAACAAGAGCTCCAAAACACATGTGCAACCAATAACTTTATTTTTGACCAGCAAGCTGTATGTGATTTAAGAATCCTCATTTAACCATGCGGACATTGTGAAATCGCAGTTTGATGGTACATAGTAATCAATCAGCTTGAGACCACGAGGGTAATATTATTCTGTAACTTAATTTTTGCTGATTAACAGTGCAATGTCTTATCAAAAGACCTTCCTAACAACTATCCATGTGTCCCAAATTCTGCTACACCCATGCATAAATCTTTTCCCCTAAATAAAGTGCTGCCCTGCTGCACTTTTTCACCAAATTCTAATAAAGTCATGCAATAGCATGGCTTACTTGTGATTCTCAAAGAAAGTATTCTCTTAACATGTATCTTAATATTTATAAGAAGCACAAAGATATGCTCACAAGAGCAGTATGAAGAGCAAGTGAGTGATCATAATTGAAAAATGGTATCTCACAGAAGTCACAATCCAGTCCCTCAATGTGCCTCCTTAGCAATCAGTGAGGAATGTGCTTTATTGGAAAAAAACTCTGCGAAATGTTTTTACAAAGGTCAGATGATGTCACTTTCTGTGATGGTGTCGGGACCAAATATCTCATGATGCCACTTCTGGATTCCTAAGAGTCCTTATTATTAGTGACAAATCAAAAAATAGTGGAGCCAGCAGGGGGAGGTCACTGGACTGGAAGACTTGGGGTAAGATTCTCTAGGGTAAAGGTACAGTAGAGGGGTAGGAGTGATAGCTCCTGAATGAGGTAGGACTGATGGCGCATTGCACGTTTTCTTCTGCGTTCATCTTGGCACCAGATTGGCCCATTGAGTGTCTTATCATAGATAGCCATGTTGAGAACTGGATGAAGATCCATATGGAGATCAAACTAACTAATGTACAAGTATGGCACAGGAAATGCCTGTCTGCCTGTGGCCTTTGAAGATCTTTAAATTACATATGTGATCTACAATAACAGAAGGAAAGGTTTTAGGTCTGACTTAACGGTGCAGCTGTCTGCAAGATTTAATGTTAATAATTCTTTGAAATACAGCTAGAATGGGCTTTCACTCCTCCCAGAGGACAATTTCTCTATCTCCTCATGCTATGCTATAGGCTTCATTCAAGGTGCTTGAATTTAAATGCACAAGGGACTATATTACATCTAATCAGCGCACATTGTTAGTGTCATGCATGTCCCATACATGTATTGTATACAGAAAGCAATAATTTTCTGTTTTGTTCACTGCAGCAGTCCTTCCTTAATGTTTTAGTCAGAAATCATGTGTTAGTCCCACACACATAGACATATATGTTTAACCACACATACACACGGGTGCATAATGGCACACAATACAGCTGCTTAAAACAAAACAAGTACTGGAAAACCCAATAGGTCTATCTTTAATGCACAAGTCTGACTTTAATGTAACTGGAAACAGATGCAAATGCAGTTTGCAGACATTAATCTCAGATCAATTGACATTGCCAGTGCTTGTTGGAAAAGGAACATCGGCAATAGATCTTAGCTAGATGAGCGGGACTTCAGTTGTAGTAGCAGTCTACATGAAGTGTGTTATAGTGCCTCGCAGGGTTGCTTCCTACATTAAAGAATGAAAAAGAAAATGGCGTCCTCAGAACAAAAACCAGACATTTTGTGGGGCGCGAGCGGGGATGCTCAAATAATCTGCGTCATGTGTGCTGGTCTGATTATTCTCAGTACCGTTATTTAGCCGCCCGTACTGGTGCCCACAGTTCATGGCACAGACTTAATTAAAGCGCCACATGCATTAAAGGAGGCGCTGCTGCGCGGAGATTGTTAAAATGTGTTGATGAATTATTAAAACAAAAGGTTATTAATCAAGGCAATTTAGAAGTCAGGAAGTGGACGGAATCAAATCTGGGCTGATGAAGGCGCTGCACTCAGCTTGAAATGTGTCTGGCTGCGTCAGCGAGCTCTTCCGCCTAACAAGAGGCTCCTGTCTCCGGCTTGTTTCCAATTAAATTCAATGTTCAATACTTATTTTTTTGTTCCAATGTATATGAAAGAAAGTACAGTTAATCCTGTGCACTTCGATGCATGTCATGTATTTTTCTTTGCACAATGGGTACCATATGGCGGATTTTTTCAGTTGACTTAACGATAGGTAAGTCGTGTTCCTGCTTAATACTCTCTAAAAGTAAGTACAAATAAATTAACTTTGGGATATAAAGAGATTTAATTTTTAGTACTGCCGTTTTTGTTTTTTTAAATATGGGTGCAGTCCCCTGGTGAGGCTGGCGTTGAGAAAAATACAGCACTCACCCACGGTCCCAGAAAATCCTTTCCTCCTTGGTCGCTCTTGAAAATATGCAAGTGTGCTGATGGAGCGTATGCAAATTCAGTATATACTGGATACCATCTTGCAATGTATGCATGTGGCACAACTCGCGAAACACAAGAAGCGATAAATAGAACTACTTGAATCAACATCTTGTACGGGACTGAACTCGAGAAAGACCATCTCAGCTTCACGCTCTTGGCCGGATTATAGCTTCTTGACCAGCCAGTTTCGGTTTCACTTGCACGGACTGGCAAGGAGGTCCTGTGTTAGGGATCTGCATGATTCGGGGTATAAGAAGCGTGGTAGCGCCTCCTCAAAATCGACTTTGCGATTAATCAATTTACTGCCTATGATCCGTGGCGTAATATAAAAAGATGGGCCCTCCCTGCAGAATGTGATGAGGGGCCCCTGAGTCTCCCATATCTCATAGATAAGAATTGGTCTTGGGCTTAATGGGGGCCCCCTTAAAGGTTGGGGAAACCTTGAACAGTCGGTCTGCGTTAAGCCCCTGTCTGTGATTACCTTTCCACTCATTTCCTTCTATTCCATGTCCCCAACCCATAGTTACCCCCTGCCTCAAAACTTAAATTCATGAATCTACGACCATGAGCCATGATGTCACCCAATGTTGCTTTAGCTGAGTTCACCTACTTTCTTTTGAACCTCACCACGAAAACGCTGCCTGGCCTTTACATAATTTCTCGCCTTGATCATCATCGCACCTATGCATTTTGCTTCCTGACCATTGCATCCTTCTGTGTTTAACTTATTGGAGGTCTTAAGCCAATCCTCAACTCTAATTGCAAACCGCTCAACATTTATGTGTCAACGTGCTTCATGTGTAGAAAGGTTTCTAGCTTGGAAACAAAAACCTAGGTATCGGTCCACATCCTATCTCCTGAGCTGATACGTACCCTATGAAAGCCCAAGTTTGAAAACTGAACCCAAAGCGAGCATGATTATTGTCTATAATTCATCATTTATTAAACTCACAATGCATTTCTACTTTTCCATATTTGGACCTGCCTCAGGAAATTTGGGAAATAGATGAAGCCATTTCAGGGAGAATTGTGGTGATAAGCAACATCTTGGATGCTTGCTTTGTTTTGTTGTGTGTTTTGCAAAACATTCATTTTGGGGAATCTGCTGTGCCTCGTCAATCTAAAAAAAGTGATTAAAAGCGAAAATAAGTTTTGGTCCTCAAAAACATTAGTTAACGTAGTAGTCCCTGGCACTGAAAGGAACTACTTTGTGTGTGCGTATGGTCTCCTTGTGAAAGGCAAAATACAATCACCCACAGCGAAGTTAGCCAATGGCTGAAGGAGGCTGACCCACTGGTCCAGGCATTATGCTGCAGTGGGTGGAAGAAAAATATGAATGACACAATAACAGATCAATGGATGAAGAGGGCTGGCTGAAAGGCCCTATATAACTAAGTATAGTATGCATACGATTATAGTAAAATCACAAGGTCTTGGGTAACGTCAGACCTAAAAACACAAGCAGTGGCCATTAAGAGGAAAAAGATGGGTTGGTGAGGGGGCTGGATGCAGGAGCTGTTACACTGCATTGTATTGCAGCATTTGTATAGCGCTTGATACCCATCATGAGGTTGTGAAGCGCTTCAATTTAAAGAAAGGAAAGGAGCATGAGCCTCCTATTCTCATCTAAAACTGTGAAATAAATTCGGTGCTAAGCAACATCTGTGCTCTTTTGATATCAATGATTTAACAAAGATCTTTACATTGCTGTAATAGAAACGAATTGTGTTTTTGAGCAAATGGGGTTCAAAATGCCTCTGTGTCCCCATTTATGCCAAGGTACCCTTCATGTAACAGTCCATTCAGTGCTTTAAATGGGCCGGTACTGTCCGGTGCGGAGTACCGGCACTTTTTTATTTTGAGGAGGAGAGTACCGGCACTTCTCAGGAGAAATGCAATACCTTTAATTAGAGAGTACCGGCACTTCTCAGAAACAAGCAGGTACTCTGTTACACAGTACCTGCACTTTTATTTTTCCATTTCAAGCACTGAGTCCATTTATTCTTCATGCTATTGCGTAGGAGACTTGATTACACCAGGGCGTGATTTTCTTCTCAGTGGTTTCTGCTCAATGAATCCAGAGTTGCCACAATGCGGCTGTGAAACTGCACCAGCAAATGTGGGGTACAGCCTTCTCCACCTAGAAGAACTCCAGCAGGAACATAGGTACCAAAGCTGCAAATGACTGCCGCCACATATCGCCCAACAAAAACAACCAGCAAAGAGAAACTTTTTTTTATCACTTATAGGGGTGGGTTATGCGTCTCCATCTCAATAAATGAGGAGGAAAAGGCTTCTGAGAGGGACAAAAATGAAAAAGATAACTAAAATTTTCAAAGTAGAGTACGTCTCAAATGTCCCCACTAAAGACAAACAAATGCAAGGGTGTGACATCATATAAAAAAACACCACCACTAATTGTGTTCACTATAAAGTGTCGCACACTAATGAAATTGATTTTTAAAATTAAATCTCCACTAAAGGAATAAATCCGGTATTTGTTAAGCGCGAACTAATCACCCCATATGCGTCTCAAGGCGCTGGGGGCCGTCGGGGAGATTAAGTGAGCTCTTGCCCAGAGTCACATGGTGCTGAGCAGAGCTGCCGTCGGTGATCGAACCATGAGCCCCGCGCGCTGGAGTCAGCCACTCTGGCCGATGCGCCACACATCTCCCTTAGAGAGATAGGTGGAGAGATGGTGCAGAGATGGTGCTTGCTCCTTGCACAGGGGAATTAATGACTTGCTCCTTCGTTTCAGTTGAACAGCAGTAAAGGGGGCCATCGGGCACATACATTTCCCTGTACCGCAACACTTGTATGACCATTAGCTATCCTTGTTGTGCAGAGACTGACAAAGCTATTGCTCTTGGGTACACAGCTGTCTCTTCTATGGAACACAACTGTTTCTGAATAAGGCATAGCTGAAAGAGTGCTTCCATCGTGCAGACCAGTCTTTAGACTTGGCAGGGTGGTGATCCAACCAGCAAAAAACCACATATTAGTTCCACAGTGGCGCACTGCCAGCCAACCAGCATCGCTTCTGGATTGCTGGTTTCACTTGTTTGACTTGCCGGCAACAGCCTCAGGGAAGGTCACATTGTCTAAAACCTGAGTGGGTCCAGATCCAGGACTGCAGAGCACTGCTTGTGCCTACATGCCATCTTAAGGCATGGGCACGCTGGGCAGTTGCCCGGGGACCCCACGAGCATAGGGGCCCCATGCAGACCAGAATTTAACACTAATTTTCCGTTAAACATTTTTATTCCTGAGAGTGATTGTGTAGGCAGGGCCCAGTGCACTGCTTTGCCCGGTGGCCTATAATGCTGTTAAGACGGCCCTGCAAGACTCTGACTTTTTGCCAAACCATCGCCCTGTCCGTATTTTGTTTTCTTGCCAATCGAGCCCTCTTTTTAGGGATTGATGGCCAAAAAGGGTAGGAGGTATGGCTCTTGCCCAATATCCATCATCAAAAGAGTTTGACTTGTGCAAGAGTTAGAAAAAAGCAGGCACTGTTGCACAATCTTTTTTGGTTGCATAAAACAAATATTTTTTACAGTCTAATATGTTTTAAATTCATGACGTTTATTTTCAAAAGATGCAATTGTATCTTGTTACTGTACTAATTGGATATGAGGTGGTTTTTCATTTTGCTTTTAAACTCAACAATATGGTTCTATGGGCTTTGAGAACACATTTTACCCACGGCTGCAAACAAAAATATTTCTATCATGTTATCCAGTAGACTACTTGCACAGCAATAAACTTGCGCTATACTGACAATAGCACACAATGCTAGTTGTGCTCTTTTACTACTATGATTTCCCTAATCCATTTCCAGAGGCTCTTCCCTCCTTCATCTCTCTTTTTTACTCATCCCAAACTTCATATACTATGATCTCCCAAATAACACTTTCTAGACTCTTCCCTCTTTTTATCCGTCCACTATCCTATTCAATCTACTTAACCGACTTTCATGTCTACCACTCAAATTAACTAATATTCCCTAAACTAATCCACCACAAATTCTTTTGGGTTCTGGAGTAGTGTGCTACTCGCATAAAAGCGCTTCAATGCCTCATCAGTGGTAGTAAGAGCTATATAAATACAATTGCAATACAATAACACACTTTTTAGTACTGAAGGAGCAAATGTCCTGTAGTTAGACTGGCCATTTGCAAAGTGAGTTCCTGGGTATACTGCATTGTAAGCCAGACACTGGCAAAACCTATACCTTTGGCTTGCATTCTGAGTTCCAGCTAAAATATTTTATGTAGCCTAATAAAGAGAAATAAACAATATAGCTGTCTGTACACATTGCATCTATGAGATAATAAATTGAATGTGTGATGATTCAGAGGACTTTTGACATATACATTTGTACCTCATGCATTTAAATGCAAGCACTTCATAAGACGCCTAACGATACACTGAACAGCCAATGGCATTAGGTGAGAAAGAATTACACCTATGGGTGGACCTAAAGTCACATTTTGTATATTTCAAAGAATTGGTGACACTAGGTCTTGCAGACAGCTATGCTTTTGAACCAGAACTAACAACAATATAGGTAAATGATATTTGAAAACAGTCTTGTAACACAACTTTTTCAGGTAAGGGTGTATTTCTTTTGTGGAGACTGACATCAACACCTGTTATTATTATGCAATTTGTAATGCGCACAGATACCCCACAGGGTTCCCCGGCGCAGGGTAGCGTACAGGTCCGATGCAGTAAGCTAAAATAGCAAGGTTTTCAGACCCTTTGCGAAAGCTCAGGAGTGAATTACAATTCCTTAAAGTTGAGGTAAGAGAGTGCCACAGTTTAGGGCTAAGATATCCAAGATATGCAAAAGGACGGCCTTTCATGCGGGTTAAACGAAAACTCGGTACCGAGAACAGGGTTTGACTTGAAGATCTTAGGGTGCGAGTCGGCTGGTAAGGAACCACCAGTTCCTGAATGTAACGAGGTCCTAAGCCCTGTTTGGTTTATGCATAAAGCACAGTGCTTTAAACTCAATGCACTTGATGATCCTCAGCCAATGCAATTCCCGAAGCAAATGGCAAACTGAGGCAGATTTCAGTAAATGACAAAGCAGCCTAGCAGCAGCATTGCACACCCTGGAGGCGCTGAACCAGGGCCTTATCAGCAGCTAGGTACAGCACGTTACCATAATTCAGTCTGAATATGATTAAGGCCTGGATGACCCTTCTTTGCGCTGCTAAGGGGATCAGCCAAATAATCTTTTTTAGCCATCTGTGAAGTGCAAAGCATGTAGCAGTGATTCTAGCCACTTGGGGTTTCATGGAGAGTTTATTATCCATGAGAACGCCCAGGTTTTTCACCAGAGGAGACAGGGTGGGCATGGTCCCCAGGGACTCCGGCCAGTGTCTAGAACCCCATAGAGAGGCGTTCTTACCCACAATCATGACCTCTGTCTTGTCCCCATTAAGCTTGAGGGAGTTCTTGTTCATCCATGTCAACATTTTACTCAAACTCAGATTCAAAATCAAAGAGTCATGATTCTGTGCCGATGATAAAGAGAAAAAAATCTGAGTATGATTGGCATATGAAAAAATGGTAAGTCCACAACTTTCAACTAAGTCTGCCAATGCGCGGACATCGATGTTAAATAGAAGTAAAATGTCCATATTGTGCTGTAAAACGGTAGTGCTGAGAACAACGCATGTAAGCTTTAAAACATCTTTCCTTTGAAAAGAAGCATTAAAAGCCTTAAAAAACTACACAGGCGCGTCCCAGGTGAGGGGAAAAGTCAACATTAGCCAGAATCAAATGAACCGTAACTTTGTAGTTAACCTGCCTTCACGTTTTTTGATGGCTGAAAAAACTGCCGAGGTGGGTGGGTGAGGGCGGTGGAATTGGTCCAAAAGCTGCACCTTCCCTTGCTGGGGCTAAGAGATGGCCTTATCTGGCCAGGCCTCCGCTACTGCAAGTGTGGCCTGCTGCCAAATTTCACAAAAGGTATCAAGAGGCCTTTAAAGTAGGGTGTGTGACTCCACTGGCTCTTTATTCATGTCCTTAAATTTACAAGTATAAACACTACTTGATTCCTCATCAAAGACTGTACAAACCTGTGAGGTAACCCATATGAGCGATGCTGTCCCTGTTTACATTTCACATTTCATTTCATCTTGCATTCCCTAGGAGTATTTGCTTTTTCTAACGTGTTTCTATTGCTTTTTTTCATGCAGCATATGAATCATGCATAGTGCATACTCTGCACAGTGTCACCTCCAGGTATCTAGGTGAGTTTTGTGTGTGGGCGGGTGATTATAATCCATGCACAAGTGAGAGCTCTGAAGCTAAGGCTGAGGCCAGTGTAGGTTTCTCATAATGCCTGCCAGTGGGTCATAAAGGTGTGCAGACTGCATGCACCTTCAATCCTTGACCAGGCTGTAGAATGCACAGAGCATGGTTACATATGTGCCAACTGTAATTGTGGAAAGTATGTGAAGGAGGAACACAGCTGTCAAAATATGGACAGCACCAAGGAAAAAGAAAATGCAGTGCTTACAGGTGAATGGCTGTGCTGTGTGTGCGAGGGGATGGTGAAGCGAAGGAGATAATAGGAAGTATGAGTAGAAAGAGCTTGAAAAAAAACGTGCTGAAGATAAAATAGATGACATGAGATATGCAGATGAATGAACACAGAGATATTTGGGGGCAGCCAAAGGGTATAAATGTCTAACAGAGTGAGAGACTGAAATGAAAAGTAGAGTGGCTGAGACCCTCCGAAGACCACTACCCCTTCCACAGACCTTAGTAAATTTCAATTCACAGTCTCATATTTTCAGAACTGAAACATTTTCAATACCAGTCATTCACAACAAAATCATGGTTGTTCATTTATCTGATGCATCTAATAAACATTGGCAAAACCAGCAAGCCTGGGTTGTTTTAGGTGTATGTGTTATATATTGGATATGTTTGAATGCAATAACAGAAAACTCACAGAAACACCCAAATACTGGTCAGATGGGCCACAGTGTGAAACACAAGAATTTAGTTTACATGTTTTAGCCCATGCTCTTAATTAAATAGGCACTGAAGGATACAAAAAATGATGGATAGAACGCTTAAATTAATCTCAGCCACTGGTAATTACTCTGGCTGCATCCCAGTCCATCACTATTTTGCACACCATGCCACCTTAGTTTGGACTCAGCCATATGCAAATCAGTCTTGATCCTGCTCCTATAGGAACAGTCCATCCCGAACTACTAGGCCAGGACCTACCTGAACCGAACACAAGCAACCCAAGACGGGTTTTGCCCTTATTAGTGTTCATCAGTTGGGTACAGCTTGTGTCCAGTGGCACAGACCCCAAGTCTGGGCAAACCCGTCCCTCTTAGGGTGTCACAACGAAGCATATAAAAAAGTGATGGATGGAATGCTTGAATTAATCACAGTCACTGGTAATTACTCAGGGCCGCATCACAGTCCATCGTTATTTTGCACACCATGTGACCTCAGTTTGGAACCAGCCATATGCAATTCAGTCTTGATCCTGCTCCAATGGGAATAGTCCAACCCGAACTGCCAAGCCAGGTCCTTCCTGAACCAGTACACAAGCAACTTAAGACCAGTTTCACACTTATTAGGATTCCTCAGTTAGTTATAACTTTGTTCACTGGCACCGTGTGCATGAGATCTATGTCTAGGCATAACCGTCCTACCTAGGGCATCATACTGAAGTATACAGATATGGAGAGGGAAGCAGCCTGAGTAATTACCCATGGTGGGAGAAAAAGGCAAATATCCCTCCCATCACTTTTTTGTTTACTTCAGTGCGACACCCCAAGAGCCATGAGTATGCCCAGGCATGGGTCCCGTGCTCACTTTGCCACAGGAATCAAGCTGCACCAGACTGAATGTTGTGTATCAATGGGGATACCCGAAATGCTACCAGACCCGGGTCAATAATACAGTACAACTGCTGGCAGCAGAATCGGAGCCGGACGGTTGTTTCAAGATTTATCTGAAATCTGACAGCGATCCTTTGACCTGCAGTTTTACTTCCGCGTACGCGCACGGATGGCCGTACCTCCACCCCCTTCTTGAGAGCTCTGTTGAGCCATATTTCCACACGACTGCCCAGCCCATAGAAACACGCTGGATGCCTAATTAGGTGCTCTCTACTTTCTCAGTCCTGATGAAGACCCCACCCTAAGGCTGGATTCACCTAGTTAAATTTATAGGGGTCGAAACATTGACTACAACCACATCACAAGCCAGGACAACTGTAATTCATTGACAGTGTCCATGTACTGCTATGTGACATATTTGGAACAACTGACCTATGTTAAGGCCGGATCAGTATCATCATGTGAATGTGATGGATATATGTCACACTACCCTGTCCTTGTCCACTACCCTCACGTCTCCACTTTGATCACAATCACTCCTCATTTCCCGTTTCCCAACTCGGAGCACCCATTATTGTTAATATTTGCATTACTAAAAGAGGATTGAGCAACTGCGTTGCCACAACTAAAATTCATAACTTCATTGTAAATAAATTGCATTACTTGCGAATTTGACTATAAAAGTTGGGATTGTGGATGCGACTTATTGTTTCTCTTTTCAATAATTGTTGTGTGCTACTTGACCATTTCCTTGTTGTACACCACCAGACTGAAGGCAATGTGTGCTCAGAATTCACTCTCCACACATCAGCCCCCTCGGCTCTCAAGAACACCTTTGCCCAATAATGGCCTGTTTGCTTCACTTCCAATGAGGGAATATGACAGCACTCCCTCAATTGAGCACTGCAAAAAGGAAAAATAAAATGATAATAACACAATGTTATAATCATTTTATTTTTCCATACTGAGGCGGAGCGGGGCTGGCAGGGGTATGGAATTTAATAAAATATCTACTTGTCCATGGGGCAGATCGCTTCATAAATCTAATTGCCCTGTAACAAAATCCACTTGCCCCTTTGGTGCCATGTAGAGCAGTGGAAATTATGGCAGCAATCTCATTATATAAGAGCTCTGATATAGCCTCTCTGATTATGCCAGTGCTCATACCATAGTAGCGTTTGAATACTTTCAATCCCCTTATGTTGCCACGTTTCCGCAGATCTACATACTGGGGCTGAAGGTAGTGGTAAGCAATAGTTCCAGGGTTAGAATGCCCTTTTGAGTCTGTGCAAACCTACTAACTTGCATGTTTTGTTTTTTTATAAAATCTTTTTATTGAACATAAAAACAAGCTTCAGGTCATCATCAATTACATGTTAGTAATACAGGATAAACATTACTACAGGCATTCCAGAACATGGCAAACATCTTTAACACTTACTAGCTAATATTATCCGTGCAATCCATGGACATAGAAACATCTCGCCTCTTGGCAATTGCTAGCGCGCCCCCTGTGGCACTGTCCACTGGTCTCTATATTGCGCCCACGCCCCCCATATCTTTTCACCTTAACGTGGACAGCCCCGACTCTGGTATATCACCTGTTCCGCACCCTGACACCAATCCAAATCTTTTTCCCAAGCTTCCAGTGTGGGGGTCGTCGCTGCCACCCACGCCTGAGCGATGTTTCTCTTGGCCACCCCCCCTGCCAAGGCCAACCAGGTCTTAGCCCATTGCAGCCAGTTCGTATCTCCCGTGACTCCCAGGATATGCCACCTCGGCTCTAGCGGGACATTCTCTCCCACCACCTCCGTCATCACTCGGGTAATACCCTCCCAGTATCTTTGGATTTTGGGGCAGGCCCACAAGATATGAAAGAAGGACCCAGATTCGCCACAACCCCGAACACACTCATCCGTCCTACATTTATCCATGCGTACGTGAACCATGCGTGAGGCATATGATCTGTGAAGAATACGGAGCTGGACAAGCCTAAAGCATGCCCGAATGGCTATTTCTCTGGGGCTCTGTAAGGCTCCGGCCCAGTCATCGTCCTCGAGCAGGCCCACGTACGACTCCCAGGCCTCTCGTAGAGGGCCCAAGCAGTCTGGGGAGTTATTCACAAGCTTCTTATACGTGAGAGATATGGCTTTGTCAATCATGGGATCCAGAAGGAGGCGGTCCTCTAATGGCGAATACTCCGGTATCAGAGTGCCCTCCTTCAAATGACGGTGAAGTGCGTGTCTAAGCTGCCGTATCGGAGGAACTCTCATCCCCCATTTGGAACTCCTCCCTCAAGGTGTCAAAATCTATCATTTTGCCTCTCTTCCAGACATTCCCCAATAAATCAATCCCGATAAGGCTCCATTTCCGAAAGCCCTTCAGTCGTGTCAGCTCGCCCAAGCAGTCTCCATCCCATAGAGGGGTCTGTTCCGTGAGCTTAGCCTCCAACCCGGTCATTTTATTCGCCTTGTGCCATTCTTCGATAACTGCGGGTGTGCACCGGAAGGAGTGGGTTACTTCTTCGTTTCCGATACAGTTCCGTCCGGTAGTTACCATTGATCATTGCTAGCCGGTCCACTCTGTACGCTGGCTCCTCAAGCGGGGAGAAGGCCCAACCATTAATGTTAATGAGTTGGGAGGCCCAGTAATATTGTCTAATATCAGGAGCGGCCAAACCCCCATCATATATCCCTCGCTGGAGTTTCTTGAGCGCAATCCTAGGGCTGCCACCCCCTCCCCCCCCGCCCCCATCAACATACGTTGTTCGGATTCAACAGAGCGGAAGAATGTCTCCGGTATTCGAAATGGCGTGTTTTGAACAACATACAATAGTCGGGGGAGGGCCATCATTTTGAAGAGAACCGCTCTGCCCGCCAGGGAAACAGGCAGTCCTCTCCAATGGGTAGCATCATCCCGAAGACGATCCAGTTGTGCCTGGATATTTAGGCGCATGAACTCATTCTCCGAGTGTGTTATCCATATGCCCAAATATTTAAACGTCTCTTTCTGCACCAGCGCAGAGCATACAGATGTCAAGGGAGGGAGCTCCCCCGCTAACGGAAACACCAGGGATTTGTCCCAATTAACACAGTATCCAGAGTATGTTCTGAACGACTGTATGATATGGATAAGCCGGTGGAACGTTTGTCGTGGTCTGTGGGCGTACAGTAGGATATCGTCAGCGTATAATGATATGCGCTCTTCCCAGCCCCACCCGAGATCAATTCCTCTGACCAATGGATCCCTCCGTATCCATACCACTAACGGTTCCAATGCTAACGCGAATAGCATCGGTGACAGCGGGCAGCCCTGCCTCGTGCCCCGATGCAGCCTAAAGGCTCGGGAGATAGTCCCATTGACTCGAACTCGCGCCATTTGGGTGGTGTATGGGAGGCGTATCCACTGTTGCAGCTTTGGACCCATCCCGATTTTATCTAGGACAGCGAACAAGTATGTCCATTCGATGTTGTCAAATGCCATCTTGGCGTCGAGTGACAGGAGGGCGGCAGGCACATCGTGGTTACCTTTAGTCATCTGCATAACGCCGTAGAGCCGTCTTAAGTTAAGCCTGGTACTCCTATGCGGCATAAAGCCGGATTGGTCTGGCTGAATGAGGGATTGAATAACCGAGGTCAAACGAGTTGCAATGACCTTGGCTAGCACTTTGGCTTCAAAGTTCAAAAGGGAGATAGGTCAGTAGGAGCTACAGAGGTCATGAGGTTTACCTTTTTTCAGGATGACTACAATGGTCGCCATCCTCAGATCCTCTGGGAGTAGCCTTGCACCAAGAAACATATTAAGCATATGTGGAGCCAATTTACTCGCCACGCATTTGTACATTTCAGTAGGGAGTCCATTTGGGCCTGCCGCTTTCCCGGACTGCAAGTCACGTATAGCATTTTCTACTTCCTCTAAGGTAAAGTCGGAGTCAAGCGCCACTCTGTCCTCGTTCTCGAGCGTTTGCAGAGCCATATCTTTGAGTAACTCATAGGACTCTGCCTCCCCCGTGTGGTCTGAGATTGATATACGTTCTCATAATAGTCAGCAAAGACATCTGCTAATTCTGCGCCTGTACCACCCTTTGAGCCGTGCTCAGTTCTAATTGCGGAGACCCAGTTGCGACTCCTGTCCTTCTTTTCAAGCCAGGCAATTAGTTTGTTAGCCTTGTCTCCCAGGTCATAAATCTTTCTCTGTGTGGCTAGCGCATGTGTGCGCGCAGCGTTTTTCTCTAGATCTTTAAGTTCTTTGTACTTGAGCTTAAGTATGTGTTTGCCCCCGTTATCCCCTCCTGGTGCAGAGCCCATTGCCAGCTCAAGAGCACATATCTCACGCTCCAAAGCATCACACTGGGCGCATTTTTCTTTGCGCTTGCCGCCACTTGTCGCTTGCACAAAGTCCCTGGCCACCACCTTATATGCCTCCCAGAGGGTACAATCGGAACGCACCGAGCCCACATTCTCGGTGAAATACTGAACGGTGCGCTCCTCAAACAAGTCCCTAAAGTCCCGGTCTCTAAACAGAAATGGGTCTAGCCTCGGTGGGAGAGACCAATCTCGCCTAGGTCCACACAGCTGAACCTCCACTGGCGAATGATCCGATATTCCGCGTGCCTTGTGGCACCCCACCCCGAAAGAGTCCCACCGATGCCGTGTGTGTGAAAATATAGTCGAGACGGGACCCGCTGCCATGGGCTGCAGAGATATGCGTGTAGTGTCTCAGGGTGGGGTTGTGGCATCTCCAAAGATCCGTCAGTCCCATAGCTCTGGCGAATGTGTGCAGATGGCGGGATTCTCGGGTCCCGGGGGAGCCTGCATCCCTATCCACGTCAGGGTACATTGTATCGTTCATGTCCCCCCCCAAAATCAGGGTCCCCTGCAGTAGATTGAGCAAACACTTACTGAGGTCAGGGAGTGTAATCCCGTGTAGGCAGGGGGGGATGTACACCGAGCAGATATTCACCACTTGACCCTCCCATTTCCCAGACAGGGCCACGAACCGACCCAAGTGATCACACCAGGTGTGGTGTACAACAAAAGGTACCGAGTTTTTAATGAGTATGGCTGTGCCCCTAGAGGTTGTGGTAAAGCCTGCGTGTGCCCGAAGAGGGTATCCAAAACGATTAATTGCCAAATAATTTGTGCCCCGGAGATGCGTCTCTTGTAGGAGTACTATGTCTGGGGAGTGCCTACGGAGGTATTGTAGAACCATAGTGCGTTTTATCTTGTCCCCCAGACCGTTCACATTCCAAGAGAGAATTGTCAATTTACCAGTCAGATGTGCCGCCATTTGGGAACCATAAGCGTTTCCTCCCTCCCCCCGCCCCACCCCCGAGCGGGACCTCCCCTCCCTCGGATAACATGTGAAATGTGAGAACGCGGGTCGCAGCCCGCTGATGACGGAGCATTGTGTCTGAAGCATAAACAATCAAGCAAACAATGAAAAAAAAAAACAACAAAGCCCCCCCTCCCTGCCACCCTGCTTTGTAGGCCTGAAACTACCCACATCCCCGACAGCAGAGCGCCTGTCACCCTAAAGAACAAGAAAATGTTAAAGGGCTGCCTGGCACCACCACCCAAGAGCGCCCACCCCCAGGCCCGCAAGTCCACCCCAACACAGTTAGGACAGCTGGGATATATACAGCCCTGACCCAATCGGCCGGGGTTCAGTGCAATTGAGTATCGACAGCAGCATTCTCCCATGACAGTAAAGGAGATATCTATACCTGGAGTCCAGTTCTACCCATATAACAAACCATTGAGAGGAGATCAGTCCTTCACTTTCCTGGCTATCTCGCTTCGCTCATGGGACTCCCGGACCGGGAGCTCCTGGATCTGGAGTCCGACCTCGCCCCTTCTTTGCGTCGGTCTGGGGATTCAAGATTGCGGTAGCGACTCCCACGCCAATTCGTCTCCTCCCTCCGTCGGTGAGTCAGGGGAGGACCCCCGTCCAGCCACTGTTGGACCTCCACCGGCGATGTGAAGAGCCAGGATTTATCGCTCTCTATGACCTTCAGCTTTGCTGGGAAGAACATCATATACTTGATCCCTTTCTCCCTGAGGGCCCGTTTGACCCCATCGAATGTGCGCCTCTCCTGTTGCACTTTTAGGGTGAAGTCCGGGAAGAACTGCACTGTTGCGTTTTCGTATGGGAGGTCGCCTCTCACTCTGGCAGTCTGCAAGATTGCATCCCGATCACGGAAGTTCAGTATGCGCACGATGATCGTACGTGGGGGGCCCCCGGTTTCGGCTTCGGGATCGGAGCTCTGTGCGCCCTTTCAACAGAAAACCGAGGGGACAACCTCTTCGGCTTGAGGTGGTTTACGATAAGATCTTCAATGAAGAGGTCCATGCTGGGCCCCTCCGCTCTCTCAGGCACTCCCACCACACGGATGTTGTTGCGGCGGGCCCTCCCTTCCTGATCATCCAGCTGTAGAGCCATCAGTTTATGTTGGTGTGTCAATTTCTGTATACGTCCCTCCAGTTTGCGCGCTGCAGATTGAAGCTCCCCTATACTCTCCTCGGCCGCTGTAACCCTCTCAGAGGTTTTTCGCATGTCCGCCCTCATGAGGTTCATTTCTATTGTGACTTTATCGATTTTAGTTTCCAAGTTCGTGCCCACAGATTGAATCGCCGCCATAATTGAGCTAAGGGAGGGTTCATCTCCGGACGGTGCGTCGACGTGCGCCCCCTCCTCGGAGTGTTGGTGTCGCGGGACAGTGTATTTGTCCAGTTTGTTCATTTGTGATGCGACCGGGGCCCCTTTCGGTTTCGTCATAGCGTCGTCCACTTCGGCTGGGGACGCTGCCCAGTCCCCCACGCGTCACCACTCCTGCTTGGTGCTATTTTCCAGGGACCCCGGGCCCACCGACTGAGGATATGGTCGCTCTCCCTGCGTATGGCACCCCGTAATCTGTCTGCAGTGCTCACAATCCGGATGGCGCAGCAGGCGCACCAACGGAGTCCAACCACTCCGGACTATCACTCTGGTGGGCAGTTGCGGCTGTCCGGCCCATACAGGATCTACAGCACGCCCAGCGGGGAGTACCCCGGCTAGTCTCTGCCGAGGCCGCAACTGGCTAGAGGAACCACAGGGATGTCGGCATCTCTCCGCTGGCCGGGCATACAGGGTCCCCCCCGCAATTGCCCACCTTGGTAGCAGTTCGTTGCGGAGATCGCGGTACACACGCTGCGCACCTCCAGACAACCGCGTCCCAGCCCCAGGGCCTCCGCCAATTCCAGGCCACTCTCAATAGCTCAGGGGCCCCCGCAGATCATGCCAATATCGCATGCACAGGCCAGGGGAAACGGACCTAGGACCCCTGACCCTTCGGCAGTGTTGAGTAGGGAGGTGTGCCCACAGTGTATGCTCCCCGGTACCTCACTGGACTGGCACCATCCATCCGGCGACCCCGACACTGGTCCACCGGCGCCGCCCAACAATCATTTACGGGAAGGAAGTCAACTGTTTTCAGGCCGCAGAGACGCGTCGAAGGCAGGATTCGGGCAGCGCCACACCCGGGACCCCACATCGCCGGTGTTGTGATGAAGTCGCAGGCACAGGCCGCAGACGCCGGAGCTCGATTTGCGAGGCTCCCTGGCCCCGGGTCCTGCGTGCGGGCTAGCGAATAACGTGACTCCGCCCCCTGTCCGGCTGGGATACGTCGCAAGGCTCGAGGAAGGTCCGTCTCCTCCGCGGTCAGGACCCACACCAACTCGGGCTCAAGACGCCTCCCCGGACTCCAGATGACACCGTGAAGGCAGCGCCGGTCGAGTCCACCCCACAGCTGCAGGATACTAGCTGGATATCTCGGGCTTTATCGCAGGCCCAGGCGGAGCAGCAAAGTTACGCCGCCATCATGGCCGATGCCAAGCCACTCCCGCCAACTTGCATGTTTTAATGCTTTTCAACAACTCTTCTCTAATCTTTTCCCATACTGAGAAATGTTGGGAATTTACTCCTGATAATGGCAGACGTATACCTTCTTCCAGAGTTGGGAAAAAAGTGGTTGGAGGGAAAGTGAACTTGCAAACACTCAGATTTTCGCATGAGCAAATCTACACATGCATATTTGCTTATGCTAAAATGCAGTTCACTAATATTTTCTAGGAGTACTATTTCTTGTCCTACTTCTGTAAATTCTGGGAATTCCACATCGTGGGCTGGGCTATTGTCACAGCCGGCAGGGGGAGGAGTGGTTGGTGCACTTAAGTGCACATGACGGTTTGGCTGTCTGTCTTGGGCCGGCCAAACCGTCATGCGCACATAGCATGTTCTTCACCTGGCTGTATTGCACAGTCTGGGTGGAGAACATGCACAGACGCCCACTCCCTGTCTGAGTGCTGAACCAGGACACTCGGACCAATCACGACGCTGCTGTCATGCTGGTGACAGCAGAGTTGTGATTGGCTATGGGAGTCTGGGAGCCTGAGTGCTTCCTGCTAAGCTTCCATGCGTTGTGGACAGAAGTACGGAGGAGAAGCAGCAGCCGGCGTTCTGCAGGTAAGTCATCTTTTCTTTTCTTTTTTTCTAACCCCCGCACCCCTCCCACTGTTCCCTAGCAGCCGCCATTGGAATATGATATGGCAGGGGAGGGACATTTAAGTAGAACACTGAGGAAACCGGAAGAGAGTGTGTTGGTAAACAAGAGAAACAGAGAGCGAGAGAGAGAGGGGGGGAATAAGAGGGGGAGGGGTGAACCGTTAAGGCACTTACATCCTCTGACTGTTCCTACCTTTAGGGCATGATGTACAAAGTTTTTATGGTCGCATCCCCTGCGATTAAAATCATGGTTTGCGATCGCAGAAAGTTTTTTTTATGTACAGAATTCATTTTATGAGTTGTTAAAGTCTTTCTGACTTGTAAAAGGACTTTTGTGACACTTTCCAAATTGATTATAGAAGGTGCGTGAAAGTTGTGTCGCTTCGGAAAGGTATGTATCAATGGTTTGAGACTGAAAATGCAGTTGCAAACCACTGATGAGTTACTGACACCTCAATTGGGGTGTTAACGGATTCACAAAGGGGAAGCTGTGCCGTGGGCAGCTTCCCTTTTGTGAATGCTCTCGAGAGGCCACAGCTGGAAGAAGGTAGTGGTCCCATGAACCACTGCCAGCTCACCCATTGAGATCCCAAATAGCAAACGAAAATTGGCTGCTTTCAAAATGTCCCTGCTGTCCATTGCAGGCTTACATCCCTGCATTCACAGCCAATCACAGGGGCATGCAAATTGTGACCTGACTAATTAATATTCATTAAGCAGGACATTGTGGATGCCTTGCAGCTGGACAGTTTGCCATGTAAACTATTTGTAGAAAAGTTGAAGCAAAAATTGCATTTGTATTTGAAATCCATTCGGTTTGCAAACTGCATGCCCTTGGCTTGCGAATGGGAATAGCACATCTGGCTATTTAATATTTACTAATTCATTTGAACAACATTGCTCAACAGAAGGGAACATAGAAAAATAAATAATTCCAGCATGTGTTTACCAACAGACACTGTGGTCTAAAGCATTGCACAGACTGCATCGCACAGCCTTTGAAAGCTACGTCACAGGTACACAGTGTCCTTCGTGTAAAATGTTGCGAAAGCCACCTGCAAAAAACAGAAAGTGACTAGGAAACACAAAAACTCTAGTCAGCAAAACTGAGTATTGCTCAAAAGACTGGGCCTTATTAATAAAAGCACATTGCAGTTGTGAGGCCAGCTCAGTTTTCTTTGTGATAAACAGTAATAATTCACAATGGACCTAGCAGCATTGCAATTGACAATGCAAATATGCACATTATGAACCCTCACGAGTGTCAAGGTAAAGAGGGGGGCAAAGGGGTGATTCCCCTTTATTTGTGACAATTATGCACCTATACTTTTTGACCACTTCTGCAGTTGGAAAGCATTGAATGAACCGTTACCGACTATTCTAGACAGGCAGCAACTGTTTGAAGAGTGGAATCTGCACATTTTCGACAGCTTCCCTGCATGCGTGACATAGGAAGTCCAGACAGCAGGTGTGAGAAGTTGGCCTGGCATATGCTGTCCACTAATTATAGTGGGCACCTTGCACCAGTCCAAACAACCCCTTATTGGAGATAGGTTAAAGACAACCTTATTGAAAGCTATCCTAGTGGTAGCTATGGAGAGCAGCCTTCAGGCTAAGTCTTGAAGGAATGTAAAGCAGCTTGTTTTACCAGTCTATAATCTCTTGAGTGACCAAATGAAAGAGCACCATACCAGGTATATATTCAAAATATATGTATTTATTGCTAAACACACCCCTCTAGTCTCTTTATGAGGCTAGAGTTCGAAGTACACAAGTTATAAGTTATTTAAACACAGTAATAGCACAAATACACGTTTGGGCCCTAGGGCGTACCAAACCATATACCAATAAAGTGGTATAAGAACCACGACTGAACTAGACACTAGGCCTAGAGCCTCTAGAAGTGCTTGGACCACAAGGAACCACCCAAGGTAGTGACACAGGGGACCCACGGGGGACGCGTGCAGTGTAAATACACAACCGCGATACGCCGTTAACTTCTATGGAGAAAGTCGCGTTCAGGAAATTAAAGAAAAGGGACACTTAAAGGAGGACTTGGAGCAAACCCTTTGAGAACTAGGTCGTTCTAGAGTCTCTACCCACGGGAGCACCGGAGTACTCGTGTTACCTCACCCAGGGAAGCCGGGTGCATAGGTGCCTTTCGGGGTCGGGTTTCGTCGTCGATTTGAATGGCGATCTGCTGCAAAGTGCTGCTGGCGACCAAGTGGAAAGTGTCCGGGTGGATCCAAGAGTGGATCGGAGATCTGAAGAACCTGAAAGCAGAAGGGACAGAGTCTGGGTCACTAGCCAGTGACCAGGAAGGCGATGAGCGGATGCCCACCGATGTCGAGTGCTTCAGGTAGGTTGACGGTCGTCTTGACTCTTCAGCCACGAGGTCCAGGAGGCGTTGTCGGCGACCAGGAGCAGGTTTCGGGCTGGTACACGAGTGAGGGCAAGCCTGGAGCAACCAGGGAGCCCAAGAAGAAAAGGATTGGGCCTTCGTGAAGGGCTACTAGCCAACGGGCTAGCGACCGCGAAGGAGCCTCGAGACGTCGCACGTGGAGCTGGCTCACAGGACACTCGTGGAGTGGAGGCCAGTGATCTTCGGTGCAGTTGGTGCTGGAGGCTAGGGCTACTCGGAGCCCAAAGCACGACTTCGTGGGAGACCCAGAAGAGGATGCACTAGCAAATACGTGCGGTGTCCAGGGGTCACGGTTCCACGTTACCCACGACAGCTACGGGCCTCAGCTTTGCAGGGGACTCAGGGCAGCCTCGGGGAAGTCTGGAAATCTACCTCTGGTGATGCAAAGACTTCGGCGTCCGACGGGAGCTTAGGCGATGCAGACCGGACAATTGCTTCATTGGTGCCTGCCAAGCAGGGGAGTCACTCCTTGACCCCAAGGGAGATTCTTCTGTCCTCTAGTCTTGAGTAGAGCGTCGAAGGTCCAGGATTCTGTTTCAGAGTTTCGTCCAGGGATAATCTAAAGTCCTTAGGACTGGGTTCCTATACTTATACTAAGTTTAGGGGTTGGACTACTCTGTGGCCCCACCTATTGGTGGGTCAGGGCAGAGGGGTGGCTACACCCCTTTCCCTTTGTCCAGTTCGCGCCAAAGCAGGGGCTGCGAGCCCCTGATCCGGTTTGAACTGGGGTATGCACAGGGACACCAAATGTGCCCCCAGTGCAGGACTTCAAAGCACCCGAAAGTGCTCCCGCCCAGCCCCAATACACATTATCCTGTCTGGGGAGGTGGTCAAACCTCCCTGGGACAGGAAACCTATTGTCCAGGCCTCCCCTGCCGGAGTTTCGTCCAGCAGCAGGAGGCCAGACTCGTGTCCATTTTGTGATGCCAGGGCTTTAGAAAGAAGTTACCGGCCAGGCCAGGGTTAACATGTCTCTCCCTCTAGAAGGGTGGAATGCTACCCCCGCTGCCAGAATTGGTGGGGGGGTAGTATTCCAAGATGTTTGACACCAAACACGACATGTTTAGGTGCAGCCATTCCAAAGTTAGCATTTAACGCGAGGTTATAATGGGCTTAAGAGTATATGGTCAGGCTGCACTACAAACAGCATCAGAGAAGGGTCTCCGAACGCTGCAGAGGGGCCCTGCTCATGCAGGGGCACCCTCTCACATAGGAACCACGCACTCTGCCTTCAGGATTGATAAGGCCTGCCATAGGAGTGACTTATAGGTTTATATGTGTGTATGTATTTAGTGATATAGGTAACCTATATCACAGTAAGGGTGCATGCACCACCTTACCCAGGCTGCAGTAGCAGACCTGTGGTGTCAGTTTGGATGGCCTTCCAGGGGTGGCATAATACATGCTGCAGCCCCTGGTAGGCCTCTGAGGTACCTATGCCCTTGGTACATAGTATACCATATACTAGGGACTTATAGGGGCACTCCAGATTCCAATCAGTGATGTGCCTAAGGCACATGGAAACCATTTTAGAGAGGAAGCAGCTAGGCTGGGGTTCTGATTAGCAGGGCCCCAGCCAGACTAATGTCGAAAAACAGTGAAGCATCAGCAAAAAGTGGGGGTACCCATGTGAAGCAGATCCTACTCTCCTACAGCCGGCCTATGGACCACTGCATGCTTTCTCTCAAGTTGCTTTCATACTGTGCCTCTTATAAGGCAGTATTGTGACTCCGTCGCTCTGAATGACAGAAGTCTCAATTGGGGCACACTAGGTCCCTTTTCCTTGCCAGGCCTCATCCACTGTTATGTCGCAATTGGGGCACAGCAATATTATTGAAGGACACTGTGTGTGCCTCGTTTTACATAGACGAGCTAAAGAACAGATTATTAGCATTTATCATGGTATTGATGTTGTATTAATATTTAATCATTATAATTACCTTTATCCAGTGGGGGCCGGCAGGGAACGGGTTGTTGGCGCGGGGCGGGGGGTTTGAACAAAAAAGAAAAAAAAAAACACTTACCTTTTTCCCACTGCCGCCTCACCGTCGTTGCTTCTCTTCCTGGCAGTCCTGGAACCAGACTCCCCTAAGCCAATCAGAATGCTGAAATGCAGCGTTGTGATTGGTCTGAGCGCTGTGGTTCGGTGCTCAAATGGGGACAGGGAGCCTGTGCACGATCCTCACCAGACTGTGCATTACAGCCTGGTGAGGAACATGCAAAGTATGTATGAATGTTTGGCCGGCCTAAGACGGCCGGCCAAACAGTCATGCGCACTTAGTGTGCGCACACCACTCCTCCCCCTGTGCCACCAGCCCCGTAGTAAAGAAAAAGAAAATGATAATAACGAGATATATTGGAACATGGGAATATGGCAGCTGTCTAGTTCAGCCGTGAGCTCCGCAGTTTTTCCTCCGGCCCTCTCTGGTCTTACTGCTGATGCCCCTGCCCTTTTCTCACCTCTGCTTGCTGCTTTTACCCCCGCCTGCTTTGGTCTCTGTCAAACTATGTCAAAGCATGAAGGATATCCCGCCCGCTATATTACAAGTGCAATAGGCTGTAGGGCACTTGTAGTGCGGCGAATGGGACATCTATCACGTTTGTGATGGAGTGTCCCATCCGCCAAACTCCAAGAAAGGCTCTAGGTAGTCTGTCCTGTCCAGTGGAGTCCTGCATTACCCGTGATTAGAAACACACATGTGAGCATAGACCATCTTTACATATACAAAATACCACACTAAAACTCTAACAATGACAAAGTTTCCAAACCCGCACATTCTCACAACTGTTCACAGGGCCAGATAGGCCTTTTATTTCACCGGGCATTTCCCCAGTGGGCTAAAGCCCTTGACGGACAGTTTTGAAAGCCCAAGGCCTCTCTTGGTGCCTCTGCCACTTTTCCTAACTCCTCAAGGTTCATTGCAGCAAGCACGGGGGAGCTTCAAGAGAGGACGAAAGAGAAGGAGGGAGAGGGTATGGTAGAGAGAAAGCGATCAGAGAGGGAGAATGAAAGGACGAAGAGAGAGAGGTTGCACGAGGAGACAAAGGTAGCGTGCCTGGTTTGATCATTTTTGCCAGGGTTGCTTTTGGTTCCGCAGTTTGCCGACAATAAGTGCAGCAATTAAATAAAACTCCTAGAGGGACAGAAAGTGTTGTACTACAAAAGGACAGGACACAATGTGAGAACAGATTGCACACATCCACTTTAAAATTGATTTTTCACAGCTAAATGTGGCTGCCCAAAAAAATGCAGATGGATGGTTTGAGCCATAGACACAGGTAGGAGGGGGTAGATTGGAGCTGGTCTACACTCCTGTGCAAGAATATGGCTGTTTACAACGCATGTGAATACATCCCATGCCATTACAACACGGTCGTTACAACGACCGCGTTGTTAGAACGCATACCATTACATTGCAAGTCATTACAACGACTTGCTGTAGGGGGCGCGCTGGATTTAGGAATAGTATTAATTACTATTCCTAATCCAGTTTGTGCAACAGCAGGGAAGGTGTTGGATTTTAAATCCAATACCAGTGCGCCCCTACAGTAAGTCGTTAAAACGACTTGCGATGTAATGGTATACGTTGTAACAACGCGGTCGTTGTAACGACCAAGTTGTGATGGTACCGCATTGTGGAGAAAGCGTTGTAAACGCTGTTTCCCATGTGCAAAGAGGGTGTAACCTACTGGTGGGGTTTGACCGTAGTCTACCATTTGAAGTATAGGTAGACACGACAGAGCACTGCCACTTGTGTTTGATGTCAAAATATTGCCTCTCTTATAAACCCGAACATAGGATGATCTTTGAAGAGGCCATTGTTATTTCTCGGCTACCATATTACATGATCTTTTAGCTGGAAAACTTGTTCACATTGCTTAAGAGCCTAGAAACTGTGCACAATAGAGCATTAAGGATCATTTTGAACTCAAAATGTTTCCTCACCTGACTCCATGGCACAAAAGTTAAACTGTATTGGTGTTTATTATAAAATCTACGTGGTGGGCATGACTGCAAATATGAAAACTCATTAAGGTCTCCTCTCCATACCACCTTCCTGCTTTAAAAAAAGAAATCAAAATCGATATATACACTTGTGTTCCAATTCAGAATCAAAACTACAACGATTAGAGCATTGTAAAACTCGCTCGAGACCAAATCTCTGAAATTGTTGAGGTGAAAATCTGAACCTTCCTTCCAAAATATCTGAGATAAGAAATGTTGTTCTTTAATTTCGAACCACCTTTAAAAGATCACCTATCTCAGAGAGTTATTGTACTGTTAGATTGATGATGTAAGACTGTTTTTAATAGTTTTTAATTAACGGTACTATTTCATTATTATTATTGGGTGGACCATGCATATTCATTTTGAACATAGTTTTCCAATATAGAGTTTGTTCTTCATTTTTTATTCTTTATTCGATTAACTACATATTAAACATAAAAAGATACATACAAAAGGATAAAAACAAACACAATCATGATAAAAATAATGATAAGAGTTCATTTATACAGGTACCCGGCCAGCCAATCTCAAAAGCCTATCCAAAAACAACCCAACCACGCATGAGTAAAACAAGCGTGGATAGCTTTTAACCCTCTCAAAAATAAGTACTAAAAGTAAAAAGCATGTTAAAAAACGACATCATAAATTACACAAATAGGTAAAAAAAAATCATAAAATCGGTCATCCATAGCACGCCTTATTTTGAGTGCACCATTTAAAAAACAAGCAACCGAATAAAAAATAAACCTAAACTTCAAAAGTTTCATAAGCATCAGAGCTGGGTGTATTTGATACAAATTGCAACCTTTTAGGAGAATAATAATAACATCTCTCCTGGGTTTCTCATAGTAACCACAAAACATGAAAAAATGCAAAGTGTCTTGAGGCAACACGTGGTCACAACCACAATTCTTTTCCTCTTTTCGGCTTGTCAGGTCCGATTACAGCAGGCGCAGCAAATTCAACCCAAATCTCGTGAGCAAAAAACAATGATTATTGTTAGTAAGGCTCCATAAACGGAGATGTTTTCAAAGACACATACCCCGAACCGAAACTTTTAACAACTCCAGACTTTACCTGTCAGCTTGTCCCCCTAATAAAAAGTTTCTTTTGATCCTGGTCAAGTCAACATTTCCCATTACACCAGGACTGTCAAACAACTCACTCTGCCCCATAAGAGATAAGCAGTGCTTAATTTGTGCCGGAGGTTTCTGGTTTTCGACACTGGCACTTAATTGTCAGCACCGTCTCTAGTGATAGTCCACCACACGGTGGCGCTGTCTTTTTAATTTTGAGATGAGCACCACAATCGTGTTTATTAAGTCAATATACATTGAAAATGATTAACACCAGCCTGTCATGCCATTATTATAGCTGTGTGTGGCCTGAAATAGTCTGAATTGTCACACTTGTAGGAATGCGATGGTTAGGCATTATGTTGGTACTGCCATTGGCAGTGCTGGCAGCGTATGGGTGGTGCAGGCTGCAGGGGCCTTCCGAGAAGGGCCCTGGCACTTAATTTTTTACAAATTAAGCACTGGAGATAAACAATTCTCAAAACATCTTAGACATGGTATACTGTGAGCTTTATCACATGAGAAACAATCTTGCCCTATTCAATTTGGTTTCCGCCCTGGTCCAGACTGTTGTCCAAAGGGGAAGAGGGCAAAGTGTCAAAATATCAGATAAATATCTAGCGCCCAGCTCCTCATGCACCATATATGACAGTAGCCCTTGTGGCACACTCAGCAGGAACCTAAAACATGCTTTTTCAATTACCTGAAGTGGTTTAAGTCCAACATAACCCCAGATGTCACTACCATAGGCAGCAATATGGACTTTGTTATATTCAATTATTGTCTAGGTGTTGCACTTTCAAGCTGTACTTTGCAAGGAGACTGAGATGGACATTACAAATAATTTAAATGAACAAATGGCACATTGTACAACATTTTAAAAAACACAGTAGGAATGAATAACTATGTGAAGGCTTCATAAATGGAAGGGCCTAGGGAACACTGTAATATTGATAGTGCAGCTTTGTCAGCAGAAGAAATGTACACTTGATATCATGCCTGGTGAGTTGTTACAACTGAAAGGAAAGTTGGTCCACAAATGTGTCAAGGCCACACAACCACTGTCAATATTTGTTCAGCTGGGATTCATAGAGCACACATTAACAAACACCTGTTGTAGCCTTTGAAGATTATGTGGTGCTGGGGTGGGAGAACGAAGAGAAGCTCCTCACAGTAGTGTGCCAGCATATGGTTGTCAGACAGGGCCGGACTGAGAACGCAAACCAGCCCTGGCAATTAAGTCGGACCGGCCCGAGGGTGCTGGTGGGAAGCACTGCGGCTGCTTTTGTTACAGGGGGGCGATATTGCAGCACTGCTGCAAAACTGGCCCCTAAAAACAAAAACAGCCCCCACCGGTCCAAAACCGGCCCCCACCCTTCCGGTCCACCGGGAAAACGCCCGGTGCCCACTACACCCTGTTGTCAGCTATCACCTAACATAAATATCTCCCCATTGGCGATAATAAAAGAAAATGTTTTATGGAACAATTCTTTTTAAGAAATTGTTTTATAAACGATGTTTAGGACACAATATGTCTGTCAGACAATATTTTTGCTTCAGATATTTCCATTTGAAACCTTCAGCCCAGTAAGGGGCAAATGTCAGCAATAGCCTGGATTTTTTTGGGACAACAGCTTCCAGATGGTGAGAACTAATTGTAAAATAACGAATGATACACGTTCTAAGTTGAAGTTGTCAGTGAAAGGTATTCTGTTCAAAAAAGCAAATCAGTAGTAGGTGGGACTACCTCAAACATCGTACTTTACAAGGCCCATTGGGCCTACGAAATT
Source organism: Calotriton arnoldi (assembly GCA_963921515.1). Lineage (NCBI taxonomy): Eukaryota > Metazoa > Chordata > Amphibia > Caudata > Salamandridae > Calotriton > Calotriton arnoldi. The sequence continues at coordinate 490,557 of CAWUFW010006468.1, forward strand.
GCGACGTTTTCAGCCTCAAAGCTGTGCATACAACCAAGTAACTGGAAAGAACTACAAGGACCCAATCATCCTTATACCTGACCAGGGGGATAGGAGTTGATCCACTGACTCTTCATGAATATCCATGTCACCTTTAAGGCTGTTTGCCTCCTACTCACATCTATCCACGGAGAAGCCACCAAATACCAACGGAAGACGCCACTACACCCTAGTGCACTACCACCACACATCCAGTCACAATAGACTTCATAACCCCCTAAACACGCTTCATCCCAAAATGCAGAAGAAACTTTGAAGTTCAGCGAATCAGACCACCAACATCTACTTTGACGATAACTACCACTAGCTGAATATGCAACTGTTCTTCCTCAAACTACGACACAACCAGGAAGCACCTGGAAGGTGCAGTATTGTGTCTGATCCCTCACTCATTAATGAGAAAACATAATTATGTTAAAACTTTTGTGTCAACAAAATATATTTTAGTGTAATTTAGTTTCTGATGGATGGTCCTCAACCTTAAACCCTGAAGGTATGCACACAATACAGGTGCAATCATGGCACCCTCGTCTTGCCACTCTCTCCAATCTCAATCTACCAACTACTCTTAATGCCATGGATTGTTCTTGTTGCTTAACCCCTCCCAGACGACAGTGTGCCTGCAAACTCCCTGGCCATTACATATACCCCACTTTCCCTTGCGGTGACAGATGAAATGAGCCTCTGATGGTGCAAAAATGGCCGCAGTTTCTCTTTATTCACATAAATGAATGATCAAACACACAGTTAACGTTTAACCAAGCATAACGTCATTATTGCCCAAATTGTCTGTAGATCAAGTCCTGTCCTTAGTCCATAACGGCAACCTGTGACAGCACCCTGAGCAAATGCCCCTTCTCAGCAAGGGTCTAGCAGCACCTCCTGCGGCCTCTAGGCTACATCTTAATGGCAAGTGTTATGGGCAGCAGGTTTGCCTAACCCGGGCTGCAAATGCCATGTCCGCCCTCTGCTGACCCCTTGCTGACCTATAGGCTGCTCCTCGTGACCCTGCCGTAAGGCATCCCAAGTGTTTATATAAACAATGGTTCACAGGGAAATAAATCTCTTGCATATGCAAATCTTTTTATAGCCAATTAATGCACACAGGGTCAAGAACACATATTTCCATAGCAAACAGACAATTTTATTGCTTAAAATAACCTTCAATTATATATACTATAATCAACAAGAACAAGTGCTCATGCTTTTCAGTGAAGGGAAGGTGCAATGAGGTGTGATGGAGTAACAAACAGTGCATCACTATTAAGAAGACATATGACTCCTGTCTTGATTAATTTTAACAATATAAAAGGAGTCTATTCAAGTCTTGTTGTCGACGATGTTTCGACAGCCGCTATTCTGAGGTCATCATCAGGCATGAGCAAGAGCGCTATGAATCTATATAATAGGAATCAAGAGCGACATCAAATGATCAACAAGGGCGTGTCAATTGAGCCCATCAGTGGACGACCCGGACGGTCACTGGCATGTAACTGGATGCAGCTGTGATTAAGCGATAAAATTATCGCAGATTGTTCAGCAATACGAGGATTTCTATGGGATAGGTGCACTTAAGTCAGAATCCTAATGCAATGTAGTAATCGTAAGATATATTCAACAGAGGCATTTGTCAAGAGCGGTGCAACGTATTCCGAACTGCTTGATGAATTAAGCGGTGTGGCGGTCAAACAATCAACCACTCGAGAGCCAGCGTAAGTCCAGGCTTCCTCAAGGAGAGTGGTCTTACTTATAAACAGAAAGGCATCCAAAGGGCACGCGCTTGAGCAGCTCCTCTTTTGGCTATTGCGCTCCCTCTGCTGCCCCTTTGTGCTGTCCCAGCTGCACTCCCCCCCACCTAAGCCCTTTCGCCATCCGTGGCTGCGACGCCCGCGTTACTGGTGTGGGTGGGCAAATGGCGAAGGCATATGCTTTCTTCGGGGGTCCCTCACGCCCTTATAACCCTGTGGCGCTCCCGCGGGGCCCCACACCGATTTGCCACTTCAAACCAAGCTGACCAATCGGCGCTTGGCATTTTCCTGGGCTTTGCTGCTACCCGCTCTCGGTTCCACCCCTCAGTAGGGGTTTCTTGCGGGCCCCTCATCGGTCTGGCTGCACCTTCCTAGCCCATGTGCTTTCTTCGTTGATAGTGGTGCAACCAAAAGAACTGTCAAAACAGATCCCACACTCAGCTATGTGCAATCATGCTACATGGGGACAAAAATTACTAGCCAACAGGACAAAATAAAAGGGGTGGTGAAAATCGAGTCCAGCACCTCAATGCTCTTGGGATCTTTTCATGGAAAGCATAAGCAGTTGTACACAGAGAAGCCCTGTCTGGAACCTGGTTTACAGATCGGCTGGAGTGGGTTCCCGTCAGCTTGTTTATTGTAATGCACTCATGAGGACTCCATCTCTGATGAGACACTCAAGGTGCCCAGGAGACTTTATACTCAGTCATTACTTGCACATGATAAAGGCCTTCACCATAGTCATTGTAGCATCATCAGCTTGATATCTCAATCATAATGATACAGATATGTCTCTGAGCCTTATTTACAGGGCAGCAGTGATGGAATGTCCATCCAAAAATGATTCCCATCTGAGCCAACTGCTCTTTTTAGAGTTCAGCGGATGCCAAGCATCCAACAGCAGAGTCATCCCCAATTTTGCCATTGGGTCCGCCAATGTGGAGAGCAAACGCCCCCAAAATGGTGGGGGTTTAACTACCCCACCTTGGGCGTGTTTATATGTAAGCCTTAAATGGGTAAGATATCTCTTCCGGCCACCACCCCTTGAAGTTACAGATACTGGCGGTAATAGTAACTCTGGGGGCAGAAATAACCCTAACTATATGTTTTTGGGGACTATCATTCAGGAATGGGTGGTTCTGCCCCTATTTCAGCATGGTTACCCCCTGTGTTTCACAGAGAGATGTTGACTGCCTCCAGCTGAAGTCTACGGGTGAAACACATGTTCAACTGCCTCACTGCAGGAGAGTGAATTTCCGCCACAATGGAAGATGGAAAAGAGCACTGGTCAAACTCCGATGCAGGACAAAAGTGTCAGTGGGCACCCATGGTGCATGCCTCTGCTCATGTACATCTTTGAGTCAGGAGGACTTCCTTAGTCGTGTACGAATGTATTTTGAGGCAGATCCCAGACACAAACAAGAAGGCGCTACAGTGCATCACGGAAAATTGAGAACAAATGTTTGAGACGGATAAGAGGCAAACTACAGAGCAGAGTATGTTTCTGTGAACCCGGACAGATGGCGCTCACATTTTTCCAGTGCGTAGACATCCAAAAGAGCAAGTCATGGAACAAAACAGATAAAACAAATTATGAGTCGTCACTGCAAACATTTTTAACTGGTTATGCGCTGCATCTGGCGTATTGAAAAACTGAGCCCTTTGCTATGAACCCGAGTAAACCAAACCCAAGAGTTTGCATTAAGTTCCTGCACCATCAAAGGACACAAGAAACATATCTTTTCACTCCTCAGGTTTATTTTGTGTTTGTTGGTGACAGTTCCGGATTAGCAAATAGGCAAAGTAGGCACCGGCCTATGGGCCCCACTCCTTTTAGGGACCCCGCGACAACGGATCAAAATAATATTGATTTGATCTTGAAAGAAAATTACAATCAAGCTTTCTTAAATTGTTTGCGAGGGGCCCCCTGAAATTTCGACTGCCTAGGGGCCTCCACGGGGTTTAATCCAGCACTGGTTAGTGACTGTCTGTGTATCAATACAAGTAACAATTATGACAACTTTTCGTTTATCTAGTCCCTGCTGATACTTTTGTAAATAATTGAGTAATTTTATTAGCTGCAAAATGTATATCCACGGGAAATGCAGCACATAATAGCCTGGAGGAGGGAAGCGAAATGATTACGAAGATCTTTGGTGGTTTTGCGACCGGCCTGTCCACCTAGCCTACTATTCGGTTGCACATCTGTTTGCTATAGTTCCATAATTATGCGGTAAACACTTCAGCTAAAGAATCCAATTGATCCACTGACCCTCGCCATTGCTCATTGTTGTATTAACAAAGTATCAAAGAATGTTAAAGAAAACATTAACATTTTTATTCCAATCAGTGCCCGTTGTTGGTTGCACTTTGGTATTAACAGCTTTTTCAAGCTAACTTCTGTATGTAATATGAACAATACATAATGGGTAACAAGTGATATATGGTCCTGGGTCTAGTGACAATCGATTGATTAGCATCCCTCCTGCATGGCTTGTTCTCTCTCCAGTGAGTTATATCTACTTCTTGGTCTTTCCTGCTAGCTCTACTGCTTTATCGCTCTACAATGCTCTGTATGTTGCTTGGTCTCTCTGGTGCTTGGTCTCTCCATCGTTCAACCCTGTTGTTTGGTTTCCCTGCTGCTTGGTCTCTGTTGTGGTTCTCTGGTGCTGGGCCTCGCTATTGTGCTGCTCTGCTTTTGGGTCTTGCTGTTGTTTGGTCTCTGTGGTGTTTTACTGGTGCTTTATCTCACTATCGTACTTCTCTGTTGCTTGGACTCCATGCTGCTTGGTATCTGTTGTGTTTCTCTGGTGCTTGATCTCGCTATCATGTTTTCTGTTGCATGGTTTGCCTGCTGCCTGGTCACTGTTGTGTTTTTCTGGGTTTTTTCTGGTGCTCGGCCTCACGATAGTGTTTCTCCTTTTTTGCTCTTTCTGCTGCTTGGCCTCTGTTGTGTTTTTCTGTTGCCTGGTCTCGTTGTCATGTTTTCTGCTGCTTGGTCTCTGTTGTGTGTTTCTTGTGCTTGGTCTCAGCAATGTGTCACTCTGTTACTTGCAATCTCTTCTGCTTGGTCCCTGTTGTGTTTCTCTGCTGCTTGGTCTCGCCATCATGTTTATTTGTTGCTTGTTCGCTCTGATGCACGGTTTATGTTGTATTTCTCTGTTGCTTGCTTTTTCTGTGGCTTGGTCTCTTGTTTTTCTCTGCCGCTAGCTCTCTCTGCTGCTTGGTTTCTGTTGTGTTTCTCTGCTGCTTGGTCTCGCCATCATGTTTATTTGTTGCTTGCTCTCTCTGATGCACGGTCTGTGTTTTATTTCTCTGTTGCTTGCTGTTTATGTGGCTTGGTCTCTTGTGTTTCTCTGCCGCTTGCTCTCTCTACTGCTTGGTTTCTGTTGCGTTTCTCTGTTGCTTGGTCTCTATGCTGCTAGATCTCTTGATTTTCTTTGTAGCTTGGTCTGTCTGCTGCTTGGTCACTGTTGTATTTCTCTGTAGCTTGGTTTCTCCATCATGTTTATTTGTCGCTTGCTCTCTGTGTTGCACGGTCTATGTTGTGTTTCTCTGTCGCTTGTTAGGTCGAGCCTGGGCAGCGCATGCGCTGCTGTATGGACTTGAAGTTCCACCCACTCTCCGCCCATATTTGTCATTGGCTTGTGTCTTTGTCCTTTGTAAATGCTGGCTTCTGATTCGGTAATCGGTTTCTTAGTCCCTCCTTTGTACCGCCTTGTCTTCATTTGTAATCTCCAATGAGGACTGTTCCTTTTACTTCTGTTGTTACACCGTCTGTGTTATTTAGTCTGTACGCGCTATTTTCTTTAATGGGTTTTGCCCTCCTGCAGCCACGACGTGCTTTCCTTACATTCAGCGCACCATGCGCGCTTTCACTTTCCAAGCAGCTTGGACAATGGCGGCCGCTTCTTTGCAATGCCATATGTCTCGCATTTAGGAGAGTTTGAGCTGTTTGCATTGTAAATGACAATAGCTTAAACTCTCGCAAATGCGAGACCTATTGCTTTATAAATATTTTTTTGGGGGTTGTTTCCAAGGCCCCATGCCGTGCTTGAACTTAATAGAGGCCACGCCCCTTTCTTTAGACGCGGCTCGTCTAAAGGAAGGGGCGTGGCCTCTATTAAGTGCAAGCGCAGCATGGGGCGCTTGGAAATAAACAATATTTGCAATTCAATAGGTCTCGCGTTGGCGAGAGTTTAAGCTATTGACATTTACAGTGCCAGTAGCTCAAAGTCTCTAAATGCGAGACCTATTGCATTGCAAATGCTTGTCTTTTATGCGGCTTGGTCTCTTGTGTTTCTCTGCTGCTTGCTCTCTCTGCCACTTGGTTTCTGTTGCGTTTCTCTGTTGCTTTTTCACTCTATTGCATCGACTCACTTGCACTTAATGCCTACTGCTTTATCTATCGACCACTTGTTTTTTTTTGTTTTGCCCAACTGGGCACACTTGTGCTTGGTTTCTGTCACTCATGGTCTATCTCCCACCTTACCCCTTGCTGGAAATATCAGACATAAGGACAAGGTCGCGTGCTGTGTGTTCAGTCATAATTCGGCTTTTCGGGAAGAATTAGTCGCGTTTGGACAGCCCTTAATAGCCGCTAATTCCTGACTGAAAGAACTCGTCCAGCGTAAAGTGGAGTAATCGCCCATGGATTAAAGGGCAATGAGACCTTTTATCCCCAGCGCTGAACAGGAATAAAAGCATCCGGCCTTCCTAGATTTTTTTTGTCCTAGTTCAGGTTCAGACGTTCACCAGAGTGTTGCAGCCGGCATGACTAATCGTAACAGAAAGACAGACCGACTCGATTAAGCGATGCATTTGACATAAATTTCTGCTCTCTGCAGACTAACCCTTTCCCCCTTGTCTGCTAATGCATAGGTTATTCAAAAAGCGGGTGACGTCACTTAATCTTGTCCCAAAAATCAGAGCCAATATAATCGAACATGGGGCCTCGGAAATAATGCTCATACACTGCATTGTAACCAACTCAATGAACCTTTACCTATCTTAGATACCTTTGTACTGAAATACTCTGTAGACCACGAACAAACACTGTACTGTACATATTATTTGCTCTATAATACTCAGGAGTCTGCAATCCCTCTATAAAACACCATCTCAAATTTCCTTATTACAGCCAGCGACTAATGAAGTCTCTAAACTCCTGTAATAAAGTACTGACATAGCTGCTCAACTGTAATAGCATATTACAGTTGAGTTCTGACCAAGGGCAAAGCCAGGTCACAGAGAATAATTAAAGTTGCAGTTTCAAAAATGAAATGTGGGTTTTCCTTGTTCTGCTCCGTTTGTCTGGATGAACAGTTATAAGCAGAAAAGAGATAATTAGGGCAACGTGTTTATTTTTCCATGCATTAGATACGTATAGAAAAGATAGTATCTCTCTACATATTTCTACATAATCTGAGCAACACCATTCTTTTAAAATCTGACTTGAATTAAACTGATTCTAATATTTTTTGCAACAAATATCTAAGTACTTTTTGGTGTGTTTAGTTTTGCACTAGAGGCTCTAATTTTAGCAACCTACCAAGAATTTAAGCATTTTGTGGAAAGGGTGATGGTGTGGCCATGTTTTATAAGGAAAAAGTCTACTCTGGACTCTACCAGAATATGGATTTTTGGATGCAAAACTGTTGATGTATATGGCTGGTTGGGTTCACAGGCAAAAAAACGAAATAAAGTTTGATTAAAAAACCTAAAAATGTGGCCAACCATCATGGCCGCGAGGACGTGAACCGGCTTGGGTCCCGCACCGTGGCCTGCTTTCACAAGCAATTAGGTGTCCCTCAGGGTGCCCACAGACCTTATGTGGCACACCCAGATGCCTGCACGATAGCGCCTACCTGAGACACGTTGAGGCGCTCGGATGAACGATCGATCCCTCTCGATGCGACCGGGGCCCAGGAGCTGCCGCTCAACCAACATGGCGGCCCACTGATGATCTAGCCGGATCTCTCGCTTGGGGCTACATAGCGGAGCCACTACCTCCAACTAAGGGGCCGATTCCGATGTCGGACGGACTCAGGTCTGTCGGACGGACTCAGGTCCGTCCGCCCGGGTGCAGGGATCAACAGAGGGGCACCATAGGTGCCCCCAGGCCGCCATTCGGCGGCCTCGCACCCATGGGGGCCCTACTGGGGGCCCCCAAAGACAGTTTCCGACTGCCTTTTCGTGCCGGAAAGACCGGCACGAAAAGGCAGTGTAAAACTGCCATCGTACTCCCTCGGTCGTGAAGAGGCGGCCGGGGGAGTACTGAAGGATTTCCGGACGGCGGACGGGCTCTCCGGAAATCCGAGTCGGATTCCTTTCCGACCGAGCCCATCGGAATGGCTCGGTCGGAAAGGAATCCGGCCGGCACGTTCCGATTCGGTCGGAAGGGCTCCGGCCATCGTTCGGTGCCCTTCCGGCCGAAATCGGAATCGGCCCCATACTCCGGTGCGGTCCCCACTTCCAGCCACAACATCGGTGGTTCCCTGGAATATGGGTGATACGTGACACGGGCGGAGATCCGGTGCCTCCGGTGAACTGCTGATCACGACAAAATGGCGGCCGCCGCAGAGGATCTCCCCGGAGCGCGGCTGTCGGAGGCTGCGACATACTGATACCCTGAATAAGTAGGTGCAGAAGCGAGCGGCTTGGAACCCTGGTGGCAAGATTGAGCGCTGGGAGGTACCGGTGGCCAGCGGTGAGCGCGCCTGACCCTAACTAAGCGTCGCAGACCTGGGAGACTCATCGGGACAGTGTCGTTGCCCCCGGGGGGCTGCGCTGTGGCGGGGGTACTTGAGGGGACCTGGAGAGGAGCGCGAAGGCATTTATGCACATTGGACCGTCTGGCTTGAGCTCTGCCTGACTCCTCGTGCCTGACCCTAACATGGCGGCTTGGACTCCCGTGACAAACACAGGCCTGCAACTGGATCTTTGAGGGGCCCAGCACATCGTGGAGTCTCCCGGGTGACAGCTTCCCGATAGGCGGAGGAGTGCACAATAGGATACAAAGGGAGCTCCAATCAGTGAGATCCTACCACTCAGCACGCACAGTGTAGTCCCTATTCGTGACGCAGCAGACCTGCAGGCGGCCTGGAACAACCACGATAACCCACACCTGCCCTTATGCCTCAAAGAAAATCCCAAACAAATAAAGTCTCCAGCTACTTTGGAGCCTCCGGTGCAGCAGACGGCGCAGAACAGGGGTGCAGTCCATCGACGGGAGAAATGGCGTTCACTCGGAACGACCTGCTAGCAACACTGCGCGACTTTAAGAACGAACTGCGAGCGGACCTCAAAGCAGATATCACGGCCTCTCTTGATGCCTTTAAATCAGAAATGAGCCTTAAACTTAGCGACCTCAGGGCTGACGTGGACTCGGTGGGGACCCGCGCCCTTGACCTCGAAGCAAAATGCCAGAACTTGGAGGAACGACTACAACCGCTTGAAGACAGCTCCGACGCCATCACCGCTCAATTGAACGCAGCCCTTCTGAAATGCGAGGACTTAGAGAACCGTTCTAGGCGGGGAAAATATCCGGGTCCTGGGCCTAGAGGAAGGACGTGAGGGGGCTAACCTGGAGCAATTCATGATGGACCTCTTCACCAATATTATAGGAGACGACGGGCCACCGATCCACCTAGAGCGAGTCCACAGAGTCGGTCCAGCGCAACAGGGCAAGACACAACGTCCAAGAGATATTTTGGCCAAATTCGTCTCCTTTAAAACCAAAGAATTGGTGCTTCGTAGGGCTCGGGGGCGGGACACGGTCGAGTTTCAAGGAAGCTCATGCACCTTATTACAGGATGTTGCCCAGGCCACATTGATGCGACGTCAGCAGTTTCGCCTTATCACTAATGCCCTGCGTGAGAAACAGATCAAATATAGATGGACATACCCTTTTGGTCTCGCCTTTTTCTACAACAATAAGCAGTACCACTTCATTGAAGTGGAGGAGGCGGTGAACCTATTGGGAGTTGCCTATTCACCGCCACGGACAGACCCGGCACCCGCAGATGGCACTAGACGGCGGAGGAAGACACAAGACACTCATGGAGCCTGGCAGTTGGCATCGACCTCGGGCAAGAAGATGCCATGAGAGGAACATACAGACCTCCTCTGTCTAACTATATCTGTACAGCGGTACTTCGAGCACGGCAGACTGACCTTACTGGGCACCCCAGTGTTTGGCTGCGCTCTTCAGCTCTTAATGTAGGCTGACTGATCGAACTATGACCGCAGATTTGCTTAAGAGCGCCTTTAGTGTTTCCAGTTGCATGCAAATTTATGGGACGCTGATCTTCTACTGAACAAAGCGGTCCTTTCGGTGCGGGTTTGGTCTCACCCCACCACCTACCTACAGATGCAGGAGTTTCGTCCTGCATTAAACTACGTACAGCAGCAGTCAAAGAAGCTACCCTTCAGATGCCGAGGGGCCACTAAGGTGCCTACGACATATACTGTCCTCTATGATTGTGACTGGGGGAGGTACAAGGGGTCCCCCTACAAGAGTTCGCTTTGAACCTACGTGCTATACTAATGTAGTTACCTCGAGTCCCAATACAAAGGTGGGGAGGATATCGAGATTATATGAAACTGTGTTCTTCTGTTTTAGCCACCTAATGCAGATATCTGTACCTACCGAATTCTTTCCATGTATTATGACTGCCTAACATACGCTGTATGACATTCTGTGCAAAATATATTAATAAAAAGAATTTGACAAAAAAAAAAACTAAAAAAACTCTTGTTGCCCATATATCACGATTTCCATTTAGATTTTACAAAAAGGAATCTCAAGTCTATCAGATCCCAACCCTGCTTTTCAGTCAATTGTAACTCTGTTGACGTTCGAGATGCATCATTTATCTCTGTATTTTAAAAATGTTGTCTCCTCTGACAGTTTGCCATCATTTTTTGTTTACTCTGAATTACATTTTCTATTTTCTCTTTGATAAGAGTTCTATGCCAGCAGTCAATAAGAGGTTAAGAACTTGCTTCACATGGGCCATTGTGCTACTTTCTCAAGGAGTTCTTTCAATATAGAGATCATTTGAAGTACTAGTCATCACATTCATTAGAAATGCTTTCAAGAGTAGAACAGAGAGCAAATGTAACGGTGATTTGACATTGTTTATTTTCAGGTAAACATAAACACAAATTATTCCTTCTTACAGGTCTGGTCTGAATGTTGAGTTTAGAATTTCCTGCTTAATTCGCAGCCAACTCAAGCCTTTAGGCTTGGCAATAAAAATAACTGCGAGATGGGTTCTGGGCTTGACATCAAATTTTTCTAACAGATACATTTAATATGTAAATAATGCATGTGTTTTATAAAGTTCTATTGCAATTTGAGATCCCCATCCTCAAAAAGTATTTAATTAATATAATGTGATTGTGAAAGTTAACCAATGCTTTGTTAATAAACTTGACCTATACTTTCCAAAAATGATAATTTGGGTTGTGTGCATTCTTCTGGGGAGAGCAGGGTGCACATTTTGCCAGTTTACATCCTAAAAGGGGAGAAACGTGACAGTGTTCAGCTCGGACTCTTGGATTGCTCTGCCCTCCGCCAGTAAATAATTAACTAATATCTGAAAATAGGCATGACTATTGCCCTAGGAACTCACAGTCGGTGAACATGAAAGAAGAGAGGAGTGCCACTGATCTCTCTGCTGGCGACCATACATACGTGTTTCACAACTACCAAGTTGCACTGTGTGAGGGGAGGCGGGCCTTGGAGGGGCGGTGATTTGTGTCATGACACGCTTCTACTCACATCCCACCCAAACAACCAACAAAATAAAAAGCTTCAGAGGCTGCTGCCATTGACCGAGCTACATTTAAAAACTCTTTGATGGACACTGGTTGGGAAGAGCGTTCAAACACCACTTGGAAACTCATTCTGTGCAGGGCTTTCCAGCTCGCTTGTGTTCAACTATGTGATATTGACTCTTCACCAGGACCATAGCTGGTGCTTCCAAGGGCCTTGCATGATGTGCTGTTCCTGTCCATGTCCATTGTTTTCCCTTTGAATTCTGGGACTTGTAGTTCTGTTAAACAAGACTGCACGTTTCAGAATTTAAAGAAAAAACCTGGACTAGAGCAATACATCACGCATGGACCTGGGAAACTTGGCAGGGCTGCAGGAGACAGTGTGAAGGGAGATTATATTGTGTGAAACAGGGTGGCACAGTGTGAGTTGAAAAGTCTTGTTAGTTATTGCAAGAAACACGGGAAGGAGTAAAACTGGACCCTAACTAAGGCAACCTTCCAGGGGAGAACAGCATGCAGGCGAAAGCAACAAACATTCTGACTGCCAGAATTTCTGGTGTCTGTGAGTGAGCAGTTTCAGTGCTTAGAAACACGAGTCGCTGACTGAACAAGAGAAACCGAAATAAAACACTGGTAATCTGCAACATAAAACTGGGATTCGTTGTCAAAAACCATAATTTTTCGAGCAGAAATAAGCTGTGAATGTTCCCAGGCAAAGTAGCACCGAGTGTGTGCAGCACACAGAGGCATAGCAGAAACTGTATAGCATCAAATTTGTTTCAAAGACATAACTGGCAACAAAAACAATTGCTGTGTCACAACTAATATGTATCATTACCCCCTGCATTGGGGTCTAATTTAAGCAAACTAACTCATTGCAAGTGAATGCCACATTTTAGGTCTAACCTACAGACAGCTTTATATGTCTGCTGTTGAAGACCAAATGTCCCTAATACATTAAATTGTTTACTTGCAGATGCCTTTTGGTCATCCCCTTTCTCTTCGCTGTATGGCTTCCTTGTCTATCTCATTTCCTTGTTTCTTACTTTATGTCATCCCTCATTATTCTTTGTTGGTAGCCTCTGGAATATTTCTTCTTTACTTTGTTCTGCGTGGATGACTTGTGTTCTTTCACTGATTTCTTGCAAGGAACTACTTGTTTCTTTATCTTCTAGTATTCAATGGGAGTGCATGTGTTTTCTTGCTGTCTCCCTCATTTGCTACTTGTCCCCTCTTATTCCGCCCCCACCGATTCCTTGTTGCTCACCCACTACTCCCATACCATTTCTTTACTCCTCCTGCTTGGCACCGTGGACGTAGTACCCAACAGCCACTCACCATTGATCCTCTATCCTTACCCGCCGTGGATTTTTTTTTGCAGGTGGGCTGCTCCGTTTGCAACGCAGGCTTTCTCACACATTTTTATTCATTTTCCTTGTTTCTTATTTGATGTCATTCCTTATTATTACTTGTTTGTAGCCTCTGCAATATTTCTTCTTTACTTTGTTCTGCGTGGATGACTTGTGTTCTTACACTGCTTTCTTGCAAGGAACTACTTGTTTCTTTATCTTCTAGTATTCAATGGGAGTGCATGTGTTTTCTTGTTGTCTCCCTCATTTGCTACTTCTCCCCTCTTATTTCGCCCCACCGATTCCTTGTTGCTCACCCACTACTCCCATACCATTTCTTTACTCCTCCTGCTTGGCACCGTTGATGTAGTACCCAACAGCCACTCACCATTGATCCTCTATCCTTATCCGCCGTGGTTTTTTCTTTGCAGTTGGGCTGCTCCGTTTCCAATACAGGCTTTCTCACGCATTTTATTCATTTCTTTAATTTACCACTGCAAAATAGGTATCCACCATTTTGACAGTAAATACAAAAATAACTAACTTCTGGCTGCGTCATGCTGTGGGCACATGCATGCATGATGATGCATGCACAGGTATATATCATCACACTAAGCTGCTGTCGTCAGGGGCGGCTCCTCCGTGGGCAGAGGAGCATCGCACCACTGCTTTCTCGCACTGCGAGAAAGCAGAAGTGTTTGGTTAGGGGCGGGCGGGTGGGCGGTCCTGCAACAGTGCAGGGGAGTAGTGGCTAGCCCAATGTTGCGGGCCCTGACTGTTTGGTCGGCCCCCGAGGACATGACTGTTTGGTCGGCCCTCGGGGGCCGACCAAACCAGTCATGCGCACACTGCCATTTTCTCCATGTAGGCTGCATGCAGCCTACATGGAGAAAATGGCCTCCCCATAGGCGCCTGGCTGGGCGCCGTCCCCACCAATCACAAAGCTGCCATTGCAGCATTGTGATTGGGTTAGGGGAGGGGAGTGAGGCTGCCTGCTTCCTGCATGGAGCAGAGACGACGCGGGACAGAATCGGGCTGGCTTAGGTAAGTTAAACCGCACCCCTGCGCGACCCCCTCACCGCGCAAAGCCCCCACACGCACCTGCGAGTCATGCCGGCCGCGACTAGCTGTCGTACACATCACTGTGCTTTTTCTTCTTTCTTTTTTACCCGTACTGCTCAGCAGTGAGGAAGCATTATTCTCTGCATCAGCAACAAACACAGCAAGAGGCCAGGGACAGGGGCAGACAGTTCGGCTTGTGGTTTCCATAATGCAGATGCTTAAAAGTTGTGGTTTATCACAAGCCGAGGGTGCCTTTTTTCTCCCCATGTGCCATATTACCAGCCACTGGGCCAGTTGACGGGCTCACTGTTTATGACATGGCCCTGGATATATGTGGCCACTTAGCCAATGGTTCACTGATGACAATTTTGTACAAAGACTAGTAAAACAATAGAAAATCTACAAAAGTCTGTACTTATCCCACCTTTCAGACTCTTGCCCAAGACACTGCATCACATGAACATCCATAACAGGCTTCTACAACGAGTAGCTCACGAGTTACTGGTAGCAATCCAACCCTGCCTACTTACTTAGAAGCTTTTGCTTGGCTGAATTAATATATGCATAGCAAAATTAAAAAGTGTTATCAAGATGAAAATGTATTTTCAGCACTCATAAGATAATATTTGGAAAAAATGATTGAATTCCCAAAATATATTTAAAGCGTACTATTTAAAGCGTACTAATAGTATTAGCTAGGTATCAATAGCATTCAAGCTATAGCTATTATGTAATACTTATGCAAAGGCATTCCAAACAAAGCCTTTCTTACGTTACTGCTCGCTAGCCTGACTGATACACATCAGTGGTCCTGGATAGTAATTTTGAATGGGGTAGCTACTAATGCAATCTTGTCTGATGTGGTCACTATTACAACACTAATAATATCAATTCAATTCAATTCAATTCATGATCTTTATTCGGATAAACAGTATATCCATAAAAGTACAACCATAAAAAGACTGTTGAAATTATAAGACACAGTGTCACATGTTAGAATATAATGAATAAAAAGCATTATTTACAGCGTAACCAATCACAGTTAAGAATTCAAGGGTCTAGCATGGACTTACGTGCCCGAATAGCAACTCTCAGAAAAGTACTTAAGCGATAGACAAGCTCCTCATCAATCAAAGCAAGCATGCTTGTATAAGCCAGATCCAGGCTAACAGGTTTCCTCTTTTTAAAATAGGGATAAAGTGTCCCCTTGCTATATTTCATATAATATTTACAGAAGAATAAAAAGTGCAGAGTTGTCTGTCCGCTAATTCCGTCACATGGGCAGGGTACCAAATCAATTTTGGGATGGTGACCGAGGGGAAAACATAATGCAAACTTGACTGTCCCTGCTCTGAGAGTGAATAACAGACTTCTTTCCCAATAACTCATAGGTAGGGTGAGGTAGTTTGGTAGGGGATAACAATATCGGACTAGTGACATATAACTAGAGACAAGGGTTTTCTGTGATTCCTGAGCTATACGCTCGGTACTGTAGGATAAGTAGAGTGCATTTCTAAGATCTTTTTTCCGTAGCGTTTCAGCTTTGCTGGGGTTTCTAAAAATGCAACCCTGATTAATACTGCATAAGCTCTGGTAAACTCCGGATAGCCAAGGGATTTCCATCCCTTTCTCACACTTCAAACAGTCCATGATGATATCTCTAGTCAGAATAGCTTCCTCATTCTTCCAGATAGACAACCAGAAAAGAGCCAGACGAGCACGTATAAAATCAGTGACATAATTTAAATTTAATTCTTTATGGCAAATATAGTGAGATGTCGAGATTGGGGTGCCCAACAGTTTCCTGCAAAATCTGTTTTCTTCCCGCTGAATGCAGGAGCTGTTTGTGGTGCCCCAAATCTCCGCTCCATAAGTGGCTACTGGGACGCATTGCAATTAAAAAAAATTTAAGATGGCTAAAATAACGCCAGTATTCTTAGGACGGGGAAAACTAAAAATTGAGTTGATGGTCTTTGAGAACTTGCTCCTGGAGTGAGAAAGATGCTCAGTCCAGGAGCCGTTCGCAGCAAAGACCACACCAAGGTAGGGAATTTACCAGTGCACATTAATTTTTGGCTGCCAACGGTGATAGAGGTAAGAGAGTGTTTCCGTGGGCCACAAGACATTAAAAATGATTTATTAAAATTGGCTCTTAAATCCAGACTGTCCATATGTTTAACAAACGACTGTACTAAAATGCGCAGTGAGTTTGGGGTGCGGCCTATAAGCACTGCATCGTCTGCATAAAGTAGCACCGGCAAAGGTTTGCCGTTGATCATAGGGACGTCTTGGGTTGCAGCTATCAATGATTTGTTCAGGCCATTAATGTAAATAATAAAAGAAGGGGGCCAGAACGCATCCCTGCCTGACCCCCTTCCTACCTTGATGGGCCCTGAGACCTCACCACCTCTGCCAATTCTCACTTGTGCCTGAAGGTCCTTATGGAGATAAGCCAGGAAATGAACCAGAGGAGCGTCTAAACCATGGCCCAACAGGATAGCCCACAGCTTTGACCTGTTGACAAAATCAAAAGCTGAGGACAAATCCATAAAGGCCAGGTAGACAGGGGATTTACGGGCGATGGTATATTTCCCAATTACAAGGCTAAGATTGAGACATTTCTCGATGGTACCAACCTTCCTACGAAAGCCTAACTGGCAGCGCTCTAAAATGCCATGTTCCTCTGACCATTCCAGGATCTTATTATATAGGACTCTGCCCAGTATTTTAAGAGTGTTATCAATCAACAATATTGGTCTATAATTAATGGGCTGTGACTGGTCCCCCCTTTTAAAATATTGGGACTATGATACTTTTTGCCCAGGTGTCAGGGAGCGGGCCCGACATACAGTGATTGAAAACATTCAGGAGAAGGGGAGCCCAGAAGTCCGGGATCCATTTAATGAGATCGATCGGTAGCCCATCCGGGCCAGGGGCTTTATTCCCGATAGACTGATGGATGGCCTCTTCTATTTCAGGGAGTGTAATTTGAAGAGTATTAGGGCGACTATACTCCAGCTGTTCAAACTCTCCCTGCGGGGTGGCATAAATATTTGAGAAATGATTTTCCCAGGACTGACTCGAGATTGTACAGCTAATTGGTGTTAATAGCTGTCCCGTGGATCTAAGATCCCTTACAGCAGTCCAGAATAGGTTGCCCCTTTTTTCCCTGGCAGCCTGCGATAGGTCTTCCCAGCGATCCCTTAAGAGTGCCTCTTTCCGGTTAGTAATAGCTAGTTTATACATCTGTCTGGCCAGTTTTACGTCATAGGAGCACCTGGGGTCAGCTGACAAAACCATACGCAGGTTCCTGTTGGCAGCAGAGCATACAGAATCAAACCATCTAGGGCCCGGTTTCCTCAAGGAGACGGGCTTTGACAGGAGGGTTTAATAATATTAGTAGCTTGGGAGGATTTTTATTGCTCATAATTATCTCTTATTACAGAAAAGGTTGGAGACCCCTGATCCATAATGTCACTGCACTTCCCTTCTTACATTTGAATTACAGAACATTTATCCAGAGGAACGACGATTCTACACCAGAAACAGTTTCAAATAAAGGACATTTGAAGAAGGGTCCATATTTTGTCCCTTTGATCTCACGGAATATAGATTAATCTAGAGAACAGAGGAGTTTTATCACCCATGACCATTCCAAATCATATTAATTGTTGAGGCCACAAGAAACCCACAGCCAGACCAGGGGAGAAGGGATAGCTGAAAAGGGACAGGTGACAAAATGTGACACGCTGGCCTCCAGCACCATAGTCCCATATAGTATTCAGTAGCAACAAGTTGGCTTATGAATGAGAGTCACCCAAGGAACCTGTTGTAAAAAAAACAACAACAAAAAACATTTCCTTGTGTTTGTAATGTACTTGTACACTTTATGTTTTGGTTTGTTAAATTGTTTTGATGCGCTTTACCAAGAGAGGCTTGGAACGTTGTTAGGTTCTCAGCAGTGACAGTCCATCTTGGTCAGTTGCTCTGAGCTGGCAGAGAGAGAAGTCACACCTGATCTTTGTGAAAAATAACTTTTTTATTCAACATATGCCTGTAGTGATGACCCTCATTAAGGCATAATTTTGGCGACGGATTGTCCCCCGGCTCAAAGTAGAGGACGTGGCATGAACTTTGCTTCGATGGTCCATAGAGAGAAGGGACAGCACTTCAAGCACCAGAGTCGGTGGTTGTTGAGGTCTGAGATGCACGCTTGGGAGCTATGAGAGTGTGATAACTTATCTCAGCACGATTGCTTCGTAGATGGAACTGGTGCTGTATGCTGTCTGTTTCGTAATCTCCAAAGACTGGATAAGGTAAGTGCTGCACGGCTTATAGCTCGTTTTGGACGATTGTGGGACAAGCAGAGCATTAGTATTGGCTTTGACAGCACTTTGATGGCGCTTTCAGTGGGATAACAGGAGTGGTGGAACCAGTATTTGCATTTGGCAACTGACATTCACCACGCTCATAGTGGAATCAATCGAGCGGCAGTTGATTCGTTGAATTATTGTGTGCATGAGGCAACATTGGGGGCATAATTGGAGCGTTTTCCAGCTTATTTTTTATCAAAAGGAACAACCCTCAATGTGCATGTGAAGTGACAGTTATATACTCTGAGCTGTGCCGCATGCAAGCGTTTGAGCTTGATATTTGAAGCACACTATCAGGCTCTAAGGCATTGTGTGCGTGTCAAGTACCGCCACGCACTTGGGCATTGTTCAGAGGAGGCTTGGAAGCATTGTCATGGTTAAAGAGCCTTGCGCACAGACATTGTTAATAGACCTGCACAGCCTCTCCGACAGCCATTGTTGAGTGCCGTGCATACTGCAAGAGAATATGCGCGACTCACTGATAAAGAGAGTCTTCGCTGGCATTGCTCGATTAAAAATATATGTACTGTAATAATCATTAAGAACCATTGTCTGCTTTTTTTTGGGGGGGGGGGGATATTTTTATTGATTAATTTTCCAAACGGGCGTGGCTGACATTAAAGTGAAAGCGAGGCATGGGGGCGCTTTAACCAAAACAAAACAATTGTTTGTCAACTTCTACTGGAAATGTATAATATCTGATGTTATGTTGGGGGGGAGTCAGTCCCTCGACCGTCATCTCAGGAGATTGGTCAGACTGGGCTCCGCTGCAGCGCATTACTAATAAAATTGTTTGGTTTGTATTCTCTACTGTCTTCTCGACTCTTCATTTCTTGGAAGGCAGAGAGGTGGTCACTAGTGACCCGGGTGGCCCGATTCGGGTCACTTCCTTCAGTTGGCGCCCGACAGGGACCCCACCAGGTGTCCCATCTTCGCCCGCAGATGGGTGGGGAGGACGAGGTCGCGTCTGGTTGGATGGGCGGATCGGGGATCCCCACACCATAGAGCTTAGTTCTCGAAGCTGCTCCGCCTGTCTGGTCGGGCGGTGCCTTGCCCAGTGGTCATCCCGGCTGGGGTCCGGAAAGGCGAAACCCTTTGATCTGACCGTTTGGTCCGAAGTGACGGCAATGGAGAATAACTTTGTTCGACCTGTGTGCACCAGGTTGTGGAAAACGTGTAATATTTTTACTTAGCATAAGCAACAGCCATTTTGGCTATGGTGTCCATTTAAGTTTCCTTCGTAATTCTTTCTTCTTTTCACTCTGCTTGTGTTATCTATTTTTGTTGACTTCCTGACTCAGCTAAAGCAATGTACGTGCTGAGGGTTTATAGTTGTCAGTGCACCTGGTCTCAGATGTTAACTGTCGACCATTTACTGCTGCCATAAGCATTTCTCCTCCCCTCCCACTTTGCTGACCACATGGTTATTCATCTGCCCTTGTTTGCTGATAGCTATTCCTAAAACTTGTTCTTCCTATTTCTGTTCACATGCTTGCATTGCAGAAAACCTGTATAAAAGACCTGTGTTCTGTGACTTCAGTGTACTACCTCCTGCAACACTTGAGAGTGTTGTGTGGACGTGGTCCCACTCATGAGTGATTAATAAACTTGTTATTTATTCCAACTCCAGTGCCGATCTCTATTTTGTTGGTCTTTGGACCCAAGGACAAGAGGGTGACCCTGCACCAGTGTACCCCTAAAAAGGTACATTTCCACAGTTGGCGCCCGCACGTGGTGCCCCATCGGAGACGCGGCCGTCCGAAGGAGTGGTCACGATGGATGATCGAAATATTACTGAGGATGCGCACTGCATGAGGAGACCCTTGTCTTTGCAGACTGAAGTGACTTTTCCGGCTTTCCCGATTTGACCCTCCGGGTGGTGGCCGGTCTCGACTGGGGCTTTCTTTGGCGTATTTCTGCAGTGACCATTAGGTCGACCAGAGATCGGCAGGTGGGAGTTGGAGACTTCTTTTTGGTAAGGGTCGCTGAAGCGGCACTCTTGATTTGCTTGGCCAAGATTTTGGTTTGGTTTGTTATTCATTTTTGGCAAAAAGTGAAGGCAGGTAATGTGGAGATGATTTGTTTGGAGTAGTAATATTTTACATATATTTGTAGAACATGCCTGTTCTCAGCACACTCCGTAAGTGGTGTTGCTGCTCTTGTGGTACCAAGATTAGTTTTGAATAAAGTCAGCCGGCCCCTCCAGAAGGGACCCCTTACAGGGAGATGTATAGTAAATTTGGTATTTCTCCCATAATGTACGGTTCATTGTGGAACAAATACACAAAGAAAGAACTCGACTTACAGTGACCATTAGATGTAGCCTTAAGAATTTTGAATCCATAGTTAGATTATAAACACTTCCATTCACATTACTGTGGTAGTCGATATGCTAGCTAAGATATTTTTGTTGGATTCTATTTTTGTACACGACTGACATACATCTGGGTGCTTGTGCATGTTGTCTGTATGCTTAGGTGCTTGTATGTGTATGTTCTGTGTGAGTATAAAAACCTGTATTTGTCTTGCTTTGTTTACATCAGTGCATTTGATCCTTCTTGTTATTGGCATCTCTCTCTGTGTACTATACAAAATTGAAACCCATTGGCTTTGTTGCTGCTTGGGCTGACTGCTGCCTATTAGGACAGGCTGTGCCTAAGTATGCCTGTCATGTTCTCCTCTGGATACTTGGTAGCATTTGAATAATAATAACTTGTTGAGTGTACTTTTGTCTTTGCTAAGCCCTGCGACGGGTGTTACTATTACCTGATTTAATGGTACTCAGTTTTTTAATTTGGAAGGATGAAAGTTGCGTTCTCCAGGCAGATAAACTTCAGTAGATTTACGTAACTGTTCTTTTTTTTACCTACACTATGCACAGTGATAGAAGCAAGGCTTGCTTAGTATTATGTGTGGTACATGCTCCATAGGGATACATTCAAGCAGCGTGAGATGTATTAATACTCTGCACTTTACGTCCTCGGCATTGCCAGTAATTATAGTCATTTACATAGTAGGTGTCTTAGGCGCTCAACAGGAAGCATTATTTGAACACTGTTGGAAAATGCAAAATACTGCTTGTTTTAAAATACCACCCATCTCATAAGTGAACTTCCCTTGCATTGGAAAAAAAAACCACAAAAAAAACACTCCGCTGGATTAAAACCAGCAGTAAATGCATTACTGTCAGTCTGACCACAGCATTAAAATAAGACGGTCTAAAACGACAGTATGAAGAATCGAAAATAAGTTCAGCTCTGAGCAAATCTTAAACTGGGTAAAACCGTAACGCGACGCCTATACCTGAAGAGTGGTCTAGGTATGGGAACAACACACTCTAGTGATGACAAATTTTGCCACAATTCCTGTCACTGCCCTTTTAATTGCTACTATTTAATGTTAGCCTGTGGCATTTTCTGCTGCGGTAAAAAGTTACGACAAAGATAAAAAAATAAATATATATATATACTTCTTTTACTGCAGAACATTTGAATTTTCGCTGTGATATTTCTACCACTAACAGTAATAGCATACTACCGGTTGTAAGAAATACCAATGACTCCAAAATTACCACCATGTTTAGTGGTAATCTCTGGGGCTCTGATAAAATTGCAGTCCTACTTCTCTGTTCAAGCTATGTCTCGTTTTTTGCTTTACTCCAGACTTCAGAGGAATTTAATTTATGGTAGCTAGTTAAGGATTATTACTATTTCTGGTGTAGTTGAATAGACTTCTGCGACCAGATACTCCTGAGCAATATGAAGAAGGTACACTGTTATTGTTATCATTTCTTGCATCACATAATCACAAAGTCTCTAGAAAGAAATTGCAATTTTGTAGACAGCAGGTTACCTATTTAGGTCACCTCCTGTCTAAGGAGGGACGTGCACTCACATCAGACCGCATTCAGACTATTCTAGACACTCCTGTACCCCGCACTCAGAAGGATGTTCGTGCACTGATTGACCTCACTTCTTTTTGTAGGCAGTGGATCCCCAGTTTTTCACACATTATTAAACCTTTGTTGGCCCTTTTGACTAAAGACACTCCGATGCCCCTCCCATGGACTACTGAGTGCCAGAGCGCCTTCCAATAGTTATGCCAAACCCTTTGTTCTGCACCAGTATTAGGTACCCCAGACATGTTGATGAGTGACTATTTGTCCCAGTTAACTGATAGCTTGTCTTCTATTTATCAGCAGGTGCGGGAAGCTCTTCCTTCGTGAGCCCTGCTGTGCTGACAGATCATTGCGACATTTTGGTCACCAAGAGAGGACGAGCTGCGTCACCTGAAGGGCCTGAGGAAGTATTCCCGGACCACACGATCCCTGGTGCATCTAGATACCTACTTCGATCCAGGAAGAAAGACACTTCATCACAGAAAGAGACTGTTGGAGCCACTGTCCTGGGTGGTTAAAGACTGACTACAAAGGGGGGTAGCCTTTTAGTGACTATTAGTCTCAACGTTAGTGAAGAAACCAACGCCTGCCCAGGACCTTAGGGCATCATCTATTTTGTTGTTTGCCGATGAAAATGAGCTCGCCTAAGAAGAAGGAGATCGCTGCGACAACGTGCAACGGCTGTACAATCTGCATCCTTGGTCTGACTTTGACTGCTGCCATCATCGCTACTGTAATGTGGATAGTGGAGAAAGTAATGCCCGGAGCCTCCTTGCCTAACATTCAGTCGCGGTCCGTGTAGGAGTGCCGGCCGGGCGGTGACGTGGGGCGGGGGAGGGGCAGGGTTGGGGGTAGCAAAGTACGGATTACCGACCAATACAGGTAAGTAAACATTTAAATCAATAAAACGAATTTCGTTGTGAGCGCTGCATCGCCAAATGCGATGCAGTGCGCGCAACGAAATTCGTTTCATTGATTTAAATGTTTACTTACCTGTATTGGTCCGTAATCCATACTTTGCTACCCCCCACCCTGCCCTCCCCGCCCCACGTCACCGCTCCGGCCGGCACTCTACACGGACCGCGACTGCTAACATTACTGTTACATCACTTGCTGCAAAAAAAAGCAACATCATTTTGATTTGCCGCAACATGAACAGGGATACCGGCAAAATCTGAGAAACAATTCATTTCTTCAAATGTTGCATCAGACACACCAGCTAAGCAATGCTACTAACTGTTGGGTTTGTGGCCTCCTCATCAGAACATAAAAGGAATCCCGTTGTCACCGCTGCCATTCTCTCACAATGGCTCATGCTGAGCTTGGTTCAAACTTCTATATGCCTCTAAAGTATTTAATCTCTCAGAAACATGGGATGTGGGTGACCTCAACGCCAAACTGAACAAAGTCTGTTACCCCGATGAGGAAGGGGACCCACAAGCCAAAGGAACTGTATGGGAAATAGAGGAGTATCGCAAAGGAGATTCCTCCACAAGCTATGTTTTCCCCAACACTCGAACGGCCAAGGGTAACGGGCCTCCTGTTATCGCTGTTACTAGAGCCCGAGCAAATCTTTGTGTGAGCAGTTTTGGCAGTATCCCAGTGGGAAAAAGTGACTGTACTACAGTATTGAACATTACTGAAACAAACAATAGCAGTTTTCTATCCTCACACAACACTTACTTCATTTGTGGAAGTAAAAGTTACTATCATCTACCAATCGGATGGTCTGGCATATGCTATGTGTCCTTCTTGCTTCCTCCTGTGCTCTTAGCACCTGCATCTTATCATAAAGGTCAAAAACTGTTTAATGACATTTCCTTGAATCGATTTAAAAGAACTATAAATAATGATGAAGTGGATCAAACTGACACTGCATTACAGCAATATGTTGACTTTAATTTGGGACTCTTTTTCTTTGTTGGTGCGGCTTTAAATAGTACGAAGATCAGACGCTTGACCCGTGTAGTAGTTGCTGTGTATTTATCCCTGACCACGCCCCTTCTGTTTATGATGCCATTTCCAAAATGCATAAAATAGCTACTGAGATACATCAAGACTCAGGAACATGGACTTGGGCTGGATGGTTCTGGAACATATTTTCTGTATGGGGTCTGAAAATATTGTTGGCCTTATTCATAATTATTGCAATTCTCTTCTCTTGTTGTTTATGTATCCAATGCGGGCCAATGCTTTGTTCTCTCTGTATTTCCACTTGTACTACTTGTCTACCATATTAAACGAATGTCCAAAATGAAAATGCCCGTTTAGCAATAGACCGAGAAGTTAGCGACATGATGCTAATTGATATACATGATATTTATCGTACCCCTTTTAAAGCATAAGAAAAATGTCTTAGCTTATGCTAAAAGGGCCGTCTGTGGAAAACGTGTAATATTTTTACTTAGCATAAGCAACAGCCATTTTGGCTATGGTGTCCATTTAAGTTTCCTTCGTAATTCTTTCGTCTTTTCACTCTGCTTGTGTTATCTATTTTTGTTGACTTCCTGACTCAGCTAAAGCAATGTACGTGCTGAGGGTTTATAGTTGTCAGTGCACCTGGTCTCAGATGTTAACTGTCGATCATTTAATACTGCCATAAGCATTCCTGCTCCCCCTCACACTTTGTTGACCACATGGTTATTCATCTGCCCTTATTTGCTGATAGCTATTCCTAAAACTTGTTCTTCAAATTTCTGTTCACATGCTTGCATTGCAGAAAACCTGTATAAAAGACCTGTGTTCTGTGACTTCAGTGTACTACCTCCTGCAACACTTGAGAGTGTTGTGTGGACGTGGTCCCACTCATGAGTGATTAATAAACTTATTTATTCCAACTCAAGTACCGATCTCTATTTTGTTGGTCTTTAGACCCAGGGACAAGAGGGTGACCCTGCACCAGTGTACCCCTAAAAAGGTACATTTCCACAAGGTGAGTTTGTCTCGACTCTTGGTAAATATGGCGCCATCTTGAATAATCTTGGGTGTGGTCTGGAGACCATTTCTTGGCTTGCTGGAACTTGTTTGGTCTGTGGACCGTTTAGATACAGAGGGTCTGAGGACACTCTGCCAGGCAATATAGTGAATTTGACTTACTCTTGAAAATGCCTGGTGCTTGTGCCTGTTTCTCTGGTGCAGTCTGAGGACTGACTTGTGGTTGCCTTTGTTTGGGGTGGTCTGAGAACCAAATTACTTTTGTTATTCGTCTGGTGCGAATATTGAACGTACCTTATATTAAGATGCCTTGCCTGAGCAAAATGTGGTGTTTGGGGTGCCATTGTTGTTCTACTAATGCTCGATTGGAGGAAAGTCAACCTGCACCTCCAGAAGGCACCCCGAATTTTGACATGTATGTGAAGCACGGTATTGGCCCTATTATGTTTAGTACATTATGGCACAAATATACGAGGGACAATGCCGAGCTCCAGTGGCCATTAACAGGTACCTTTGATGAACAAAAATTGAATTTCTTGCAAGATAAATTGTTTGCAAAATGGAGTAGACAGTCGATGTTTGATTCCCTTCAGGTATGGCAAAAGGAAGCCAGGCAGAGGCGCGTAAGAACGGAAAAAGAGGCTAGGCGAGGAAAGATGCAGACAGTGACTCAGAAAGCTATAGCGCATGATAGAGAAAAAATAGAAAAAGGGATAGAATGCGCTGATAGAAAGTTTTGATTGCAATGTGACAAATCCTATGTTGCTCAAGAGGAGGGTGATACATTCGTGGAGGAGCTCTTAGACTCTCGACCTCCTCCTCCCTATGCCCCGGAGAGAATATACCCAGTTGTCCCGACGCCTTCGTCTTCTGCCCCTCCTGTTTCCATCACGGGGTTTCCTGCCCCTGACCCGGCTGCTTTGGCCATGGCACCCCCTGTTCTTTCTCTAGCTTCACATGCTGCAGATGCCGTGACTGCGAGTCTCCCTGCTATGCCTATAGCTTCCGCTTATGCTCTCTCTCCGTCACTCACACCCTCAACGCAGCCATTGTGAACGCTTGTGTATGCCCCTCCACTTATTGTGTCTTCCTCGAATGTCTCCTCCCCGGTATTGTTGAACATTGGGACGCCGGCGCGTGGATCGGATGAGGGTGATTGGGCAGCAGCTCGGGAACGAATGGGACGGGTGCAGATTCGATCAGATGTGGGAAATGAGGAGAAAAAGATGGTGGCGGACCAGGCCGCACAGTGGGCCCGGAGTCCGATTTATAGTGTGGAAGATGTGTGGAGTGTGATGAAAGATTATGAGCCGTTCGTGCAGGAGCACGCCCTGAAGCATATGTCGGCCACATTAATAGGGTTGTGGGAACAATGATTTAATGGTGTTGCACCTCAAATAATTTATGACATCCGGGACCATGTGTATGCCGCTGACCTGGCTCCTAATGACGTATTTAGTAATGTTGCCACATTGGTAGGTTATCCAGGTAGGCTGCATCAGAAAACTGCAACGACAGGGTCTCAGTTTCCGATGAGGGAAGTGCATCCTATTTTTCACCCCGAGATACCGGAGCTACGTAATCAGCAGAACACTGTTGTCAGGCAGCGAGTAGAGGCCTGTTTTCAAGAACAATGGGTTTACACTCCATGGAAAAGGAGTGAGGTTTTATCCCTAAAGAGCCAACTACCCGACCCTAGGAAAAATCCAACTGCATATTACAAGGAATTGACGGAGGCTGCCTCGTCGACAGTGATGACACTGGCAGACATTGAGATGTTTTTCGGATTGCTGGTACCAGTGGACATTTGGAGACAGGTGCATACGCAGGACCACGTTGTGGAGTTGGGTGGCACTTGGGATGAGATCAGGGCGTGGGATAAGGAGACGAAACCTGGTGAGAAGCCTAGGGCTGAGATAATGGCCTTGCCGAATCTTATTACTAACTATATGCATGCCCTAATACCACCGAGGCGGGTCGATTGGGATAAGCTAACAGCATGTCGTCAGAAGAAAGATGAAAGTGTGTCTGATTTTTTTACCAGGTTTGAAGGGGTATTTTTGGATTACAGTGGGCAGGATTTGTCAATGGAAGGAGGTGTCCAATTGTTCGTTAATAGATTTGTTACAAATTTGCTTCCAGAGATCACTGCTCGGTTGCAGGCTTCAGAGAGTACGTGGACAACCTCCTCCCCTTCGGTGATATGGAGTATGGCGCAGTACTATGAGCACAGGGAGAATGAGGAGAAGGAAAAGGTGGAAAGTGTTGTATTCCGCTTTAGGTGTCCGTATATAGGTTTTCGTGAATCATGTCCTTATATAGGCACAATTCGCATTGCCCTTATATAGGCATAGAATCCCTGTCCTTATTTAGGCATTAACCGTGCACTCCAAATACAGGCATGGTCACCGACATCCGTCCACCCTAACGTCACAACGAGTTCTTAGAAACCAGACCCTTAAGCTTCGGGAGTTCCCTAGCACAGGACTATTGATTTCTCCAAGAACTCATCTATTATGTATGAACCGTTATACCTTAAGGGTTCATTCCTGACGTCTTCCTCTGTCCGACTTCACGTTAATGCTAACATTCCGAGGCACCTATCAGGTATAAATATACCTTCCCTCGCCCAAGCAAGTTAGAGGAGACCTCGACTTCAGAGGAGCCCGTATCCCGGCCTGACGCACTGAGAAGACGCTGTCATTCCTGCACGCAGACGAATCCAGCTTCCAGTGTTCTGACTCCCTTCGCGGGGTGTTAGAGTTCCAGATCCGGCAAGAGATTCCCACCTCTCTCATTCTCAAGGTATGGAACTGACTAGAACCTAGAGGGACTCTTGGCATACCATACTTGGCATACTATACTTAACATACTCTTAGTATACCAGACTAGAGAATACTCCACCTACTTCTACCTTTCCCTACACCTAGACTAGGTTAGGTACATTGGGGTAGAACTAGCTTAGAGACGCATCGTATGAGTACTCGCATTTTTAGCTCATGTTATTTATGTACGTGAATATATGCTAAAAGATAATGCTAGCGCAGTATTATTTATTTCTACTGCTTACGCTGTACATTATTTATCTTGCATACTGTATTGTGATCATAACAGCACACATCTCTTTCACGAGAAACAAGACTGTTCAATAAAACCCTTTTTATTGAAACGCCCGTCTTTGCTTTCTGTGTAACTCTGTAGAAACTAAGATTGCACGATTGACTGAGTGAAACTGTTATCTATTGTTTCCACGATTCTGAGACGTGTTCCGATTCTAAAGGGAAACAAAGTTGTCATGTTTTTCGGTTGCCAGAAACTACTCCCTTCTTGTTCTCAAGGAGTTTCTAGTGGCCTCTGAGCTAGCTGTCACAAGTAATTAAGTTTAATATACTCGATAGGGACATACCGACCTTAGTCCTATGTCAAGCCTATAGGTTATATTATTCCAATGCGCAGAGCCTATTAGGGAAATAGGAACTACACTACATGGCGCCCAAACGTTTGGTAAGGCAGTAATTTAACGCTAGATACTGAGTAACTCAGTCGTGCTTTTCTCAGAGACCCCATCTCACATATTCCATAAGACGTCTGGAGTGGGTAGGGTTAAATATCCGCCAAAGCTAAATAGGGAAGCACCCTATATATTAGTTGTTTGGTTTGCTCAACGTTGAAGGATACAGTGTTCCAAAATATTCTGCACCTTATCTTTTTGTTTCCTTGAAACTTGTTCTACATTTTTCAAAAAACAAATGTCCAACCGGGACAATGCCACCGACACCGGTGGAGCTACGGCTGACCCAGTCATAGCAGTTTTTAACTTTACAGGTTTAAATGAACCTGAGGAGGGTGTTATAGACATCAATCCAAACTTAAGAAGAGCCATCACTCTAAAACTTATAAAACATGGCCTACCACCAAGAGGCGGTAGAGCAGTTTTCGTGATAGAGGCACACGAATCCTTTCAGACAGAGGTATTCTATTCATGGGTAATATTTCCTGAATCAAATTCAGTAACAAGACTGTTTCACTTCTACAAAGAAGATGAACCACCAAAGGAATATATTCCTTTCGAGGATATTGAAATTCCACTAACATACCAGGAGCATCAGCTCTGGTTTAAAGGCGCCCTAAAACATCACAGAAACATTACCAGGCTCGGTCCACTAGGTAGACCAGGAGCAACATGGCCGATTCTAGCCGGCTACACTCCTCATCCTGACCTCGAAATAATGTCAGACGAGGAACTACTTACTCAAATTACAGAGTTAATAAAAATTTACAGACAATTAGTCCAATATGTCATGCGGACTTTCACAGTCCAACCACCATTAACACTTCCAAATCAAACCCCTCAACAGGGGAATGCACTAAAAATTACACCACAGACTCTATACGCAGTCATGGGAAAAATGCCCACAAAACGTGAGCAAATTCCATTCTGGATAGCTCAAAAAATTACTCAAATCGAAGCAGTATTTCCTAATACTAGCCCTTATGAGAAACACAGAATCCTAACAATCTGTTTACCAATGGGGATCACACCACAACTGGAAGACTGCACCACTTGGGGCTCAGTCTTTGCTGCCATCTATACTAAAACACATGGTGTTCCGTCAATTGCAGTAATACCAGATGTCCTGAAACAAATTCAAAATGAATACGGGGCAGAGCCTGCTCTGAATTTAGGTATGAAATTACTGAAAAATTTCGACCAGGTCTCAACAATAATATTATCTAATATTAAAGGAGAGGCAGCAGCAGTGGCGATCCGCCAACGATTAAGGGAATTCGATGTTACAGAACATCAAACAGAACTACAGAGAATAATAGAACAATCTTATGCAGAATTAGGCAGAGATAGTTTGGGTGGAAGACCATTGAAGCCAAAACTATCTGAAAGTCCTGAGAAGGACTCTATTAAACAAACTCCTACATCTTCTAAAAAGAAGTGGGAAACTAATAAACAAAATTCAAACGAGAAACGTTCTCAATCCCGAGGTAGGTCTCCTCAAAAGGAGCCCTCTGAAAGGAGGTATAACCTCAGGAATAGGGATAATTTAAGAAAGCCTGACAGGTATCAAGATACTGATACACGTTCCTCTCGTACCTTTCAGATATCGTCACAGACATCGGAAAGAAGAGGACGGTCAGAACACAGAGAAGAACGTGCGAAATCAAAAGACGACAAACACGTTCTGAAAAACAAATCAAAACCTCAATTCTCAAAAAAGAAGGTAGCAGGTCTGAAGGTCAGACATGCCGAGGATACTGAGAACACAACTCAAGAACAGAGAATGGGCTCAGACAATGCTGGACAGTGCGGCAGAAGTCACAATAGCTCGCCAGAACCTGAAGGAACTTCTGGAGATAGTGGACTTGAATGAGTACATTACAGTTGAGACTGTAGACACCAGGGTTAGTACTCCACAAAAGTTATATGAAATAACACTCCGGATGGAGGGAGACAGGTGAAAGCACTCTTTTGGGAAAAACTTTCAAGGGGCTATGACATACTTCTAGCAGAAAAAGACTGGCCACCACAATTTGTCAGGGAGTGCCCACATGGCAAGGACATTATTATGCCTGCCTTCTCCAACCATATTCCAATTCATCTAAAATATACTTATGCCAGGAAATGGGCAGTTGCCCAGGCCCCAGCATTATATAAAAATCATGTAGGATGGGATGAGGACTCACCTCACCATAAAATACATCTAAAAAATGAACCTACTGCCCAGAGGCAGTACCCAATAAAGCAAGAAGCTAAAAAACAGGTCAGGGAGATCTTAGATCAACTTGGATACCAAGGGGTGATTGAAACATGCACCTCTTCAATGAACAATCCTTTGTTTCCTGTCTCCAAACCAGACAATACATATCGTCTAGTTTTGGATTACAGACACTTAAACACTTGTTCAAAAACATTTGCAGTGCAAAATGCACATAGTACAGCATTAATGAATAACATTGTGCGTAAAAAATATAAAACCACATTGGACATCTCAAATGGTTTCTTTTGTCAAAACATAGCACCTGGAAGCAGGTACTTAATAGCTTTCTCAATAATGGGGACCCAGCGTCAATTTTGTCGACTCCCACAAGGGTTCAAGAACAGCCCGGGGTTATTCTCAGCGAGGGTAACGGAGTTACTACAAATTTATGATAATGAGGCATTGTCATATGTCGATGACATCTATCTGACAGGCGATGACCTGGACGAACACTTGAACAGGGTGAGTACCATTATATTGGGCTTCGCCTCTGAGGGCTACAAATTCAACTTCAAAAAGTCCAGAATTGCCCATCTCAATGTCCTCTTTTTAGGATATGAGCTTTCAAGTGAAGGCAAGAGCTTGGCAGCTAACTTTTTAGAAAGGTG
Organism: Calotriton arnoldi; assembly: GCA_963921515.1. NCBI lineage: Eukaryota > Metazoa > Chordata > Amphibia > Caudata > Salamandridae > Calotriton > Calotriton arnoldi. The sequence goes on from CAWUFW010006468.1 coordinate 522,122, forward strand.
TGCGCTGCTCCAACCTCCTAAAACGCTGAAAAATTTACAATCCATCCTGGGTTTCATAAATTTTGGAAGAACTTACATTCTAAATTACGCAGAAAGGGTTAAACCTCTCTACGCATTAATCAAACCTGATTTTTCAATCAAGAATTGGACACAAGAACACACAGAAATCTTGCGTTCACTCCAAGCTAACATGTTAGCAACAAATCACTTACAAACACGCGTAAGTCAACGCAATTTAGTGATCCAAATAATTTCGGGTCAATGCGGATTCACCTACTTAACATTTAATGAGGGTGAAAAAGTACCAATTGCATACAAATCACATTTGTATACACAAGCAGAAATGCGCTTCACTTCAACAGAAAAAATACTGACAGCAGTTCAAACCGCTGTAGCAAAAGAAAGAGCTCTAGCCCAAGGGAAACGCATTATTGTCGTAACCCCAGTTCCAGCCTTAGAGGCGGTAACTAAAGCGAGCATTCCAAATGCTAAAGCATTACATCCTAGATGGATACAATGGGTTAATTCTCTTACTGCAACCGATGTTGAATATGTTTTTGATCCTGATTTAAAAACACAAGCGTTCCTGCAATATGAACATGAATGTCCTCTGCCCACTGAGATTCTGCCTCTCGATCAGTACGAATTCATAATTTACACTGACAGATCCGCTCAACCCGCTACACGGAGTAAGCAAGCTTACAGTGCAGCGTGCGCAATCGTTAAAGGTCGCATGCGCGATGGCAACTTCAGACCTAGGGTCACAAAAACCCAATCTCTAGGGATTGTACAGCTCAGCGAGCTGAACTACAAGCATTCAAACTGGCACTTGAAAGTACAGATCGAGAATTCCCCACACTAATAGTGTTCGATTCTTTCTACTGTGTGCAGTCGTATAATGAATATATACAAACTTGGCTTGAAAATGGGTTCAAAGATGCAAAGGGTGGCACAATAAAGCATAAAACGCTTTGGGAACAAGTAGTTCAGTTAAAAAGTGAACTACCAAAGGCTCACGTGATCCATACACTGAGTCATCAACGTGATGGCGTTCACGTTGCAGGGAAATCATTGGCTGACGCAAAGGGGGCTGTTCAGACGGCTTCCGTAGCTGCGATCACTCGTTCAAAAACGAGAATAGACAGTGAGATAATGTTGGCTGTCAATGCTACGAGCAAAGGCAGTGGTGCAGCGTTACCAAAAAAGTTTCCACTCAAGTAGTCTTATGTAATTGATGCGAACAACGTTCCTTTTTCTCGAATCCCTGGATTGGGGGATAGGGTAATTCCAAACATGGAACGTAGAGCAGCTTTGATTTATGAAGCACGTCTGGGGGAGGGTCTGTCACATCAAGGGATCTCTAAGACAATATTGACATTGAAAGAAATGTACTGGTGGCCTGGAATGAATACACATATTCACATCTTCATCAATGACTGCATAGACTGTAAGGTACAGCGTGATGCAGAACGCCACCAGATACCATGCTACGAAATAGCCTGCCCAGTACAGACACCATTGTTAGACAGCATTAGACTATCTACGTGCAGGCGTCCTTATGGACAACTGCAATCCCACAAATACTAAGTCAAGGTTCCTATGGATATGGCCTCAGCGCTCGGCTGACGCTCGGACTGTTATAAAAGATTTGCGAGTCTTTATCGGCACATACGCAATAGGCATGCTACATTCTGACCAGGGCCCTGCGTTTAGCTCTCGGGCTTACAAAGAAGCCATGGCCAGTCTGGGCGTTGCATTGCGGTACTCCTCTCCGTTTCATCCTGAGGGAAATTCTGTTGTGGAAAGGAAAAACCGGGACATAAAGCAGTCTATAACAGCTAGGGTATTAGGTTCGGGTGATGGGTGGGTCAAACATCTTTATGGGGTCCAACGCTCATTAAATAATTTGCCAAGAGGTTCTCTAGGGGGGGTCACTCCATATGAGGTCCTATTTGGGACAAGAATGTGGGTGCCAGATCTAGAATGTAGAGGCACAGTGGTGGAAAATAAACCCTTTGATATCAAAGATCGTTTGGCTGTTTTACAGGATCTAAATGAACTAAGATCGAAACAAAGCAACGTATTCCTGCAGCCAGCCACCACTGGGGAAAAACCGGCGGTCCCAGCAAGGCCTGTCTGGATTCCAAAAGTTGGGGATCTAGTCAGAGAAAAAATTGCGGACAAGAAGGAATTTGGACCTTCTTACAGACAACCAGTACCTGTCCTAGCCGTACACGGAACAAGAACAGTACTTCTGCCGCCCCTTGCTGGAAAAAAGGAGAAAAGATTTGTGTCCATCGACTTCATCAAACCACAGTATGTGGCCAATACTAAATAGTAGGCCTCGTGGACTCCGACCTAGTAGCAGACACACTCCTCTCGCTACTATCCAAGACGTTCAGACTGAAAGACTGATAACCATCGAGAATTCAGCAGTAACAGATGAAGGACTGAGCAACAATGCTATGGAACTCATCCCTCTTGAAACTCAAGTAACAGTTCGTCCAAATACACCTGTCTACACCAATGTAACAAGTGATCAACTGGTTCCAGCGATTTCTACAAATCCTGATGCAATTCCAACAATTGACAGAACTGCTTCTGGCTATTTCATTAACTTTGATACGTTTTCTGAGGATCTGAGTGAGCCCGAGACGTCGCCAGCATCAAAAACTTTTAAACAGCAAGTACAAGACTTTTTTCATTTTTTGAGAAAGACTTATCTGGTTTCACCGTGGATTGCACTCTGGGTTATTTCTGGAATATTTTTCTTCCTGCTTTGGCTAGCTTTGGTTATGACTATGAGCGTGCTTATAAATGGCAGATATATCCATGTGAACACTGAAAGAAAAGAAGTGAACTTACTTTTGAAACGTCACAAATCATCCCATCGTGAAACAAGAGACTTGTCTGCAGTGAACATCACAGCCGTTCCTATACAGGATGGTATAGTGTGGGACAAAACTGATTTCGATATTTTCGGCCCTACGGAACATTTGAACATTCCACATTTATTTAAGATCTCACTAAGTGATTTTGTTTCATCCAGTACCTATTCTGATGATTGGGACTTTGAAACTGTAAATAACATGATGTTTGACGTAGAAAAGTCTGCTGCATTTTCTAATAATGAATATTTAGAGGGTTCATCAGACTATGAACAGCTGTATTGCTATAACCATTATGGTCATCATTTTTTCCATAAATCTGCAACACCTAGAAATGTGTTTATGTTTAACCAATGGGAGCATTGTCCTACACCACCGAAAGGAAGTTCAAAAACATTTGCTAAAAAGTTTCCATATTTTTCAGGATACAATACATCTGATCCAGAAACATTTTACTATAAAAATGTAAACAAAACTGGACTGAAAATTATGTTAACTAATACACAACAGATTTACTCTGCAGCATTTATTGCCCAACTGTCTAGACATGGTTTCGACTTATGATAAGATACAATAGACACAAAATCTGTCTGGGGTACTAAAGATTGGCAAGTACAGGGGATGGAAGCTTTGTTTAGAGCCTGTATTGTCCCTCAGCAAATAATGTTTTTGAATGACACGGTCAAACAAACGTCTTGCCTTGGGTTAGCCAAGATCAAAGACATGAAAGCACCTTCTGTACCAACACCTGCAAGTGATAACAATACACAGGCAGTGGTTACAGTTGACACCATACTACAACTCAACAGAACAAATCCTGATTGGAGAAAATGGTTGATCTGGCCCACAGACACAAACAACTGTCAAGAGAGATTCCTGAATAAAACACAGGGGTTTACTATTCATAGGCCAGACCCACGATACGTCCAAAGACAACATCCGGGGGTAGTAACAACATACAGTGTAGGGACATTATGCCTCGATTGGCTGCAAAAATCTACACTTAAGGATGTGAAACAACACTTATCTTTACTTAAAGAAGACGCAGACCTTAGGGAATTCTTGCTTGGACCAAGAAAACCGCGTCAAAAACGTTTCATATATGCCGGCATCTATGCTGCTTATAATGAAGCATGGAAGGTGTCACAGATGGAGGCCGCAGAACGAATACGTGAACTTGATCGTATTAACTTGGAGAAAACTCTCTCTGTGGTCGACAATGGGTTAACAACTTTGTCCTCCAGAATTTATTCATTGGACAGTATTGTATCCTCTGCTATCGACATACTGGAACAAGATTTAGCCATGTTACAGCAAGGCCAATCTCAGTTTTGTTCTATTATGTTATTAAGCTGGACGCTGCAATCTTTGCATGCGGGCTATGTGCCTTGGCGTTTTATCAACACAACGGCTCTGTTTGCAGAATACAATCTAACTGATAAACAGATCGAACTGGCACAAAGGGGAGCAAAGTATACAGTACTGAGCATTGAAAAACTTGAAAAATTACCATTCACAGTGGCAGAAAAACCAGCTACAGAATGGCTTATTCATGGCAAAATTAGTCTACCTGTGACTACTTTCCAGTTTCAGTATTGCCTTAAACAGATGCAAGCTGGCAAATATGAAAGGTTGGGTAAAGAATACATTAAGACATCATGGAATTTACCTTGCACATATAGATGTTGGAGTGGGGATCGTGAAGTGTTTCTGAGCGGTACACACTGTGAAAGTGCACTAAGCGGTTCACTAATTTGTCAGGACATATCTTTACACGAGGCTTGTAATGGTTCTGTGGCAAATTTGTCCTGCCACTAGCAGGGTACACCAGCTGCTGTGATTAATCCAACATTTGGCCAACTTTCTAATGGGAGTTACCTCATGTTGAATGATCAGAGTTGCTGTGGCATGTTGCCAGGCATCCCATATCTAGTAACGGTCAACTCCAGGGTCACTTGCTGTATGCAAGTATTGTTTGCCCCAATAGACACAGTCAGGGAGTCGCCTTTATGGCCTTCGTTGAATGTCTCTTTTATACGATTTGATACTTTAAGCAGAATGAAAGCCATGCTTATACAACAATCAGTGCCTTTGACCTCGGCCAAAGAAACCTATGATCTACAAGTTGCAAGGACTTCGGCTGAGATACAGGCTTTAATTCGTACAAACTGCCCTATACATTTCGTAGAAATGATAGGACGTATCTTTAACATGTCTGCTACAAGCGGAATTGTACATGTATTTAAGACCATCTGTTCCGGACTATTAACACCTTTCCAGGCTGTCCTCGGAATCATCCCAAACTTCGCACATTCGGTGTTTGGTGGTGTGCCGTTAATTCTAGCACTTGTTGCAGGAATTCTGTTTCTATTCCTCCTACTACGCTATGGCAAGCCTATTCACCAACATCACTCCGAGCGATGTGGAGAAAGCCCTCCTTGAACGGAAATGCAGTGAGCGAATAGTACAGCTTTTGGGCATGCCTCGTCTACGGGAACTTAATACAATGTGGTTCCTGTCATTCAGACCAATCTGGCAAGATTGCATCTTACCTGTTCTACGCTGCCTGTTTTGCGGTGAAGAATGCGTGCTAGACACCTGTCTAACACTCCCATCAGTCATGCCAACGGATATCGATACTCAGCTGGACCCGAGAACGGCCCATGCTGTGTGTTGTCCCCAGAGGCTTCCAATCCTGATGACGGCATTCATTGAGATCTCACAGGCGCTTCCGGCTGCTACTGAGGTACGAGATGGATCGACGGGCACACAGGTAACAACGGACGCGAACATTGCTTCTTCTGCTGAAGGCGATGTTTCTCATCTCTGTGCAATTAACCTTCTGAACGAGGTGTTCCAAATGTCACGAACTTCGGTGGACAATATTTTGGCTACGGAAATAGATGATCTAATGTTTACGCCAGACCCATACACTGACTTTGATTCGGCTCACAGTGTACCAGGGCAACAATGAAATTTGGCATTCATATTTTCAAAACTTGGAACTAATCCCAGAAATTGAACTTTTTCTTTTACATTTTTTTTCCCCGATAGAAATGACATGGCAAATGAACAATCTGCTTACAGTAGAACTAGTCTTATAAAAAGGACTTCTTTGAATACTTCCAGGGACACATTGTCACCTTACTGTCTAACATTTCATTTAAATCCATGGTATGCAATGGCTTTGATTTTGAGAACTTATCGACCATTTCATCATATGTATATATTTCTGTTTCATTCACGTTGCATTTTACTTCCATTATATGCTTAGAATGAAGCCGATGCTTTAAATGTACAGTACCTATTGCATTTCAACAGTTTTGAGCTTCTTTTAAAATGCTTTTAGAAATGTTTTTAGTAACATGTGGTACTCACTTTTATGTTTAGCATTCAAATGTTTAGCATTTAGTATTATCGTTCATTCGAAAGTGGAGTGGGTGTTGTATTCCGCTTTAGGTGTCCGTCTATAGGTTTTCCTGAATCATGTCCTTATATAGGCACAATTCGCATTGCCCTTATATAGGCATAGAATCCCTGTCCTTATTTAGGCATTAACAGTGCACTCCAAATACAGGCATGGTCACCGACATCCGTCCACCCTAACGTCACAACGAGTTCTTAGAAACCAGACCCTTAAGCTTCAGGAGTTCCCCTAGCACAGACTATTGATTTCTCCAAGAACTCATCTATTATGTATGAACCGTTATACCTTAAGGGTTCATTCCTGACGTCTTCCTCTGTCTGACTTCACGTCAATGCTAACATTCCGAGGCACCTATCAGGTATAAATATACCTTCCCTCGCCCAAGCAAGTTAGAGGAGACCTCGACTTCAGAGGAGCCCGTATCCCGGCCTGACGCACTGAGAAGACGCTGTCATTCCTGCACGCAGACGAATCCAGCTTCCAGTGTTCTGACTCCCTTCGCGGGGTGTTAGAGTTCCAGATCCGGCAAGAGATTCCCACCTCTCTCATTCTCAAGGTATGGAGCTGACTAGAACCTAGAGGGACTCTTGGCATACCATACTTGGCATACTATACTTAACATAATCTTAGTATACCAGACTAGAGAATACTCCACCTACTTCTACCTTTCCCTACACCTAGACTAGGTTAGGTACATTGGGGTAGAACTAGCTTAGAGACGCATCGTATGAGTACTCGCATTTTTAGCTCATGTTATTTATGTACGTGAATATATGCTAAAAGATAATGCTAGCGCAGTATTATTTATTTCTACTGCTTACGCTGTACATTATTTATCTTGCATACTGTCTTGTGATCATAACAGCACACATCTCTTACACGAGAAACAAGACTGTTCAATAAAACCCTTTTTATTGAAACGCCCGTCTTTCCTTTCTGTGTAACTCTGTAGAAACTAAGCATGCACGATTGACTGAGTGAAACTGTTATCTATTGTTTCCATGATTCTGAGACGTGTTCCGATTCTAAAGGGAAACAAAGTTGTCATGTTTTTCGGTTGCCAGAAACTACTCCCTTCTTGTTCTCAAGGAGTTTCTAGTGGCCTCTGAGCTAGCTGGCACAAGTAATTAAGTTTAATATACTCGATAGGGACATACCGACCTTAGTCTTATGTCAAGCCTATAGGTTATATTATTCCAATGCGCAGAGCCTAATAGGGAAATAGGAACTACACAACAAAAGGAAAAACAAAGAGTTGAAAACTAAGGTGTTGCTGAAGCAGGCAGCTAGGGGAAACGGTAGGGGACGCGGCACCGGACCGACCCAACAGTTGCCTCGTACTAATAGGAATAGCATACCTGTGGGGCCGAATCATTGTGCATATTGCAAAAAGGAGGGGCATTGGCGAAGTGAGTGCCCGGAATTGTTGCAAAAGTGGCGACCGTAGAGGACGGGGCTCTAGGGGATGGGGTCGGGGTGGAGGTGGTCGTGATGGGGTTCAGACAGAAGAGTATTCGCAGAGTCGTCCTGACCAAAATTATTTTGATGATCCTCGAGGAAAGCAGTACTATCATGATGACTATGATATGGATGAGGTGACAGGGATGTCCTATAGCTAGGACAGCCAAGAACAGGGTGAGGGACCAGTCCAGATACCTGTAGATCAGCGTGGTCTTAATGTCACAGTGGATTTGCATGGCTCAGAGAAAAAAATTCTGGTGGAAACGGGTGCATAGAATAGCTCTGTTTCTCGTTCACTGGTCCCCGGGGCAGCTCTGTCTGGCCAAAATAACGTGTCGGTAGGTTTTTCAGGCGTACTGGTCGTGAGCCCCATCTCCAAACCCCTTGCTTTGACTATTGGCCCCTTTATCGTAGATTCGCCATTTTTACTGACAGCAAATTGTGGAGAGAACCTAATGGGATTAGATCTGTTGAAGAAATTGCATGTTACCATTTCTTGTTCCCCGGATGGTGTCTATATGAGAATAGGACCGAATGTGGCTAGTAGCAAACAGTGTTTTTCCAAAGATATGCCGTTTCCCGCTGAATTCAAGGATGTGCCGCCCGCGTTTTGGGCCACAGGTGACACAGATGTGGGAGTGTTGCAGATACCTCCGGTCTCTATTAAGGTAAAGGACAACGCTGTGTTGCCTCATATCCCCCAGAACAAAATACCACAGGCGGGGGAGCAAGCTTTGTTTCAGATTATACAGGATTTGGTTAAGTCAGGAGTGGTTGAGGAGACAGCAGCGAATGTGTGTAACAGCCCTATTCTCCCCATCCTTAAGAAGGTACCCTCGGACTCCCCTGATGCCCATCCTGATGTCTATCGTTTTGTGACTGATTTGCGAGAAGTTAACAAAATAGTGGATCCCCAGTTCCCAGTGGTCCCTGACATCACTACCCTCCTCACAATGATTCCTTCCACTGCAAAATTCTTTTCTGTGATTGATTTGAAAAATGCTTTCTTTAGCAGCCCCATTCACCCAGATAGCCGGCATCTTTTTGGGTTCACTCTGGCCGGTAGAAGCTTCCGATTCTGTCGCGCTCCTCAGGGGTATACTAAAAGTCCTAGCATATATAGTCAAGCCTTACACTTACCTTACACTTCCCTCAGGTAATGTATTGCTACAGTACGTCGATGACCTACTGATAGCTTCTGATACTGAAGAAGGTTGCAAAGACGCCACGGTTAAATTATTGCTACATTTGGCACATCACAGGCATAAAGTGTCCCTTTCAAAATTACAATATTGTCGACAGGATGTCACCTACTTAGGTCACCTACTGTCGAAGGAGGGAAGGAGACTAACACCTTTATAGGTATTACCTTGTATTGTCGCCACTGGATTCCTAACTATTCCCTACTAACAAAACCCCTCCTACAATTAACCACTAAGGATGTGCATGAACCTTTGCCTTGGAAGCATGAATGCCAACAAGCTTTTGAGCAACTAAAAACAGCGCTTTGCTCTGTGCCTGTGCTTGGCACACCAGACTACCAGAAGCCGTTCGTGTTGTATGTACACGAAGCGGCTGGTTGCGCGCTCTCTGTTTTAACACAAGCCTTTGGAGGTAAGCAAAGGCCGTGTGCCTATTTCTCTGCGCTTTTGGATAACGTCACCAGGGCCCTCCCGAGCAGTCTAAGAGCGGTCGCGGCCGTGGCTGTCTCAATCTGACAATCGACAGGGCTCGTCCTTGATACTGATCTCACAGTCATGGTACCGCATGCTGTGGACACACTTTTGAACAGAACAAAGACACAGCACCTCACCAGTGCGCGTCTGACTGGCTACGAATTGACCCTGTTTGCACCACACATCACCATCAAAAGATGTGCCACTCTGAACCCAGCCACGTTACTACCCCTCCCTTCTCAGAGTGAGGATGCGGATGTACATGATTGCATTTTCCGCACTGAAGAAGAGACGAAGGGGCGGGTAGACCTGACTGAGCTATATCTCGATGGCTCTTGTTTCAAACTACCAGATGGCACAACAACTGCGGCGTACGCCATCACCACTTTACACACAGTAGTCGAGACATCCCGAGTCCCTTATCATTCGGCCCAAGCTGCAGAATTGGTTGCTCTCCTTCATGCCTGTGAGTTGAGCGAGGGACTGGCTATCAATATTTACACCGACAGTCAGTACGCATTTGGAGTCGCTCATAACTTTGGGCGGCTCTGGGCAGAGAGAGGCTTCCTGACTTCACATGGGTCAAAGATCCAAAACGGCCCACTGATTCACAGACTTTTGTCAGCCCTGACACTTCCCAAAAAGTTAGCAGTGGTAAAGTGTCGTGCCCACAAGACAATTACTGATGATGTGGGGAGGGGAAATGTGTTTGCAGACCAGACAGCTAAGGAGACAGCCCGATCGAAATGAAAAGAATGTTTGTGGCGGGTCCTGCTGGATGGGTACCCGATAATGCAATGTTTGAAGATACATTGGAAAATGTGAAGGAAATTCAGAGCGAGGCAAAAATTGAGGAGCTAGCCATGTGGCAGGAGAGAACAGGATGGCTAGACGATGAGGGGCTCTGGACGGACAAATCAGAGAAGCAGAGATGGATGTTACCAGATGCATATGTACTCCCAGTTGTCACTATGGCGCATCGGCCAGCCCACATTAGTGTGAAGGGAATATGTAGACTATTGGACCCTGTGTGGCAGAATGATAACATTCCTAGGGTAGCTGCTCATCTGGTGAAGTATTGTATGGTCTGTATGATACATAACCCTGGGAAAGGTACCCCTACACCTTCTGGTAACTTTGCACCACCCTCTTTCCTTTTTGAGGTTCTCCAGATGGATTTCATCGAAATGGAATGAGTCAACAACCTGAAATATGTGCTGGTGGTTGTTTGTGCGTTCAGCAAATGGATTGAGGCTTATCCCACTAAAGAGAACACAGCCATAGCAACGGCGAAGGCCCTTTTAAAGGAGTTCTTCCCACGCTTCGGCTTGCCCGTTTGATTTGGAGTGATAACGGAAGTCACTTCAACTCAAAGGTTATTCAGTTAGTGTGCGATGATCTGCACATCCAGCAAAAGTTTCATGCAGCAAACCATCCCCAGTCAGCAGGTTTGGTTGAGAAGTACAATGGTACTCTCAAGCTGAAGTTGGCAAAGATCAAGGAGAGCACAGGATTGCAATGGCCAGATGCGTTACCCCTAGCCCTGTTGTCCACAAGGGCGACGGCCCACTCTAGAACAGGATTGTCCCCTTATGAGGTTGTTTTCGGCCGTCCTGCAAATGTTTGGGGCGTCCCCCGGCCCTGCCGCTTTTCAAAAATTGAATACCCGTTAATTGTAGACTATTTGTGTGAGTTGACTAAAAATTTGCGTTCTATTCATCAACAGATCCATGAGGCGTTGCCGCCAATACCTAAGGGGCCAGGGCACAGCATTCAACCCGGTGATTTTGTCCTGATTCGCAACTTCCAGAGGAAGGGGTGCTTGGAGCCACGATGGAAAGGACCTCTGCAGGTCCTTCTCACTACCCAGATGGCGGTAAAGGTGGATGGCCAGAAGCACTGGATCCACTCATCGCATTGCCGGCGGATCCCGCTGCCTCTCCCCTACGACCGGTGGGTCCTGGATGGCATAAGGACCACAAGACGGAAAAGGTGCCTCGTTTTGTTCCTTTTTCTGACGCCCAACTGACATGGGCCCAGACGGAGGAGGAGAATGAAGATGCTTTGAATGAGGCGGTCCCCCAGAAATAAGGGCAGCTCAGGATCCCTCTCTATCTGGCCCACAAAAGCTTGAGTCTCAATCCCTTGCCCCCTCTGAGTTTAAGATTCTTTTCCGTGACGACACAGTGCCTGGAGTGGATAGGTACAATTTACGTCCTCGGCAGAGGGACAGTGCACCAAAGGAAAAGTCAGATTAGTAGGGATGGACTTCATGGATGAAGAATAGGGTGTATGTGACTTGTTTACGATTCCAACGATAGATTATGGAAAGGGAGATTGGTGCATTGTCCGAGACACTGGACAGGATAAGTTGGGGGTGTCTTCCCAGGAGGGAGGGTGCCCTATCCTGAGTGAAGAGACAGAAAGGGTTGCGATCGCACAGCCCCACTGTGAAGTGCTCAATAGCACCATTGTTGATGAACAATAGGAGTCTACCAGTGAGGCTCGGACGGACACTGGACTGTGTGCCTTTTTCACAATTCTTGGCTCCATAGTACGAACTTTCCTCTGGTAGTTTTGATACTTATAAAAAATATATATTGTACCCATTTGGCCGCCTTGTTATGGATGAAGAACAGCCCTTAGCAACGCCCCGTTTTGAGCAAAATAATCCCAGTTGGCCGAGCTGGTCTACCAAAACAAAGGCAGTTTTTATAATAATTGTTTTGATCGCTTTGGTAGTCGCGTTTGGGATCATAAGGTTCGTTGAAGAGAAACATCCTGTGCATTCCTTGATTGGTACTACTCCTGTTCCCCCTGAGCATGTATTTGTTACTTTGGCCCCTCACAAGGAGAGGCAGAGACAGACGTATGTTGATAATGTTTTCTTGCAGATGCTTCATCAGGCTCATCATACCACTAATGTTACTGACTGCTGGGTTTGTGGCCTGCTCCCTTCTGTAATGCACAAAAATGATTTATTGATGTCCCTACCTTTCTCTTATTTAGGGAGCTGTGAGGCCTGGTTCCAGTTGTTTACTATGGTGTGTATCCATTCCCATGCTGATGCAATGAACATAACGTACAGTGATTATGAGACTGTGTTAAAGTATATTACTGTACACCAAGGGTTTACGCCCAGGGAACAGGGGCCCCCCAATACCTTGCCTCCAGATGCCTGTATGAATGTGTTTGAAGTAAAAAAAAATATTACATGGCTCCAGAATGAGATGATGGATTTCCACAACTTCAATGTTACTGAATATTTTAGGTTCTTCCACATGCGTAATAATACTCAGGATAAAACGATGCCTGTGCCAATAGTTAACACAACAGCTAGTTTCTGTGTCCAAGGTTTTGGAAATGTTAAGGTGGGACAGAGTGTTTGCAATTATACTTATGACTTGAACACGACCAATAGTCTGCCTTTACTTCCAGCCCACAATGTCTATTTTGTTTGTGGGTCTCAGGCTTATGTATGGCTTCCCAGGGGATGGTCCGGCATCTGTTATGTTTCTTTCCTCCTTCCCCCAGTATATATCGCACCGTCCACTTACCGTAGAGATCATCAACTGTACCGTAGAAGTTTACCCTTGTCCAGAGTTAGAAGGGTTATTAACACTGAAGACATTGATCAGACAGATACCACTTTGCAGCACTTCTCTGATGCCATGAAAGGTATTCTGCCTTTCTGAGGTCCTATGTCGAATAGTCTTAACATTCGCAGACTCACAAGAGTTGTAGAGGGAGTTATTAATAGTTCAACTAGAGAGGTGGCCCCACAGTCCAAGGGAACAGGGCACTGTAAACCAGTAGAGAAATAAGACTTCCCCTGGATGAACAAGATAACACCAACACTTCCACTCAGTAACACACTATACTCATAAAACATGCACTCTTGTGTTCCATCAATGTGTAAAGAACTGTATCTAAATATATACCCAAAATCGAGATGTAGCGTTTGACATTGTTTTATTTTTTATAAAAGAACTCTGTACTCCAGAGTATTAATAAAATCTAAATACTTAAACAACAATCAATAAAGTTCATACATGGTATACAATGTGACACCTGACACAATACTCACTAATGTTAAAATCCGGCGAAAAAACTGCAAAAAATCAAATAAACAACCAAAGAATTAAAAACAATTATACTAGGGGACCCTTTTTGCACAGTTACACATGAGCTGTTGCATATGCTGATCCAACATATAACATCAGATTAAAAACACTGGTAGGATAATTATTTATTCCTTCCCAGGATTCCTTGTAGTTGGATTCAAGTGGACTGGCATCGACGCGTTTCGGTGGTATGTAAATTAATTTAAAAAAACACCTTCTTCAGGACACAGAAAATCAGGGATTTATTCCTCCTCAGAATAATAAGTGAAGTTTATATATCTATATAAAAAAGGAAAACATATAAGGGAAAACATGAACACAGGGGATTTTCAGTTTATCAAAACCATTAACCCTTAACGTACTTCTCCCCCCTTCCTCAATTAATCATTTCTTACATTCTCCTGGTGTCAACATGATACATATTGTTGTTGTGTTGTAAATTTACGCTACATCTCTATTTAAAATTTGGTGATGAACCCCCCGTTTGTTTTGTACTTCGAAAGGGGATTAATCCCCCACATTCACACCTCACTTACACTCCATTTGTATTTCTACAGACTTAACATTCACCACTCTTTCTGTGGTGTATCACGGCTCCAAACACTGCAGTTTTAATTGCCACTCTTTTCTCCAAACCACCGTTATCCAATAACCATAAACGTTGTGGTGGAAGCTTCTAGAAATAAGGCATAAACAAAGAAAACAAAGAAGTTCTAATTTTGATTTCTACTGTTTGACTTGTATATATGCCTATATGGGGGGATTTAAAAAGTCTTACCTCCCGGTGTGAAACACCTGTATATTTGAGGTAGATGTATCCTATTGGTTTTTAGGGCAAATACTTGGTTTCTCCTAAGTATTGCCAGCTCCTGAATACAGGGCAATCTTTTGTTGGCCAATATCCGCCCGGAAGGTCAGATGGCGTAGTATTATATAATCCTGTCCTGAAAGGAAACCAACATACCATAATGGTACTTTCTGTATAAAATATGGAGGTTTTTGTAAATAATCCTTAAAAGTGTTGCCTTCTGTATTATATCTTTACAAATCAAAATATAGCCATCACCTTACGTTAAGGAATAAATGACTTGCTCATAACGCTCGAATATGTGGCATCTTATGGTAATACATGGCTTTAAAAGCACTATTTTGCTCAATCCCTTCAGTGAGAGACATTAGGGCTGCAATAGGGATTGTCATTTTAATAGGGATACCTCTAAGCAAGCCTTACTTTAAGGTATAAATAACCTGCTCATAACGTTCTAATTCATTTCATATTATGGTAATTCATGGCTATAAATGCACAGTTTAGCTCACTCCTTTCAGTGAGGGACATTAGGGCTGCACAAGGGATTGTCATTTTAGTGGGGACACCTCTAAGCAAGCCCAGTTGTACACCCAATTCGGTAAAGGACTGTACCCTTCTTAAATGAAGTCTAAAGACATGAGCTCGTTAACTATGGCTTTCCCTGGTTTGACAGAGGGGAGTGCGTGTAGCCGCGCTGCTCCATAAGTTTTAATGAGCTCACCGCGGCGGCCCAATAGTGGACAAGAAAAGAAGAGCCTTTACCACCCTATTTTATCCCTACTTCTATAAAGATGATATTAACTAGGGATGGAGGAAAGTATATCGTTGCCTTATGCTCACCCAGGGTACCCCGATAGTTAAAACCCGTGTTTGGCACGGTGGATATGAGTTTGGCACTCACCTTACAATCGGCGTCTCTGCGTCCGTATTGTTATAGGTGCTCTCTGCACGCCGTTCTCGCTATATAAAGCCTGAGAGTTCAAAAAACCACGCGTATGCGCGTTTTCCCGGCATTCCGTTTCCTATTCTCACTACGCATGTTCGGCGGACATCTTTATCTACATATGGGTTAAATTTCTGTCAATCAGCCTTACACTCCCTTCCTTGTCGAGTAACATCAGCGGCCATTTTGGAGTGGATAAAACTACTTACACTCTAACTGTTGGTTGATATCTAGTTAAATAAAACTGAATTCCTTGCCCTTATGTGTAAATAAGCCACACTCTTGCTATCATTATTCATGTATATGAAACCATTAGCATCCCATTTCTCCTTTCGCATTTCTCTAATAACTCGAGGGAGTTATTAACACAACGGCAGGAATACTGACAAATATCACAGCTGAGCTTCAGGCTACGAGAATTGTTGCCCTTCAAAACAGGATGGTGTTAGCACCTCGACAACTGCAACGACCCCGACTCCACCACTCTCCTCGACAACCTCGCCAACCTTGGACTGAAGCAGCTGGTCAAAACGCCCACTCACAGAGCTGGACACACCCTCGACCCCATCTTCGCAGGAGGGGCAAACATCCGCTTCATGCCACACCACCCAGCCCCTCTGGACGGACCACCACTGCGTACACTTCACCTACAAAACCACCACCGCACCCAAGCCTGCCCCGCGCCCGCCTCGAAGGAACTGGAGCAAGGTCACAGAGGAACACCTCAACACCACCCTCCGCCAAGCCCCACCCAGGGCCATGACCGACACCAACTCCGCAGCCAAAGAATTTCACCGCTGGATCTCCTGCTGCGCCGACAAGCTCGCACCCCTCCGCCACCCCGACAAACAACGCCCTCTGAAGGCCGCCTGGTTCACCACAGAACTACAAGAAGCCAGGAGCTCCGGCAGACGCCTAGAGAAAACCTGGCGAAACCAGAAAACCACGGAAACACGGAACAACCACAGGAGCGCCCTGAAGGAATACCACCAGCTCATAAGAGACACCAAACGGACCTTCATAAGAGACAAAGTCCAGCCCAACACGACCAATGCCAAGGAACTGTTCAACGTCATACAGCAGTTCGCCAAACCCCCCAGCGAAGTCACGGACATCACACCTTCCCAGGAACTCTGCGACAAGCTGAGCTCCTACTTCCATCTCAAGATCAAGGTCCTCTATGACAACTTCAGCGAACAGACACCTGACACCACCCCCCTCGACACCGCCGCCGATAAGCCAACCATCATTACCTGGAAGCCCGCCACCGTCGAACACATCACCGCGACCATGAAGAAAACCCACTCAGGAGCCCCTACGGACCCCTGCTCACCGCACATATTCCACAGGGCCACCGCCGCCGCCATCGCACCCGAACTAGGACGGACCATCAACGCCTCCTTCAGATCCGGCATCTTCCCAGACGACTGGAAGCGGGCAGAGGTTAAACCCCTCCTCAAGAAACCAACGGCTGACCCAACGGACCTGAAAAACTACCGGCCCATCTCTCTCCTCCCCTTCGCAGCCAAAGTCACCGAGAGACTCGTAAACGCCCCGCTGACCGCCTTCATCGAAGAGAACTCCATCCTAGATGCCTCTCAGTCTGGATTCCGCAGCAACCACAGCACCGAGACCGCCCTTCTCGCCGCCACTGACGACATCCGCATGCTACTCGACCAGGGACACACTGCGGCCCTCATCCTTCTAGACCTCTCCGCAGCCTTCGACACCGTTTCACATCGCACGCTCGCAGCCAGACTCCACGACGCAGGGATACAAGGAGCCGCCCTCGACTGGATCCAATCCTTTCTCTCCGGCAGAACCCAGAGGATCAGACTCCCTCCCTTCCTCTCCGAACCCACCGATATCAACTGCGGAGTCCCCCAAGGATCATCACTCAGCCCCACGCTCTGCAACATCTACATGGCCCCCCTAGCCGCCATCGTCAGACAGCATGGGCTCACCATAGTATTCTACGCAGACGACACCCAGCTCATCCTCTCACTCACGAAGAATCCCGAAAACACCAGACTCTGTTTCCATGAAGGAATGAAGAACGTCACAGCCTGGATGAAAGACAGCTGCTTGAAGCTCAACTCAGAGAAGACCGAGGTCCTCATCCTCGGACCCTGCACCTCCGCCTGGGACAACACCTGGTGGCCCTCGGGAACCCACCCACCCCTACAGACCATGCACGAAACCTCTGCATCATCCTCGACTCCTCCCTTTCCATGAACCGCCAGATCAACGCCGTCGCTTCAACTGCCTGCGCATCCTCCGCAAGACTTTCAAATGGATCCCCATCGACTGCAGAAGGACCGTCACCCACGCGCTAATTACCAGCAAACTGGACTACGGCAACGCCCTATATGCCAGAATCAACAGAACTCTTCTACACAAACTCCAAACCATCCAGAACGCCGCAGCCAGACTCGTACTCGGGACACCGCGTCACGAACACATGACCCAACACCTACGAGACCTCCAATGGCTCCCAGACGAGAAGAGGGTTACCTTCAAACTCCTCACCCACGCCTACAAATCCCTCAATAACATCGGACCCAAATACCTCAACGAGAGAGTCTCCTTCCACGTTCCTAAGAGGAGCCTCCGCTCCGCCGACCTCGCCCTGGCAGAGGTCCCCTGCATCCGCAGGAACAGAGCAGGCGGGAGAGCTTTCTCTTACATCGCAGCCAAGACCTGGAACGAGCTCCCTGTGAACATCAGATGCTCCCCGACCCTGCACACGTTCAGGAAGGACCTCAAGACCTGGCTCTTCAACTGATCCGGAGCTGCTCCCCCCCCCCCCCTCTAGCGCCTTGAGACCCTCGCGGGTGAGAAGCGCGCTTTATAAACCCCCTGATTGACTGATCCTTGCTAATCGGGGTGGGGCATGTCGAGTCATCGGTAGTAGTTGCTGTGTGTACATACCGGACCATGCCCGAATGTCTATGCAGCAATACAGAAGTTACACCGACTTGCATCTGATATTCATCAAGAGAATGGCACCTGGTCTCTTTCTGGTTGGCTCTGGGGTATGATAGCATCCTGGGGTTGGAAAATACTCCTTTTCCTAGTAGCCATTGCAGGTGTTGTTTTCGCTTGTTGCCTGTGTATTAATTGTCTCCCAACATGCTGTACATATTGTGTTAGTAAGTTAACACCTGCACACTAGGCCCCAGGGCAGGATACTAAGCCCTCAGTTATGATGATGCAAACCGTCCATGACTTCATGAATATCGATGAAGGCATTTTTGAATATTAGTATGCATATGTATCACCTTGCAATTACTGATCTTCCTGTCATGTTAGTATAGACAAAATTGTTAGCAAATGCTGAAAGTAGGGTCTGTTGGACTGAAAATGCGTCAAGCTGACTCCTAGCATTTTGCACGTTAAGTTAGCATTTGCGGCGCCATTTTGTCTGTAGGTGCCATTTTGTACTATGATCGAAAGTAAGACTCTGTCACATTGCTTGCCTGCCTCAACGAAGGAGGCAGCTTCGAGTTATTTCCCTGTATCATATTCAAGGCTGTATCCTAATGTACTAATGAGTGGGTTTATTCTGCCCTCGCATGCCTTTCCTCTCTCGTATCCCCGCTCCCACGTTGAAGAGCGCTGAGCTCAAGCAAGGCAACCTTGAGAATGTGATAAGATGTACCCGTTCTGCAGGTGGTAGCTCATCTCTCTGTGCCTCCTTTGTTCATCAGTGCCCGAGCTGGAATTTTCCAGTCTGAGCGGAAATGTATAATATCTGATGTTATGTTGGGGGGAGTCAGTCCCTCGACCGTCATCTCAGGAGACTTGTCAGACTGGGCTCTGCTGCAGCGCATTACTAATAAAATTGTTTGGTTTGTATTCTCTACTGTCTTCTCGACTCTTCATTTCTTGGAAGGCAGAGAGGTGGTCACTAGTGACCCGGGTGGCCCGATTTGGGTCACTTCCTTCACTTTTTCGCAAGGTATGTAAGACTGCATGGTTTAGAGCTTGCTGCAGGCAATGCCTGTTTTAATATCAGGGCAATCATTAGTAAAAACTGGTCCAGCAGATTGTAAAACAGTTACGCATCAGCCAAAAAAACAACCCACACACTGACCTGTCAGACCAGCCTGTTGAACAATACTTGATTGGTTTATAGGGAGGGCCACTGGAATTATGGGGCAGAGGAGAGCCAAATTATGCAACAGGGTTGACTAAACTAAGCTGCAAAAAAGGCAAATTATGCAGTGTACTGCAGAAAACCTTGTGATGGTATTACTTCTTTTTTTGCAATTTTTACACTTGTTAATACTGTCTGAGAATAGCTTGCACCTCATTATAGCAATAAGCAACAAAGGTTGACCAGTCAACCTTTGCAAAGGGCCTTCCACTGTGTGGCAACATATATTGCTGCGCCTTTAGTAACTTTAGAACCCTTTGAGCTAGAAACAATTTTTTTCTTAAAATCTGCAGATTATGCAGCAGATGACTGATTATGTGGCAAATGCAGCAAATCCATAATTAAGTGAAAATGCTGCAGTATAATTCCAGTGGCACTGGCTATAGGCCAGCCGACCCAGTATGTTGGCCTGTTTTATGATCTGATGGGCCAGTTTTTACTATTGAACTCCCTGTTATTACAACAAACGTTGCCTTCAGCAAGCACAAATGCATGCAGTTTCCCCTACTAGGCAAAACACCCATACAGTATGTCTTTACAAGTTTAAAGAAGTCCGGATTTGGAAATGTGGCCCATTTTTTTTTTAGCTATCTGATTTTTTACTGAGGGCTATTTTTTATTTTAATGCCTATTAACCAGCCCAGTTGGATTATAGCAGTTTGCCAGATCAAAGCCTGGTCAGAGTAGCAGAGATGCTGTCGTTCATCTTGGAGGAAGCCCCAAGACGCCTGACATGATCAGTGATATTACTAGGGGTGTGCCAAAGGCAATTTACATATCATGCACTTTTATTTCACCAAAAAGGCGCTACATTATCCAAGTACGAATTCTTTAAAGTGTATCAACGATATGGGGTGCTTTCAATGGAAATATAAAAATTCAGGGACTCACTACCCCAGAGTATCTGTTTGCTACTGAGAAGTGCCTGTACTCTCCCTTTACACCTATTGCAGCAGTGCTGAGAACTGCAGGTACTCTTCCTTTCAAATTAAAAAAGTGCAGGTGCTTAGTACTGGACAGTACCTGTCCCCCATTTAAAGCACTGGGAATATGAGAGATTTGGGAGACATTGGTTCCCATTAATGCTATAGATGAAGGGACATGGTTCTGTACATGTCAGCAAGGCTCCAGCCCTCTACTCACCAGTCTCCGAGAGGCTTTTATTTGCACGAGCCTTTGACAATGTCCACAGATTCATCTAACCCTAGAAGCAGGAATGAAAAGATCTCCACTAAGGGCCTGATTACAAGTGGGTCAGTGTATTACTGCCCGTGCGTAAACCCCTGTTTACTCACAGTTTGGAATCACGAGTTGGAAATGAGCATGCAGCAATTCATAGGTTTCTTTATATAAATATTGCTTCCACGAAAACTAGGCTCACCACATGTTAGAACGTGATGCCACTGATTCAATTTCACGCTGAGCGATGCCAACAGAGAAACGATGTCAACAGAGAAAAGCCCTACATCCGTAAGATTTAGGTTGCATTAGAATAACAATGGACTAAGTGTCCTATCTCGCTAGCTGGTTTCCACAAGGGCTTCAGTTGCATGCTGGGATACCAAGTTCCAACCCCATAATACTCTGCTTCTTTTCTCACCAACAGGACTTGTTTTCGCACAGGGCCCAGTGTCTGACTGTCAGATTCTTTAAAAACCTCTTCGTTAAATTTTGGCAGGTCAACCCGGCTGAAATTTAACAGGGATAATGTATATGGTATTTGCCGCACCATGCAGATTCTTTTGCGTTAAACACCAAAATCCCTATGTTATTCCCCAGAAACTCATTATAGGTGCTATTTATCGCACTTGATAAGTAAGGTGCCCCATGGAATCATTATCTATCAGGTGCGATATATAGCGCCTATCCTCATAATCAGGGCCCTACAATGGTGAGCGCTGGTGTGCAAGGGTGCAGCATGAAAGACAGATGAAATAAGGAAAATAAAGAACAGAGGAATAGGGAAGGGTGGAAGGATGGGTAGATCAGGATAGGTGCATGGTCTGCCTTGCACAGCCCTTTGTGAAGGAGGAATGTATCGACCTCTGCCCTTGCCACCCCCCCTTGGATGCTCGCATAAGTGTATTTGGGGTATTGGACATCTGCATGAGTGTGATTTATATTGCACACTTGCAGCATCAACTTCTACAACCCCAGGATTAACTGAGGGTCCAGTTCACTTAGTTTGCATTAGTCCTGGAAAACTGCTGTCTTCCCTGCTCTGTGAATTGCAGTCATGCATGTGATGCCTTAACAGCAAACTTCGGTAAGATGGATCATTTTATTCCTTCAAAATATATAGATTGTGTAAATCATATATGTAGTACCACTGGAAATAAGAACTACTGAATTGTAAATCTTTTTTACTACTTTACTTCTTACTTATTTTAGATCAACATATAGGTTTACTCAGAAGAGAAGTTTGGAAAGGGGTATATATAATAATCCCTTCTTTTTAAATGTCACAGATTTCTGGGAAATACGTGGCGTCCCAGTTGCTATGGTTATTTAAATACAAATGCTGCCCAGAGATCATAAGAGTTTTTTTTTTCATCAAACGTTCAAATGTTTCGTGAATAGGAGAGGCTCTGGTTTTCAGAGTTTGCGATAGAAATGTGCTAGTCTTCCTCTTGAATAGACAGGGCTGGCATGGAAGTGCCAGTCAGAGTATGGGGAGCAGCGGGAGTCCCCTACCCCATACCTACCGTCCTGTAGCTTCTGCGTGAAAGTGGAAGCTGCACTTTCAGGTTGGTATCAAGAGAATAAAACAAACAATGAACAGATAAACTAAGTGTGAGAGGGCTACTCTACTCACTAGGTCAGACATAAATAAAGTAATTGCCGCTCCGGGGGAATGGAGAGGTTGGGGTGGTGGTCCAAAGTAGCCCCATGTGGGCCGGATCCTTGTTGGATTTTTAGGCCATCTACATAAGACAAATTTGTAAATAAGGAATCCAATAGGAACAATAATAGAATCGATATCCTGAAAATGTACCATGGACCCGAAACCTGGGGATCTACATTGGACATTACCACCCTAATGGTTTACCAATGTTCAGCTTTCCCATGGTTTCATGTAAGTCAATTTTGCTACTTAATTAGGTTTTGACTAAAATAAGTTGAAGGGGTGTTCCCCTGCAATTTTAAGTCTCGCCCACAGAGTGCTTTTAGCTGTCTGTTGTCGAAGAATTGTTCTGGACAATACCAAAACTTACAATGGGCTTTGGAACAGCCTATCGCTTACCATTGGTTGACTTTCCTGTCAATCTCATTTGTTTGCTTCTAATTTGATAGCATTTTATTCCTCTTCTTGTTTTTATCCCTCGCCCAGAGCTTAGCTTCTTTACATTGGGTGACTTGTATCCTTCCTCTGATCACGTGCAGGAAGCTATCTTTTCTTCTCCTTTCTGCACTCTATGGGACAGCATGTGTTTTCTTGCTATCTCCCTCGTGTGCTGTTTCTGCATCAAATAACTGTGTCCCCCACACTCAGTCTTACTCCCTTCTCCTTTCCCTCATGTTATCAGTTACTCCCCGCACCATGCTCTTGGTGCCACCAGCCCATTCTTCCCCACACTCTCCTCCATTGCTCCCCAACCCTTCCCGGGCACAGTCTTCTTCTTTTTTTTTTTATTTAAGTTTTTTTGGAGGGCCCAGCAGCTGAATCTCATTGTTAGGCTACTCCTTTTCAAAAATACGCTACTGCTCATATTTAAATATTTTTTTTGTTTACAGCTCCAAAATTCGCATCTGTCATCTTGAAACAGTAAATAAAAAAAATAAAAAAAGGCAGCCAAATCATGCCATGGTGGTGCATTTGTACGCGTACATCATCCCGCTGAGCCACCTTACCGTCATGATACACATGTGCACATGTATGATGCATGCATAAATGTCACCACAAATATTTTCTTCTTTTTTTGCTGATGCTGACTATCATTGACAAAGTCAATGGGTCTGCAGTGGGAACCAAAAGCCAAAACACACTGCCAATGCCTGTCTTACAGAGGCAATCTTTCTTCCTCAACCAATGTCTATTGTTTTTTTTAGCCCGCGGAGGATAAACATAAGTTTGGACAAGTGGGCTGGCGGATATATGGCAGGGATTATAGGCAATCATATCCTTGTGTAGTCAACATAAGGGCCAGTGCTTCATTAAGAACGCTGTAGACAGCTGCCTTACACACCACCCCAAGTAGACACAAGAGGGTGCCAGATTGCAAAACTGACTTTACTTTTGGGACACACAGAGTGCCAACATGACAATAGGTTACCCTAAAGTCTACAGCGGAACTGCCAAGAGCTGTTTGAACATGTCAACACTTTTTGGGTATCCACTTCTATCCATCAAGATGGGCTCGAAAACGTGCCACTGACCCATACTCCTTTCCTTTCCTCTCACATGCTTCTGCTGCCAGGATGTGTGGGCTGAAGGACACCACAAGAAGGTCCTCTGTATCGTTAACTTCATTCGTTCTAAACCATGCCACCTACATCCCACTGACACAACCGATGCAGTATGGGAGGAATATGACATGCACTTTAAATGGAAATATAGAGATGCAGGTACTAACTATTCAGAATACCTGTTTGCTCTTGAGAAGTGCCTGTACTCTCCCATTAAATGTATTGCAGCAGTGCTGAGAAGTGCACAAACTATCCCTTTCAAATTAAAGAAGTGCAGGTGCTCAGTACCAGACTGTACCTGCTTATTTAAAGCGCTGCTTATGACAACCTTTCTTTGACTAAAAGAGCTTGTTTTAACGTGTGCTGTATTGCGGCGGTTCCTCCATAAGAGTGGAGGAGCATCACCCCCCCCCCCAAACTGCTGCAGAAAGCGAGAAAATTAAAATGGTAATAAAATGATTTTATTACAATTTGATTTTTTACTCTCTGCCGAATGGAGTGTGAGGCGGGACGGGGCCAGTGCGTCATTGTTGCTGATTGGTTTGAAGTGCGCATGTTGGCATGTGCGCATGTTGGTTTGGCTGGCTATCTTGCTACGACCAGCCCGAGATGCGCAATTCAAACCTCTCCAACTCAGCTGCTGGAGAGCAGGCACAGGCCTCCAGAAACCTCACATGTCGAGTGTTTTCGACACTCGACGTGTGAGGTTTCTCTTGGAGGGCCGTTTGAAAAGGCTTGCGATTGATCGCGTTACACCGTACATACATTGGTCCTTGAAGAGGACAGCCACTACGGAGGTTCATAGATTGAATATTTTTCAGGTTCTGCGCCATAAATAATTATTTTAACTAGTGTGGACTGACCTGTGACAACTCCTGGAGAAATCTCCCCACTCCCTCTATGAACTGTGTGGACCACTTATCTTGCCCTGAAGAAGCCCGTATGGGTGAAACGCGTTGGCTGCTGTGTTTTAAATATTGAATAAAGAGAATTTACAACACCATCAATGTGAAAGAACTACTATTTCTGTCATCACAGTCATCCTCTCGCTGTGGGATTTAAACCCTATGAATATTTGCCCAGTTATCAATGCCTCTTCCACCTTTTGTGTTTATGTATTGTATTTGAAACCAGTTTTGGGTGGCTGGTTTCGGGAGGTGGGCATTGACTATTAGCAAACGATATGCAGCTTTTTTTAATTCAAAACACTGGTAGTTGATGCAGCAAGACACACCCTGCCACCGTGTCTGTATGCATTAGATTGGATGATCATGTAGCCTGATCACATTTGTGACAGTGATAGGCATTATGAAGATTTCACATTATTTTCAGTCTCATCTGCTGAGCGATCAATCGCACCCAGTCATGAACATCCAAGATTCAGGTTGCTTTATGCGCTGTACAGACTCATATGTTACATGAAAAACAAAAGTTCAGAAAGACATCTGGGGAAAAAGAACTCATGGGAAATTGGACATATATGCCAAGCAACATGAAGCAAGCATGTGAAATGTAATAGAGACTGCATCACTGACAGATTACCTTAAGGTTTCGTACATATATTGTCGAGAAAGAGGTCAATGTTTTTATTACTTGTTATGTTAGGAAGATAAATAGAAGGCCTGGTAGGGATAATTTGCAATATGTTTGTTTTATTACTGCAGTTGCAGTGCATTGGCAAGGCCCGCTCCACTTAAAGGTCTGTTTGTGGCACATTTAATTCAGTCATTAAAATTTAATTTAAAAAACACAGTGATTGTTAAGGACTTGAGGAAGTATTTAATTCAACCTATATTGATGGGGATGACGTGGATTAGAATACGTAGTGACGCTCAGTGCCCGTGTTTATCATGGTTGTCCAGTGAAGGGCAGACATTGTAACACCCTGTACTTGGTACCCTGTTTACAAGGTGGCAGAGATAGGAATGTTGTCTTGTCACTAAGCCTTCCCTCGCAGACTAGACGTGAATCTAGGGCAATTCAATATCCCTAAGGTACCTCCATTAGGGGATGGCCAGAAAGACTCCACAAGTAGCAAACAGAGTCCAGTGATAGGGAAAGGGGCAGACAGCTGTCCCTTCGCCTACTAAGGGCCCGATTATGAGTTTGGTGGTACGGCGCAGGGTCCACCCCGCCGCTGCACCACCAAACCCGTGGTGAGGCTGCCCGCCAGATTACGAGTGCAACTCGTGTCTGGCGGCTTTTTTTGGTGTTCCCACAGCAGTGCCTTTAAAAACAGGCACCGCAATGGGAATGCCAAAAAGACTTCCTGCTCGGCATGGACTCGAAAGTCCATGCCGTGCAGGAACTGGTGTGCATGCACACAGGGGGGCACATGTTGTGCCCCCGTGTGCATACACAGGGCACAGAGGCACAAGGGGGCCTGTTTCCTCTCCGCCAGGGTTTTCATGGAGGAGGAACCGCCATGAAAATCCTGGCGGAGAGGAAACTTGTAATATGCTTGGCAGAACCACGGCGGTCCCGCCAAGCATATTGCGGCCTCTGACCACCGCCAGCAAACGGCGGTTCCCTGGCGGCGGCGGTCCTAGGGTGGTCCGACCGCCCGACTCGTAATTGAAGCCTAAGAGAGAACATAAATGTGGAGGAAGTTGGTTCTGTCGGGTAACAGAATGGATTCTTGGTATACTCAATAATAACCAATACAAAACAACAATACTCAAACTTTTCAGTAATAATCAAAAAAGGAAAACGAACAGGAACCAAAGACACACCAAATTTGAATCAATCACAGTCTGTATTAAAGGAAGGATTCATATATTCTTTTACATTTTATGGTGTCGAACTGACATTACACGGCTGTCAGGATTCGTGAACATACACTTTGCTCCAACAGCGCAAGTGCAATGGTGAAAAAAGTGCTACAAGTGAACAGAATATATACAGTGCTGTATAAATTGTTGAAAATGATCATTCAGAGGAAATCCATCCCTAGGTACATGAAGCCCCGAACCGCTTGGTTTTTAAATTTCCATTTCACTTGCGGTGGAGAGAGTAGGGTCAGGATTATCACAAGCACGTCGACGTTTCGACCCCAAAGGTGCGTGGTTTGATAATAAGCACGGCGGGTCTTCCTCAGGACAAGGCGATACAAGGGACAGCCTATACAATTAGAAATAGGTGGGTTTAAGAATGGTGTGTCTGGTATATGAAAAGGCAACAAATTGGTGTAATCAATGTAGACCTACCAGAATTAATGGAGGAGTATTTATCAGGCAGTGGTCCACCGTGGGTTGGACTCAAGGGGCAGTGAATGATGCACGTTCTTTGGTGGTGGTAAATCACATCAAAAAGGCAGCATAGTTCAGTCGCTGATGAGAGAGGTCACTAGAGGTCAGTTTATGTTCGTTTATGCAATTCAAATCACCAAAGTGGTGCGCAAACAGTGAGAGTACTGTGGTGACTATAGCGCATTGGAGAATTTACATTTGTGGCCAGTTATGAATGCTAGCGCCTACATGAGGCGTGCTAAAGTACGATTGAGACAGGGCGGGTTACATCTGTGTGTGATCAATTGGGCGGGCGATTGAAGGTGCCTCAGGTCTTTATTTTATGCTGTGATGGCAATGAGGTACGCAAGTCTTGTGAAAATAGGACTTGGGAAGCGTGGAACAATTTAACTTCTATGACAAGACACGAGATAGCATGCACTTGGAGCAGGGCTGAATCTGCTGGAAAGAGCGAAAACTACGCATTGCTTTATCTCGGTGCGTGAAGTGCCTATGAAAATTGCCTCTGGTGTTTAAAAAAACGGACAAATGATTGAGAAGTGCCTAAGTAAAAGAGGTACCTCCGGTCTAATAATTAAGTGCTGCACTTAGCTTTGTATTCAGGGCGAGTAGTGTGAAAGTAAATAATCCTACCGCCTTAAAAATGCTGTGGTGACGAATAATAAAATAATACAATCTGCGACTACGTTAAATAGGTGCCTCCGGTCTTGAAATGGTGCAGTGAGTGCGAAACTATTAGTTTTTAGTAGTTAACAAAGTGTATGTTCACTGGGTCATCCCATTATACTAGATGTAAGAGATAACATAGCTTGGACACTATGACTCGGCTCCAGGGGGAGGCCTCTGAGGACTAGTGGACTTCACCCTCCAGCCTGAAACTGGCTTTCCCTTCCCCCCTGATCCCTTGGACTCTTCCCCTTCAGGGCCTGAACACCTCCTCAGGATCATATGTGTTGGTAGACTTTCTCCTGCACCGATCATTGCTACCGGTTGACTGATTGGCACCATAGTCAGTTTCAGCATTGGGACATGACGCCACTTCTGCTTATATGATCCCTCTTTCAAGGTGCTTTGAGGCATCCACTCAGTGGTTAGCAGTGCTTAACAATACCCCAAAATAAATGGATGTGGGGGAGCCAAAGAATATTTTTGTGAGGGAAAAGTGCCTGCTGCCTCATTGCTAGTTTAGTTGGTGCTGTTCTAATGGTTGTATGCAGCTGCACCCATGTGCTCTAAGTTTAGAAATGCTAACTGTATGTGTGAGATAAGGAGGTGCTGCCCGAGATAAGACTCTCACTGAGGCCTTGGGAAACGTCATGGGCACTCTCTGCTCACAGACCACAGCCTTTGCAGGGTGTCTCGCGCTTCTTTAATTACCATAGAGATCTGAAGTTGTCTCACGCCCTGGCGTGATTCATTGATCTTTTCGCACATGGGACAACTGTGTACTTCCACGTACACCCCTGACTGAAGCCATGAAGTACAAGGTCAGCAAGGGGAAATCCACACTGCACAAAAGTCAGACAAAATAAGCTTATGAACTGGGAACCAGCAACAGACCTTATCTGAACCACTCCTCCGCAAACCAGATATGCTACAAAGTGCTGCCTCTTTCCTAGCAAGGGGTGGACTGGATCATCCACTGGTGTGGGCTAGCAGGCCATTTGTTCTGGGGATAAAATACCTGTAAAAATAAGGTAGTTTTCAGGTGTTCCCTGTAAGGCCAGTGGTTGGGATCTGGTCCAATGAAGAGTTCTTAAGTGGTCCAGCGCTGTGGCCCTTGCACCCCGAGGGTCCACATATTGCAGGGTTCAGAGTGGCTTTCTCTGTCCTTGACATAGAGGGCCTGGTGGATAATAGGAATTATTTTCAATTTTTCTTCTCTGGTTGCCCGGAAGCCTATACAATGATTGCAAGAGCAGATTTCTTGTGATTTTTTTTAAAATTCAAGCTGAGGCAAATTCTAGCTCCATTTGGTGGTCTGTCTGTAGGAGGAAAAAAACGCTCACATTATGGTAAATTGCATTTCTGCAATCAACTTACACCGCGAACTGGCAGGGAAACTGGTGAAATTAGTGCACATTACCATAAAATAAGAAATAAAAAACGGAAAAAAACCACAAGGGGCAACTTTGAAGAAGGAGTGTGGTGACCAAACTTCAGAAGAAACAGGGAGTGAGAGATAAACTAAAATATAAAATTATAATATTGACAAAACAGAAGCAACAAAGTCTCTGCTTTTGTTAACATGTCTTTTCTTTTTGCTTGTAATGGAGGTGTCATAAGTGCCTACAAGATGTGGGTGAGGCCAAACCCTTTTATCTTGCCCGTCCTTTAAAAGGCCTCTTGGAAGAGTCGCTGCCAGTGCAAGATAAGAGTTTTGTTGTACTGTCGAGCATAGCAGCAAGAGAGAAGTAGGCACGTCTGTCGAGAGGGAACTCTGTCATTGGAAAACAGTAGCTCTTTCCAAAGTATTCAGAACCAGGCCTCAAAGATTCAATTATTGTAATGCTGGGTAACCAATTGGCTGCGCATGTGAAGGCCTGTGGATTACTCTATGGCCTATTAGACAATCCTTTGTCCTCATAAGAAACAAACCGGTGCAACAGGTTTTAAGGTGGTTGAGGTTTTCTCAGCCCGGGTCACAAGACATTTTGCTTTAAAGCACAAGGCATTTGGCAAGGTATTCTGGCATGCTTGTCGTTCTGCGCAGCGCCTAGAAAGCTGTTGGGGCTCCCCATACATTTAAATGGAGCAAGTGCTTAGAAATCGTCTTTTGTTTCCAGTGACAGCAGTGTAATCCTGAGCACAATGTGGACGGGGTCAGTGGGTGGGGGGGGGGTGGATTGAGAGACCTGGCTTTGAAGAAACAATATTTTGTAACTATTTTGTTGGGCTTTCACTTACAAATGTCTGCATAGTGTGATGAGGCCCCCGCCCGTGACTGACAGTAGAAGATAGACTGCCACAAAAAGTGTAAAGTTATATTTTGAGTAATATACAAATAGATTGTAGCTAGTTTAGACCTTTTTACAGGTTTCCATTAAAAACAGGCATTGCTTCTAGTGAGACCCTTACTTTACTTCTCAAAAACAATAACTCTTTGTCACTATGAAGCTTCAAATGACTTTCAATTAAAGCCATTAAATGGCTCCTAAGAAGTCTTTAGGTTTGTTGAATAACCCGTTACACACATTTAATTTCTGTCAGAGAGGAGCCAGGCACCCTGGGGAGAATGCTTGTCCCTTCTTGTCCCTCCTCTGGCTTAACGGCCTAGGTCACCCCCACCCCTCCTCCCTTTCAGCCTGAGGGAACTCAAGATCTGCATTAACGTTCAGAAACCGTTGTTGTTTTACAAAAATGGGAACTCTTCCGATAAAATAAAAAAAAGAAAAAGCTTGGAAATATCTATTCGCATCGTTTCCAATAGATCCCACCAACATTGACCACTACTTGCGACAGACCTTTAAAAAGGCTGGGATGGGCTTGTTGGATCTCTCTAATGGAAACTGCAGCTCAATACGTGAAAATAGTTTATCCTGGTTCTAGTTGGGATGGACCGATTTGTGGACATTATACAATAACCGGTCTCTCTTGGACAAAGGAGGCATTTCCCCTCCCCTCCTCCGATGTAAATACCAGGCCATGCTTGCCTGATTATGAGTTCTCCCCTAACCAATGGGGAACGGCATCTGGAAACAGTATCACAGCAGAATATTCCCCTTTGTGCACTGTTTTGACTGCACAATCTATTTCAGATGTTACCTAAAGAAAATTGCAAGAACCTGGGCGCAGTTCTACAGACAGAATGAAGCCTTATATTTTCCATAGAAAGAACAAGCATTGGCAAAGCCTATAGGTTTCGGCTATGCAAGATCTATTGGCTTTGTCAATGCTTTTATTACTATTGTTTTGGAGTATTCAGGGAATATTGACTTTTCAATTATGCGCTTAAGCCTATTTCTATTAATTATGCAGTTTTTTTTCTATTTGAGGAAGAGGACAGTGGCGGCGGCCGCCTATCTAAAGTGGGAGGGTGCCGGGAGGGGGAGGGGGTGGGAGTAGGGTTTGGGGAATAACATTTTAAAAAATTTACCTGCCTCTCTGCTCCCACTGACCCTGCCGGCCACCTCGTTGCTCCTCTCATTCTGCCCGGAAGTGGATGGGCCTCAAAGCACAGGCTCCCCCACCCAATCCAGAAGCTGCTCTCTAGCATGAGTTACAAACAACAAGGGCAACCCTAGTACAAGAACCTGGGGTAATTGACGCTATAGTCCAAACAATGGTTCGAGAACCAAACTTAAAAATAAAGTTTGTTGGTTTAAAATTTAGGAAAGAACCTAAAAAAAAAGAACAAGTACTATCTATAATACACAATACTCCATGTACAGATAATTGTATCAAAAAACTAATATTTAATGTTAATCAAACAAAGGACATATCAAAAAAATTATATATATACACAATAATAGTATGCTCATACAGTTACACAGACAGTGTTATGATTATGAACAATGACAGGTGTAAACAAAACAGATAGTGGCTGAGGAAAAAAACAAAAAACAGGTTTCAAAATAAAACAGAAACACACAATACAACAATGGTGTCCTCTTTCATTTAGGCCACATTACTATCTGTTTTGTTGTATTGTGTATTTCTGTTTTATTTTGAAACCTGTTTTTGTTTTTTTCCTCAGCCACTATCTGTTTTGTTTACACCTGTCATTGTTCATAATCATAACACTGTCTGTGTAACTGTATGAGCGCCATTATTATTGTGTATATATATAATTTTTTGGATATGTCCTTTGTTTGATTAACATTAAATATTAGTTTTTTGATACAATTATCTGTACATGGGTATTGTGTATTATAGATAGTACTTGTTCTTTCTTTTTTTAGGTTCTTTCCTAAATTTTAAACCAATAAACTTTATTTTTAAGTTTGGTTCTCGAAACATTGTTTGGACTATAGCTCTCTAGCATAAGAGCAGCACCAGGATTGGTCTGAGCGGCCTCGTTTGCCACTCAGACAGTGACTGGGAGCCTGTGGCTTTTCTCCAACCCAGCTGTGCAAAACAGCTGGGTTGGAGAAACATAATGGCGCATGTCTGTTTGGCCGGCCTAAGACAGCCGGCCAAACTGACATGCGCACTTATAAGTGCACACTACTCCTCCTCCCTGCCATGCCCAGCCCTATACTCATTGCCCGGCTCAGACAGCGAGAAATAAAATGATAATAACATTGTGTTATTATCATTTTATTTATCATCTGCTGGCTCTGGGCAGTGGGGCGATGCTCCTCCGCCATTATGGAGGAGCCGCCCGTGGATGAGGGATGGGTAAATCAACAGTGAGCGGGAAGAGGAGGTGGTGTTTTTTAAAGCAGAGGGGTTGTTAAAAACAATGGCGGCGGGCGGGGGTGGTGGATTAACACTACAAATGCATGTGGAAGGCAGAGCTGTCGACCTTGGAACTGGGCTCAAGTATTGCCATCAGTTCAACAACCTGTGATCCTGGGCAAATCACTTAATCCCCCCCATGTGTAATCGAAAAAAAACAAACATGAAAGTGTCTCTGTGTAATGTAAATGGTGTTAATGTAAAGCAGTCCAATACCTTCAGGGACACGAGTGAGGGCGCCACAGGGGGCTGAAGCTGGGGGGGTGGGTAAAACGACAGAGAGCAGGGAGTAGGATGTGGTGGGATAAAAGCAGTGGGGTGGGTGTTGTCTGTAAACAAAAACATGCTGCTGCTTGAGAGCAGGGACCTAGCTACATAAATACTATACAAATATGCACACTGTCTGCTTGTGCTGATGGCTTTGCTAGTGTTGTGTAAACATTTAGATATGCGAACTGGCATGAATAATGTTGGGTAGAGTTTGGATATAGGAATTACATTTGTTTATGGTCTGCGGCCCCAGCCCGAGTACCAACCATGGATTAGGCTGGTAAAAGATAGCAAGTACTTTAAAGTTGAAATATAACTATGGCAAAGCAGGGTGAACCAATCTAAATGTGGAAACTTTATTGCAGGCCTGAGCGACAAGTAAACATCAATAATGGGTGGAATAGAGTGTTTGCAGGTGCGGGACCGTTATGCATGTAGACTGGGGCAGAACATAATACACATGGAAAAGTTATTTAAAAAAAGCTGGCCACTTCATTTTTGGGTGGTTCTTCTTATTTGTGCCTCCTCCCTGGAACTGGGGAAGCAGGTTCGAGTCTAGGCATTGGCTCAACATCCTTTGATCCTGGGCAAATCACTTAATCCTCATACAAGCACACATCTAAAAGTGCAATATCCTGTGTTCCTGGGCAAACCACTTAATCCTCACACAAGTGGGGTGAACCAATCTAAAAGTGGAAGCTCAATTGCAGGCCTGAGCGACAAGTAAACATCAATAATGGGTAGAATAGAGTGTTTGCAGGTGCGGTGACCGTTATGCATGGAGAATGGGGCAGAACATAATACACATGGAACACTTAGAGCCATGGGGCGCGCCCCAACAGATCTTTGCCTTCGGGGATGTGGGAGTGGAGGGACCTTCTTTCATATTATATGGGCATGCCCAGTGATCCAAACCATGGATTAGGTTGGTAAAAGATAGCAAGTACTTTAAAGTTGAAATATAAATATAGCAAAGCACGGTGAACCAATCTAAAAGTGGAAGCTTTATTGCAGGCCTGAGCGACAAGTAAACATTAATAATGGGTGGAATAGAGTGTTTGCAGGTGCGGTGACCATTATACATGTAGAAAGGGGCAGAACATAATACACATGGAAAAGTTATTAAAAGAAAGCTGACCACTTTCATTTTTGGGTGGTTCTTATTTGTGCCTCCTCCCTGCAACTGGGGAAACAGGTTCGAGTCTAGGCATTGGCGCAACATCCTTTGATCCTGGGCAAATCACTTTATCCTCACACAAGCACGCATATAAAAGTGCAACATCCTGTGTTCCTGGGCAAATCACTTAATCCTCACACAAGTGGGGTGAACCATTCTAAAAGTAGAAGCTTTATAGCAGAGCTGAGGGACAAGTAAACATGAATAATGGGTGGAATCAAGTGTTTGTAGGTGTGGTGAGTATTATGCACATGGGATGGGAACCAGTGACGGCCTGTGCAGGTAAGAGCGGTGAGGCAGGGGAGGGGGATAGTCAACAGACAACGACGAGGCAAAATAAAATTTTAAAAAATGAAAACCACTTACCTTGCGTTCGCCACATCATTGGCGATGCGGCGAGCACAAGGTAAGCGTTTTTTTTTTATTTTGCCTCGTCGTTGTCTGTTGACAACCCCCTTTCCCCGCTCTTACCTGCACCGGCCGTCACTGATGGGAACGGACATCATACACATGGAAAAGTTATTAAAAGAAAGTTGACCCCTTTCATTTTCCGGTGGTTCTCATTCGCGCCTTCTCCTTGGAACTGGGGAAGAAAGTTCAAGTCTCGGCATCGGTTCAACATTCTGTGATCCTGGGCAAATCACTTAATCCTCACACAAGCATGGTGAACCAATCTAAAATGCGACATCCTGTGATCCTGGGCAAATCACTTAATCCTCACACAAGCGCAGTGAACCAATCTAAAAGTGGAAGCTTTATTGCAGGCCTGAATGACAAGTAAATATGAATAATGGGTGGAATAGAGTGTTAGCAGGTGCGGTGAGCATTATGCATGTGGGACAGGAACGGACTTAATACACATGGAAAAGTTATCAAAAGAAAGCTGACCCCTTTTATTTTTGGGTGGTTCTCATTCATGCCTCCTTCTTGGAACTGGGGAAGCAGGTTTCAGTCTCGGCGTTGGCTCAACATCCTGTGATCCTAGGCAAATCATTTAATCCTCACACAAGCGCAGTGAACTAATCTAAAAGTAGAAGCTTTATTGCAGGCCTGAGAGACAAGTAAAAATGACTAATGGGTGGAATAGAATGTTTGCAGGTGCAGTGAGCATTATGCATGAGGGACAGGAAAGGAAATAATACATATGTAAAAGTTATTAAAAGAAAGCTGACCCCTTTAATTTTCAGGTGGTTCTCATTCCTGCCTTCTCCTTGGAACTGGGAAAGCGGGTTTGAGTCTCAGCGTAGGCCCAACATCCTGTGATCCTGGGCAAATCCCTTAATACTCATGTGCGTAATAGCAAAAAAAATTATAATAAATGAAAGTGTCTATGTGTAATCTAAATGGTGCTCATGTAAAGCACTCTAATACCTTCAGGGACATGAGTGAGAGCGCGGGAGGTGGCTGAAGCAGTGAGGTAGGTAAATCAACAGAGATCAGAGAATAGGACGTGGTGGGTTAAAAGCCGCAGGGGTTAGTGAAAAATAATGGCGGAGGTGGTGGGTTAACACGCCGGCGAGGAGAAAAGATGGCAGGGGGTGGTGGGTTAACATGCCGGGGAGCAGAGAACACGGCCTGCAGATGTACTCGTATGAAGTGCTCGCTGCCAGTGAAAGTACACTGGCAACTAGCAAGTGGCCAGGGACCGGAAGCTGTACTTGGGCCAAACTCCACACCTGGACAGGCAAAGGAGAGCAGGAAGAAGTGCAGAAGACGTGCTGACCGATCAAAAGTATGTAAATTAAAGCGACATTGGAATCAACCAATGGTAAGTAAAGGTAAGCCCCTTTTAAGATTTTTTTTTTTAATTACAAGAGATTTCGCAAGCACAGTGCAAGTGCTGAGCAGGCAAAACCTAATAAGAGCAACTTTAAGGTTAAGAATGGTAACGACCAAAATACACCATAACACACTAATAACTCATCCCAAGACACACCTGGAATCAACTTAAACTTTGTCCATATCAGACCAGTGCATGTCCAAATGCTTACATCCTCCCAGCTGGATCCAGTAAAAACCGTATGGAATTGGTCAAATGGAAGAGTAAGGGGAATAATCCAGGTCACCAGCCTAAAGTGTGCATGGATAATTGTCTATTAATGAACTTTTAGAGAAGGGGGCGGGGCTTATGGCCAGCGAGACACGTTGTGTCGGAGCTCCTGCCCCAGACGATATAATTCCCTCACAATACTGGCGGAACGGACATCAACCCGGGGGAAAACAGTGTCGGAAGACCCCCTGCATAGCAGGATCGAGAAGCGGGATACGACCATACTACACTGGCGAAGAAACAGCTGAGTGAGACTCCGGGGGATAGACGGCCTGCCTGACTCAAAATGGCGGCGCCTGCCCCTCGAGCCTAATATAGAGAAGGCCCCGGAAGACGCTGAAACCCAAAAAGGGGGCCCTGAGGGCAAGGGAGCCCCCATATGGCAAAGTAGCTGCGCGACGAGGCTGAGGTACGTGTGGCGTTGCCGGAGCCCACCCGGATATCACGGACTGCTCCTTGGCTGCAGCAAAATGGCGGCCTCCTCTGGGATGCGGGACTGGAGTTGATGGTGCCCCCCGGAGGAGTGGAGAGCGCAAATCGCCTGAACATACCGGCGGAACGAGCGACTGAGACCCGTTGACAGCGGGCATAGTAGAAAAACTTGCGTGAGTAATTTGACCGCCTCGAGCCCGGGAGAAAGCGGCTGCTCCCGCCCCCCCCCCCCCCATGGCACTACGATATCCCCCTACCGCAGCAGGCTTGAAGAGTTACCTCTTTAGTGGCCACAACAAGGATCCTGACTGCTAGAAGGGTACCTGCTGGAAACAGGGGCACGCCAAAGGTTTTGGTTGGCCCGGAGGGAGCTGCCTGACCCTGTGCCTGACTTTCAGATGGCGCCAGATGTTCTCCAATACAGTGCACGATGAGAGCCTTGTCTACCCGGATACTCCACTTACACTTGCGCGATCTGATGTAGAAGCACACCTATGAACCAAGAGGGACAACCAGAAGGAAAGGGAACAACTGCGTCCAAGGGCCCCCACAGCTGACACATAACATGGCACCCGCCCTGCGGAAGACACACAACCCACATCATATGTGGATCCCAGCGCTTGGCTCACTCAACTACAAGACACTGCTGTTTGAGTGTCTGATTTCTTCTCCACTGCACTCTTTATGAGAGTAGTGCCTGTCCCCAAAATGGCGCCTGTGACTCTGTTCTTAGCAATTCAGAGTTATGGCCTTGTAACACCAAGATGGCTGCCACAGTGGTCGCTACCAGGTTGTGCTACTACTCTTGGACAAAAACTGGACATCGACCAGAACTCAAACCTATCCCCCACCCGGCGTACCCATCAGGACATCAGAACTCGAACCTATCCCCCACCCGGCGTACCCATCAGGACCTAGAATAGTGAAGTTACCTCCGACCGTGGTGACCTAGCTATTTGGCCGATGCTCGGTGGAGCTACCTGTTAGCTAAAGAGGAGATGGGTTGTGGTCTTCCCCCTCGGCCGTCACCTACCCAATCAGACTTTGGGCTGACTTTCCTTCGTCTCTCCGTCGTCCCTCCACCCTACCCCCCTACCCTTCTACGCTCCATCTATCTCGTCTTCGATTCTCTTTGAATGCTTTTCAGTTGAGACCTAGCTATTTGGCCAATGCCCGGTGGAGCTACCTGATAGCTATAGAGGAGATGGACTGAGGTCTTCCCCCCCGGCCGTCACCTACCCAGCTGGACTTTGAGCAGACTTTCCTTCGTCTCTCCATCGTATCTCCCTCCTGCCCCTTTACCCTACCCCCTTACCCGTCTACGCTCCATTTATCTCGTCTTCTATGCTCTTTAAATGTTTTACTAGTAACTGATGTAACTTGTAACTGATGTAATTTTGTAACATTGTGGAACCTCATGTAAAGCACTCTGATACCTCCGGGTCTAGCCAGCGCTATATAAAACTCATCAAATAAATAAATAAGAGAACACGTTTGGTCTATTTAAAGTGGTGTTTGGACAAAACATCGATTTAAAATATCGGGAGGCAGAAATATTGAAAAATAAATATTGTGATACATAAATATTGTGAAACAAATATCGTTGAGAAGAATATCATTTTATGAGGTAACACTGTTTTGATTAATATTGATGTTGTTAATATCGTTTTCAATAATTTGGGGGCCCATTACGATGGCGGGCGGAAGCACAACCGCCGTGCTGGCGGATGCAAAAACCACCAGTTACCGCCGGCACGCAGCAGTCCACACGCCCGCCCAATTACGATGCGAAAAGCAGGCCAAACACCGCCGGCAAGCCAGCAACACCGTCCGCCATCAAAGTGCGCCCGTACACGTAGCGGCGCAGCCCAACTGATACACACCGTCCGACGAAACACGTCCCGCCCGGCGCATAAATTACGATGCCGCAAACAAACGGCTCCCACGGCTAAGAGACACCGCACGTGAAAGAGAGGCGGTAACACGGACGCAGAGCACGGACAACGAAGAAGCGGCACCCCGGGCATGAATCCAGCACTGCAGGCCCTTCCCATGCTTCTGCTGATGCACCACCAAGGACGCAACGTACCGCGGAGACGCAGGTAGGCACACACACAACAAGTGCACGCAAACAGCGCACACAGCGCAAGGGCGGAAAAAGCGGACGACCCCCCACCAGCGCGTGTACACTACACATCCACCATTGCATCCACATATGACACACAGGCCAAATCCTAACATCGCGGAACACATGTGTACACACCACCTGGGACTAGGAACCAACCACCCCGTCACGGCCCCAAAGCGCCGATGACGCCGCCACACATGCGCACAACGCAGAGGCCAACCGCAGCGCCATGCATGCGTCGCACACAGACACAGGGACACAACCAAGCAGCACACACATCAGCCCCACCCGAACGCACATGACACGTGACAGGCCTGCCACAGACATGTCCCCAACGCCCAATTCACGGACAACACCCAACGCCACACAACCGACGCACACATGTCAGTGAAGTCACGCAACAGCAGGACACACCCCAGTGTAACAAACATGGCGTAGCACACAGCGGCGGCAACACCAACTAGGAGAAGCAGGGCCCCTTCGGGAAGAGGAACGCCAGTACCACACTGAAAAACCC
Source organism: Calotriton arnoldi (assembly GCA_963921515.1). Classification (NCBI taxonomy): domain Eukaryota; kingdom Metazoa; phylum Chordata; class Amphibia; order Caudata; family Salamandridae; genus Calotriton; species Calotriton arnoldi. The sequence continues at coordinate 561,237 of CAWUFW010006468.1, forward strand.
ATACCACCCTGCACATATGAACAAGACATATGAAACGGAACACCAAAGAGCCCGGGGACCGACAACAGGTGGCCCAAGAATAACATCCACACACAAGGCCCAACGCAGAGCGGAAAGGCAGCCTGCCGCCCACACAAGGGAGAGCAGACAGCACTGAATGACCTTCCATTCCAACTCCGAAACCACAGCCCTACGACAGAAGCCGGTGAATACAGCCATTGTCCAAGAATAGACCAACACAGGCATGCAGATGAGACCGACCACAGGGCAGATAGCGCATATCACAGAAGCACACAACGGACGGGGAAGAAAGAAGAAAACACTCCCCCATGTCGGCCACATGCAAGTTAATTGGAAGGAGTCACACAGCACTGACCTTGAACTGTCTGAGAAGCATGTGGGAAGAGGGCCCGTGTCCTCCAAACAAGCCAACAGAACACAAGTCCTGTCTCCCTACGACTACACAGAGCTCACAGCAACCCCGGAGCGTGCACATTGCAGACTGCACACACAGCCGGAGCACGCCATCTCAACGAACCGCTGCGAAATGGCAACCGCAACACACCTACCCAACTACGCCGAACAGCTCAAGCTGTACAAAACCAACACGATACATACATTGGGATGCGATCTCCTGTCCCTGCTGAACGTAAGTTACCGACTGACTTACCGCATCACATTGTTCAGCTGCGTCATGCCCGTCTTCTACTGTCGGAGGTGTCCCTACCAGCATCCCGTCGAGATATGCCTCTCCAACCCGGCATGTCTGAAGGCGGACCTGCTACCACTACTCCTCCCTCTGGACGCACACGACAGGGCCTGCTCTGCCTATGGGGGCATGGCGTATGTGGCCAACATCGCACCCGCACTGAAATGGGACCACTGTGCCTCCACACGACGGATCATCGAGAACAGCTACATCGAATGTCACCCAGCATGCCCCATCATGGTCCTCCAAGGGACAACTTACGAACAACACCTTGAGAGCCACCATCCGCTTCATTGGCTGGCAAACATGTACACCACCAATGACATGGAAGCCCTGCTGGACGGCATCGCATACCTGACAACCTGTAAATACGTCGGACCACAACGCAGGTTCCCCGAGTGACCTATGAAGTCCAACCCCGCACCCATGCTCAGCTTCCGCACGGACTGGCCAGTCACCACCACAACAGCCATACCAAACGACCGGCAACTGTAACCACACCATCAACGACATCGCCATGACATCGGATATGACCGGGACATGCACACTGTTCCCCATCACATCCAGGAACACCGCATGCATTGTGGGAGGCAGTGGCATGGGCTCTGTGTATCGCACCCACATGGACGGAACTGCACGAACAACCAGGACACGACATGGATCCAGCGCACATGGACACACACACCGCTCAGTGGACATGAATAGGTCGCCTGGAGTCTGTGGGTGCTGCACCCCTCCCACCCCCGCCCCGGGAATCCCATACCAGGACCTTTGCATGGACGACAAGTGCATACAACAACAACACGACCCCAGTGACTGTGACATGTCCAGTAACCACCACAGTGCAACAACAAGTGGCACGCCGCTGCATGCACGCAAGCACATGCCCTGATGTCATCTCACATGCACGCGTGCATGAGGAACAACCGCAGCAAACCTGTCACATGGAACTGAGATGGACTGTGCCCATGATGCCGAGCGGTCTGGTAGGCTACATGTATACCGTCTGTGTCAAAGTCCGCAGCTCCGCAGCTATACGTAAATGTACATTAGCACAGCCTTGGCCAAGCAGATGTAACTCTGAAGCCCACATCCCACATGCAACAGCCAATCACATGTAACCCCACACCCTATCCAATTTGTAATCATGCTCAGTATATCCTCAACATGTATTCCGCTGCCAGTAGTGTCCACTATACTGCATCACAGAGGACAGAAGACTCAATATAATGTTTGAAACCAAAACTGTCTCCGCTGACTCATTTCACAAGTACGAATGAGAGAGGATGAGAGTATGTGAAGTACACGGCAGTCGTGACATGACCATGTAGTCCACTGGTATTGGATGTCAACGCAAATGAGTAGCACTACTGTGGAAGACACACATGTGTCGTGTGAAGTCGTATGGACGCAGTGCTCAGGTGGGTGGGTGCGACGGGTAGATGCGCACATGCCAAGTTGGAGCACGCCGTGTTGGGAGGGGTCATGAACAGTACACCACCGCTTCCCTGGGCATTGTGAGAGGACACCTGTCGGGGGGAGTGAACACGTGTGTGCACAGCAGCCGGGCACACGTACAAAGCGGTACCAGGCGCACCTCAGCCCACCCTCTGTGGACAAGCTGGATCCTGTTGTGCGCCCGCCATGCCCCTTGACAAGGCACACACAGCCCCAGTCGACCAGGTGTAACCCCAACATAGTCAATCCGCACAGGCGATACAGGGCACGGGATGGCAGTGGAGCATGGTGTGTGAGAGGTCTCCTCGCGCTCCTCCTGGTCATATCACGCAGGCAATAGAACCTCAACGTCCAGCATGGCAAAAAGTCAAATGGAAGTGTAGGGGGACGCACCACAGCACGAGCAGCACTGACGTCACGGGAGGTGGCTCGCACCATCCCATCCATTGCCCATCATACCAACCACGCCACATGCCATTGCGACTAAGTGCAAGCGCGTGTGCCACCACCCCTGAGCCCTCCCCAGAGAGGCCAAAGAGTGAATGTGTGGGCCATCAGCCACAGACGGACGCGGCCTGGCCGCAAGGGCAGCCACAGCCACTGGGTGTCGCAGGTGGCGGATCCGGAAGGCGAAGACTGTGATGCATAGTCCATGCAGGCCGGGTCTCCATTTGGGGCACCACGCAGGTGGACGGCGTCCCGCCACACATCATACCCTGAGACAGCCCACTCGTGCAACTGGACCCACACATACACTCCTTGCCCTCTCTGGTGCGAGCTTGGGGCTGCCTGTGCAAGCGCTAGCCTCGCAGGTGAGCATGCATATTGGGGGCGAGGGGAGGACATGAGGGCTGGGGCGAAGATGACTGTATCACTGTCAGTTAGTACAAGGGATGACCCAGATGTGGAAAGGAAGAGACGTGTCCCGTGTGTACTGCAACTAGTCGCCAATCCAACTACCCCCCATGTCCGGAATGTAAGCCCGCACCTAGGCCCGCCCATCCGCCACATCGAACATACCACCAGCACGACAACCTTCCCATTCGAAACACTGACTGGGGGTGGCGACCAGTGAACAATCATGTGTAGCCTACCCACGCGTACATGTGGGCCCTCCATGATCCATGTCACCTGCGGCAAAGACATGACATGCGCAATGAGGGAAGTGAGGAGAGCTGTCCGCCCCACGCGCAGAAGGTGCATCAGCTCCACAGACCCAGCAGCGAGTCCAGCAGGGGTCACATGTGCAGGGGCAGCTGTGCCTGGTGTGAAGGCACATGCATATAGACAGCACATCGACCAATGTGTAGTCTGCCCACATCCACAGTCCATCATCATGCGGACATAGGAATTGAACACAGGGCAACACATCTTAGTTGGTGCACCCACCGTGACCAACAATGCGCAATCATCGACGTACCCGCCCTGTGCATGGCCCCCACCCAACGGAGGCACATCCAGTGCCACCATCCCACACACACAAGCCTTCCACGGAACATGCTGTGTCCAATGGTCAGTACAGAGTCAGCGCCCATCTGGTGGATCCTGAACAGGAGACACATGAACACACATGCCAGCTCCCACTATGTACGTCTGCCACCTGGCACGTGCAATGTAACCTCTCACCTGTGACGTGTGACTGCAAGCACACAGCCGTCTTGGCATGGGGCTGTCAATGTGGACACCAGTCAATGTTTCGGGAGCTGTGATCCGTACAGTGCTGTACATAGGGTGCAGTGCTGACACCTACTACTGTCTCATATCCCCTCGTGCCACAGGTCCCACTTGTATTGGCCGCTCAGCCCGTGCCCACATCGTCGTCGTCGTGTGCCATACTCATCCAGCCTCGGAAGCAGTTCCATGCTCAGCAGACACTCATGTTGCCGTGGCGTTGCCGCTTGACGAATATGCAGTCAGTCCCCATCAGCACGCCCGCAAGTCATTGGGGCCTAGATCCCCATGTGCATGCACATGGCAGTGGTATGTCTCACTTGCCATTGCCATTGTTGGGAGACCTGTGTAAGTGTATTGTGGCCGTGCCGTCCCAGCTTGACAGCTGGGCTGTGGCTCATGTGCTTGCTCAGTCATGTCAGTGATGTGTATGCGAAATTGCTATGTGCCGTGTTGCTTTGACATGTGTCCTCTGCCATTTAACCCAGGCGGAGACCGAACATTGACCGCCCATACCAATTGCTGGCGGACATGGACGATACAGAGGTTATCAGGAAGTTTCGGCTGGACAGGCCAACCCTGCATCGACTGTGTGCCATGTTAGAGCCCCATCTCCGTCCCCGCAGGGTGTATCCGACTGCTGTCACCCCCACGGCTAAGGTGATGGCCGCCATGCATTTCTTCGCCACTGGGTCATTCCAGCACACAGTGGGCAGTGGAGGAGGGATGTCCCAGCCCATGTTCAGCAAGGTGCTGAGGGATGTACTGGCAGCCATGATGCTGTACCGAAACAGGTACATCAGATTCCCCAGGGCTCGTGAATTGGCGGCAGTGAAGGGTGCATTCTATGCCCTTGGCAGAATCCCACACGTCGTGGGAGCCATTGACTGCACACATGTTGGCCTTGTTCCACCACAGGCCACTGAGCACCTGTACCGCAACAGGAAGCACACGCACTCCCTGAATGTGCAAGTGGTGTGCCTTGCGGACATGGTGATCACCCACGTGTGTGCCAAGTTTCCAGGCTCGGCACATGACGCACACATAATGCGCAACAGCATCTTGCCACGACTGATGTCCAATCTGCAACAGGATCATGGCTGTATTGTCGGTGAGTATGTGGAGTGGTGTAGCGTGCTGGTTGTGCGATGCTGTCCCCTGTCCAGTTGGAATAGCAACGGTTCTCTGTGTCCCTCACACCCAGGTGACTCTGCGTATCCGAATGGGGCATGGCTGCTCAGTCCATTGAGGAATCCTCGCACCCCAGCAGACGATCGATACAATGAGGCACATGGGAGGACCAGACGTGTGGTCGAGCGTACCTTTGGCCTCCTCAAGTCCAGGTTCAGGTGCCTGGACCGCACCGGGGTGCACTGGCGTACTCCCCACAGAAGGTGTGCCAGATAGTGGTGGCGTGCTGCATGCTGCACAATCTGGCCATTCGGAAGCAGATCCCCCTCATTGTGGATGACGGAGATCAACCAGGGCCCCAGCCCGCAGACCAGGACAGCTCGAGTGAGGTGGACAGCGGAGAGGAGGAAGCTGGGAATGTGCGCCAGCAGCTCATCGCCCGCTACTTCACTTGACGGTGAGTGTCCATGTACGACGGATGATGTGTCTGTATCTGTGCAGGTGTGTGTGTGCTGTGTCAGGGTGGCCGTATGTTCACTGCGTGCAGTGTGTCAACGCTCCATGGCCAGGGTAGTATGCCACTGTTGGTGACTGTGGCATTGTGCCCTATTGCTCTGTGCAATGTGTGTACATTGCTTGTAGTTGTTGACATGTACTGTGTGATGGGTGTGTGACACACTCATTGAATGTGCTCCTGTTCTGTCTCCCACCCCTAGGTCCCTACAGGCCCTCCGGATTCCATTGCCATGCCACGCATCAGGTGCCTTTCCGCCCAAGGTGGCCGTTGTATTCCGTACAAATAAAACACAGGGCACAAACAGCAGTTAGTGAAAAAGGTGCATTTATTACAAACTGTGACATGTGATTGTGTGCAAGGTGATGACAAAAGTGGTGCGTGCAGTGACAATGAGCTGTCGGTCATGGCTGCGTGAAGCTCAGGGTGTACCCACTGGTTCTATGTCCATAGTCCAACACACACATGCCATCCAGATGGCTGTGTGGAGTGGGATCGTAGAGCAAGTCAATGCAGTGGCTGGTCAAGGAAGGCTGGCGGAAGGCTGGCTGGCTGCCTCACTTGCGACTGGAGCGTGCGAAGTCCTCCCGGGAGATCTGTTTCCTCTTCGGACGGCCCCTTCCACGTTTGGGAGGGGGTGTGTGGTGGCGACCTGCTGGTGGTGGGTGAGGTGTGCTCACTGGCTGTGGACGCAGGGGAAGTGGACACTGCTGCCCGACCCTGCGCCCTAGCAGGTGGTGGCGGAGGTGGTGTTGCTGGCCTTGCCTGTGACCCCACCGCCACCACCAGCTGGCCCATGAGGTCCACGAGTTGGTCCATACGGGACACGAATTGGCCCATATGGGCGTCCATGGACCTCAGCACCCCCAGCACCTCACGCGTGTCTGTAGCTGACCTGGCCCATTGTCCTTGGGCCTCTTCATAGGCCCCAAGGACTCTGGCCATTTGAGGCAGGGCATGGCTCCCAGGGAGGCTGGCGTTTCCCTGACCCTGCTCCTCCTACCAGTCCTGCTGCCACCGGCCTGCCCACTAGCCACATTGCACACCACGGTCCTCGCTGTGGCTCCCAGGGTGGATCCAGTCGGCCGGGCCACCACCTGCGCTGGGGCTGGTGCCAGCGAAGACGTGGTGGTGGTGGTGGCGGTGGTGGTCGGTGCGGCGATGGTGGCGGTTGCGGCAGTGGTAGTGGCCGCAATGACCGTGGGTGTGGCCGCAACGACAGTGGCAGCAGGGGCTGGGACTGTTCAGCATCCCTGGATGATGGGTTGGTGGGTAGGAGGGGTCCTGGGGAGCGGCTGGGCCCTGCCACACCAGATGGGCCTGCTTGGTGGTCCGTGTCCGAAGAGGAGGACAGATCCTCCAGATCCGTGTGTCCTCGTTGGGGGCTTGTGGGCTGGCTGTGCTGGCTGCTGTCTCCATCCCCAGCATCCGGCAGTTCGTCACCTGTGGAGGAAATGAGATTTGTTATTGTGTTGCACCTGGCGAAGTATGTATTTGTCGTCTGACATTGGCAGTTCGTGCAATCTCGTACATGGGTTTCCCGGAGGCGAGTGTGTGGCTGTGGCATCTGTAGTTGTGTGTGCTAGGCAATGGGACTGTGTGCTGTGCACATGTGGCATGGGACGGATTGGCCATGCCGATGGGTGTGTTGCTGTGCCCCTACTCATTGTGACTCTGGTGTATGCGGGCTCCTGGCCCATCCTGGGTCTGGTTTGTACTTTGCTTTTGGGGTTCATATGGAACGCTTAGGAACGCATATGGCAACATGGGGGCCATGCCCCAGATTCGCATTTGGGAGGGGATATGCTTTTGGGGTTCAAATGGAACGCTTAGGAACGCATATGGCAACATGGGGGCCATGCCCCAGATTCGCATTTGGGAGGGGATATGCTTTTGGGGTTCAAATGGAACGCTTAGGAACGCATATGGCAACATGGGGGCCATGCCCCAGATTCGCATTTGGGAGGGGATATGCTTTTGGGGTTCAAATGGAACGCTTAGGAACGCATATGGCAACATGGGGGCCATGCCCCAGATTCGCATTTGGGAGGGGATATGCTTTTGGGGTTCAAATGGAACGCTTAGGAACGCATATGGCAACATGGGGGCCATGCCCCAGATTCGCATTTGGGAGGGGATATGCTTTTGGGGTTCAAATGGAACGCTTAGGAACGCATATGGCAACATGGGGGCCATGCCCCAGATTCGCATTTGGGAGGGATATGCTTTTGTGGTACATGCTGTGAGCCATGGGTGCCGAACGTGACATGTGTTGTGGCAGCATGACAGTGCATGGTTTGAGGTGTGTGCATGCTTGACATGGCCTGCATATTTGCTGTCTGTTGTGATTACTGGACATGGCATTGGACGCATCGTTATGAGTGAGTGATAGTTGTGTGCCAGCCAACGTATTGCAGTTGTCCCATCTCCTTGGTGTGCGTGCTGCCCTGTGCCATGTGCATCACTGCAGTGCTCGGGGGGTGTGGCCCATGTTGTGTGTTGTTGCTCACAGTGTGTCGTGCGCTTAATTGACTTCTGGCTCATGGTTGGTCATGGGCATGTGTCTTAGCGTGACTGCTGTATGTGTGGCAGCTGTGCGGATGACATGCCTTTCATGAGACTGGGGCTGACGGATGGGATGGATGGTATGTTGTATGTGCATGGTGTGTCTGTGAGTTTGATGGGTTCAGTGGTGTTCGTGTGCATTTATGTTGTTCCGCTCTGTTGCGTCTAGTGTTGTTTGTCTTACATAGGCGTAGTTGTGGGGTGTGTGGTTGACAGGCAGTAGGGGCTACATGGACAGGACTTCAATGGTGTTTCGGTTGTGTGTGATGAGTTGCACAGTGGCTGCCGTGTGGGACTATATTCAGTGTGGCTTGTGCATGCAGACGTGGCTCCTTGGGTGTTGCTATGTCTGTGATGGGTCATGTGGGGTGTGAGTCTGTTGTTCATGTCCGTGTGCACATTGTTCACTTGTTCGTGACGGTGGGCGGTGCTGCGTGTTCGTGTGCTACGTGACATGTCCCATGTGTTGGTTGTGTTATGGTCCTCATGCCTCCAGTAATCCAGCCCTGTCCAGTTTCCCACCTGCAAGTTGTTCGTGCGTGCACTGTACTGGATGCCACATGGCTCTAAGCGGGGGTGCTCCATGTTGCAGGTCTGTGGGGGTGGGGGTGTTGTGGGTCGTGGGGTGGCTGGACACCCACTGACACCGATTGCTGTGGACCGTGATGTCTGCCTTTCGGCTGTCGTTGTGCACTGCGGTGGCTGACACGTGGCTGTGTGGGGATGCTCCTCCTTGCTGTGCTGTGGGACTGGGGCCTGGTGTGTGTTGTACTTGGGCTGTCCACCCTCCCACCCACTGCACTTTGTGTTCCTGCCACTTACCTGTTACTTGTCGGTTAGTGCAGCTGTGGCGGACACATGGGTGTGGTGGGTGCTCGTTGTGGCGCTTCTGGCATATTTGGGGACCTGTTGGTGGTTACGTGGCTGGCTGAGTGTACACATGTCCCCACGCATCTTACAGTTGTTCGGTTTGGGCTGTGTGTGGTGGTGTCTGTTGCATGTGTGTGTGATGTGTTGTGTATTGTGTGCTGGACATGGGGGTGTTTGTCCCTGGGAGCTGTGGCATGGTAGTTGCGCATGTGAGTACATAGCGGTGTGCTGGTATACATTAGTTTGTACTTACCAGCCTCCACTCCCCTGCTAATCCGGCGAGGATCTCCGGATGGATTACGACTCGCACCTTCTCCTCCCACGCTTTGAAGGTCTTAAAGAGCGCGGGATTCCCTCCGCCAGTGACGGCAGCCAGCTCTCTGTTTTTGCCCTCCTTCTTCTTGACCAGGCTCTTTACGTCATTCCAACGTTTGTTTATTTCACCTCTGTTCCTGGGCAGGGTCCCGACTGCATTGACCTGGTCTACGATCCGGTTCCACATTCTGTTTCTGGTGGCTAGTGGTGTGTGCTGGACCATGTTCCCATAGATTTGTGGGTACACCTTGATGATCTCGTCGACCATGACCGTCAGCTCCATGGGCGTGAACTTGGGCATCCTTTGTGGTGCCATGGTGTTTGTGGTGCTGGTGCGGTGTGTGTTGTGTAATGTGCAGGGGGTTTGTGGTGCCGGGGTGTGGTGGTGGTGGTGGTGGTGGTGGTGGTGGTGTTTGGTGGTGGTGGTGGTGGTGGTGGTGGTAGTGATGTGTGCGTTTCTGTGGTGTGCTGCTGTCCTTGCTGTGTCACTGTGTCCTCTCCTCTCCTCTCTGGTTTGCAATGTAGCAAGGGGTTGTGGTCTGTGGGAGTGCTGCTTTTGTACTCACCTATGTGGGTGTGTCCTCATGGTCTGTTGTTTTCAGGTGTGTTGTGTCTGGGGTTCTGGCCTTTGTATTTTTTGTTTGTCCGGGGGTGTTTTCGGGATGTGTACTGTGCTTGTGTATTTGTGCGTGCCTTGCTGTGTGGACTTGTTGGCCATGTTGTGTGCTATTGGTTTTGTGTGCGGATGGTTTCTGTGCAGGTACGTTGGCGCCATGGCTTCTGCCGTGTCGATTCTCATCGGCGTTGTTTGCGCTGGCGGGCGGTATATTTGTGGTTTTCCGCGCTCATGGCGGTGCGATCGTAATTTCACGTGCGGTGTGTCGGCCGTGTGGGCGGGCGGTTTTGTGTTGTCGTGCGTGTTTCCGTCCGTGGCGGGCGGTTTGACTCCGACTCGGACGATGGCGGGCGGTATTTTGTGTGATTTTTCCGCCGATGGCAGTTTTCGGTTTGTGTAATCGTAATGGCGTGGTCGGTGTTCAGGCGGTGTGTGCGGGCGGATTTTTGCCGCTTCCATGCCTGGCGGATTTATTTACGCCGGGTATCGTAATGGGCCCCTAAGTAATTATTGAAATTATTGAAATTATTTTTGTGTATTGCTAATTAATGTATTGTTAATTAATTATTAATTGGTAATTTGTTTATTACTTATTACATTTTTGGTATTGACAATTTGTTGTTAATTAATTATTAAAAGGTAATTAATTTTTAATAAATAATATTTATTGGAATTTATAATTAATTAATTATTAAATATTTTGTAATTGTTAATTAATTTTAATTAATTTTTATTGGTATTGATAATTAATTTATTTGTATTTAAAAATTAAATCATTACTTTCCCTACTGTTGCACTCACTGGAGTGGGAATAGTAATCTTTACCCCTACACTATCCAATGCTTTCCCTACTGTTGCACTCTCTGGAGTGGAAATAGTGATTTTTACCCCTACGCTATCCAACGCTTTCCCTACTGTTGCACTCACTGTAGTGCGAATAGTAATTTTAACCCCTCCGCTATCCAACGCTTTCCCTACTGTTGCACTCTCTGGAGTGGGAATAGTAATTTTTACCCTCCCGCTATCCAACGCTTTCCCTACTGTTGCAGTCACTGGAGTTGGAATAGTAATTTTACCCTCCCGCTATCCAACGCTTTCACTACTGTTGCACTCATTGGAGTGGGAATAGTAATTTTTACCCCTACGCTATCCAACGCTTTCCCTACTGTTGCACTCTCTGGAGTGGGAAAAGTAATTTTACCCCTATGCTATCCAACGCTTTCCCTACTGTTGCACTCACTGGAGTGGGAATAGTAATTTTTACCCCTACGCTATCCAACGCTTTCCCTACTGTTGCACTCACTGGAGTGGGAATAGTAATTTTTACCCTCCCGCTATCCAACGTTATCCCTACTGTTGTACTTACTGGAGTGGGAATAGTAATTTTTACCCTCCCGCTATCCAATGCTTTCCCTACTGTTGCACTCACTGGAGTGGGAATAGTAAATTTTACCCTCCCACTATCCAACGCTGATGTAAATTTATTTTTAGAGATTACATATATTATTTATTAATTTTAATATTTTTAATTAATTTTAAGTATGTTTTATTTAATTATATTGATTATTTAATTAAGTTAATATTACTTTTAACATATTGTAAAAATTCGATATTTTTTACAAACTATATTTTAAACAGCGATATTTTGTCTTCGATATTTTTGTACTTACCTGTTTGTAGATAGGGAGTCGATATTCTGATCTTCGATATTTTGGTGTCGATATTCTGTCCATTCTATATTTTTGTTGTCGGTATTTAGTCAGTGATCCGTCTCCTGCACAGTGTTTTAATTACACTTGATTTTTCCTTTAGTTATCTGGCATCTCCACTGCTCATACTTAAGTGCTTATGTGCAGCATATTTTTCTACACCTTCAGTCGTACTGCACTACCGCAAAGGGTTCATATGTCACTGTCGGGTGACCTTCTGTTGGGACTAAGCAGATTGGAAGCAGTGCTCTGGCTGTTTCCTGTGATTGTGTATCATCCAGCACTCCTGTGCAGCAGTAATGAGAATCGTGTCCATGTTATTGGGGCTGTGCAGAGAAGAATACCAACAGTAACCTTTCTGCCAGTACATTGTTTATTCTGGGGACGCCCAGAGGTCGGTGCCTCCTTCTGCTATAGGTGTGCTTCCAGAATCTTCCACAATCCTTGTAACCGAGGGAGTGGTTGCCATATTGAAGTCAGGCACGGTGGTCTGGCTAATTGCACGTGGCGGAGTTCACAATGGCCGCTGGGTTCGTAGGACCTTCCAATTTCATGCATGAGGCCCCAAGAGGTTTTTTATGCAGGGCTGTGGAAGCCTGTAGTGTTCTCTCCTTTCTTCTGACTCAGGATACTGGGCAGCGGGCCACCCTGTCAAGTTCAGGCAGAGCACCTACACCCTGCCTGGTGCTTCCGGTACCGCTCGCCATTCCTCTGGCAGCGTCCCACCATATTGCGCTATTCCCCTTTACTCCACTGCTCAGCACGTGCAGTGTTGGACCACTAAGAAGCTCCCCAGGGGCCACCAGGCTCTTTGGCTCGGTAACATCTCCCACCCGCACGCCACACTCACCGAGTTGCTGAGATGCTAAAGCTTCTTATTGTGGCGCTGGTTTCACCACCTTCACTGCCACTGTGCTCGGGCTATACTGCCACTTTCGGGAGCCCCCAAGACAAGATTTGCCGTCTCAAACATGGGGCGCTGCCATGTTGTCTCCACTCATCCGGTGTCATCCGTCACCGTTACCCAGTGTTTAATCACTTTCCCGGTAGCATCGGCTACCCCGTGCTGTCGGAGCCATCCTTTGTTGCGAAGGTAGCCTTTTTAATGTCCAGTTACTTACCGGTAATATTCATTACTCAGAGTCGTAGCCCTCCCCGTCCCAGTCCAAACCACATGAGCATAGCTCCTCCCACCAGAAACTCCCAAGCAAAACTCTAAGCCCATCCCTTCCCTCCAGGCCACTCCCACACCCTGTGGCATATAACACAACATGACCCCCTATCCACATCCTGTACCACCAAGCACAAGAAGCCGAACAGGGAGGGAGGAATGGGAACCTGGACTGGGACGGGGAGGGCTACGACTCGGAGTAATGAATATTACTGGTAAGTAACCAGACATTACCTCCTTGTCAGCCCTCCCCGTCCCAGTCCAAACCACATGAGCAGATACCAAAGCAAGAATCGGCTTCACTCAGTAGAAAAAACAGACTTTATTAGCACAGCAAAAAGTCACACCACCGGAGCAGAACTCAACACCGCGTCCCCAAACCCAGCAGACTCAGTCCCACTCACCACCAAACGATAATGGGACATAAAGGTGTGAGGAGAACTCCAGGTAGCAGCCTTGCAGATCTCGGCCATGGAAGCCCCTTGAAAACAAGCTCAGGAAGCAGCCACCCCCGAGTCGACCTCCCTGAACCGACCCGGGAGCCAACACACCACAAGCCTCATACGCAGCTCCCACAGCCCACCGCAGCCAACGACTGAGAGTGGCCCCAGAAGGCTTCAGACCTTGACCAGCCAGCCCAAAGGTCATAAAAGGGGATCCACCTTACGAAAAGGCTTAGTACGCAGCAAGTACACCTCCAGAGCCCGCAGAACGTCCAAACAGTGCAGCCGCACCTCAACCTCCGAAAGAGGATACGGACAGAAAACAGGCAAAACCAGATCCTCTGAGCAGTGAAACGAGGAAGGGATCTTGGGAACAAAGGAAAGATCACGCTGCAGAACAACCCGATCAGGAAAAAACCGCAAAAAGGGCACAGAACAAAGCAAGGAGCCCAACTCACCAATCCTCCGAGCCGAGGTAATAGCGACAAGGAAAAGTACCTTGATCGTTAAAAATCGCAAGGAAACCTCATGCAGAGGTTCAAAGGGAGCCCCCTGCAAGGCCCTCAAAACCAGAGGAAGATCCCAACTAGGAGCAAAGAACTTAATGACAGGTTTCTGGAGGAAACAACTCCTCAACAACCGGGACACCAAGGGGACCACCGGCTCACAGTCCGAACCCCAAAAGGCCCAAATAGCCACCCACTGAGCCCTCAGGAGGACACAGCCAGACCCAAGTCGAACACATCTTTAAAAAATCCAAGATACGCACTGGATCCACCTCCAATGCAGACCACCCCGAGCCGTACACCAAGTCAGAAAAGACACCCAATGCCTGGCATAGGACCTGAGAGTCGAAGGGCGCCTGGACTGCTGAATAAACTCAGCCACAGAAGGAGAACACCCCAAAGCCACAAGGTTCTCAACAGCCAACCCGCCAGTCGCAGGCGGACCAGACACCCCCAAGACAGAGGGGGAAACGACAGGGGACAAGGGACCACCGGCAACCTCCAGCAAGGCCCCACCGCCAACCTCAACAACAAAGGGAACCAAGGCCTCCTGGACCAATCTGGAGCCACCAGGACCAATGAGGCCCTATCCAGTTTGACCTTCAGCAGGACTCGTGGAATTAGAGCAATCGGGGGAAAAGCATACATCAGGCCCCCTCCCACCGGAAGGACAGGGCATCCACCCTCCAAACCGTGTCTGACCGAACCAGAGAACAAAACCTCTCCCTCAAGGCGTTCCCCGGAGCCGCAAACAGGTCCATCACCGGGACCCCGAACCGGGCCATCAGGCAACCAAACACCTCCTGCGTCAGGCACATGTCGGACAGGGAGGGAAACACCCTGCTCAGGCGATCCACCTCCGAGTTCAAAACCCCTGGCAGATGTAAAGCCCTCAGAGATAACAAGTGCGACTTCGCCCACTGGCAGATCTGCTGAGCCAACAAGTTGAGGAAAGCCACCTTCGCACTCCCTGGCGGTTTACATAACACAACAATGGGGGTAGGGATGCACACCTGTTTTCCTTATCACTCCAAACTTGTCCAATATTATCACTGAATGCGTGCAATTTGGTATAGTGCCATGTCCAAATGGCACCTGGGAAAGAATCATTTTATGATTTGGGGCATCTTGCGCCCCAACCAAATGCACAAGTAAAACAATCACGTTTAAAAAATAGTTCTACCTCTAACATCAGTAGTATTTACACTTTGTTTTGCAATTTATCTAAGTGCCCCATTCAAATGTAACTTATATTTGTACCCCATAACCAGTTCTGCCACAATAGTGCACGCCATTAAACAAAACAAACCTCTCAGTTCATATAAATGATTCCCCAGGTTTTTATCTTTCACTCACATACAACTCGCAAAACCATCATCTGTCGCATCTTATTACCAATGAATACACTAACTTTTCCTTATGTGGCTCCTTCTTTCTTACTCCCAATTTCTTCTTCCCACATTTTTGGCCCCTTGCCTCACATACTACTGATGTTAGAGGTAGAACTATTTTTTAAACGTGATTGTTTTACTTGTCATTCTAGTGACCCCTGATGAAGGGCACCAGTGGCCCAAAATGCATTGGGTTTTGAAATAAATAAACACTGCCTTGGACCAATTTGCGTCATTCATGTTTTTGCAAGAGGTTCGGATGGCCCAGCTTTAACATAAGAAAACGAGAAAATTGGCATACCATTCCGCGTGTGGATGTAAAAATTGTTGAAAACAAGTTGAATACAAGTGGTGTTACACTATGGATTAGAAGGAATACATTGATTAACTCGGAATAATTGTTTGACCACTAAGCTGACTATATTCAGCAGTGCATTTGGTTGGGCGCAAGATGCCCCAAATCATAAAATGGTTTACATAACACACCACCACCGTGTTGTCCGACCGCACCATCACATCCCTCTGGAGGACCCAAGGCAGAAAATGAGCCAATGCCAATTGAACCGCCTTCAACTCCCTCCAATTCGAAGACATTCCCGCCTCCAGCACAGACCAAAGCCCCTGCACCGACTCCTGAGCCAACACCACCCCCCAACCTAGTTCGCTGGCATTGGTCGTCAGGACCAACCGCTCCTGGGATACAAAGGGTGAGCCCTGCAAGAGGTTCTGATCCACCAGCCACCGGGACAACTCCTGGGCGATGGCCACACCCCCGGAATCAACAGTTCGTAATCCAGAGAGGCCGGATCCCAATGCCCCAGAACATGATTCAACAGGGGTACAAGTGCAAACGGGCCCAAGAAACAATCATCACAGTAGCCGACATCAGCCCCTGAACACGCAACCACTGTCGAGCCGTGGAAGACTGAGCCCCCAACACCTTCCTCAGCACGCGCATCAGAGTCAGTCTGCGGGGCTCCGACAGGAAGACTTTTCCCAACTTGGTGTTGAAAACTCCCCAATGAACAGCAGTTCCTGAGTGGGGCAAAGATGGGATTTCTCCAAGTTCAGAATCCACCCGAACTGTTGAAGGAGCCTGCAAACCTCCTGGGTATGGGCCTGAGCCTGAAGGAAAGAAGCGGAAGAAATCAACCAATCGTCCAAGTAATGGAATACCTGGATCCCCTGAGCATGCAACAATCCCACCAAGGGCGCCAATACTTTAGTAAACACCCTAGGAGAGGCAGACAGTCCAAACGGCAATACCTGGAACTGGTAATGATCCACCCCTACACAGAAACGCAGGAACCTCTGCGAAGCCGCGTGCACCGGCACATGAAAGCAGGCATCCCGGAGATCCAGAGAAGCCAGGAAATCCCCCACCGACAGGAAGAGAAGAATCAACTGTAGAGTCACCATTTTGAAGGACCGATGAGGGATGCACAAATTTACAGCCTTCTGATCCAGGACAGGACGGTAATCCCCATTTGGCTTCTGGATCAGAAACAGGATCGAGTAAATCCCCCGACCCTGCTGACTCACAGGCACCCTCATCACAGTCCCTTTGGAAAGGAGGACTTGAACACCGTCCAACAAAGCCCGACACTTGACCCGAGACCTGGGGACAGGGGTAGCTCTGAACACATCCCTTGGAGGAACATCAAACTCGATCCTGTAGCCCAGTCAGATAACCTGCAGGACCCACTGATCCCGAACGAACTTCTCCCAAACAGGAAAAAAGACGTGAGGCGACCCCCAACCGGTGCCACCAACGAACTCCCCACATAGTCATGACTTGGAGGGCTCTGAAGAAGAGGAGGCACCCTATTGACCCCGGGATTTGTGGAAGGAAGGGACACCCGGCCACGTCCCCGACCACGAAAGGGCTGGACAGCCATCTTGGATTGAAACGCCTGCCCAAACGCCCGCTTATAACCCACAAACTTCCTTCTCTGCGAGGAGCGGACCGGAGCCAACAACGTTTTGTCCTCCGCCGTCTTCTTAATTAACGCCTCCAATGGCTCCCCAAACAGTTTAGAGCCCGTGAAGGGAAGCTTCATTACGGCAGCTTTCTGAGCAGCCTCCGCCTTCCAAGGCTTAAGCCATAACTGCCTCCGAGCAGCCACTGAAGCCCCAGCTGCAGCTGCTGCACTAAGGGAATCGAAGGACAAATCCGCCAGGAAGCGCAGATGCTGCTCCAACATGGCCAAAGATTCAGAGGGATCCTCATCCTGCAAGAGCTGCTCAGAAATACCCTGACAGTCCTTCAGAAGCGACTGAACCAGGTAGCTAGTGTAAGCCGCAGACCGAACTGCAAGATTAGATGCAGCAAAGGACCGCTTTAAAGCCCTTTCCACCCGTCTGTCCCCAGGATCAGAGGGAACCGCATCTTCGGACACCACCAGGCTCTGAGAAGCCATACCACCCAGTAGGGAATCCACCTTTACCACAGACGGAAATTCCTCAGCGAACACCTGTAAAGGATACCTCTTAGCGAGAAACCGGGGAAAGGAATGTCTGTCAACATCCTTCCACTCGCCTTACAGCACATTCCTCACAGATTTATGAATAGGAAGGCACTCAGGCTCCTTCTTCTGGTAATTGGCGAAAAAGTCTTCCAACTCCCCACCATCCAAGGGACCAGGGAACCCCAAATTGTCCCGAACATGTTGCGGAGCACAGCGAAGGTCTGCCCCCTGGAGAAAACGACTCTTCACCTCTTCATCTGAATGAATGTCCGGATCGACCTCAGCAGAGGCATCCAATTTCTGCTTTTTAGGCCCCTTGGGATCACGAGCCAGAAAGCCGCAGCCACTGTGGCCTCAATCATCTTCTGCACCTCAGCCAGGGAAGGAGCAGCGGAAGGCCCAGCAACCACCACCTCCTCCTCACATCGGAGCTCACCCACATCTGAACCTCTACCCTCCATGATGGACACAAGAAAGCAGAGTAGCCAACCTCCTTTAAATACACTGACCAATCAACCAAGGCCAGAAGGGCCAATCCGTGAAACACCATGACCCATAGCCAATCCCCAACAGGACTGGAGGCCGGCTTCAAAACCGGCCAACCAGAGACATCGTAGCAATCCATAAAACTACTGACCAAAGCAGGCCCCTGCTGTAAGGAAAAAGCTGACCGCGCCCCAGAAGCCACCCATTACAGAGAACACTATAGGTAAGGCACTCCAGCCACGCCTGTCATCCCAGCACACCAAATGCACTCCCAGGATAGACTGAAACCCCAGGCGCTGAACCTAGCCCACCACGGGTATAGCGGCAGCGACCGGAAATACCATTCACGCCACCGGGGAAACTGGGAAACCCCACGGCCCCTTTAAACAGGCCGCAATGCCACATAGAGAGGGGAACCAGCCACAAACAAGAGGGCCCACCCGGTCCCCACCCCCAGCTCACACCGATTCATATAACAGAGGCCAGAACCTGGGGAACAGCCCCTGGTTGCCCAAAAACAAAGTAGCGCCCCCGCGGGTCCCACGAGGCAGGAGACACCGTATCTTCCAACAGTCCAACAGCGGGGCAACTCGGACTCGGAAACTAGAAGCGAGCCCCCGCGCAGAAGACCTCCGAGGAGGAGCCATACCACCATGCCTTCGGTGCGCTGATAAAGGCACAGCCACGCCCACACACCTCCCTCCCTCCCGGGTGTTCCCGCTAGAGCAGGGAACAACCCGGGAAGAAGGAAGCCGCAGCAGGGCCGCCACTACCCTAGCAGGCAGCCCGGCCCCCAAAACCTGAGTCCCGCTATAGCATGGACTTAGAAACGCACCCAGGCAGGCACGCAGGGTTAAACAATGGCCGCTCAATGCAGGCCGCCGCACACTTACCGACGGGAGGCGGCAGGCCCCCTCACGAAGAGTCATGCCCGGATACCGCATCCAGCAGAAAAAAACAACAGGATGTGGATAGGGGGGTCATGTGTTATATGCCACAGGGTGTGGGAGTGGCCTGAAGGGAAGGGATGGGCTTAGAGGTTTGCTTGGGAGTTTCTGGTGGGAGGAGCTAAGCTCATGTGGTTTGGACTGGGACGGGGAGGGCTGACGAGGAGGTAATGGTTTTGGGCCCGTTGTTTTCTGTTCATGGTAGCAGAGACTCAGTAAATTACTTCTACTTGTCCATCTTGCCTGGCCCCGCCCCTTCAGTGATAACTTTTGGCAATTGTAATTATTCTTCCATATATTTACTTCAGCTTCTATAAGGTAGATTATATTAATAGAAGTTAGGTGAGATATTTACTAGGAGGAGGTATGTTAATTCATGCAAAAGGTTGGCGGTATTAATAGATGAGCTACATGTGTTTAGATACTGTTAGTTTGCGGGGTTATGACTTTTAGAAGGCAGATTGTGATCTTTGAAGTGGGATGTGGGCAATGTGCAGAAATATAATAATACGGATTAAGGCAACATGCATCTGATTTAGAGAAGGCTGTGCTCAGAGAGAGTAGGCATGCAGATTAAGGAAGGTAAGGAGAGGTTTATTTAAAAGAAAAGGTGACAATTTAAAGTTTTAGATCGGGGTCAATTTTCATGGGTGTGCAGAGGGGCCTTTTGAGATTGCATGCAATATGAAGATGCAAAACTGCCATTGTGTTTAAATTATGAAATGTGTGTTGTAGTATGACATTGCATGTTTAGTTACAGCAACAATCTTTTTTATGGTAATTAATGTTCTTTGTTGGTTAGAGTTAGATTTTTGTAGTAGTTCATGCAGTATTATTACATGTTAGGCAAATGACATGGATCAATATGCCTGTAATGTTTATTTTATTTGTTATTTTAATAGTGTAGTTGAGATATTAAGTAAATAAGGGGTTGATTTAGATCGAAGATTATGGTATTTATTCCATCAGGGTGACAGAGTGAAATACACCGTCACCCTAAGGGAGTAATCGTACTCGGATTTAGATTTGTCCACTGCCCCAATGGACATCTCTTACATTGGCAGGAACCATCATCATGGCTTATCCTGTCAATGATTTAAGTGTTCCATTCAGCTCTGTCAACACGACGTTGCTCTATGGCACACTTCCAATATATATTTTTTATTTTTAAGAACAAAATCCCAAAGATTCTATTTTTTTTTTTAATCAAACATCTCTTTATTTGTTTTAATGATAACAGAGCATACAAGTATACAACAACCCTTGTAGGGGATGAGGACCCCAATGCAGATTATCGGCCACTTCGTACGGTAGGCTAGTGGAACCAATACAGTGTGTGAACTAGTAAGTGGCGATCAGCACGTATTGTCCATGTCCAATTCTTGTGTCCCGCCCTACCCCCCCAACCATACCCCCCCACCCCCCCTCCCAACAATCGAACAATAAGAAAAACAAAAACCTAAGGTGTCACAGTCGAACATAAAAAAAAAAAAGTAGTGCACTATTAGGGATGCTAAATCCGGACGCTGAAAAAGGATTGACGAGGTGTGGGTATCGGAGTCGTCGTACGTGGCCTTGAAGAGGTCAGTGGGAGTCCTAAATATGAAAGAGGTGAAGAGCCCGCAGCCTTGGTCCACAGGCAAACAGGGGCAGCCCCTCGGAGAGATACTCGACTAGTGGCCCCCATATATAGTCAAAACCTGTGCGGGAGTCCTCCACAATGTCTGCCATTCGTTCCATCGCCAAGGCGCGCCATAATCTGGCGTGCCACTGCGTGAGGGAAGGGGCTTCCGATTTTTCCAGGCAGCGGCCACTGCCATCTTGGCCGCCCCAAGGCAAAGCCACATCACGGAGCGGTCTCCATGGGTTTGGTGCTTTAGGTTGGTGTCTCTGAGTCCCAGTAGCGTGTGTTCTAACGTGTTGGAGATCGGATATCCCAGAATCTGTTTGATTTGGGCGAGGACCTCCTTCCAAAATGGCTGAATGTGCGGGCAGTCCCACCAAATATGTCTGAAGTCTCCTAATTGGCCGCAGCCCCTCCAACATCTGTCTGAGGTATTAGGGAAGATAGTGTGTAGTCGGTGTGGGTGCAGATACCAATCGTATACAATTTTGTAATGTGCCTCCCTAAGGTGCATAGACCGATTAAACTTAGGAATATCTCTGTAAAGTGAGGACCATTGTTGTCTCGTTGGGGGAGTGTCTAGTATAGTGTCCCAAAAGAGGTGGTGCCGAGGGGTGTTTGTGGAGCCATGAGAGCGGAGGAGTGAGTACAGAAAGGAGATAGTGCCCTTTGAGGAGGCCCCGACTGAGCAAATAATTCTATAGGAAGCAGCTCCCGGGTAGCGGCCAGCCGCACCTGTGGCTGCAGAGTCCAATGTTTAAGTTGCAGGTATCGGAATTCTTCGGATGATTTGAGTTTAAATTCCTTCGCACATTCCGGGAAGGAGAGCAGTCTCCCCCTATCGAAGAGATGGGAAAGCATCAGGCAGCCCCCCTCCCGCCAAGCGTCAAATGGGCCTTCCTGTAGAGCCGGGGGAAACTCAGGGTTGAAGTGTATTGGCGTGTACGGGGAGGGAAAGGAGGTAAGGGGGGTGGATCTGTTTACTTCGTCCCATACCCTCAGGGTGGTTGCCGTGGGAGTACTTATATATGTGTTTCGCGGACGGTGTTGTTTGCTTTTCCAGAGGAGGTCCCAGATCGTTCTCCCCGTGATTTGCCTGTCCATGTGTAGCCAGTGCCTACCGGACTCCCGCAGAGACCACTCAGTTATGACCCTCAATTGAGCAGCTCTATAGTAGCCCCGAAAGTCCGGTAGAGCCAGTCCCCCCTCCTCTCTCGACCCAGTCAATGTACGATTAGAAACCTGGCCCGCTGCCCCTGCCAGATGAACTTAGTGACCATTGATTTTAATGAAGAGAAGAACGACTTCTCCACCGGGATTGGGAGGCCCTGGAAAAGGTACAATAGTCGCGGCAGGACATTCATTTTAACGGCGTTTATTCTCCCTATCCATGAGAGGTAGGCCGTCCTCCATCTAGCGAAATCCGCCTGGAGTTGACGCAGCAGTGGGGGGAAGTTAGCCCTGTAGAGATTCTCTACTTTCGGAGTGAGCTTTATACCTAAATAGGTGATCTCCTTCTGCACTCCACGGAAGGGGGACGCTGCTTCGATGACCTGCATGGCCTCTTCCGGTACGGTGAGGTTCAATAGATAGGATTTTGATAGGTTTACTTTGAAACCCGAGGCCCTTTCGTAGAGGGCAAGCTCCGTCTGGATCGCCGGGAGGGAAGTCTGTGGACGCGTGGCGGGGATGAGCACATCGTCGGCGAAGAGAGCAATCTTATGCTCATCCGAGCCAAACGGAACACCCCGTATTTCAGGGTTGGAGCGAATACGCTCTGTGAACGGTTCGATGCTAAGCGCAAATAGAAGGGGGGATAGGGGACATCCCTGACGCGTGCCTCGCGTGAGAGCAAATGGCGCCGAGGCCACTTCATTTACGAGGACCGTGGATCGCGGCGCATGGTAATTCGCTTTGACCATTCCAATAAAAGGTTCCTCAAAACCAAAACGCTGTAGCGTGCCAGTCAGGAAGGCCCAATCCACCCAATCGAAGGCCTTCTCCGCGTCCAGCGCGAGGAGGACCGTGGGTATTGCCTTCCGTTGTGCTTTTTCAATTAGGTGGATTATTCTTCGCAGGTTGTCATGAGTTTGCCTCCCCTTAATGAAACCCGCTTGATCAGCTTGCACCAGGAACGGCATAATGTGTTCTAGGCGGGAGGCCAGAATCTTAGAGTACAGCTTAGCGTCCAGGTTGAGAAGCGCAATCGGTCTATAAGATGCGCATTGGGCGGGATCTTTCCCTGGTTTGAGGAGAACGGAGATCAGAGCTTCACCCATTGAGGGGGTCACTTGTTGCGTGGAGGCGATATGATTAAAGAGAGTGACTAGATGGGGAACGAGGTCCGGCGCGAAGGTACGATAAAAGTGGGCGTTCAGACCATCCGGACCGGGTGCTTTTGAGAGTTTGTGCGAATCCACCGCTTTTTGGACCTCTTCTGCAGAGATGGGGCTGTTTAGCAATTCGTTGGTAGCAGCAGGTACTCGCGGAAGGGAGAGACCTTCCAGGTATTGGTCCTGCGCTTGCAGATCAGGTTGATCTTCCGTGTATAAGTTGCTGTAGAAGTCTCCAAAGGCTTTGGCCTTGTCTGCCTCGCTCTGGTGTGGGGACCCCCCGCCACCCCCCACTCGTTGAATGTAGTTCTTCTCTTGACGGATCCGTAATTGGCACGCCAGAAGTGCGCCTACCTTGTTTCCCCCCTCATAGTTGCGAGTTTGTAGACGCAAAAGAGTCTTTTCGGCCCCGTTCGTGTATATCGCTTGGAGTTTCCCCCTAACTTGGGTGACCTTGCGGAGTGTTTGTACCGAGGGAGACGTTTTGTGGTTCTCTTCAGCTGAACACAGTTCGCTCTCTAGAAGGAAGCGTTCTCCCTTGCGTTGCTTTTTGAGCGCCGCGTCTAGCTCCATACACTTCCCCCTGACGACTGCCTTGAAGGCGTCCCAGTTGTTAGCTAGCAAGGTCTGGGCTGGGTCATTGAGTTCGAAAAAGTCTGCAATTGCCTTCCTGAGCTCGTCTCGGAGGAGCCTATCTCGGGTCAAATGATTAGGGAAGTACCATCTGGCATATTTGGAGCGGGGAGCGGGCCAGTCAAGGGTCAGCTCCAAGGGCGCATGATCCGAGAGGCAGATTGGGTGAAACTGAGTTCCCATCACCTTCGGTAGAAGGGACTGGCTCAAAAAGGCGTGGTCTATGCGGGAGTACGCCCTGTGCGAGTGGGAAAAAAAAGAGTAATCGCGTGTCGTAGGATGTGCAGCCCTCCAAGCGTCTATCAGTCCTAGGCCCCGTAATGTCGCCTTGAGCGGCTGGGTGAAGACCCCCCCCCGCCGCCCTGTGGCTATGTGTAGTGTCCATCGCCTGGTCCCAAATTAAGTTAAAATCCCCCAGCAGTATGACATCCCCACTGGCGAAGCCTCCCAAGGTGGACAAGAAGGCATTGAGAAAATTGTGTTGGCCTGTATTAGGGGCGTAAAGTGTTGCAAAGGTGTAGGTTCTGCCCCGCAGCTCCCCTTGACCATCACATATCTCCCTCCTTATCCGTGCGGGTGGCCTGGTGTAGGAATGGGGTCGAGGAGTGAAAGAGAAGCGCCACTCCATTGTGTTTGGTATGTGCCGAAGAACGGTAAATTTGGGGGTATGCCCTATGCTTCATGCATTGTTCGTCTTTGCGGGGAAGATGTGTCTCTTGGAGGGCAGCGATCGTGATCTGATGATCCCGGAGGAACCTCCAGATCCGTTGCCTCTTATTGGGAGAGTTCAGCCCCTTAACATTCCACGATAAACAATTTAACCCTGCCATTGGACATCTTTGCCAGGATAGCTAGGCTCATCCAATCCCCCTGTCCTCCCCCGACCGGCAAGCTTCTTCCCCCGACCCCGTCCTAGTGGCCCCAGAGTGCAGATAGCGGCTAAAAAACATGGACAGTGACACCATAAAGCAAAAAGGAAAAAAAACTGGACAAGGTAAAATAGAAAAACTTAGACCAAGTCCAACTTAGAGCAGCAACGTGCTCGCGGAGATCCCCAATCACAGAGGAGGACTCCGTTACGAGCACAAACTGGGGTGGACCAAAATTCCACCGCCGTGGCCCATTGAATGTCTCATAGATAAAGAAATCAGTGGAAGACAGTAGCTTGGCTGGGTATGGCATAAGATGTTCGACTGGATCCGTGTGCGCCTTTCTCCACTGCAGCAGAAGTGTCTGAGAGGGTCGGTGGGGGCGTCATGGCGGCTCAGAAGTGTCAGCCCTCCGGGGATTTGCCAGATCCACGCCGCTGACGCCAGGGGCCTCCTCCTTTATTCTTCGGACCCCCCTTCTCCTCAACCCGTCTGGCGGCTGCCTCGCTTGTTGATGAAGGCACCTCGATGCCCAGGATGGCGGCCGCTTCATCCAGGGAGGTACAATGGCAGTTGTGATTGTACCAGGTAAAAGCTAAGCCAAAAGGGTAAGTCCAGCGGTAGCGCACCTGACGCTCTCTTAGGGTAGACTTGGTCGGACGAAATTGGTGGCGCCTGGCTAGCGTGGCTTGGGCCACATCTTGGAAAAGCGAGCATTCTGTATTTTGGAAGGTGATCTTGTCCATTGAACGAGCTTTCTGGAGGATTCGTTCCTTGACTTTGAAGGAGCTAAATTTCGCTAGCACGTCGCGGGGTTTTCTGGTGTCTACTGGAGCCTGAGGTCCTACTCTGTGGACCCTTTCAAGGCGTACCTCCGGTTCAGAGTCCCCCAAAATCATAGAAAAGAGCCCCACCACAAAGGCCTCCAGGTCAGGACCCTCGTCGCATCCTTCCGCCAGACCCCTCACTCGGATGTTCTCCCGCCGTGAGCGATTTTCTAAATCTTCACACCGGAGCTGCGTGGCCTGTAGCTGTGCGTGAAGCTCCGCAGACTGGGTTTCCAGGGGCCGCATACGTTCCTCCAAGTCTTGCTGTTTCGCTTCGAGATCGAGGGTGCGGGCTCCGACTGAATCTACGTCTGCCTGTAGCGCCACTAAGCGGCCACCCATCTCTGATTTGAACGCATCGAAGGAGGCCCCAATGTCCGACTTGATGTCATCCCGCAGTTCTTGTTTGAACTCCCTGAGGGTGGCCAACAGCTCCTCCCTGGAGATCGCCATGGTGCCTTGGGAGACTTTAGGATCTGCACTCGCTGTCCCCTTAGATGTTGGGGAGAAGAAGCTGGAGACTCTAGGGGGCTGGGATTTTTTGGGTGGCATAAGGACCCTCTCGCGCCGCGTCCGAAGGGCGTCTAGAATTCGAAGGGGCCGTTGAAGACTCGCTTCTGCTTCATACACCAGTCGCAGTCGTCAGAGGCCTCTCTAGGTGGTGGCTGGGAGAACTAGGGAACTGCGTGCCCTAAGACCGGAGGCGCCAAACCCACGCTATCTTGTGGTGCGAGTAGACCTCCTCCGGACCAGGGTGCGGTGCGTGGGTGGGCACAGGGCCCCTTTTCAGGCGTGAGATCCGGCCTCGCTAGTACGGCCCCCTTTAGGGTCGGCTGCAGGGGAATCACTCTCTTGAACGCATTCACGCCTAAGGGGTCGCTGCCACTGGTGAACCCTTCTTAGGTGCTGGTGGGCTTCACCCTTATTCCTGACCTGGATCTGGTGTCAGAGCCCCCACCAGGGCTCCCACGTCGCTGTATATGAGCTCAAAGTCAGTCCCTGTGGCTCTTTATGGCGCCACAGGCTGGGGGTGACTCGCCGCCATCTTAGGGTCAGGCATCAGCAGCTGCTGGTGTGCTTGTAGAAGATCTTGACGAGGGAAGGGAGACCCACCGCTCCTTACCAGTGGTCCCCGTGGGCTGTTAGTAGTGTCTCCTCTCGTTGCACCCCTCGGATTTTACCTTATCAGCAAGGGCTCGCTCCGTTCGCGCGCTGCAGGTAACCCCGGTGGCCGCCATGATGAAGACAGGCAGGGAAGGCGCGCACCGGGATCTCAGGAAGCGGGAGGGACCCCCCCGCCGATCCGCGACAGTCGTGTTCCCCAGCCAGGGGGGGTCTCAACAGCGTCGCATGTCCCCCAGGTCTGGTTCCGCCACTCAGGTGGGCGAGCAGACAGGCAATCGCAAGCTCCGCGGGTGTCCCTGCAGACCCGCTGCCGTCAGAAGCGCCAAACTCCAAACTCGGGGGCAGTCCCCGGCCCCCAGCTCTGCAGCGGCGCCTGCCCTCAACTGCACTTCTCCCCCCACCGGCCACCAACCTGGTGGCGTGGAGCGCCGTGGATCTCAGTGGAGCATCGGATCGGGCGCCGCCATGTCACCTCCACCGAGCCCGGAGGGGGCCGGACTCTCACTGTCACCGTGGGTCTTCCCAGCGCTTTGGACGCAGGCTGTGCACCTTCCCTCAAGGCATCGGAGCTGCCAGAGAGCCCCCACGGTAAGATCAGGGCATTTAGGACGCTCTACTCCACTGATTTGGACGGGCCTGGCGAGGAGCTGATCGGAATCACGTCCGGTCAGCCATGATGGTTGGCCACCAAGATTCTATTTTTAAGAGCTTCTATGGTGTGGGGGGTCATTAAAATGTTTTTACTTTTACTTACCGCTACGTTTTTGATGCAGTATGTGAATGTAAAAACTGTCCATCTGTCCCCGCCCACTCTAAATAAGGCTGGCAGACAAATGGGCAAAACCTCCAATAGCCTGACGGAGTAAGTGCTGTTGAAGGAGTACGTCAGTGGACGAGATTGTAGTATCCGCGGATGACTTACTTAAGTTCTGCCTGGCTTTAAATGAGGCTAGGGAACTTCAGTATGGTGGAGAGGGTATTCCATTGCCGTTTTCATCGAGTAACCTCTCTGCCAAACTCTAAATCAGGCTCGATTTTCCTTAAAGTAAATATGCTAATGGTGTGTGGCCAGGCTACCGGCCAATGTGGCTGCGTAGCGCTGTAGCTCCACCAGCCATCCCGATGACAATCGCCATTACACCTACATCCTACCCGCTACGGTAGCAGAGGGAGCCTTACTTACGGCTGAGAGTGGAGAGTTGGAGCTTGACCCCATCAGTGGATGATTTTGAGCCCTGCATCCTGTTGGAATCCCCTGAGCGTTGCGGCGGCTGGATGTGGGGCCGCCCTGCCTGTCGGGGCACAGCGCTCGGAGGAAGCCTGCGCAGTTACTGCCCCGCTATCGACAGACCGTGCTGAGTGAGGTGAAGGAGGCCACGACGACTTCAGGGGAAGAGGGTGCCCCCGCACTGAAGGTAAGCCATCCAGCTTGCTCCCGGAGGCCCCGCATCGATAGGGGCTGTGGGTGAGCCTGGGAGTCGGCTGCCCGGCTGACGGGATCGGCGCACGGTGCGCGGGTGCCCAGCCTTATACACTGCACCTGCCTTCCTATGGGGGATAAATTAGCGACGATCGTCCTTTGGCTGCCATGAGGCACTGATTACTGGCATTACCGGACCCCCCCCCTGGGCTAGCTCTCATACGGTTGCCGTTCTGCTGGACCCGGCGGCCATCTTTGTTTCTTCGCCGCGGCTTGTGCAAGTGGGGCACCGATGGGGTTCCAATGACCAGTCCTACACAGCGTGCGCCCTTATTCCTTGTGCCCTCCCACCTGCCACCGTGTGACAATCTGCCCGGTTTAGGGTTCTGGGGGGATAGCGGCTGAGGTGAACTGGCGGGGTCACACAGTGGGGCCTGCCCATCAAGGAAGTTTGTACCGGTGCCTGGGGCCTGCCCAAACTGGTCACAGAACACCTGCGACCGTAGCAGCAATTTGAAATATGGTCCTCAGGGACCCTAGGCAGTGTCAATTACCATTCAGCAAGTCGGGGAACGCTTCGGCACCATCTGGTACACCTATGGCTGAGGGAGGGGGCGCCTCTGGCCCAGACATGACCACTGCTGCTAGCGCAGACCCCATTATGCTGGAACTCAGGGCAGGCTTTAGGGCCCTGGACGGCCAATTCAATGCCCTGGACAAGAGACTGGACGGAATGGGAGCCCAGCTGGACGCCCATGAAAAACGGCTGGATGTTGCTGAAGGCAGGGTGCCGGACCTCAAGGATGGGGCTGCACAGACCACAAAACGGCTAGATCGGATGGAAAAACTTCTGAAGACCGTAGCCATAAAGAACGAAGACCTGGAGGCACGTAGTGGACACAACAATGTCCGTATTTTGGGTGTTCCAGAGACAACCAACACTGGCCGCATGGACCACTTTGTGGAGACACTTCAGTCTGACCTCTTTGGCAAAGAATCCTTCACTGCCGCATTCCTGCTGGAAAGGGCCCACCATAGCTTGGGGCCTCACCCCAACCAGGGCTGCCCAAGTAGGCCGATAATTGCCAGGGTGCTGAATTACCGGGCTCGAGACACCACAGTGAGACTTGCCGGGGAGAACGGCCCGTTGAATTGGCAGGGATCCTCGATCTCGTTATTCCCCGATTTCACTGCAATAGTGCAAGAGGCGAGACGCAAATACTCTGGGGTCAAGGCCACGCTGTGGAATCTGGGACTAAAGTATGCAATGATCTGCCCGGCTTCGGGTGATGGTGGAGGGCAGAGTGCGCTTCTTTGAAACCCCCACTGAGGCACAGGACTTTTGCCAAGACTTCTCAAAGGCCAGGCAGGCAGCCCCAGAGACATTATGTTACTGTCCAAACCAGATTATGATACCAAGATGCAAAAGAAGCTCCAGTACTCTGTTAATTTAAGATATGGTGTAAACAAATTTCATATTACAGAGTTTTGATACCTTATGCAAGATTGGGTAACAGGCGTGGCGTTGCCACCCCCTGAGTGTGTATCACTTCTTTCTACTTAATCGCTTTTTATCACTCTTCCTATTTTCTTTTTTCCGTCGTTTTCTAATTAGGTCTCGGCCTGCACCAGCGCTTGCGCTGGTCTGGCAGAGAGTTTTAGTAAGCGGGTTTTGGAAGTGCAAACACTGGCTTTTGGCTGGCGACCAGCTTGAGTTCACGATGGCGTGCACGCACAGCTGGCATCTGGGTTTCCTATCTCTTCCTCATTTCCTCGTCATGGCTCATTAACTCTCTGGACTCTGATGTTTCAATCGCAGCAGCAGCTCACATTACCAACAGAGGGCCCTGGACTACAGTCACATGGAAAACAACAGCGATTAGCATTGAAATGCAAGCTTTTTTTTTGTCTAGTTAGAAATATTGTTTCGGTGGGTTGATTTCACTTTATATCGCTATTTGTTTTATATTGGGAGTCACAGCCTAATTACCAGTATTTTTGTCTCTCACTGTTTTTTTTAAATTATATTTATTCGCGCAAAGCACAAACCTATATTTAAGGTTACTTTTTCCGCGTCACTTCTTCACTCTATTTAAACTCCACACCCCCACTCTTATTGTCTCTCTCCTTCTCTCTCTCTCCCCTCTCTAATTCTCTCTCTACTTAATTAACTCTCCCTCTCTATCTTTTTTAGCCTTTCATTCTCTCTCACCCCTTTATTTGTTTCTCTTTCAAACTCCTTCATTCACTCTCTCTCCCCTTCTTTCTCTCTCTCTATCCCGCTCAACTCTTTATTCTATGTACACCCTTTCTCTCTCATTCTCTCTCACCACCCTCTCTAATTGGGCATTATATCTTCACTCTATCTCTCACTCGGCAACACCACAGCATCACTCAGCGCAACCACAGCATCAATCAGAGCCAGCACAGCATAAATCAGAGCCAGCACAGCATCACTCAGCACCAACACAACATCTCTCAACGCCATCACAGCATCACTCAACACCATCACAGCATCACTCAACGCCATCACAGGATCACTCAGTGCAACCACAGCATCACTCAGTGCAACCACAGCATCACTCAGCACAACCACAGCATTACTCAGCGCAACCACAGCATCACTTAGCGCCACAAGAGCATCACTCAGCGCCACCACAACATCACTCCGCGCCACCACAGCATCACTCAGCACCACCATAGCTTTACTCAGCGACACCACATCATCACTCAGGGCCAACACTGCATCACTCAGCATCACCACAGGATGACTCAGCACCACCACAGCATCGCTCATCACCACCACAGCATCGCTCAGCACCACGACAGCATTGCTCAGCGCCACCAAAGCATTGCTCAGTGCCACCACAGCATCGCTCAGCGCCACCACAGCATCGCTCAGCGCCACCACAGCATCACTCAGCACCACCACAGCATCACTCAGCGCCACCACAGCATCACTCAGCGCCACCACAGCATCGCTCAGCGCCACCACAGCATCGCTCAGCGCCACCACAGCATCGCTCAGCACCGCCACAGCATCGCTCACCGCCACCACAGCATCACTCAGGGCCACCACAGCATCACTCAGCGCCGCCACAGCATCACTCAGCGCCGCCACAGCATCACTCAGCGCCGCCACAGCATCACTCAGCGCCAAGACAATATCACTCAGCACCACCACAGCATCACTCAGCGCCAAGACAATATCACTCAGCACCACCACAGCATCACTCAGCACCACAGCAGTATCACTCAGCAACACCTGAGTATCATTCAGCATTACCTCAGCATCGTCTCCGCAACAGTCACCACCACCACCACCACTACCACCTCAGCATCACTCAGCACCACCTCAGCCTGCTCTCGGAATCTGGCATCTGTTGATTCTCCCCTAGCGTCTGGCCGCTGCTAGTGTTATAATACAGGTACTAGTTCCCAACCTTCACCCTCTGATTGTTTATGCCCCCTCAAAAAAAAAGCTTTAACAAACAACCATTGCCAGCATTGCAAGAACAAAAGAAAACTGAGGAAATTTTTTATTGTAAATACTTTTTTTAAGATGGTCGTTCAGTTTTACATAATGCCTTCTTGGTCATATATAAAGTAACAAAAATGCTTCTGACACTTTTTTATTATAACTTTTCAGCATGCTGCACAGCAGCCACACTTCTCTACAGCACAGCTTGAAGACATTGGCAAAGTCAATAGCTTTGGCTAAACACTTATAAGGCCCCAAAGGCGAGACCTATTGGCTATGCCAATGCTTGTTTTTATCTTCCTGTTATTTTGCATGTATAGGAAGTTCGTTATGTGGGGTCTTCCCTGTTTTGGATATAGCAGGGATGGGTGGGGACGGTGGGAGGGGAATAGTGTTAAGCTTAGTAGAGAAATGTTCGCTGGTTGCATGACATGGGTGTGGTACTTTTCACATTTTACACATTTTAGCACCTGGCACATACAACTTAGCACCAGAAAGACTGGACATGGCCGCGCAGGATAGACTGTCTGACCTCTCGACTCTAACGTTGGTCACTTGGAACATAAGAAGGCTAAATAATGCACGTAAAGGTAAACAGGTACTACATTATTTGCAGAGACACAAGGCTGACACAGTCTTCCTACAGGAGGCTCATCTGCCTTCGACAACTACTCCTCGGTTCGCATCCACATGGGGTATGCACCGATATTTTGCAAATTTTAGCACATATGCCAGGGGGACTGCAATCCTTATACTCTTTCAGCCTACAATGACTCAGTTGGATACCGAGGGACGTTACACAATTGTGATAGGACATCTGATGGGTCACAGCATTGCTTTTATATTTGTATATGCTCCCAACACGGACAGTCTGGAATTTTTTTATAACCTACAGGCCCTAATTTAGCACGTTAAGGCAGACTATATTTGCATGGGGGAGATTTCAATTTACTGCTTAACCCAAGGCGAGATGGCACTGCCACTGCTTCTAATACTAAGCCCAGGGCACACCGGGCAATGACAGACCTCTGCGCAACACAGGGTTTATTGGACATATGGTGGCACCATCATCCCTCTGACTCCGCATACACGCATTACACAGCACCCTATAACACTTGGACACGGTTGGATTACTGGATGCTATCGCCAAATATGGCCCCTTGGCATTACAATATACAACATCTCCCTAGAACATTATCAAACCACTCCCCTGTCATTCTTAAGCTACTAGTGCCTACGGCCAGTGGCTGTGAACGACCTTGGAGGTGACTGGGCAAACACTAGGTGATGAGGTTTTCAGGTCCGAGTTACGTACTGCTATCGTGAACTTCTTCGACCTTAATAAGGGGTCTGTCGGGTCTGCAGCAGGTACGCTATGGGAGGCCTTCAAGGCATATATGTGGGGTATCTGTATTTCCAAACATTCAGGTATCCTAAAAGACCTCCAGCGCACACCCTTTCAGCTGGAGGAGCAGCTACACGGTTTTGATCAGGAACATGTGTTGCTAGAAATCCCGGCGACACTGCATCGCCGGATGACTTTGCTAACTGAGTTCCGTGAAGCGGCGGAAAGGGAGACGCATTTCCTCAGTAAATATGCCTCCGCTAGGAGATACGGGGAGGGGGAAAGACCTGGGCATACCCTCGACCGGTTACTGCAACCCCAAGACATCAATCGTATATTACAGGTCTCCGTAACAGAACCGGCACATTAATTTCAGATACACCTGCCATACGAGATACACTTTTTGACTATTACAATAAACTTTACACTACTCAATTTACCGACAACCCCACAGAGAGAACGCAGTACTTGGAAGAGATTGCACTGGTATGATTAGAATCCGCACACCAACAATTTTTAGCAGAGCCTTTTTCAGAGGAGGAAATAATCAACGCCATAGAGGCCATGGATTGCGGGGGGCGTGGCTAGCCAGCCAACATGGTGGACGCGAGTCCGTGAAGCTCGAGTCGGTGATCCCCCACCTACGGTAATTTCTCCTGCCACACTAGCCATCCACATACTTGCTGGCCGGATCCTGACGGCGGAGGGGTTGCTGCGCCTGGAGTGCTGCGCCCCGAGCCCCCCCTGGCCTCCCGCCATCGTGACAGTCAGCAAGATCTGCGCGGCCCTGCCCGCTGTGAAATGGCCACCAACGCCTGACCGGGAGATTCGGCGACGGACTGCGTGGTGAAGACGCCGAGTCCGACGG
Organism: Calotriton arnoldi; assembly: GCA_963921515.1. Lineage (NCBI taxonomy): Eukaryota > Metazoa > Chordata > Amphibia > Caudata > Salamandridae > Calotriton > Calotriton arnoldi. Next base: position 594,732 of record CAWUFW010006468.1, read on the forward strand.
AGTACCCAGGTTCGTGTGGGGCCCATCCCGGGGGTTGGAGGGCAGCGGTGTGCGATCCGCGGTCCCGCCTGACTCCCGGCGCAACGCGGAGCCGGAGACGGGAAGAGAGGTCGCTCACGCCGCCGCCGGGTGAACCCAGACGGCGGCGGCGCTACATTTGTGGAGGCCCCCGCCAACAGACGTGGCCTTCCGGGACCGGGGTGACCCAACAGCTGGGGGACCCTCCGCCGTTGGCAGCTGGCTGGACTTCAGGGAGTCGGCTCCGCGACCGCGCGGGGGACCCCCGGAGGTTTGGCTGCAGTGGTGGGTGATTCGCGCCCCACCTGAACCCCAGTGCTGCACGGGACCAGAGACGTGCAGGGAGGACGCCCGCATTTGGGGAGGCCCCCACCAACGGACACAGTCCCCCGGGCAACAGTACGGCCCAGCAATCAAGGGGCATTTCAGCTCTGGCGGCGGGCTAGGGCTGTGACTGTCTGATGCCTACCCCGCGGAGACAGTGAATCCTGACAGACAACCCAGCACCACACGCGAGAAACCTCCCAGAGCTCCTGAGGCCCAACTCCTGGTGAGTCAGGGGGCCCTTCATGCGCCGCTGAGGTTGTGGGAAGCGTGAGGCCCAGGCGAGGCGGAGTCGTGGTGAACGAACGCAGCGGCTGACAAAGGCCTACGTAAAGATCCGATACGGCCTGGAACTGAGGAGGGCCGACACGCATTGCCCAGTAAAGCCAGCGACAGCGACATCGGGTGGTGGAAAGGGGGCAGACCACATACACGGACAGTGATCCAGAGGCCCCCACCGAGAGTACCCTGCTGCGCCCCGACACCTGTGTCACTCACAGTGGACACGAACACACTAGCCACGACCTGCACCCAAGACGACGTTGGTCAGCGGTCTCTGTCAACGTGGCGGTGGCCCCTACAGAGATCGATAGGTGGCTGCGGGGGCCGTACTGGATGAATGCGGTGGATATTGGGAGGCCCCTGCTTGTCCACCTGGGGCCCAGCAACTAGAGAGGTGCCCACCCCGGGGATCCTAACATTACTCGCATTGGCTGGTGGCTGCGCAAACTGACAGATCCACACTCCGGCACACGGAGACTCCGGGATCCGCCGCCTCGCCCCCTGCTAGACAATCTGAGGCGGAATACATACCTAATCCTCACAAGTCGCCCTTTGAGTCCTGGCCACATACAGCGGGGAGTGACCGCTGGGTCCCGCCCCGTCGGACTTTAATCCACGTGCGGCCACCACGGGAGTGGACTCCCCTGTCGGTACTGGCGCACCGCCCCCACTGGAGCCAGCCCGCGAATGCCCACGGCGCAACAGTTTGTAATGGGCCGGATGAGAGCCAAGACACAACAGGGTCCCTTACGCGGGAACGCCTTGGATCCCACGAGTGCAAATACTGGAGGGGCGACAGAACCTGCGACCATGGCCCTAGCAGCCAAAATGGACTCAGTACTTGCAGCAGTAGAACGGATAGGAGAAGCGCTGGAACACACCAGGACCTCCTTAGAAACTAGGATCGACAAGGTCACCTCGGACTTCACCCTCCTCCATGCAGACCACCGTAAGCTGACGGACAAAGTTACCGTGCAAGGCCAAATGTTAAATGAGCTGCAACCTGTCACGCAAAGTCATACTGCAGCGCTGCAAGATCTGATAGATCGGGTTCACGACCTGGAGGACAGAGCAGATGATGCGGAAGGCCGTTCCCGCCGCAACAACGTTCGCGTTGTGGGCCTGCCGGAAGGCGAAGAAGGAAGGCACCCGGAGCAGTTCACAGAAAGCTGGCTACGCGACCTCCTGCCCCAGGGAGCACTGTCACAGCAATTCGTGGTTGAACGAGCCCACCGCATCCCGGCACAGAAACCCCAACCGGGAGCCAGACCACGGCCGTTCATCTTTAAGTTGCTCAACTATAGGGACAGGGATGCAGTCCTCCGTGAAACACGCAAGATGGACGGCCTGAAAGTGTGCGGTAACTCAGTAATGCTCTTCCCAGACTACACAGCCCGGGTACAGAGACGCAGGAGCAACTACGCGGCGGTGAAACGGCAGCTCCGCACTCTGGATCTGCCTTACTCGTTGCTGTTTCCAGCCCGGCTGCGCGTGGTTGCAAAAGAAGGGACCCGCTTCTTCGCATCACCAGAGGAGGCGTGGGACTGGCTTGAAGAGTCGGGGCTGTGGTCGGGAAGGCGACCTTCGAACTCAGAAGGTGACAACACGATGGGCAGGAGAACCCGACGACGACGACGGGGGACAATGAGAAACGCCCAACCTGGAATAACCGCCCCAAGCCCGGAGAACATTCGAAGGGAAAGACTGGAAGCCCTAGAAGCAGTCACTACTCTCGGCTCCCCACACAATCAAGAGCGACTTGACTCCCATGTACATTCCACCTCGGTAGCCAGCGGCTCCACATCGCCATCCACTGAAGAATCGGAGGACCTCAGATTGCCAGTGGTAACTCCGCAAACTGCGGATGACATTATCTGACTGGACACTGTTGCGATGGCCTGCAGCGTGGACAGCTCACGCAAGTGGACCACTGCCTGTTAGCTTCTATGCATTGGTTGCAGTTAGGGGGAAGGGTGAACCTACTACATTAGATGCACTGGGCGACTTACGGGGGGCGGAGCAGCAACAACGTACCCACCGCTGGTCAGGCCCCGCACCTCGCACCTCACCCCACGCGGCGGTCCAGGCTGCGGTCTGTGGAGGCCACGCGGGGGTATTGGTGATTCCATGGATGGCACAATACATACGTAGGAGCACGGGGGATGGCCATAACAAGATATCGCTAGTACGCACACCCCAATAGGCACACCACTGACCTAGTTTACGCTACTTCAAAGTTAGAGGTTTGGACGGACATTGAGAAATGTCCGCCCCAGATGTTACACAGTTTTCTGGTTTTTCAATTATGTTTTCGTTTGCATCACACCGACCTGACATGACCTGTTCCCCGCGCCACCCCGGTGCGCCCCGGCCCGACCTCCCCACTGAATCTTTTCAATTAAAATGGCACGAACCGACATAATTACGTGGAACATACGCGGCATGTACACACCCGCGCGCCGCTACTCCATATTTGCATATCTCCAAAGACACTCCGCTGCAATTGCTCTCCTGCAGGAGACACACATGACACAGCCGGAATTGGATAAGCTGCGCAGGCGCTGGAGGGGTCAATTATATGGCACGACATACTCAGCACACGCGCGCGGTACATTAATTTGGGTGAGAGCGGGCACCCCGTTCACCTGTACAGACACCGTGATAGACCCTGCGGGCAGGTACACCCTGGCACGTGGGACACTTAATGGTCAACACATCCTGTTGGGCTCTATCTATGCTCCAAACACTGACCAATCCTCATACCTAACACAACTGTCTACAACACTGGCCCCCTATGCCGGACTGGCTGTTAGGCGGAGACTTCAATTCGGTGTTAGACGTACACCTAGATAGGTCCTTCCCACCCCTCCGAACGACTTCAGCGGTCTCAAACGCGCAAACTCTCACAGACTGGCTATCACAGTGGGCACTCTTTGATTTGTGGCGTGGTCTACACCCTAATGACCGTATCTATTCTTATTACTCCGCAGTACACGACCTTCACGTGCGACTGGATAGAGTGGTGGGCTCTCAGGCGCTAACCACGTTGATAGAGGATGCGGAATACTTAGGACGGACACACTCTGATCATAATCCCCTGAGGCTGCGGCTGAACTGGGAACCCGATCGTCCTCCAGTTCCTACCTGGCGTCTTCAATCAGTCGCACTAGAGGATCAGGAATTCCGTGCATCCCTGGGGGGGCAATTTTGGAATATTTCGAACTAAATGAAGGGACGGCGAGTAACACGTCAGTGGAATGGGAGGCCCATAAAACGGCTATCAGGGGTCACTGCCTCGGTGCCACGTGGAACATACGCAAAAACCTGGCGCTGTCACTTACTCGACTTGAATCGCAATTACTTCGATTCGAAAGGGAGGGCGAAGGCGATGGCCGCCATTCAGCTCGTCTGATGGATCTTCGGGCGCAACATGCGAATCTTATGGAACGTCTGCGATGCCATAATTATGCAGCCCATACGGCTCGTACTCACGCCAAAGCCGACAGGGCGGGTCGCTTGTTAGCCTGGCTAATCACACAGGAGAGTAAGCACATCCCAATCGGGGCAATACGCACGCCTGAGGGGGCCCTAGTATACACACAGCGTGAGATCCACAGGGTGATGATAGACCATTACGCACAACTGTATCGTTCCGCAGGGCGCTGCTCTGGCCCCGAACTGGATAGATTTTTCTAGACTATCCGCCTACCTACGGTACCTGAAGCCCACCAAGAGACGCTAGACGGTCCCCTTACTTTGGAGGAAATCGGGGAGGCGGTCAGCTCCATGGCATCAGGGAAGGTGCCGGGGCCGGATGGCCTGCCCGCTGAATACTATAAGGCCTACCGGGAATCCTTAGTGCCCAAATTGCATGCCCTTTATTCCACAGCTCTTGACGAACACTCCCTGCCCCCTTCAATGCGCGAAGCCTACCTGGTGTCCTTACTCAAACCACACAGGGACCCCGAGAATCTGGGCTCCTACCGTCCCCTGGCACTCCTCAATGTGGACTATAAAATACTCGCCAAGGTGTTGGCGGAGCGCCTGGCGCCGGTGGTGCCTGAATTGGTCCATAATGACCAGAATGGCTTTGTACCCAAGCGCAGCACTTCATTGAATCTGCGGAGGTTCTTCAGGGTAGCGTCGGATAGTATGCGGGAGTGGCCTAGAGCGGGTTGCCTAATGCTGGACCTTGAAAAAGCCTTTGACTGTCTGGAATGGGGCTACCTCGTGGCAGTACTGTTGCGCTACGGGCTGGGCCTGGGGTTCCTCCAAATGGTCGACCTACTATACAAAAACCCTACAGTGAGGGTCAAGACGGGGTCATACATCTCTGACGCCATTCCAGTCTGTAGAGGCACCAGACAGGGGTGCCCGCTCTCGCCCCTCCTGTTTGTGCTGGCAATCGAGCCCCTGGCAGCGACACTCCGCGTGACGCTGGGAGATGGGATCCCCCTGGGGGATGCGACACATCAGGTATCACTGTACGCAGACGACCTCTTGGTCTTCGTGCGTGATGTGAGCAATATTCCAGCCCGGTTGGCACACGCGCTGCACGACTTCGCCGCACTCTCGGGCCTCAAGGTAAATGCCAGCAAGTCCTGCCTCTATGCGTTCAGCAGTGACACCCTAGACCCGGGCTACA